>OZ005652.1:341015401-342215401 GCA_963930645.1 Salticus scenicus | reverse complement strand
ATTATTAGGGTCATTATGTAATTTTAATTTAAAAATACTTATATTTTAACAAATACCTTCTTAAAGCTTATTTAAATGTTGTCCAGGAAACTTTCCATCGTCAGTTTCTGTAAATTCAAAAAGCAACAGCATTCTTCGGCACATCTAATATTTTTATTTTTGAAAAATATAATATTGAAAAATTACCAACTCAAACTTAATTATCTTATTTTACTTTTTATTTCATTTTGCACGCGCGTTTTATTTCTTAATTAAAAAAAAAAAAAAAAAAAAAATACGTGTGGCACTCGAGGACTGCCGCGGTAAAGCTATTGCATAGCATTTTTTATCAACTTATGCAATTATAATTATTTATTTATTTTATTTATGCAGTATTTTTTTTTCTTTGATATTAATTCAAGTTTTTTCTTTGACATTAATTCAAGTTACACTTTTTGAGCGTGGTGACCGATAAGAAAACAATTTTTTTTCTTTTATTGAATAAATGAGAATATATCCGCAATGAGAATATATCAAAAATATCCGCAATCGATTTGTAGGTATCGAAAACCTCGATGTACCAAATTTGAATGATCTAACGCTATTTTTTGAGAAAGGGTATTTTAATAGGTTTTTAAAGGCCTGCAAGTCGAATGGGGATATTCAAGTTTTTTCTTTGATATAATTTCAAGTTACACTTTTTGAGCGTGGTGACCGATAAGAAAACAAATTTTAACAGCGAAAAGGTATTTAATAGGTTTTAAAGGCCTGCAAGTCGAATGGGGATATTCAAGTTTTTTCTTTGATATTAATTCAAGTTACACTTTTTGAGCGTGGTGACCGATAGGAAAACAAATTTTAATAGAGAAAAGGTATTTAATAGGTTTTAAAGGCCTGTAAGTCGAATGGGGATATTCAAGTTTTTTCTTTGATATTAATGAATAAGATAACAATAATGATAAGAAAACAAATTTTAATAGAGAAAAGGTATTTTAAAAGGTTTTAAAGGCCTGCAAGTCGAATGGGGATATTCAAGTTTTTTCTTTGATATAAATTCAATTTACACTTTTTAAGCGTGGTGACCGATAAGAAAACAAATTTTAATAGGGAAAAGGTATTTTAATAGGTTTTAAAGGCCTGCAAGTCGAATGGGGATATTCAAGTTTTTTCTTTGATATAAATTCAATTTACACTTTTTAAGCGTGGTGACCGATAGGAAAACAAATTTTAATAGAGAAAAGGTATTTAATAGGTTTTAAAGGCCTGTAAGTCGAATGGGGATATTCAAGTTTTTTCTTTGATATTAATGAATAAGATAACAATAATGATAAGAAAACAAATTTTAATAGAGAAAAGGTATTTTAATAGGTTATAAAGGCCTGCAAGTCGAATGGGGATATTCAAGTTTTTTCTTTGATATAAATTCAATTTACACTTTTTAAGCGTGGTGACCGATAAGAAAACAAATTTTAATAGAGAAAAGTTATGTAATAGGTTTTAAAGGCCTGCAAGTCGAATAGGGATATTCAAGTTTTTTCTTTGATATTAATTCAAGCTACACTTTTTGAGCGGGGTGACCGATAAGAAAACAAATTTTAATAGAGAAAAGGTAATTAATAGGTTTTAAAGGCCTGCAAGTCGAATTGGGATATTCAAGTTTTTTCTTTGATATTAATTCGAGTTACACTTTTTGAGCGTGGTGACCGATAAGAAAACAAATTTTAATAGAGAAAAGGTATTTAATAGGTTTTAAAGGCCTGCAAGTCGAATGGGGATATTCAAGTTTTTTCTTTGATATTAATTCAAGTTACATTTTTTGAGCGCGGTGACCGATAAAAAAACAAATTTTAATAGAGAAAAGGTATTTAATAGGTTTTAAAGGCCTGCAAGTCGAATGGGGATATTCAAGGATTTTCTTTGATATTAATGAATAAGATAACAATAATGATAAGAAAACAAATTTTAATAGAGAAAAGGTATTTTAATAGGTTTTAAAGGCCTGCAAGTCGAATGGGGATATTCAAGTTTTTTCTTTGATATTAATTCAAGTTACACTTTTTGAGCGTGGTGACCGATAAGAAAACAAATTTTAATAGAGAAAAGTTATTTAATAGGTTTTAAAGGCCTGCAAGTCGAATGGGGATATTCAAGTTTTTTTTTTTTGATAATAATTCAAGTTACACTTTTTGAGCGTGGTGACCGATAAGAAAACAAATTTTAATAGAGAAAAGGTATTTAATAGGTTTTAAAGGCCTGCAAGTCGAATGGGGATATTCAAGTTTTTTCTTTGATATTAATGAATAAGATAACAATAATGATAAGATAACAATAATGATAAGAAAACAAATTTTAATAGGGAAAAGGTATTTTAATAGGTTTTAAAGGCCTGCAAGTCGAATGGGGATATTCAAGTTATTTCTTTGATATTAATTCAAGTTACACTTTTTGAGCGTGGTGACCGATAAGAAAACAAATTTTCATAGAGAAAAGGTATTTAATAGGTTTTAAAGGCCTGCAAGTCGAATGGGGATATTCAAGTTTTTTCTTTGATATTAATTAAAGTTACACTTTTTGAGCGTGGTGACCGATAAGAAAACAAATTTTAATAGAGAAAAAGTATTTAATAGGTTTTAAAGGCCTGCAAGTCGAATGGGGATATTCAAGTTTTTTCTTTGATACGAGTATTAATGAATAAGATAACAATAATGATAAGAAAACAAATTTTAATAGAGAAAAGGTATTTTAATAGGTTTTAAAGGCCTGCAAGTCGAATGGGGATATTCAAGTTTTTTCTTTGATATTAATTGAAGTTACACTTTTTGAGCGTGGTGACCGATAAGAAAACAAATTTTAATAGAGAAAAGGTATTTAATAGGTTTTAAAGGCCTGCAAGTCGAATGGGGATATTGAAGTTTTTTCTTTGATATTAATTCAAGTTACACTTTTTGAGCGTGGTGACCGATAAGAAAACGAATTTTAATAGAGAAAAGCTATTTAATAGGTGTTAAAGGCCTGCAAGTGGAATGGGGATATTCAAGTTTTTTCTTTGATATTAATTCATGTTACAGTTTTTGAGCGTGGTGACCGATAAGAAAACAAATTTTAATAGAGAAAAGCTATTTAATAGGTTTTAAAGGCCTGCAAGTCGAATGGGGATATTCAAGTTTTTTTCTTTGATATTAATGAATAAGATAACAATAATGATAAGAAAACAATAATGATAAGAAAACAAATTTTAATAGAGAAAAGGCATTTTAATAGGTTTTAAAGGCCTGCAAGTCGAATGGGGATATTCAAGTTTTTTCTTTGATATTAATTCAAGTTACACATTTTGAGCGTGGTGACCGACAAGAAAACAAATTTTAATAGAGAAAAGGTATTTAATAGGTTTTAAAGGCCTGCAAGTCGAATGGGGATATTCAAGTTTTATCTGATATACTTTATACACAAATTTTACGCGTACAGCTATTCACTGTTGTACATAGATGATAGATACCTATACACCTATATACTTTCTCACAAACAGCTGCTTACGTATTCGTCCGATTTCGGAGCAGCTCGTCTCGATCCGTGCGAGCTTCGTACAGCCGAAGTCTACCGAAGTCTGCCGAACTGTGTTAGGTTTTTTTTTCGTTACGGAATTTTTTGATTCGGTCGCCGCGCTCAAAGCCCGCGATAAAAGCTATACAATAGCTTAAAAAAAAGATTTTGATGAAATTCTGGCAGAAGCAAAATCCGCGATTGTAATGAAATGCTCGCCCTCTGGTGGCCTAAGGTGAAATTACAATACGCGGATAGCTTTCGTTAAAACGCCATTGCGTTCCGTATATTCAATGTTTAGTTTCACTTATATATTGAATAAAAATGATTAAATCCGGTAAAAAACACTACACATACTGTTGTGTACCACAATGTAATTCCAAAGGATCCAGAAACCCAGAATTAAGCTTTCATTTATTTCCAAATGACAATACAAAATTTCTGTTGCTTCGGCTAATGAAAGTAAAGCTTTAGTTAGTAGAAAATCTGAATGGATTAGACTTTTACGAATTGGGAAATGAGTATAACCGAGAATGACTGTTTGTTCAAAACATTTCACACCTCAGGATTTCACAAGTAATAATATCTTTAATTTTGCTTTAATTATAAAATCTTTCAGATATAGCTGATTAGTTTCCTTCGCTAACGAGCAAAGCAAAACGATCACGTTTCATGGATGTCATGGAACAACTATAGTGTTAGTCCACAAGTGCATTTAGCGATTTTTCTTTGGTGATTATGGCGAAATGCCATTTTTGCAAATGGTTGCGACGGATTCCAAGCGTAAACAAAAGCGTATTGTATTTCAAAGAATCTAGAAAGGCATCGTTATCGTTCAAAACGGTGCCAAAGAAAAATCGCCAAATCCATTATGGACCAACTCTATAGTTGTACCTTAAAAAAAAAAAAAAAAAAAAAAAAAAAAATTACCTTTGTTATAAGATAACATATAGATGCAGTTAAAATACAGTGGAATTTTCTTATACTATTAAGTGAGCAATATGTGTATATTTCACTGATCTCGAAAACGGTAGCTCGGACAGTCACGAGATTTAACACAAAGGTGCCCCCCGAAGGATCATTGTGCACATCGAAGTCATATTTTCGAATTTTTGATTAGTTTTTAAGCTATTGTATAGCTTTTATCGCGGGCTTTGAGCGCGGCGACCGAATCGAAAAATTCCGTAACGAAAAAAAAACCTAACACAGTTCGGTAGACTTCGGCTGTACGAAGCTCGCACAGATCGAGACGAGCTGCTCCGAAATCGGACGAATACATAAGCAGCTGTTTGTGAGAAAGTATATAGGTGTATAGGTATCTATCATCTATGTACAACAGTGAATAGACGCGTAAAATTTGTGTATAAAGTAGATCAGATAAAACTTGAATATCTCCATTCGACTTGCAGGCCTTTAAAACCTATTAAATACCTTTTCTCTATTAAAATTTGTTTTCTTATCATTATTGTTATCTTATCATTATTGTTATCTTATTCATTAATATCAAAGAAAAACCTTGAATATCCCCATTCGACTTGCAGGCCTTTAAAACCTATTACCTTTTCTCTATTAAAATTTGTTTTATATCGGTCACCACGCTCAAAAAGTGTAACTTGAATTAATATCAAAGAAAAAACTTGAATATCCCCATTCGACTTGCACGCCTTAAAAACCTATTAAATACCTTTTCTCTATTAAAATTTGTTTTATATCGGTCACCACGCTCAAAAAGTGTAACTTGAATTAATATCAAAGTAAAAACTTGAATATCCCCATTCGACTTACAGACCTTTAAAACCTATTAAATACCTTTTCTCTATTAAAATTTGTTTTCTTATCGGTCACCACGCTCAAAAAGTGTAACTTGAATTAATATCAAAGAAAAAACTTGAATATCCCCATTCGACTTGCAGGCCTTTAAAACCTATTAAATACCTTTTCTCTATTAAAATTTGTTTTCTTATCGGTCACCACGCTCAAAAAGTGTAACTTGAATTAATATCAAAGAAAAAACTTGAATATCCCCATTCGACTTGCAGGCCTTTAAAACCTATTAAAATACCTTTTCTCTATTAAAATTTGTTTTCTTATCATTATTGTTATCTTATCATTATTGTTATCTTATTCATTAATATCAAAGAAAAAACTTGAATGTCCCCATTCGACTTGCAGGCCTTTAAAACCTATTAAATACCTTTTCTCTATTAAAATTTGCTTTCTTATCGGTCACCACGCTCAAAAAGTGTAACTTGAATTAATATCAAAGAAAAAACTTGAATATCCCCATTCGACTTGCAGGCCTTTAAAGCCTATTAAATACCTTTTCTCTATTAAAATTTGTTTTCTTATCGGTCACCACGCTCAAAAAGTGTAACTTGAATTAATATCAAAGAAAAAACTTGAATATCCCCATTCGACTTGCAGGCCTTTAAAACCTATTAAATACCTTTTCTCTATTAAAATTTGTTTTCTTATCATTATTGTTATCTTATCATTATTGTTATCTTATCATTATTGTTATCTTATTCATTAACATCAAAGAAAAAACTTGAATGGCCCCATTCGACTTGCAGGCCTTCAAAACCTATTAAAATACCTTTTCTCTATTAAAATTTGTTTTCTTATCATTATTGTTATCTTATCATTATTGTTATCTTATTCATTAATATCAAAGAAAAAACTTGAATGTCCCCATTCGACTTGCAGGCCTTTAAAACCTATTAAATACCTTTTCTCTATTAAAATTTGCTTTCTTATCGGTCACCACGCTCAAAAAGTGTAACTTGAATTGATATCAAAGAAAAAACTTGAATATCCCCATTCGACTTGCAGGCCTTTAAAGCCTATTAAATACCTTTTCTCTATTAAAATTTGTTTTCTTATCGGTCACCACGCTCAAAAAGTGTAACTTGAATTAATATCAAAGAAAAAACTTGAATATCCCCATTCGACTTGCAGGCCTTTAAAACCTATTAAAGTACCTTTTCTCTATTAAAATTTGTTTTCTTATCATTATTGTTATCTTATTCATTAATATCAAAGGAAAAACTTGAATATCCCCATTCGACCCTCAGGCCTTTAAAACCTATTAAATACCTTTTCTCTATTAAAACTTGTTTTCTTATCGGTCACCACGCTCAAAAAGTGTAACTTGAATTAATATCAAAGAAAAAACTTGAATATCCCCATTCGACTTGCAGGCCTTTAAAACCTATTAAATACCTTTTCTCTATTAAAATTTGTTTTCTTATCGGTCACCACGCTCAAAAAGTGTAACTTGAAATTATACCAAAGAAAAAACTTGAATATCCCCATTCGACTTGCAGGCCTTTAAAAACCTATTAAAATACCTTTTTTCAAAAAATAGAGTTAGATCATTGAAATTTGGTACATCGAGGTTTTCGATACCTACAAATCGATTGCGGATATTTTTTAAATATATTCTCATTGCGGATATATTCTCATTTATTCAATAAAAGAAAAAAATTTGTTTTCTTATCGGTCACCACGCTCAAAAAGTGTAACTTGAATTAATGTCAAAGAAAAAACTTGAATATCCCCATTCGACTTGCAGGCCTTTAAAACCTATTAAATACCTTTTCTCTATTAAAATTTGTTTTCTTTACGGTCACCACGCTCAAAAAGTGTAACTTGAATTAATATCAAAGAAAAAACTTGAATATCCCCATTCGACTTGCAGGCCTTTAAAACCTATTAAAATACCTTTTCTCTATTAAAATTTGTTTTCTTATCATTATTGTTATCTTTTTCATTAATATCAAAGGAAAAACTTGAATATCCCCATTCGACCCTCAGGCCTTTAAAACCTATTAAATACCTTTTCTCTATTAAAACTTGTTTTCTTATCGGTCACCACGCTCAAAAAGTGTAACTTGAATTAATATCAAAGAAAAAACTTGAATATCCCCATTCGACTTGCAGGCCTTTAAAACCTATTAAATACCTTTTCTCTATTAAAATTTGTTTTCTTATCGGTCACCACGCTCAAAAAGTGTAACTTGAAATTATACCAAAGAAAAAACTTGAATATCCCCATTCGACTTGCAGGCCTTTAAAAACCTTTTAAAATACCTTTTCTCAAAAAATAGAGTTAGATCATTCGAATTTGGTACATCGAGGTTTTCGATACCTACAAATCGATTGCGGATATTTTTGATATATTCTCATTGCGGATATTATCTCATTTATTCAATAAAAGAAAAAAAATTGTTTTCTTATCGGTCACCACGTTCAAAAAGTGTAACTTGAATTAATATCAAAGAAAAAACTTGAATTAATATCAAAGAAAAAAAAATACTGCATAAATAAAATAAATAAATAATTATAATTGCATAAGTTGATAAAAAATGCTATGCAATAGCTTTACCGCGGCAGTCCTCGAGTGCCACACGTATTTTTTTTTTTCTTAATTAATTAAAATGTGAAAGTAATAACCTTCTAATTTCTGATAAATAAGACATTTAAATTTTAACATTTTATCCATGATTTAATTGTTGCCAATTTTTTTTTTCGACAAAATAATAATAATTAAAAAAAAAACCTTACATTCATTTAAAATGAGGAAAATAAATCAGAAATATTAGAAAATAAATTAGAAATATCAGCCGCATCGTTACAAATAAGATACCAAATGAAAGGGAAAATTTTTGTAAATCCGATGCATTAAACAGCTTATCAATTGGATGATTAGTTTTTTCTTAATTAATTAAAATGTGAAAATAGTAACCTTCTAATTTCTGATAAATAAGACATTTAAATTTTAGCATTTTATCCATGATTTAATTGTTGCCAATTTTTTTTTCGACAAAATAATAATAATAATAATAATAATAATAATAATAATAATAATAATAATAATAATAAAAAAAAAAAAACCGTACATTTATTTAAAATGAGGAAAATATCAGAAATATTAGAAAATAAATTAGAAATATCAGCCGCATCGTTACAAATAAGATACCAAATGAAAGGGAAAATTTTTGTAAATCCGATGCATTAAACAGCTTATCAATTGGATGATTAGTTTTTTCTTAATTAATTAAAATGTGAAAATAGTAACCTTCTAATTTCTGATAAATAAGACATTTAAATTTTAGCATTTTATCCATGATTTAATTGTTGCCAATTTTTTTTTCGACAAAATAATAATAATAATAATAATAATAATAATAATAATAATAATAATAAAAAAAAAACCGTACATTTATTTAAAATGAGGAAAATATCAGAAATATTAGAAAATAAATTAGAAATATCAGTCTCATCGTTACAAATAAGATACCAAATGAAAGGGAAAATTTTTGTAAATCCGATGCATTAAACAGCTTATCAATCGGATGATTAGTTTTTTCTTAATTAATTAAAATGTGAAAATAGTAACCTTCTAATTTCTGATAAATAAGTCATTTAAATTTTAGCATTTTATCCATGATTTAATTGTTGCCAATTTTTTTTTTTATCGACAAAATAATAATAATAATAATAATAATAATAATAAAACGTACATCTTATACTATTAACGGCCCTCTTCACCTAAAAAAAATTCCGATGCCGGCTGAAAGCAGATAAAAAGTGTCCCACGTGGTTTTGACAGGAGGTGGAGAAGATTGACAGATTCACTGACGAATCATTGACTTTTTGGAAGAATAAATCAAGAATCAGCCACATCCATATTGCGGTTTCGCCGAAGTTTTGTTTTGTTTTGATTCTTTCTTTCTTTTTTTCTTTTTGTGTTTCTTTTTTTCTTTTCTTTTTTTTTTTTTTATTTTCCATTTTCACATGACATCAAATAACTTTCCTCATTTATTCTAATCTATTTATATGTATTTTAATAGAGTAGCTCGATCCGACCAAGTACTTTATACTATTTTCAGCCCGGTTCAGGCTTTCTTTAGTTATACCGGCGAATTACGTAACAGTGAAATTTAAAATATATATACTTTATAATTATACTTGAAGTCTGATATAATTAATTTAACTAAACTAGTATGTTGTGGCCACCACATGACTTTCTTCTATATTTTCCTATACAAATTCCCCCAGTAAAAATAATTTATTAAAATTATTATAAAATTTTTTTTTTCTTCCATGATAATGCAGACGATTTCCATATTAGAGAAGTAGTTCCATTTATTCTCAATAATAAAAAAAAAAAAAAAAAAAAAAAAAAAAATAATAATAATAATAATAAATTACGATTTTTTTTTTTTTTTTTTTTTTCAAAAGTTTTTTTTTTTTTTCCGTTAAAAGTAACAACAAAAAACAAAAAAAAAAAAAAACGATAACTTTGTTTTAAATTATCATAGATCTACAATTCAACCATTCGTTTTAAAGGTATTGACGAGATCTTTCGAAAGATACCCATCTTGAAAATTTATCCCTCCCGGGGGGGGGGGGGGGACTTTCTTCTATATGTAATATAGAGAAAGTATTGGATTCGTGAAAATTTTTGAACTCCGGTTTTCGATGGATTTGCACGTTTTGGGATGTGCTGAACATGATTTGATAGTTTTTAGAAAATGTCTGTCTCTCTCTCTGTGTGTGTGTGTGTCACGAATTTTTGGAGGCTGTATCTCACGAACCAATGAACGAAATTTAACCAAACTTGGTATTTAGTTGGACCCTGACATAAACTGGTGCTGATTAGATTTAGGGATCAATCGCCCAATAGGTGGCGCTGTGATAGCATTTTTTCTAAATTTTTAACATGGCAGTATAGGACAAAATTTCGTATAAATGTACATAATGAGAGTTATTTTTAACTTTTGATTGTAAAACTAATATGAATTATTGATAAAAGTAGTTGTTAACTAGGGAAAAAAAATTGTGCTTGTGGGGGCGTCGCCCTCCCCCGGGTGGAGTAAATTTTCAAGATGGGTATCTTTCGGAAGGTCTCGTCAATACCTTTAAAACGAATGGTTGAACTATAGATCTGTGATAATGTGAAACAAAGTTATTGATATATTTTTTTTTTTTACTTTTAATAAAAAAAAACTTTGAAAAAAAAAAATCGTAATTATTATTATTATTATTATTATTATTTTTTTTTTTTAGAATAAAATAGACTTTTTTTTTTGGATATTTACTGTTATACTACTTTTCTGATATGGGGGGAGGGGGGGGGCAAAACGTGATTTCACATGCGTAAAACGTGATTTCGCCTAATCCTATATATCTCAAACAAAAAAAATAGATATACGTGAAATTTTTGCTATAAAATATAGCTAATGCAACTATCTAAAAACCAATTTCTGGAATTTTAGAAATTCAGCCCCCAGGTGGGGCAGCAAGGGGGGGGGGCTATGGAGCAAAAACAAATAGAAGTACAGTTAAGCCGTTCAAAATTGGTACAAATAGGTTTTAAAGGCCTGCAAGTCGAATTGGGATATTTTCGATTGTGTAAAGTTATTAGGAGGGGCAAGAAGCGGGGAGGGGAGGGGGGGGGCAAAAAAAATAAAAATAGTGTCAGATCGTTCAAAATTGGTACGTAGAGGTTTTCGATACTTACAAATCGATTGCGGATATTTTTGAATTTGTAAAATTATTAGGAGGGGCGGGTAGGGGGTGGGGCGGTAAGAGGGGGCTATGGGGCAAAAACAAATAGAAATACAGTTAGGCCGTTCAAAATTGGTACAGATAGGTTTAAGAGGCCTGCAAGTCGAATGGGGATAATTTCGATTGTGTAAAGTTATTAGGAGGGGCAAGAAGGGGGAGGGGAGGGGGGTGCAAAAAAATAAAAATAGTGTCAGGTCGTTCAAAATTGGTACGTAGAGGTTTTCGATACTTACAAATCGATTGCGGATATTTTTGAATTTGTAAAATTATTAGGAGGGGCGGGTAGGGGTGGGGTGGTAAGGGGGGGCTATGGGGCAAAAACAAATAGAAATACAGTTAGGCCATTCAAAATTGGTACAGATAGGTTTTAGAGGCCTGCAAATTGAATGGGGATATTTTCGAAAGTGTAAAGTTATTAGAAGGGCCGGGAAGGGTGGGGTGCAGAGAGGCAAAAAAAAAAAAAAAAAAAAAAATATCAATCAAGATCATTCAAAATTGGTACATCGAGGTTTTCGATACCTACAAATCGATTGCGGATATTTTTGAATTTTTAAAATTATTGGGAGGGGCGGGAAGGGAGGAGGAAGCGGAGGGGCAAAAAAATAAAAATAGAGATAGATCGTTCAAAACTGGTGCATAGAGGTTTTTGATACTTTCAAATCGATTGCGGATATTTTCGAATTTGTAAAATTATTAGGGCGCTCATATATATGCAATCGCGCACGGGTCTACGCTGCCGAAGGCAGTGGGGACCCGGTGCGACATTTTTCCCGATCAGAGGTTTTTTTTTTTTTTCCACATGATAAAAATTAATGCAATTTTGAGAATTCATTAATTATAATTATTCATTTAAAAATAGTGACCAGCGAAGCGGGCGTAGCCTGGTAGTCTATTTATATGTATTTTAATAACGTAGCCCGACCCGACGAAGTCTTTTATTCTATATTCAGCCCGTTTTAGGCTTTCAGTATTTATATCGGCGAATTCTGTAACAATGAAATTTAACAAAAGAAAATATTTTTATGATTAAACTTGCGGTTTGATATAATTAATTTAACTAAAAAATAACAAAGATATATAACATTATAACATTACTGATATATAGAGATGGGTTATCTGCACTCTGGAGCTCAGACTACTGAACGCAGAGCTGGACGGGGTGTGCGACAGGTCGTGACCTTCGGGATCGTATTTCGAAGATCACGGACAAGTGCGGTCGCACAAGTCCTCTCTGTTTTCTAAAGAAAGTGTACTTGTGTTGTTATTTATACGTGTTTCTTTATACAAGTCAAATTTTTTATAAGTAGTATAATATATAAATAGTGTTGAATTATAGTGCCTACATTTATTTAAAAATCTGGTGTGAAACAACCACACGACTTCCATTACCCACTATTACACGTATTATATGGAATTTTTGAAGGTATGTTAACAGAAGACATGGAATTGTCCTAATGAAATAGACACCTAAAAATTTTCCAGTAAGGGAAAGTAAATACACGTGTAAAAACATAAAACAGAGTTTGCACAGCGACTTTTTTTTTTTAAGAAAGGGGAAGAAAATTGGCAGAGTTTATTTATTTATTTGAAACACCAAGTTTCGAGATGTGAAACTGATCTGTCTGATCAGGATGACTATTAATTTTCCTGTGATAACCAAGTAAAGCATGAGAAAGGATATCTAAAATGGGTTTATGTAACAATTTTCAAGAAAATCGTTAGAGCCGTTTTTGAGATACCGATTTTTACCAAAGCTTGACAAAATTAATTGTTGGCCAGAAAACAACAATTATGTGTAAAAGTATATTTAAAAGAGGGTCAATATGGCAAGTTTGAAAAAAAAAAAAAAAACATACAGCCGTTTTGACAGGAAAGCATTTGCAGGACCTGAAATTCAGCTATTTGTACAGGGCGCCTATCAATTTTCCTGAACTAACCAACTATATCCATCGAAAGGATATATAATAGAGTGTTTATACAGCAATTTTAAAGAAAATCGTTAGAGCTGTTTTTGAGATATGGACTTATGGCCTCACTTCCGGTTTCAGATGTCCCACTTCTGGTTTTCCAATTTTCACCAAAATTTGAAAAGTTTATCTGTACACCAGAACAGTTTCAATTCTAAAGTTTCGTAGTTCTGTCTTTATTAGTTTCCGATATATAATAGCTAGAATATTTTCCACATACATACACACAGAGACCAATTGCTAAAAACCACTTTTTTGAACTCAGGAGACCTTAAAACATGTAAATCAGGTGAAATCTCGATATCGAATTTTTGGACCATATACAATACTTCCATTACCTATGGTAGTCGGGTAATGGAAGTAAAAATAAATCAAATACAAGACTCTTATTAATGTGTCTTGAAACTTGCGAGTCTTGATCAACTTTACAAGTAGCAGCCACATATCAATTTCAAAATACCAAATTTGAATTTCCTGAAGTTATTTAAGTTATGTTGATACAGGGTTGTTCGGTTTTTTTCCATAATCGAAAAAACCTGGTTAAAACCGTCCCAGATAAAATACCATTTCGTCCACTTTTATTCACTATTAATTATTTGCGAGTAGTAAATTAAAAGTTATCTTTATTCTTTCAATTTATTAAAAAAAAAAAAAAAAATATTACTTCCATTACCCTACTACAGTATGTAATGGAAGTATTTGTATTCGGTCTGAAAATTCGATATCGAGATTTCACCTGATTTACACGTTTTAAGGTCCTCTGAGTCCAAATAAGTGGTTTTTGGCAATTGGTCAGTGTGTGTGTGTGGGGGGGGGGGGGAGAGGATCTTCTGGCTATTATGTATCGGAAACTAATAAAGATAGAACTACGAAACTTTAGAATTGAAACAAGTCTGGTGTACAAATGAATTTTCCATATTTTGGAGAAAATTGAAAAACTGGAAGTGGGACATCAGAAACCGTAAGTGGGACCGTAAGTCCGTATCTCAAAAACGGCTCTAACGATTTTCTTCAAATTTGTTACATAAACACTCTATTAGATGTCCTTTCGAATGATATAGCTGGTTAGTTCAGAAAAATTGACAGGCGGTCTGTATAAATAGCTCAATTTCAGGTCTCGGAAGTGCGTTCCTTTAAAACCAGCTGTACGGATTTTTTTTCAAACTCGCCATATTAACTCACTTTTAAATATGCTTTTGTATGTAATTATTGTTTTCCTGTCAATGATTGAGTTTTGGTAAAATTTGGTATCTCAAAAACGGCTTTAACGATTTTCTTGAAAATTGTTATATAAATCCATTTCTTTCTTATGTATCACGTAATTATTAGAGGAAAATTAACTGCTACCCTGTTTAGGTAGGTCAGAAGTTTAGGCAGATCTCAAAAATTGGTGTTTCAAAAAATAACTCTACTACATATATCTATATATATTATTTTTCCTTATTTTTTACCTCGCTTTATGTACGCTTCGTTTTATATGTCTTTACATGTGTATAAAGTTTATCTTACCAGAAAAATGTTAGGTTTCTACTTCTTTAGGTCACTTTTATATCTTGTGATCACATTATCTCCAAAAAATGCATATAATATGTGTAATAGTTTGTAATGGAAGTCGTGTTGTTGTTTCACATCAGATATTTTATTAATATGTTTGTATAATCAATTTGAATTTTTCAAAATAGACATGGAATAAGCAAAATTTACAATATTTAATAAATGAAATATTTGTATTTTTCTAAGGGTGGATGTAAAGGTATATTTTATATCTTGAATTTCAATCCTCCATTTTTTCCTTCCATTGTTTACAACTGCATTGTCATTTCCTCTCTCATAGACACATATACCTTTTAAAAATTAGTTATTAAGCATGGTGAAATTAAATGATTCACATACCTTTCATGCAGTTTTTTGCTTTCCGAAAATACATACGTAAGGAAATCATTGTAATCGTGACAAAATTCTGGTTTTGCGATGTTGGCGTATCTACATGTTTTGAGGTCCCATGAGTTCATTTTTACTATTTTCATGATGATGATGATGATGATGATGTATGTGTATGTATGTCAGTGATCACAATATCATCCAAATGCTTTTTTTCGATGGGTAGGCAAAAAAACAGGTTTTTTTTTAGGGAAAAAAAAAACTTTTTAGGATGATTTTTTTTTAAATCGTCCTATTGCAACCACTTCGTTTATCTATATATTTATCTGTCTATTTATAATGAAATTTGCCCACTTCACTGGGCACTATACTTAAATAAGTTGTCAAAATCCCATATCATTGTTAATAACCTACGTTCAAATTTCCGATGTGTACCGTAGAGGTTTTCCCGCTCGCAACGTGAGAAGTCCGGGTCCACACTGCCTTCGGCAGCGACTTACCCACTTCTTATCGCTTCCCCAGCGGGTAAGTTCGAAATTATGTGAAATCCCACCAAAGTAAATAATGCGTACACTTGATCCACATCCATACACCAAAATTCGCCAATCTAAGATAATTTAAAGCAAATTCAAAAGGAAAAACGAGATTTTACACGTGTTTCTTGTCCCCCCCCCCCGGGTGGTAGGGTAAAGGAGGAATTTTGTAAAATCCCGTTACAATAAGTGTCGGATACATATAAAAAATTTACGCGCCAAATTTAGCGACCATTAATCCCGTGGATTTCCCAAGACAAATTTAGCGCTAAAAGGGAGGGTCTCGAATAAGCTCCGTCGTAACGCCCCCCCCCAAAAAAAAATCGAAAATTTTACACACACACACACACACACACAAAGAAAGAAAATGTGTTTTTGGAAATATCCTAAATAAGACACATAGCTTTTTTCAATACATTTGTACCATTTCAGTAGAGCTCTACTAAAAAATCCGGAATTTCTGAAAATTTCCCCCAAAAAACGATTTCTTTCCTCCCTCCTGTCAAGAATTACAAAATCGTACATAATGTTTTATTTATACTCAAATCTTGTTTCCTCATGTGCAATTTCTTCAGCGTGAAGTAATTTGGGGCCGAGTTATGCTTACAAACTTTTTTTTTTGCTTCCTACCCCCCAGGGTGAAAGGGGGGGAGATTTCGATAAATTCCGTTACTTTAGGGGTCGGATACATATATAAGCAATCCAAGAATCAAACTTTCTGACCCTGACCACAGCTCTCATAAATTTCGCAGGACAAATTTAGCGCTAAAAGTGGTGACTCGAATTTGCTCTTTGTAACACATACCTATCCCTCCCCCCCCCCCCTTAAAAAAAAAAAAAAAAAAAAATGTGTTTTGAAAATGTCTTAAAGAAGACCCATGGCTGTTTTCAACATCTTTTTTCCATTTTTGTTAAAATTTTACTAAAAATCTGGAATTTGAACAATTTTCCGCCAAAAGTTGATTTCCCTCTTCCTTTCCCTTAAAAATCGAAATTTCCTAAATCGCAATGTTTTATTTATTCCAATAAATCCCATTACTTTAGGTGTCGGATAGATACATATAATCCGAGCACCGAAATTCGTGACCGCAGCTCCCATAGATTTCTCAGGAAAAATTTAGCGCTAAAAGGGTTGTCTCGATTTTGACCCTTCGTAACCCCCTCCTCACAAAAACATCCGAAATTAGGAAAAAAAAAAAATGTGTTTTTGGAAATTTTCTAAGGAAGTCTCGTAGCTTCTTTTAACATCTTTGTTCCATTTTTTTGTAGAGTTCTTTAAAAAATTCGGAAATTGCGAAATTTCTCGCCACCAGAATTTACGAACAAAATTTAAATAAAAGAAATTTTAAATTTTCAGGTTAAAAAAAAAGGGCCTTTTCTAATATGTTATAAACGTAAATTTTTGCTAAAAAATTTACGGGATGAGTTTTTGCACTTGAGAATTAAAATTAGGTGTTCCATCAGCGGGAACACTGCGGCTGAAAGGGTTAATAATCGAAAATTTCTAAATTGCAGATAACGTTTTATTTATACTCATGTCTATTCTTTATATGTTCAATTTCTTTACAGTGAAGTAATTTGGAGCGGTGTTATGCTTACAAACATGTTTTTGACTTTTGATCCCCCATCCCGGCGATAACTGGGGAGGGAATTTCGAAAAAGTTGGCAGATTTTAGTTGCGTAAAGACCTAAATTTCTGCCAAGCGCCGTTGAATTCCATCCAGCCATTCTCACGTGATACCCGGACAATAATAGCGTTACAGACATACAGACACGATGACACACACACAGACAAAATTTTCTGAAGTAATTTTCGAATTTTATGGTGTGTGGAAAGTGAAGATATCGCTTTTTTTTTTTTTTTTTCCCTGATAAATTTACAGAGAAAAGTCTGATTTTATTAATATCGATACACAGCTTGATATCCAGTTACTGTAATTCTAAAAGAACGCATAGAAACAGCGGTCATGTTCAGGTACCATACTTAAAATTTCAGCTGTGCTTTTATGTTAGGCGCGAAAATAAGAGCGAAAAATCTTTGAAAATAATAGTGTGATTTCGTCGTTTATAAATAATTTCATAAACACTTGACTCCCATTTCTTGCAAACTTTAATTAGTTTTAGTTTCTTCAGTTATAAAATCAACTTGCTGATGTCCTTAAAAATATTTGTTTCACTCAATTCCTAGACTTCAATATTAATACAACTTATTTTGCTCAGGAATGTAAATTAATTCTTCATACCTAAGAGTAAATAAAATATTTAGTTTAATTTGAAGTCTTGTTTTTTTTTAAGCTATTGTATAGCTTTTATCGCGGGCTTTGAGCGCGGCGACCGAATCAAAAAATTCCGTAACGAAAAAAAAACCTAACACAGTTCGGCAGACTTCGGTAGACTTCGGCTGTACGAAGCTCGCACGGATCGAGACGAGCTGCTCCGAAATCGGACGAATACGTAAGCAGCTGTTTGTGAGAAAGTATATAGGTGTATAGGTATCTATCATCTATGTACAACAGTGAATATCTGTACGCGTAAAATTTGTGTATAAAGTAGATCAGATAAAACTTGAATATCCCCATTCGACTTGCAGGCCTTTAAAACCTATTAAATACGTTTTCTCTATTAAAATTTGTTTTCTTATCGGTCACCACGCTCAAAAAGTGTAACTTGAATTTCCCCTTTCGACTTGCAGGCCTTTAAAACCTATTAAATACCTTTTCTCTATTAAAATTTGTTTTCTTATCGGTCACCACGCTCAAAAAGTGTAACTTGAATTTCCCCTTTCGACTTGCAGGCCTTTAAAACCTATTAAATACCTTTTCTCTATTAAAATTTGTTTTCTTATCATTATTGTTATCTTATCATTATTGTTATCTTATTCATTAATATCAAAGAAAAACCTTGAATATCCCCATTCGACTTGCAGGCCTTTAAAACCTATTAAATACCTTTTCTCTATTAAAATTTGCTTTATATCGGTCACCACGCTCAAAAAGTGTAACTTGAATTAATATGAAAGAAACAACTTGAATATCCCCATTCGACTTGCAGGCCTTTAAAACCTATTAAAATACCTTTTCTCTATTAAAATTTGTTTTCTTATCATTATTGTTATCTTATCATTATTGTTATCTTATTCATTAATATCAAAGAAAAAACTTGAATATCCCCACTCGACTTGCAGGCGTTTAAAACCTATTAAATACCTTTTCTCTATTAAAATTTGTTTTCTATTCGGTCACCACGCTCAAAAAGTGTAACTTGAATTAATATCAAAGAAAAAACATGAATATCCCCATTCGACTTGCAGGCCTTTAAAACCTATTAAATACCTTTTCTCTATTAAAATTCGTTTTCTTATCGGACACCACGCTCAAAAAGTGTAACTTGAATTTAATATCAAAGAAAAAACTTGAATATCCCCATTCGACTTGCAGGCCTTTAAAACCTATTAATTACCTTTTCTCTAATAAAATTTGTTTTCTTATCGGTCACCACGCTCAAAAAGTGTAACTTGAATTAATATCAAAGAAAAAACTTGAAAATCCCCATTCGACTTGCAGGCCTTTAAAACCTATTAAAATACCTTTTCTCTATTAAAATTTGTTTTCTTATCATTATTGTTATCTTATTCATTAATATCAAAGAAAAACCTTGAATATCCCCATTCGACTTGCAGGCCTTTAAAACCTATTAAATACCTTTTCTCTATTAAATTTTTTTTTCTTATCGGTCACCACGCTCAAAAAGTGTAACTTGAATTAATATCAAAGAAAAAACTTGAATATCCCCATTCGACTTGCAGGCCTTTAAAACCTATTAAATACCTTTTCTCTATTAAATTTTTTTTTCTTATCGGTCACCACGCTCAAAAAGTGTAACTTGAATTAATATCAAAGAAAAAACTTGAATATCCCCATTCGACTTGCAGGCCTTTAAAACCTATTAATTACCTTTTCTCTATTAAAATTTGTTTTCTTATCATTATTATTATCTTATCATTATTGTTATCTTATTCATTATTTTCAAAGAAAAACCTTGAATATCCCCATTCGACTTGCAGGCCTTTAAAACCTATTAAATACCTTTTCTCTATTAAAATTTGTTTTCTTATCGGTCACCCCGCTCAAAAAGTGTAACTTGAATTAATATCAAAGAAAAAACTTGAATATCGCCATTCGACTTGCAGGCCTTTAAAACCTGTTAAATACCTTTTCTCTATTAAAATTTGTTTTCTTATCGGTCACCACGCTCAAAAAGTGTAACTTGAATTAATATCAAAGAAAAAACTTGAATATCCCCATTCGACTTGCAGGCCTTTAAAACCTATTAACTACCTTTTCTCTATTAAAATTTGTTTTCTTATCATTATTGTTATCTTATCATTATTGTTATCTTATCATTATTGTTATCTTATTCATTAATATCAAAGAAAAACCTTGAATATCCCCATTCGACTTGCAGGCCTTTAAAACCTATTAAATACCTTTTCTTTATTAAAATTTGCTTTATATCGGTCACCACGCTCAAAAAGTGTAACTTGAATTAATATCAAAGAAAAAACTTGAATATCCCCATTCGACTTGCAGGCCTTTAAAACCTATTAAATACCTTTTCTCTATTAAAATTTGTTTTCTTATCGGTCACCACGCTCAAAAAGTGTAACTTGAATTAATATCAAAGAAAAATCTTGAATATCCCCATTCGACTTGCAGGCCTTTAAAACCTATTAAATACCTTTTCTCTATTAAAATTTGTTTTCTTATCGGTCACCACGCTCAAAAAGTGTAACTTGAATTAATATCAAAGAAAAAACTTGAATGTCCCCATTCGACTTGCAGGCCTTTAAAACCTATTAACTACCTTTTCTCTATTAAAATTTGTTTTCTTATCATTATTGTTAACTTATCATTACTGTTATCTTATTCATTAATATCAAAGAAAAAACTTGAATATCCCCATTCGACTTGCAGGCGTTTAAAACCTATTAAATACCTTTTCTCTATTAAAATTTGTTTTCTTATCGGTCTCCACGCTCAAAAAGTGTAACTTAAAATTATATCAAAGAAAAAACTTGAATATCCCCATTCGACTTGCAGGCCTTTAAAAACCTAATAAAATACCTTTTTTCAAAAAATAGAGTTAGATCATTCAAATTTGGTACATCGAGGTTTTCGATACCTACAAATCGATTGCGGATATTTTTGATATATTCTCATTGCGGATATATTCTCATTTATTCAATAAAAGAAAAAAATTTGTTTTCTTATCAGTCACCACGCTCAAAAAGTGTAACTTGAATTAATATCAAAGAAGAAACTTGAATTAATATCAAAGAAAAAAATATACTGCAAAAATAAAATAAATAAATAAATATAATTGCATAAGTTGATAAAAAATGCTATACAATAGCTTTACCGCGGCAGTCCTCGAGTGCCACACGTATTTTTTTTTTTTTTTTTTTTACTTTCTCTTACCCATAAGGTAGAGAAAGTATTGTTTTTGGGTCAAATTTTCGAACGCGAGATTTTAAGCTATTGTATAGCTTTTATCGCGGGCTTTGAGCGCGGCGACCGAATCAAAAAATTCCGTAACGAAAAAAAAACCTAACACAGTTCGGCAGACTTCGGTAGACTTCGGCTGTACGAAGCTCGCACGGATCGAGACGAGCTGCTCCGAAATCGGACGAATACGTAAGCAGCTGTTTGTGAGAAAGTATATAGGTGTATAGGTATCTATCATCTATGTACAACAGTGAATATCTGTACGCGTAAAATTTGTGTATAAAGTAGATCAGATAAAACTTGAATATCCCCATTGGACTTGCAGGCCTTTAAAACCTATTAAATACCTTTTCTCTATTAAAATTTGTTTTCTTATCGGTCACCACGCTCAAAAAGTGTAACTTGAATTTCCCCTTTCGACTTGCAGGCCTTTAAAACCTATTAAATACCTTTTCTCTATTAAAATTTGTTTTCTTATCGGTCACCACGCTCAAAAAGTGTAACTTGAATTTCCCCTTTCGACTTGCAGGCCTTTAAAACCTATTAAATACATTTTCTCTATTAAAATTTGTTTTCTTATCATTATTGTTATCTTATCATTATTGTTATCTTATTCATTAATATCAAAGAAAAACCTTGAATATCCCCATTCGACTTGCAGGCCTTTAAAACCTATTAAATACCTTTTCTCTATTAAAATTTGCTTTATATCGGTCACCACGCTCAAAAAGTGTAACTTGAATTAATATGAAAGAAACAACTTGAATATCCCCATTCGACTTGCAGGCCTTTAAAACCTATTAAAATACCTTTTCTCTATTAAAATTTGTTTTCTTATCATTATTGTTATCTTATCATTATTGTTATCTTATCATTATTGTTATCTTATTCATTAATATCAAAGAAAAAACTTGAATATCCCCACTCGACTTGCAGGCGTTTAAAACCTATTAAATACCTTTTCTCTATTAAAATTTGTTTTCTATTCGGTCACCACGCTCAAAAAGTGTAACTTGAATTAATATCAAAGAAAAAACATGAATATCCCCATTCGACTTGCAGGCCTTTAAAACCTATTAAATACCTTTTCTCTATTAAAATTCGTTTTCTTATCGGTCACCACGCTCAAAAAGTGTAACTTGAATTTAATATCAAAGAAAAAACTTGAATATCCCCATTCGACTTGCAGGCCTTTAAAACCTATTAATTACCTTTTCTCTAATAAAATTTGTTTTCTTATCGGTCACCACGCTCAAAAAGTGTAACTTGAATTAATATCAAAGAAAAAACTTGAAAATCCCCATTCGACTTGCAGGCCTTTAAAACCTATTAAAATACCTTTTCTCTATTAAAATTTGTTTTCTTATCATTATTGTTATCTTATTCATTAATATCAAAGAAAAACCTTGAATATCCCCATTCGACTTGCAGGCCTTTAAAACCTATTAAATACCTTTTCTCTATTAAATTTTTTTTTCTTATCGGTCACCACGCTCAAAAAGTGTAACTTGAATTAATATCAAAGAAAAAACTTGAATATCCCCATTCGACTTGCAGGCCTTTAAAACCTATTAAATACCTTTTCTCTATTAAATTTTTTTTTCTTATCGGTCACCACGCTCAAAAAGTGTAACTTGAATTAATATCAAAGAAAAAACTTGAATATCCCCATTCGACTTGCAGGCCTTTAAAACCTATTAATTACCTTTTCTCTATTAAAATTTGTTTTCTTATCATTATTATTATCTTATCATTATTGTTATCTTATTCATTATTTTCAAAGAAAAACCTTGAATATCCCCATTCGACTTGCAGGCCTTTAAAACCTATTAAATACCTTTTCTCTATTAAAATTTGTTTTCTTATCGGTCACCCCGCTCAAAAAGTGTAACTTGAATTAATATCAAAGAAAAAACTTGAATATCGCCATTTGACTTGCAGGCCTTTAAAACCTGTTAAATACCTTTTCTCTATTAAAATTTGTTTTCTTATCGGTCACCACGCTCAAAAAGTGTAACTTGAATTAATATCAAAGAAAAAACTTGAATATCCCCATTCGACTTGCAGGCCTTTAAAACCTATTAACTACCTTTTCTCTATTAAAATTTGTTTTCTTATCATTATTGTTATCTTATCATTATTGTTATCTTATTCATTAATATCAAAGAAAAACCTTGAATATCCCCATTCGACTTGCAGGCCTTTAAAACCTATTAAATACCTTTTCTCTATTAAAATTTGCTTTATATCGGTCACCACGCTCAAAAAGTGTAACTTGAATTAATATCAAAGAAAAAACTTGAATATCCCCATTCGACTTGCAGGCCTTTAAAACCTATTAAATACCTTTTCTCTATTAAAATTTGTTTTCTTATCGGTCACCACGCTCAAAAAGTGTAACTTGAATTAATATCAAAGAAAAATCTTGAATATCCCCATTCGACTTGCAGGCCTTTAAAACCTATTAAATACCTTTTCTCTATTAAAATTTGTTTTCTTATCGGTCACCACGCTCAAAAAGTGTAACTTGAATTAATATCAAAGAAAAAACTTGAATGTCCCCATTCGACTTGCAGGCCTTTAAAACCTATTAACTACCTTTTCTCTATTAAAATTTGTTTTCTTATCATTATTGTTAACTTATCATTATTGTTATCTTATTCATTAATATCAAAGAAAAAACTTGAATATCCCCATTCGACTTGCAGGCGTTTAAAACCTATTAAATACCTTTTCTGTATTAAAATTTGTTTTCTTATCTGTCTCCACGCTCAAAAAGTGTAACTTAAAATTATATCAAAGAAAAAACTTGAATATCCCCATTCGACTTGCAGGCCTTTAAAAACCTAATAAAATACCTTTTCTCAAAAAATAGAGTTAGATCATTCAAATTTGGTACATCGAGGTTTTCGATACCTACAAATCGATTGCGGATATTTTTGATATATTCTCATTGCGGATATATTCTCATTTATTCAATAAAAGAAAAAAATTTGTTTTCTTATCAGTCACCACGCTCAAAAAGTGTAACTTGAATTAATATCAAAGAAAAAACTTGAATTAATATCAAAGAAAAAAATATACTGCAAAAATAAAATAAATAAATAAATATAATTGCATAAGTTGATAAAAAATGCTATGCAATAGCTTTACCGCGGCAGTCCTCGAGTGCCACACGTATTTTTTTTTCTTTTTTTTTACTTTCTCTTACCCATAAGGTAGAGAAAGTATTGTTTTTGGGTCAAATTTTCGAACGCGAGATTTTGTTATATTTACACGTTTTGAGGTCCCCTGAATACGAAAATCATGTTTTTAGCAAATGGTCTGTGTGTCTGTCTGTTATCAGCATATCTCAAAAGCAAATTATGGCAGAAAGTTCAAACTTGGTATTCTAAATGTGTATCATATAGGGATGCTACACTAAGCTTTTCGTTAATATCAAGCAAATGGTTCGTGTACAGGGACAATCAAGATAATTCTAATACATTACGTCTATGAGGGAAATTGCAGGAAAATAGAGTTTAACGTCTATAGACTGCACTAAACCAAATGAAACAAATATATAATAGAGACAGTTAACTGGGGAAAAAAATTGTGTATGTAGGAGCCTCGCCTCCCCCCCTGGGTGGGAAGTCCCCCCTCGAGGGGAGTAAATTTTCATGATGGGTATCTTTCAAAAGAGCTCGCCAATACCTTTAAAACGAATGGTTGAACCATCGATCTGCGATAATTTAAAACAAAGTTATCGATTTTTTAAGCTATTGTATAGCTTTTATCGCGGGCTTTGAGCGCGGCGACCGAATCGAAAAATTCCGTAACGAAAAAAAAACCTAACACAGTTCGGTAGACTTCGGCTGTACGAAGCTCGCACAGATCGAGACGAGCTGCTCCGAAATCGGACGAATACATAAGCAGCTGTTTGTGAGAAAGTATATAGGTGTATAGGTATCTATCATCTATGAATAGTGAATAGACGCGTAAAATTTGTGTATAAAGTAGATCAGATAAAACTTGAATATCTCCATTCGACTTGCAGGCCTTTAAAACCCATTAAATACCTTTTCTCTATTAAAATTTGTTTTCTTATCATTATTGTTATCTTATCATTATTGTTATCTTATACATTAATATCAAAGAAAAACCTTGAATATCCCCATTCGACTTGCAGGCCTTTAAAACCTATTACCTTTTCTCTATTAAAATTTGTTTTATATCGGTCACCACGCTCAAAAAGTGTAACTTGAATTAATATCAAAGAAAAAACTTGAATATCCCCATTCGACTTGCACGCCTTAAAAACCTATTAAATACCTTTTCTCTATTAAAATTTGTTTTCTTATCGGTCACCACGCTCAAAAAGTGTAACTTGAATTAATATCAAAGAAAAAAAAAACTTGAATATCCCCATTCGACTTGCAGGCCTTTAAAACCTATTAAAATACCTTTTCTCTATTAAAATTTCTTTTCTTATCATTATTGTTATCTTATTCATTGATATCAAAGAAAAAACTTGAATATCCCCATTCGACTTGCAGGCCTTTAAAACCTATTAAATACCTTTTCTCTATTAAAATTTGTTTTCTTATCAGTCACCACGCTCAAAAAGTGTAACTTGAATTAATATCAAAGAAAAAAAAAACTTGAATATCCCCACTCGACTTGCAGGCCTTTAAAACCTATTAAAATACCTTTTCCCTATTAAAATTTGTTTTCTTATCATTATTGTTATCTTATTCATTAATATCAAAGGAAAACCTTGAATATCCCCATTCGACTTGCAGGCCTTTAAAACCTATTAAATACCTTTTCTCTATTAAAATTTGTTTTATATCGGTCACCACGCTCAAAAAGTGTAACTTGAATTAATATCAAAGTAAAAACTTGAATATCCCCATTCGACTTGCAGGCCTTTAAAACCTATTAAATACCTTTTCTCTATTAAAATTTGTTTTCTTATCGGTCACCACGCTCAAAAAGTGTAACTTGAATTAATATCAAAGAAAAAACTTGAATACCCCATTCGACTTGCAGGCCTTTAAAACCTATTAAATACCTTTTCTCTATTAAAATTTGTTTTCTTATCATTATTGTTATCTTATCATTATTGTTATCTTATCATTATTGTCATCTTATTCATTAATATCAAAGAAAAAAACTTGAATGGCCCCATTCGACTTGCAGGCCTTTAAAACCTATTAAAATACCTTTTCTCTATTAAAATTTGTTTTCTTATCATTATTGTTATCTTATTCATTAATATCAAAGAAAAAACTTGAATGTCCCCATTCGACTTGCAGGCCTTTAAAACCTATTAAATACCTTTTCTCTATTAAAATTTGCTTTCTTATCGGTCACCACGCTCAAAAAGTGTAACTTGAATTATATCAAAGAAAAAACTTGAATATCCCCATTCGACTTGCAGGCCTTTAAAGCCTATTAAATACCTTTTCTCTATTAAAATTTGTTTTCTTATCGGTCACCACGCTCAAAAAGTGTAACTTGAATTAATATCAAAGAAAAAACTTGAATATCCCCATTCGACTTGCAGGCCTTTAAAACCTATTAAAATACCTTTTCTCTATTAAAATTTGTTTTCTTATCGGTCACCACGCTCAAAAAGTGTAACTTGAATTAATATCAAAGAAAAAACTTGAATATCCCCATTCGACTTGCAGGCCTTTAAAACCTATTAAATACCTTTTCTCTATTAAAATTTGTTTTCTTATCATTATTGTTATCTTATCATTATTGTTATCTTATCATTATTGTTATCTTATTCATTAATATTAAAGAAAAAACTTGAATGGCCCCATTCGACTTGCAGGCCTTTAAAATCTATTAAAATACCTTTTCTCTATTAAAATTTGTTTTCTTATCATTATTGTTATCTTATCATTATTGTTATCTTATTCATTAATATCAAAGAAAAAACTTGAATGTCCCCATTCGACTTGCAGGCCTTTAAAACCTATTAAATACCTTTTCTCTATAAAAATTTGCTTTCTTATCGGTCACCACGCTCAAAAAGTGTAACTTGAATTAATATCAAAGAAAAAACTTGAATATCCCCATTCGACTTGCAGGCCTTTAAAGCCTATTAAATTCCTTTTCTCTATTAAAATTTGTTTTCTTATCGGTCACCACGCTCAAAAAGTGTAACTTGAATTAATATCAAAGAAAAAACTTGAATATCCCCATTCGACTTGCAGGCCTTTAAAACCTATTAAAATGCCTTTTCTCTATTAAAATTTGTTTTCTTATTATTGTTATCTTATTCATTAATATCAAAGAAAAAACTTGAATATCCCCATTCGACTTGCAGGCCTTTAAAACCTATTAAATACCTTTTCTCTATTAAAATTTGTTTTCTTATCGGTCACCACGCTCAAAAAGTGTAACTTGAAATTATACTAAAGAAAAAACTTGAATATCCCCATTCGACTTGCAGGCCTTTAAAAACCTATTAAAATACCTTTTTTCAAAAAATAGAGTTAGATCATTGAAATTTGGTACATCGAGGTTTTCGATACCTACAAATCGATTGCGGATATTTTTTAAATATATTCTCATTGCGGATATATTCTCATTTATTCAATAAAAGAAAAAAATTTGTTTTCTTATCGGTCACCACGCTCAAAAAGTGTAACTTGAATTAATGTCAAAGAAAAAACTTGAATATCCCCATTCGACTTGAAGGCCTTTAAAACCTATTAAATACCTTTTCTCTATTAAAATTTGTTTTCTTATCGGTCACCACGCTCAAAAAGTGTAACTTGAATTAATATCAAAGAAAAAACTTGAATATCCCCATTCGACTTGCAGGCCTTTAAAACCTATTAAAATACCTTTTCTCTATTAAAATTTGTTTTCTTATCATTATTGTTATCTTATTCATTAATATCAAAGGAAAAACTTGAATATCCCCATTCGACCCTCAGGCCTTTAAAACCTATTAAATACCTTTTCTCTATTAAAACTTGTTTTCTTATCGGTCACCACGCTCAAAAAGTGTAACTTGAATTAATATCAAAGAAAAAACTTGAATATCCCCATTCGACTTGCAGGCCTTTAAAACCTATTAAATACCTTTTCTCTATTAAAATTTGTTTTCTTATCGGTCACCACGCTCAAAAAGTGTAACTTGAAATTATACCAAAGAAAAAACTTGAATATCCCCATTCGACTTGCAGGCCTTTAAAAACCTTTTAAAATACCTTTTCTCAAAAAATAGAGTTAGATAATTCAAATTTGGTACATCGAGGTTTTCGATACCTACAAATCGATTGCGGATATTTTTGATATTTTCTCATTGCGGATATTATCTCATTTATTCAATAAAAGAAAAAAAATTGTTTTCTTATCGGTCACCACGTTCAAAAAGTGTAACTTGAATTAATATCAAAGAAAAAACTTGAATTAATATCAAAGAAAAAAAAAATACTGCATAAATAAAATAAATAAATAATTATAATTGCATAAGTTGATAAAAAATGCTATGCAATAGCTTTACCGCGGCAGTCCTCGAGTGCCACACGTATATTTTTTACTTTTAACGAAAAAAAAAAGCTTTTTATTTTTTTTTTTTTTTATTGAGAATAAAATGGACTTTTTTGGATATTTGGTGTTATACTACTTCTCTAATATGGAAATCGTCTGCCTTATCATAAAAGACAATTTTTTTAAATAATAATTTTAATAAATTATTTTTTAATAACCAAATAAAATTCTATATAAATGCAGGTTCATTAATGAAACGGGGGGTTGAGGGGGGCTACCGCCCCTCTCACACAGAACTAATTATCATATAAAACTCTTCAGAAGCTTAATATGAATTGTTTAACATAGGTTTACATAACAGTACTCGTTATCTTACCTATTAATCTGCAACCTGTATTTATAGTATTAAATTTCAGGGTAAGAGAAAGTCGTGTGAGTGACACACCAGATTATTTTAAATAACTACGTATTTTGAGATTCCGTGAATAATTAAACAAAGTTTTTAACAGTTGTTCTTTGTGAGTCTGTTATCAGTGTAACTTTAAAAACTAAATACCGGCAGGGAACTCAAGCGTTATATTTTAAAGTTCATATGAAATTCATACTTGAACAGTTTGATCAATATTGATAAGTTTCAACGAGTGATACGGATTAAAGTTGTCAATAAATGTGATTGAAAGTTATTGTTGAACATAATTTTAAATTTAATATTAGTCGTGAATTCTATAGAAATGTAGATATTAGTTTCAAATGTGGGTTGAGAAGGGTGGTACTCCCCTCCAACCTTCCCACAGAAAATTATTTGTCAAATTAAATTATTCGTAAAGCTAGCTTAAATTCTTTTTACTATAGAATTTTATGCAGTACTTGATAGTTTATTCCTCAATCTGAATTTCTCTTTATAAAATTTAAATGTAGGGTAATAAAAAGTCGTGTGGACACCAGATTATATACTTTAAAATAAAATTTATTATTGAAAATCTGCTTAATTTAGTAAAAAGTTTTATATAACTTGCTAAAAAAAAAAAAAAAATTGTATATTGTCAATCGTGGCATTATCAGTAAAATATCAGATTTATGTACAAAGTATTCATATAATATTAGTATTACGCGCAATGAAAAACTATTTAAAATAAAATGTGATCATATATGTCCTATAAATAAGTCTCTGAACGATTGTCTTCTAAATTGTTATGTTACTCACATCCGTAATACAGGTGAAATCTATAATAATAATAATAAAAAAAAAAAAAAAAAAAAAAAAAAAAAAAACTGAATAAAAAACCACAACGCCTAGACGTATCTTCACCACAGAAATGTAAACATCTTTTCTTCGAAACCACGAACGAGAGGCGTAGCCAGATAAAGGGTGTGTCAAAGAGGAAAATCGGCACAAATTTGTAAAATTTTTGGACTTTCTTTGCAAATTTAATTGATTTAAAATTTTATTAAAATACAGGATTTTTTTCCGCATTGAATTAAACTCTTTGAGATTGACGCAGCTTTTTAAATTCCGTTTTAAAAAATTGAAAGAGTTTTTTATAAGCCATTTAATGCATCAACCCAAATATTGCAATAAAACAGCTTTCTTAAAAAACAACTGTTATTTTTTCATAAAATCTACAAAAGCTGCGTCAGTTTACGAAATGAGAGTAATCCAATAAAAAAAACCGCATCTCAATCAATTAATAATATGTCACTGTTTTAAGTGCAAAGAAAGTTTTACATAGGATAACATTGGATTTTAGAAAAGGAAATGCTGAGTGAAGAGGGCCCTTAAGTGAGCAATATTTGTATATTTCACTGTTCTCGAAAACGGTAGCTGGGACAGTCACGAGATTTAACACAAAGGTGCCCCCGAAGGGCCATTGTGCACATCGAAGTCAGATTTTCGAATTTTTGATTAGTTTTTTCTTAAATAATTAAAATGTAAAAATAATAACCTTCTAATTTCTGATAAATAAGCCATTTAAATTTTAACATTTTATCCATAATTTAATTGTTGCCAATTTTTTTTTCGACAAAATAATAATAATAATAATAATTAAATTTATTTAAAATGAGTAAAATAAATCAGAAAGATTAGAAAATAAATTAGAAATATCAGTCGCATCGTTACAAATAAGATACCAAATGAAAGGGAACATTTTTGTAAATCCGATGCATTAAACAGCTTATCAATCGGATGATTAGTTTTTTCTTAATTAATTAAAATGTGAAAATAATAACCTTCTAATTTTTGATAAATAAGCCATTTAAATTTTAAAATTTTATCCATAATTTAATTGTTGCCAATTTTTTTTCGACAAAATAATAATAATTAAAAAAAAAAAAAAAAAAAAAAAACCGTACATTTATTTAAAATGAGGAAAATAAATCAGAAAGATTAGAAAAAAAAATTAGAAATATCAGTCGCATCGTTACAAATAAGATAGCAAATGAAAGGGAAAATTTTTGTAAATCCGATGCATTAAACAGCTTATCAATCGGACAATTAGATTTTTTAAAATTAACTAAAATATGAATTTTAGGTGGCAACAGCAGAAGATTGTATGGAAAACGTTAGGAGAAAAAAAATGAAAAATCTGCTTCACATTAAGTCACATGATTTTTAAGTGGGATTAAAAATTGCAGTTTTCAAATTCTTTTAAATTTTCTCTCACGAACACAAAAATATATTATACAGCCTGTACCCCACAAGACCAACTTGCATTTCAAATTTCATCAATTATTTTGGTTAATAAACAAAAGTTATTATTTTTTTTTTCAAATTAAGTTTTATTCTATCTTCGAAACGATTTATGTGATCATAGATATAATAATATATATAGATCTATCATCCCCATATTATCGTACAAAGATTTTTGATGCCGAAAAAAAAAAAAAGCTTTGGAATCAGCCATTAAGTGGTATTGAAGAAAAAAAGGAAAAAAAGAAAAATGAATTTGAAACTATATCTGGAGCTTTTCATTCACCTTTAGTAAATAAATTATTCATGAATTTTATTTGCTAAAACATTCGTGTATATTCCCGTGTGTATTAACTCGGGGAAAGACTGCCATATTTTGGTAAAATCGCCGTCTTTTCCCGAGTGAAAAGGAATCACTTTTTTCTCCCCAATGATCAATCTATATATTATTACTATATCTATGTATGTGATACGATACATTAATAATTTGGGTTTTAAAAGTTTTTTTAAATAGATTATTTAAACTCTATGAACCATATTTTTATTTTATCAGTTTCATTAACAGATCCTGCTGGGCGATTTTTTAAATTTTGGTGTTGAAGTACACCGAACGTTTTTCGACAAGAAGTTTAATATAGCAACAGCCATTTTAATCTAAGTAGCGCATCAAATATATAAAAACATAAATGATTTATTTTTACACTAAATTTACAGAACAAATGCAGTTTTAAAGATCGGAAATTTATTTCAACAAGCACTATTTTAAACCTAAAAACCATTAACCCTTTCACGCCCAAGGGAAATATTTTCCCTTCTACATAAATCGTTATCGATTGTTCAATTATTATTGAATCGATACTTTTTTTACTGAATGTCAAAATAAAACGTATGTCCAAGGCAGCAAATGTGTTTCTGAACGAATAAAAAAAAAAAGTATAGAAAATAGGACACATAATAAATATGTTATGTGCAATGCCCACTTGTGCTTCACAAGTAAACGAAATTGTTTCGTAGAATACCATAACTAGCTATTTATTTTACTTTTCTGATAATTTTTATATTACAAAGCAATAAATTTGTATTTCAAAGCAATAAATAAAATACCGATATAATAAACCTAACTCTTCGTTTATTTACTTTTATGGTCCATAGGGAAAATATTTCCCATGAAATTATAGGAAACCTATTCACCCTGCTATGTTTTTCTGGTGATATTTTCTTACTTTACACCCACAATAGCTAAAATATTGTGCTGTATAGGGCAGTTCCTTGTTTGTAAACAAACATCTCAACTTTTATGAGTGGTTGGCAAAAAGGCTTGGGATCTCTTGATTACTTGATTACTACCCATAGAATAATAATTAGGAAGAAGGAGCATGCCAATACTCTTAATGCTTACAAACCCCTTCTAGTGAAATGCCAGCGAAAGCTACTTTTGCTACTCAAAACCTTAAAGAAGGGCCATAGAAGAAGAATAATATCGCTGTTTGTTGTGGCAACTCAACAGCTTATTAGAAACACTTATGCTCCTTCTTCCTTTATTATTATTCTATGTTACTACCAACGGAAAATCAATGGTGGGCGGGGCGCGGGAAAGTCGAGCGCGCTTTTTTGCCAACCACCAGACGTCACGAGGAAATGCTCTATTGGCATATTTAGTCTTGGAAATCTTATGGTCCTGAAAGGATTAAAAATATAAGCAGAATATAAAGGATTCTTATGTATAAACAAAAAAGAGTCTGATAAAATTATTAGCAAAATAGTCTTCCCCTTTTCATACAAAAAAAAAAAAAAAAAAAAAAAAAAAAAAAAATCCATCGCTAATATGGCGACAAAAATTCAAAAGCCGCCAATGGAGCGACATAATAAAGTTGTGTAACACGATAATGTTTACCTATTTATTTATTTATTTATATAATAATCACTATGCTAATTTATCATACAAACAAATGAGCCTCTGTGTGTTACTGCACTTGCGCGCTGTCGAACAGAAATATTTGAAAAATTCAAATTAATATTTAAATAAATAAATAAAAATATGTTTAATGGGAAATATATATAACCATAAAAAGATTAGTTGTCTAAAATACGGCAGGAATAGTGCTCATAGCATATTGTTACAAGGGATTAAGTCTTATTGTTACAATGGATTAAGTCTAAAATGGTGACAAAAATTCAAAAGCCGCCAAAAAGGCGGCTATCAGGCTGTACTATCAGGTTTACAACCCATGAATTATATATAAACACAAAAAATTAATTGTCTCATGCGACAGACGTAGCCGGTCACAGCATATTGTAATATTTGGCGTGAAATTGCTGTCATTTAATGGTTGATTGGATAAACAAAATAAACATATGAAATAACGTAAAAGCAAATATTATGTTGTTTAAACCCAGTTACATTTGAGTTCAGTCCGAGTTACATGTGAACAACACGTATAGTGTTGTTCACATGTAACTGGGATTCAAATATAAAAGGGAAACTCCAATTTTTTCGATACTATCTATTTCGAAACTGTTATATAATAAGCACCTAAATGGAAGCTCATTGGTAAACTATTGTCGCAGGTAATAGGGACAAGCGCCCGAGTTGCAGTGGATGACCAAATCGCTGCCGAATGCAGCAGGGACCTGGAGCGAGCTTTTGAACAATTTCAGTAATTTATTTTATTTTATTTTTATAAAGCTATATAGAAAAGAGTTTCCCTTAAATTTAGTGGCCAGCGAAGCGGGCAAAGCCTGCTAGTTAAGTAATAAAACGCAATAATTTTCCTTGCATCCTATTATTATGTTTTATTTCATACATATTCTCTTTAGTAATTATTTTTATTGCATTAAAATGAAATGGAACGACGATGTATTAAGAAAATGACAAACTACTTACCTATTACAGTACAACAAAACTGCAACGTAATTTTTGCAGGTATTGTTTTTACCCACTTTGTAGGAACATTCAACATCTTTAATGTCCCACACATTTTCATTGTTTATTAAAGAACAATTAATTGTGTGTGGGGTTTTTCCTTCATAGCAGTGGATCTGAGGCAAACTGCTTCTATTATAACAGTATTATCATCTTTCGATTTCACGCCACACAAAATCAGATGATTATAATAGAAACTAGTATTTGTTCAGTTCCGATCGAACTTTGAATAAATTGAAATATTTTTTTAAAGGCAATCGATATTCCATGATGTGACAGCAGAAAAATTATAGAACAGATAGCAAGTAGCAACACAAACGCAACAATAATAAATACACGTGGCTATTATATTTACTAACATCAACAGTTGAAAAGCGCCATCTATCGATCATTACAAACGCGGATTTAGTTTAGTACGAAGGACTATTAATTTTTAATTTTATTTTATTATTATTTTTTTTTCAACGCTTTCAAATTATTCAATTATATTTTCGATTTCGATAAATGTCCAACTATCGTAAAACTGGTAAAAATCCATAGATTGAGACTTTCAGTCCTCAGTCCTGAAAGAGGATCTACAAAAAATTACTTTATTTTATTACATGATGAATTTAACCAATTTGATCTTTATCTAATGTAGAGTTCAGATGCAAGCACACTTCAAATAATTTAAGTTCATGTTGGCCATAATGAACAAGAATTTTTCTTTCTCCCCGTAAAAAAATGTATGACTTACAATTACGAAAAATCCATACAGTTTATGCGACAGGGACTTATAATATTCAAGGGACTTATAATATACAGGGACTTATATACCGTACCAAATTTAATCTCAATTGAATTATGTATTTAGACACTATCGTGTTCACTCAGTCTTACATACACAACCGGAAAAATGATAAAAATAAATTCAGGAGACCTCAAAAAGTATAGGTACATTAAACTTTTATGGTCGTACTTTTTTACGATTGCAATACTTTCCACACACAGCTTATTGGAAAGTAAAAAGGTTCCAGGTTGAAAAGAAACGCTGTTTTAATCTACGTATTTTTTGAAAAAATTAACGGTACTGCAATTGTGCTTAAAAACATTATTTCTAAAATTTAAGTTTATTTGTTTTGGGGCATGATTCCAGACTTACACGTCACATGTGAATTATTTTTAGAATTTTATTCTTAACTAGCAAAGCCCTGATTCGGAAACGAACCGAATTCCGAATGCGGGAAAAATTTCAAAATCAAACTCGAAATGTACAAAACTCAGCCTGATGCTGCCTGCGTGCGAATAGATCGAAGTTTGTTAACGAAACCATTTTTTAATTCATGAAATCAATAAAGGTAGTGAATCAACGAAGGCTTTTCTCGCTTCGCTGGCCACTATATTTAAAGGAAACTCTTTTCTACATCGCTTTACAAACAAAAATAAAATTTAAATAAATCATGAAATTGCTTTAAAGCCCGCTTTGGTTCCCCGCTGTCTTAGGCAGCGACCTACTCATTCGCAGACTTTCGGGTGTCTGTCCCTATTGCCTGTGACAATAGCTTACCAGTGGGCTTCCATTTAGGTGCTTATCAGATGACAGTTTCGAAACGGACAGTATCGAAAAAATTGAAGTAGCCATTTTATATTTGAATCCCAGTTACATATGAACAACACTATACGCGGTGTACATAATATTTTCTTGCACGTTATTTTCTATATTTATTTGATTTATTCGATCAACCATAAAATGAAAATTTCACACCAAATATAAACCAAATATAATATTACAATGTGCTATGGTCGGCTACGTCTATCGCACGAGACAATTTTTGTGGTTATAATAGTAGTTGAGTTAGTTAATAGTAGTTGGTATGTAGAAAAATAAATAATGAAATATGTAAACCTGATCATGGTACAGCCTTAATGTAGCTCACCTTGGCGACTTTTGAATTTTTATCGTCACTTTAGACAAAAATACATAATTTATGTTATTATTTTTTTTTTGTTTGTTTCTTTTCTTTTCGTTTTCCTTTCTGTTTTTCAATATTTTATAATTTATTTATATTTTTTATGCGCTACGTGGCTTTTACGAAAGTGGAGTCCTTGGCGAAAAATGTCCGATCTATTTCAGTATCAAAATTTTAAAAAATACCCAGGATAAGTAAAGCTCTTTAATGTAAAGCTGAATTAGCTTTCATGCCAAGCGCGATTCATTCGTGCCAAAAACGTACTATTTAAACAAAAGGGGGAAAAAATCTAAAATTATTATATTACTAGCAGGCTTTGCCCGCTTCGCTGGGCACTATATTTAAATGATTTCTTTGTAACTGAATATATTTCGATTGGCGACTATTTTCGTCACAGCTTTAGTATGGGATCTCCTTGGCAATATCAAACATTTTTTGAACTTCTCGAATCTGTACAACAAAACTATTATTAAAAGAAATATTTTCGAAAACAGTCCAATAGCTGGTGTTAATTCTTCGAATATTCTGGAAACAGTTGAAGCTGTTACTCGTACAGTATAAGTCATTATTCGATGAATGTTCTGGGACAGTCCAAAAAATAGTCACTTGTTCCACAGTAGTAAAGCAAATAACATCAACTACACCAGCGCAAAAATTTTCGCTCACTCACGAAAAATGTCCAGTCTCTCAGAGCTCAATCCCTAAAGTGCAATGACTCAGAATCACTGAGCTGAAGAACAACTGGAACAAATGCTTCCAATACTTTTACACAGTGTTCGTGCGTGCCAGTTTTTCTGCAATCGTTCGCCTGCCTTGCATGGCAAGCAACATTTGTCGGTTCGTCTATTACTATTATAATCTTTAAAGAATTAAAATTTAAAATTGTAATGTCATGTTTAGCATATGGTTGTTCGAACAGATAACCTTTACACAATTTTACTTTGAAATATAAATATATCAAATGCTTTTTGCCATGCAACGCTCGGAAGACAAACCTTCAAAAAACGGCACGCGAAAACCAGTCTAGCATTTCCTCCAGTTGTTCTTCAGCTCAGTGCTCAGAATAGGTCTCTGAATAACTTTGGATCGCAGTGACTACATACTCTTTCGCAAAAATCAACTCACACCTACTTATAACTTTTGGCGATGGGGCTTGGAGATGACTTCATCGAGAATCCCTTGGTAAGCTCAAGGTCTATGTTCCCGTGTGTCGGAGAGCTTCGAAACATCGGGAACCCTAAACTACCATTTTTCACCAAATTTGGTCGCCCACTCGCCAAGTTTGTCGCCAAGACTATGCTTTCTATTAAACATATCTTTATTTAGTCATTTAAATATTAATTTGAATTAATCAAATACTTCTGCCCGAGAGCGTGCAAGTGCATTCACACACAGCACCTCATTTATTTGTATGTTAAATTAGCGTAGTGATTGGTATATAAAAAAATAAATAAATAACTAAACATTATCGTGCTACACAACTTTATTATATCTCTCCCTTGGCGGCTTTTGAATTTTTGTCGCCATATTAGTGATTTTTTTTTTTTTGTATAATTTCTTGCATAAAAATAGAAAGCGTTTTATCGGACACCTTTTCGTTAACATATAAGAACCCTTCATATTCTGTTTATTTTATTAATGGTTTTTAGGTTTAAAATAGTGCTTGATAAAATAAATTTTCTATTTTTAAAACTGCACTTTTTTTTCTATAAAATTATCTACTCAGAAAAAATAGATAATTTATGTGACTACTATTTCAGTTTATTTTTTTCGTTTTGTAATATTTTATAAATTTTACATTTTTCTTGAACTACCTAGATTAAAATCGCTGTTGCTAAATTAAACCACTTGGCGAAAAATGATCGGTGTACTTCAACGCAACAATTTAAAAAATCACCCAGGAGGATCTATAAATAAAACTGATTTTAGTACAACATATATTAGAATCGTAAACTATATTAGCCCTTTATCAATGTGTAAAAGAAATTTTAAATTAAAAATGGCGTCAATTTTTGTGAGATGCATAATTTATTTATTTTATTTTATTTTATTTATTTATTTTTTTATTGTTCACGTTTAGATAAATGTATTTATTTTCCTGTTGGAAAAAAAAAAAAAAAAAAAAAAAAGAAAGAAAACTAATTGGCATAGGTGGACTCTGCTCAGTTCCCCATCATATTTATATTCTCATAAATTTCTAGTGGGAGACATATTATAATCATGTTAAAAGAAATGAATTTGACCAAAGCTTGATACAGTGACAGAATGAAATCCCCGCCTATAGGCTATCCACCGTTCACTTCGATATATTTATCTTATTCTAATCTATTAATTTATTTTTTCAGGGTCATTTCCGTTGTTTAGTTTTCATGTTATGCAATAATCCTCAAAATTCATATTTATACTAGCAGACCCGGCCACGCGTTGCTGTGACTAAGTTATACGTTGAATTATACGGCTGTAAACTATTTATTACAGTCAAATTATTATTTACGAACAAAGACGAAAACGTTGTAGCCGATGTAAAAACCCACAGGGTTGAGATTTGAAACTTAGGTCAAAATTTGGAAGCGATTGATAAAAATTTTCGTAGTGTTGATATTAAGCACAAATTAATTTTATTGTAGGGTCCTATAAATTTTAATGGAGAAGTGATATATATTATTTCTAATGCTACTTTGGATAAAATTGCTAAAATGACTAATATATAAATTAAATTCTATTAAAATTCTATTAAAATAAAAGTATAAAAGAAACAGACGATTTTAAAATCAATTTTTATGGAGGAGTGAAATATAATATATGCTATAATGGATAATTTTACTATAAAATGACCTCATCATTTTAAATATTTTAAAGAGGGCAACAGCTGTAGTTATAAAAAGGAAAACAATAAGGCTAAACCAGAAAAATAAGTAAATTTGATAAATATTTTAAAACTTTAAAATTGGAAATCTTATGAAATATTGGACATTTAAAGTAAATACATGTATCATTTTAAATAGAAAAAGATTTTGGAAAAGTTTAGTGTATTTTAACGAAGTGATGAGAAGTTTTTGAGTATGTTAAAATTTTAATAGTAAATTCAAGTTAATAAAGATGGGAAACATTGAGGATTAAGATAAGAATAATTATAAGATTAAAAAAAAAAAAAAAAAAACTTTTTATATACCATGCTTTTAAATTTTAATATACTAATAATATACTAATTAAAAGGAAAATGATAAATATTCTATCATAGTTTGAAGTCAAATTTGTTTTCAAATGTCTAAATAAAATATCTGATGTAAGATACTAATATTTTGCAGCGGAATAGATTTCATTTCTGTCATCCTTGGCGAAAAAAAAAGAATATCGCCAAATTATCGGGCGAAAATATTTAATTCCTTTCAAAAATCATGGTTATTTTAACAACTTATATTAAAAGAGTAATGAATAATATGAAACAATATTTCGTACAATACATATTACATGTCATACATACGTACAATGAATAATACATATTACATTTCGTACAATGCATACATCTGGCATGTATATTTTCGTGTTACGCTTTTGATCGCCAAATAATAATAATAATAATAAAAAAAGCCAAGGGCGACAGAGTTTTGAAATTTAAAATTAAAATTTTGTCAATTTGACAGCAAAATAATTCAATCTAACACCCGCGATAACTAATACATATCTATACCCAAATATAAGGATTAAAATCGGGAAAGAAATTTCCTCGATTTTTAATAATTTCTTACAAAAAGACCAGTGGGCAATTAACATAGGAAATCTTTTTCTTGGCTGCACAGACGGTCAGTGAGTCACACTTCGCTTGCGTATAGAACTCATAGATATAATATAGCATATATAGAATAGAGTGATCATTGGGGAGAAAAAAGTTATTCCTTTTCATTTGGGAAAAGATGACGTTTCTACCAAAATATGGCCGTCTTTCCCCTAGTGAATACACACGGGAATATATACTAATATTTTAGCAAATAAAATTTATGAATAATTTATTTGCTAAAGGGGAATGGAAGACTCCAGATACAGTTTCAAATTCATATTTCTTTCTTTCTTTCTTTTTTTTCTTTTTTTTTCTTTTTTTTTTTTTTTCAATACCACTTAATGGTTGTTTCCAAAGCTCTTTTTTTTTTTTTTTTTTCGGCATCAAAAATCTTTGTACGATAACATGGGGATGAGAGATCTATATATATTACTATATCTATGATAGAACTACATTAGCACTTTATCAATGTGTATAAAATCTTTAAATTGATTATGACGTCAATTTTCGTGAGATGCATAATTTAACTTTTTATAATTTTTTAACGTTCACGTTTGATTAAATGTATTTATTTTTATGTCGAAAGAAAATGAACTCGTATTTTTTTTTTTTTTTTTTTTTTTTTTTTGGCAACAATTAAATTAATGGAACTCACAGATATTTTGGAGCAACTTTAATAAAGGTCTAGAATTAACAAATAATTGCAATAAAACAATATTGTGACAATAAATTGAGATAAAAACTATCCTATCTCTCAAGTTGGACCAAACTGCACACAGTGTGCAAAATTTCATTAAAATCGGTTCCTTAGTTTAGGAGTTTACCCCGGACAAACATCGTGACACGTAATTTATATATATATACAGATGAAAAATTTACAATTTCACTATGTTGATAAAATCGTAAATTACGAATAATTTACGAAATTTCCTATTAGAATATTTGTATTCAATCATGTTCAAACAAATATCATAAATGTAATTTTGAAGTTGTCTAATGTATTTATGATCCTGAAAATGGAAGTTTATGCTCAATTTTGCCTTATTCTGCCATTTTAAGCAAATCGTAAATTCCAAATAACTTACGAATTTTTTAAATTGGAAAAATCATAGTCTATGATATTCATGCCAGTATCTAAAATAATATTTAAAAAGTGGTTTGAAATCTTTACGATCAAAATATCCCTCAAGATTGACGTTTATGTGAAATTTTGCTCTATTCTGCCATGTTAAGAAATTCGTAATTTTCCAATAACTTACAAAATTTTTATATTGGAAAATTCATAGTCATTAATATTCATTCCAGTGTTCCAAATAATATTTCAAAAGTAGTCTGACATCTTTACGATGAAAATATCTCTCAGAATTGACGTTTATGTGAAATTTTGCCTTATACTCTCATGTTAAGAAATTCGTAAATTTAAAATAACTTGCGAAATTTTCAAAGTAGCATATTTATAGTTACTGATGTTCATTCCGGCATCAAAACTGATATTTTAAAACTGTTCCGACATTTTTAGAGTAAAAAGTTTTCATTTAATGCACGTTTAAGTAAAATTTTGTCCTATTCTCCCATGTTAAGAAAATCGTAAATTTCTCATAACTTACGAAGTTTTTTAATTCGAATGTTGCAAATGAATAGGGTTCTTGCCAGTATCGAAAATAATATTTTAAAACTGATCTGACTTCTCTGCGATCATTTGTTCGTGAGATATCGTGTTAACAGACTAACAAACTAACGGACAAACACACTAACGGACTGACTACTAACAAACACACAAACAGACACCCTACAAATTTTGTCATTTTCGGATTCCTCACACCTGAAAACGTATAAAAAAGTCAAAAAACCGAGGTCGAAAATTTTCACGATTACCTAAGTTCCCCATACCTACAGTATGATGGAAAAAAAAAAAAAAAATACGAGTTTATTAGTTCCCCATCATACTATAGGTATGGGGAACTTAGGTAATCGTGAAAAATTTCGATTTCGGTTTTTTGACATTTTTATACGTTTTCAGGTGTGAGGAATCCGAAAATGACAAAGTTTGTATGGTGTCTGTCTGTAGGGTGTCTGTTAGTGTGTCAGTGTGTCAGTCCGTTAGTGTGTCAGTGTGTTAGTCCGTTAGTTTGTTAGTCTGTTTACACGATATCCCACGAACAAATGATCGCAGAGAGGTTAGATCAGTTTTAAAATATTACTTTCGATACTGGCAAGAACCCTATTTATTTGCAACATTCGAATTAAAAAACTTCGTAAGTTATGAGAAATCTACGATTTTCTTAATATGGGAGAATAGGACAAAATTTCACTTAAACGTGCATTAAATGGAAACTTTTTACTGTAAAAATGTCAGACCAGTTTTAAAATATCCGTTTTGATGCCGGAATGAACATCGGTAACTATAAATATGCTACTTTGAAAATTTCGCAAGTTATTGGAAATTTACGAATTTCTTAACATGGCAGTATAGGGCAACATTTCACATAAACGTCAATTTTGAGAGATATTTTCATCGTAAAAATGTCAGACTGCTTTTGAAATATTATTTAGATCACTGGCAAGAATATTAATGACTATGAATTTTCCAATATAAAAATTTCGTAAGTTATTGGAAAATTACGAATTTCTTAACATGGAAGAATAGAGCAAAATTTCACATAAACGTCAATCTTGAGGGATATTTTGATCTTAAAGATGTCAAACCTCTTCCGAATTATTATTTTGGATACTGGCATGAATATCTTAGACTATGATTTTTCCAATTTAAAAAATTCGTAAGTTATTTGGAATTTACGATTTACTTAACGTATCAGAATAAGGCAAAATTAAGCATAAACTTCCATTTTGAGGATCATAAATACATTACACAACTTCAAAATGACATTTATGATATTTGTTTGAACATGATTGAATACAAATATTCTAATAGGAAAATTTCGTAAATTATTCGTAATTTACGATTTTCTCAACATAGCGAAATTGTAAATTTTTCATATAAATATGAATTTTGAGGATTATTGCATTGGAAATAGTAGCATGAAAACTAAACAACAGAATTGACCTTGATAAAATAAATTAATAGATTAGAATAAGATAAATATATCGAAGTGAACGGTGGATAGCCTATTAGGCGGGGATTTCATTCTGTCACAGTATCAAGCTTTGGTCAAATTAATTTCTTTTAACATGATTATAATATGTCTCGCACTAGAAATTTATGAGAACATAAATATGATGGGGAACTGAGCAGAGTCCACCTATGCCAACTAGTTTTTTTCTTTTGGCAACAATTAAATTACGGATAAAATTTAAATGGCTAATTTTTTGCTATTATTAGCTTACAAAATTGCTATTTTATGCATAAAAATCACAAAAACAAAGTTTTTTTCGGAATAAAAGGCAGCCAACTTTGTAAGTTAGGGTATAAACTATCTCCATTACAAATTTCATCGAAATCCGTGGAGCAGTTTTGGCGTGAAACTCAGTCAAATAAATTCACAGACATTCACATTTATAATATATAGAAGATTTTATTTTACTTTATTTTTTTTTTTTTTTTTTTTTTACTACTCCATTTTCATATTTTCATTTTTCTATGTGCAGGAGCAAATTTAATATATATATATATATATATATTTTTTTTTTTTCGAGTGAAAGCATATTTCATTTTATGTTGAAAAAAAAAAAAAAAAAGTATTTTTTTGGCAATAATTAAAAATTTAAATGTCCATTTTTAAAGCTTTTACCAGGTTATTATTTTCACATTTTCATTAATTTTAAAAATCTAATCAAAATTCCGTTACAATAAGGTACCAAATGAAAGGGACATTTTTTCTGAATCCGTCGGTTTAATGGACAATATTCCTGTGACGTCACCGTAGGTAAAATCGCCGAACACGTGGCCGATATTTTGTAAACAAATTAGATTCAAGATGCCATTTTATTGTTACGCATAACATTTTCCTAAATATTTCTGCAGTGAAACTTAATAATGATGTTTAAACAAGAACAAAAGAGAAATGTAAACAACTGAATCGAATGATAAAGTTAAGACTATTCCATATCGTAAAATTGCAGAACATTTTATGTATACACACACACATACATATATATAATGAATAAAAGATTAATAAGAACATTTTATACACACACACATATATATAGACATCAAAGCTTAAATAATTAGAATTTCAATCACTTTAATAAAGGAATTTATTAAATGGAACATCCATTTAAATTTGTTAACATCGCCACAGTTCACATGGCAACTTTTAATATTACATATGTTGATTAATATTAAAGTATATTACTAAAACTGGATTAAAAACAAAACAAAGTTATCACTATATCACTCTTACTTCAGTTTCAAATAATCTGTACTCTTAGAAATAATATTGCAAGATAAAAATTTGCAAGCCACAATGCTTTGTTATGGTAGAGTTGAGGATTGTTTCCCTAACCAGCTGATATTCTTGTAGCCTCGAACCCAAAGTGGGAATATGGTCCATTAACTTATCGATCGGACAATTAGATTTTTTAAAATTAACTAAAGTATGAAAAGGTGGTGGCAACTTGCGTCAACACACAGACAGACTCAAAAATCTCTTAGCCATATATATATATATAGAAATCTGTAATCGAAAAAATAGGATAATTAAATTCTAACGGCAAAATAATGTTTCTAATTTTCTTTGGGTAAAAGACTTCTAAATTCAGTTTACTTATTGAATTTTTTTCATCGAGTAACAAATGTTAATGACAATCTTTTAAAAAAATTACTCCTTTTTTTCAAATGACTGTGTGTTTTAACTTAAATCGTTAGGGAGAAAATCGAAAAACGTATTTTTTCTCTCAATTTCAAAAACATTTTCATAAAATTGTTCTACATTTTATCATTACTTTCAAAGTAATTTATTTTGGAAGGAAGGGGGAGCAGTTTTTATTTACAATAATAAAATAATTAAATTTTACATTATTTTATTTAAACCTTGCAGGGTTCGAATATTTCGATAAATAGTATAAACATTGATATTTAATGTTTGAACCAATGCTAATAAACAGGTATTCCATTTTTATATGACTATCGTCTATATTTATATATATAAATCGTTTGTCGTGAGGGGGTGATTCATCATCGTCCAGCCCAAAAACCTGGACCTAGAAGTTTGAAATTTTGTGATAATGTTCCCTCTATGACGTAGACATCCACTAAGAAGCGATTTTACAAAATTCGCCCTCCTAGGGGGGGGGGAGGTGGGGGGGGGGCAATACGTGATTTCACAAAATCTTTCATATCTCAAACAAAAAAACAGATATTCGTAAATTTTTTGCTTTAAAATATAGCTAACACAAATGTCTGAAAACCAATTTATGGAATTTTAGAAATTCGGTCCCCAAGGGGGGAAGGGGGCAAAACGTGATTTCACATGTGCAAAACGTGATTTCACATAATCCTATATAACTCAAATAAAAAAACAGATATACGTGAAATTTTTGCTCTAAAGTATAGCTAATACAAATATCTAAAAACCAATTTCATGAATTTTAGAAATTCAGCCCCGAGGTGGGGCGGTAAGGGGGGGGGGGCTATGGGGCAAAAACAAATAGAAATACAGTTAGGCCGTTCAAAATTGATACAGATAGGTTTTAGAGGCCTGCAAGTTGAATGGGGATATTTTCGAAAGCGTAAAGTTATTAGGAGGGGCAGGAAGGGGAGGGAGGGGCAAAAAAATAAAAATAGATCATTCAAATTTGGTACATAGAGGTTTTCGATACCTACAAATCTATTGCGGATATTTTCGAATTTGTAAAATTATTAGGTGAGGCAGTAAGGGGGGGGCTATGGGGCAAAAACAAATAGAAATACAGTTAGGCCGTTCAAAATTGGTACAGATAGGTTTTAGAGGCCTGCAAGTCGAGTGGTTATATTTTCGAAAGTGTAAAGTTATTAGAAGAGGAGGGGAGGGGCGGAAGGCAAAAAAAAAAAAAAAAAAAAAAAAAAAAGAGTTAGATCGTTCAGAATTGGTACATAGAGGTTTTCTAATCGATTGCGGATATTTTCGAATTAGTAAAATTATTCGGAGAGGCGGGAAGGGGGGAGACATAGGGGCAAAAAAATAAAAATGAGTTAGATCGTTCAAAACTGGTGCATAGAGGTTTTTGATACCTAAAAATCGATTGCGGATATTTTCGAATTTGTAAAATTAGTAGGATAGACGGGAAGGGAGGGCGAAGGGACAAAATAATAGAAATAAGAGTTAGAGCGTTGAAAATTAGTATTATTGAGTTTTAAGACCCGATAAATCGATTGAGGATATTTTCGAAAGAATAGAATTATTAAGAGGGGCGGGAACGGTGGGCGAAGGAACACGCGCGCCGTGCGCGCAGGTATACGCTGCTGCAGGCAGTGGGGGTGCGGACCGATTATTCCACCGAGGACAGAAGAATTTTTTTGCATTTTATAATTTTCCCTTTCGATAATACAGTGATTCATTAAGAGTGTCGAACATAAATGCGCGCGCGCAGCACACAATGGCCTGCGCTGCCGAAAGCAGTGGGAACCCGGTGCAAAAATTTTCCTAATCAATTTTTTTTTCTCTTCTTTTTCACATGATAAAAATTAATGCAATTTTTAGAATTCATTAATTATAGTGATTCATTTAAAAATAGGGACAAGTGAAGCGGGCGTAGCCTGCTAATTTTAAATATATATATAGGTCATTTTCAAAAATTTTGTTCACACAGCATTTGAAAATTTTAAATTTAAAAATCATTAAAACTTTGCAATTTTTAGGATAGAGGCTTGAAAATAGCTATTTTTTTAGGATACAAGTAATATTTGAGCTTACTTTTTCTTAGAACCAGAGATATTTACCTTCATATGTGAATGTTTATTGTGATGATTGTTACCAGACAACATGACTACATTTTTTTAAAAACTAAAAAATCTGATGTGGACATCACATGATTTCCTTATACAACTATAGGAATGTACATATTTTTATGAAAACATTGATAATTTTGAGTGAGGCAACTGATTCGTAAATAAACAGGCAGGTTTCAGTCCACAAACATCCCTCAAAAAAAAAAAAAAAAAAAGAAAAAAAAAAAAAATGTACTCGAACCAAAAAAGTCACGATAATACGATTATATATGACGTCGAGACAAATATACTATGTTTTTCAGGGATAATACTCAACGGCTTGTTACAGAATATCGCATTGGCAAATGCACAGCTTAGAGTACAATGAAAATCATTCGAATACAGATGACCCAGTTTTGTTCTCTTTGGCACAAATCAGTGGCGGGAAACAAAAAAATTTGCCAAAATAATTAACTCAGTTAAAATTGAGAAAGGGCTACTGGCTAACCTGAAACAAAATTTGCAGCAAAATTTCTCACCATACCGCAAATTAGTAGCCAGAGTAGATTTTTGGTCTTGGGATCGAATTTGGTGATTCGGCTTTGAACTCAGCGACTTGACGAAAGAAATTGGCCAAAAATTGTAGTTTAGGATTGTCAAAGTTTAGAAGCTCTAACTTCAATAATAACAGAGTTCTGGAATATTCTAGAAAAATTCATTGGTTTATTGCACAGAACTAAATTCTTCGAAGTAGAACTTTTGAAGAATTTAGTTCTGCGCAAGAAAAACAGAAAAGTGATTGTTGATGATTGTAGACTAGAACTTGCCTATATCTTTACGTGTTACTTTCTATACAGTATTACAGTAAAAGTGGAAACAGATGGAAGTTTTTCATTTCCACGAAGGTAGGCTTTGACTTAGCGTCATATTAAGCATTCAAATATGGCGAAATATGGTAGTAAGGGATTTACAAAATTTGGAAATTTTACCTCAATTGATAGGAGTTCTGGAAATTTTTTAATGACGCATTGGTTTCTCGCGCAGAACTACCTTGAAAATTCCTTAAAACACTGATAATACTTTCGATGAATTCAATTTGCTTTCAGACTTCGAAATATTTGGTTGTTTCTGATTTAAAGAAATTTATGCTCTGCAGTGTATTTCACAATGTTTGTTTGATTCCTTTAGTAAAAAGGATCATTTCATTGTTTCAAGAATATTAAATTTTGTAGCTCAAAATAGAGATTTATTCAGTCATTTACTGAATATTAATTAAATAAAGTGCATTCGTCGATTAGAACTTGCTTATTTCTTGAAGAATTACTTTCTACACGCTAAAATGTCGACAACGTTTTTTATCAATATCATTACAGCATTACAGTCTCTATCTATTGGCTGAATAGTCATCAAATGAAATACATTCGTCGACTAGAACCTATTTCTGTCTTAAAGAATCAATTTCTACACTCTAAAATGTCGACAACTTTCACAACAATAAAATTACTGGCTGAATATTTATTAAATAAAATGTATTCGTCGACAAGAACCTGCTTATGTCTTTAAGCATAACTTTCTACAGGCAAAAATGTCTTCAACTTTCATAACAATATCATTGCTAGCTCTATCATTAGCTTCTTTTGAAATGTCTATGATGGTAGGTCATATATAATGGCCAAAACCTTTGTATTTTCGGTCACTATGATTAAAATTTTCCTAAATATCTCCAAAATGGAAAATCATATAATGTCCAAAAAGGGAGGTGCACAACTAGATGTTATAACAAACTTATATACCAATTTGAACGTTTTACGTCCAACCGTTTTTGAGTTATGTGAGATGCATTACAAGCTCTAATTACGGGCTGAATACACTATTCGGCATGAAAATTGCCTCTGACACTTTTTCAGCATATTCTTATGTAAAATGACCTCCTGAATCCGAATATGACGCCCATTTTGCCCTATATCCCATCGTTTTTTTTTAAATGGCCCCCTATTTTTTATCATTTTTCGGTGATTTTATGGCTATAAATTTGATTTTGAGGAGAGGGGAGGATTATTTTAACCGTTAAATATCTTCTGAGGGACTACAGAGTTGGAAAATTCTGAAACATGGACATTCGTGACAAGAGAAAATTTTTGGGGGGATTTGCTATTGAAATTATGCATTACTTATATTTTTTTTAATTAACATTAATCTGTTATTAATGTTATTTTTTAAACTTTATATATTTTTTTTGTTTTTAGGTTTTAAATTAATTATTTTTCATTCTTCAAATCAAATTCATGGTCATAAAATTATCGAACAGGGAAAGAAATTGAGGGTGGGGTGGTATATCTAGAAAACGGTGTGTGACTGCGCAAAATGAGAGTCATATTCGGATTCAGGAGGTCATTTTACATAAGAATCAGCAAGAATGGTATCAGATCTCGATTTTTTTTTCTTTTTTTGTAGAGCAGTGATATTCATTAAAAAAGAAATAAGCACTCTGGGAATGCCGACAGAATTGAAAACTTGAACAATTACGTGTGTACTTCTTGAATCGTTAGGAAATATTTTATTGTGCACCATCTTCATTGTCACCATCTTCATCAAAGACAATTTCATCTTCAACTTAAAAATTTCTATCGTTCAGAAATTGATCGTCAACTGAAACGCCGTAGGAAGTGTAAAGAGGAGTATCTTTTAAGTATCGTAACCATACTTTTATTTTTCGGTTCTTGATTATACCATACACGTAACTGGATTTGTGATTTTTTCCCTTTTAATATGAACTATTATGGCATGATCATCATCTACTTGTCTTGGTAACAGATTCACCATTGTATTTACTTCGATTGGGACATTTATCACCTGCCGATAAATTCCATATTGACCATGAACATGCCGAAGCCTACGAATTTGCATAAATGGAATCCTTGGAGTTACAAGCCTTTCAGTTACCAAGTCTAAAGGAAAGTCTTTAAGACATTCAGGAACTGGTGGATATTTGAATCCATTGTAAACAGATAGCGGTGGAATGCGTTGCTGTATAATTGCCGTGAAGCAAGTTGAACATATTTTTATTTCCAGTATAGCAGTATTTGAGAGCAAAGTTCTTATAAATTCAATATTTAAAGTTGTATCGTTATTTGGTAAATATTTTAAAATCTTTTTTAAACCACAGTCTGTCGCAAATGTCACAAGCAAGGCCAAATTCACTTTCAACAAAATCTTTTTCAAATTCTCGATGCGCAGAGGGATTCTGTTGAAAAGCAGAGTATGTTTGAAGATTTACATTAGGTGGAGGTAGGTCAGTTTGAAAGGGGTATGACTTTGTAGTACTCTATCTTCTATACTGTGAATGGGAGAATTGTTGTTAGAATGACTCGGTGGAAATATAAGGTACATCTCTTGATGATGGACCTGCGATTGTCGAACTATGGAGAACTGGTGGTACATATGGCACATATCTGGTGGATGGGCCTACAATTTGTGAAGTATGGATGACTAGTGGTGCATCTGACACATCTCTTGCTGATGGGCTCGCGATTTGAGAAATATGTATCTGTTGTGGTACGTTCTTACGATTAGAAATATTTTGTGTTTGTAAATTTGATGTTCATTTGTTATCTCTATACCGCTTACCTTTTCTGCGTTTATTTGTTTTTGTCTTGCCTGTTCCATTTTTGTACCAGAAGAATCACTAGAAAAATCAGCAGTGGCCATAGACAGAGCAGCAACCTCAATCTCAGTCTTTTTCTTTTCTCTGTATCGCCTAGTCTTTTCTTTGTTTTTTTGTTTTCTTTCTTCTTCACTTTTTTTTCATCGGAATCAAAAGGGCCACTGATGGACACTGCAGCGACCTCATTCTTTTTTTTTTTCTCTCTGCATCACTTAGTCTTTTCTCTGATTTTTTGTTTTCTTTCTTCTTTTCTTTTTTTCTAATCGAAATCAGAAGAGCCACTGATGGGCAGACCAGCGACCTCATTCTTTTTCTTTTCTCTGTATCGCTTACATTTTTCTCTGTTTTTTCGATTTCTTTCTTCTTCTACTTTTCCATCATCAGATGAGTCATTTATCTGTCTTTTTCTTTTTCGTTCTTCGTGAGAATCTTCCGTATTTTTTCCATCATTGAGTGAAACCTAAAACCAATAGTATAGATTATTTGAAAGCTGTGTTTTTGGAAGTTTTTTCATTTTACTATAATAACGTTTTAAATTTAGCGCTCAATGTTTGGGCATTCAAAATTTAAAAGCAGAGAGAAGGCGCGCATGCGCTGCATTCTTGCACCGTAACAGTTGGTACAGATTTCATGACCAACATAAGAAGAAAAAGAGACAACTGACGTGTACATATATACGATATAGTGATACACATTTTTATCCACGTGTTAGCTTTTTTTTTTCATTTGTAATTAAAAATTAATGTACGTAACTTTATTTATTTATTTAAATAATTGTTTACTTACGTGATGATGAACAGCAGTTCTATTAATTTATCAGCAAGGATAGATTTACAAATTCAAACTCGAAAGCACTGCAGTGCAGTACAATATTTTTTATTTAAACAATATACAGTATATAATTATTAACACTTCACATTAGTAAGTTAATTGTATGATATATTATTTGTAGCTAGCTAAATCAAAGAAGAAAAAAAAATATTTTAATGAATTTCAAGAATTGTCACAATTATAATATCTATGTTGAATTAACAGAAACGTGCGTTGAATTGTATACTGAACTGTTATGCGATTCTCGCAATCGAAAGTGTGTTAGATTGTTCGTGGTCGGTAAGGTAGAAATACATTGCATGGGTGCATTAGATAGCATACGTAAAGGCGCGGAATTTAAAAATTTTTGATTATAACAGGAAAATTTTTTGTTTTTTTCGATTCGAAAAGTTCCGACATGAATATATATCTATGTTGTACGTATATATATAATATATATTTATATTATATATAGTTATATTATCAATGTATTTCAACCCAAACTCAACTCTCGTGTAAACGGGGCCAATATATGTAGATACTCATATACAGAGGTGTCGGTTACGGTAACAGTGCGTGACCCTCGAAACACAAGGCCACTTCAACCCTCGATGACGTCAGTACACTTGGGGTTGCACAGAAAATTAAAATAACTCTCGATTTAGCTGATACCGATAGAATATCTGTACTTTGTACTTAAGTACTCATACACACATTTAAAAGGAATATAACAACGGCACAACAAGTTTTTAACTGATGTGATAAAAAATTTCTTTTCTTTTCCCAACATAATATTCTCATTTACACCATACATATGTATGCATGTAAATATGTTTATCTTTGATGATATATATTTTTTGTTAAAATACATATTTTTAGTTATTTCAGTCTAAAAATAAACTAATATTATAAAAAAAAAAAAAAAATATTCAGATTTATCACAACGTTTTGCAATTAAGAAATAATTGCAAAATTTTATCAATTTATTTCAAATCATTTAATCTATTAAATGATTCATTTTGCTACTGGAAAATAAATTTTTTGAAGCATGTATTTTTTTAGTTTATTTTTCACATAATGGCAAATGTACTTATTTTTCGTATAAATATTCCATTTTTCTAAATTTACAAAGAAATACATTAGATGTCATTAAAAAATATATAGATGTCATTAAAATATATTTCTCCTTTAGTATCGCTTGAGTAAGTTAAATTTATTATAACGATTTTATTTTAGTCATGTCTAACCGAAAGTTTCGATGTATAATTTCCTAAAAGAAAAATATATTTGACTAAGATGGGTATCAGCAATTAAAAGAATATTTATTTCAAATGAAAAAAGCAAAGTAAATTATTTTTTCGCTTATAACTATTTTACAAAATAATTTTCTTAAATTATCGCTATATTAACGTCAGATTTTCTTTCTTTCTTTCTTTTTTTTTTTTTAATGTTATATGCACATTAATAATAATTACATATAAAACACAAAAAATTACCAATTTTCTTATCAATTTTAAAGTTTAGGAATTAGTTTGAAATGTTTTTAATCTTTAATAATATAACATAAAAATAAAATAAAAAATACAGAAATTTTAAGATGTTGTTTGTTGATTTATTCAAGTCTTTTTTCCTAATGTTTGATCATAAGCAAGTTCCAGCTTTCTAAAAATATAACATTATAATAACTGTATTATAATATAATGGATATTATAATTCCTTACTGTAATATCCAGAATTTACTTAAAATTACTAGTATTTAGAAAAAAAAAATCCATTTCTCAAAATTTATCTTATAAAATGTGAATTATGCAGAAAGTAAACAGTGTGTATATTTTGCCAAAATTTCACTTAAATTACTAACATAAATTATTTGAAAAAAAAAAATATCACTTTACAATTGGAGTTTTAATTATATACATTCATTTGAAAATTGAATATTTGATTTGCAGTATATTATACATACACTGAAAATAATCAGTATGTATACAAATGAAAATTGAATATAAACTGTGTAAACAAATATCAGTTATGTTGGTAATGTATGTAATATGTATGAAACTAGAAAGAAGTTGATGATCAAGACCAATTAAAGCTAAATTTTTCCTATTTTATAGAATGCTCTATAGAACTTAAGTATAAAAACAAGTCCTTCCGGCTTATTCGGAAGGGTAGGTTGATTTCTTTTTCCTTATCAAGTAGCCGTCAATTTGTTTCAAAATGGCGGCTACAAATTATTAATGCACTTGGTAGAAATATTGATGTAGACTATGCACATATGGAGTTTTAAGCAAATCGGTTCATAAATATCTTTTTATGTGAATTTAAAATTTTCAAGTGGCCGGCGCTTGGAAACAAAATGGTGAGTTAAGTTGACAAATATATGAAATGTATTCGTGAGATAAGTCTACTGTACACATATAGTTCGAATTAATCCAAAATCTCAAAAGTCATCGTGTTAAAAAATTAAGTGGCTCGCACTTCGATCAAAATGGCAGAGAAAGTTGCTCATCTAACATATCGTTGCAAATTTGAAAATAATTTTTTTTGTAGAAATTCTTTCAAGGAGGCTTAGTAAGTCGATAAAATGTTAGTTTTCTGCACTTCTAGTTTGTTTTAGCATTAAAATAGCCTAAATTTTCCTTAAAAACGTATTAAAAAGGTCCAGTAACGCAGGTAATGGATTTGACGCCAAATTTGGCGAGTTTTCCCCTGTGGCGACTTTTTTGGCGACTTTTGGCGAGAAAATATTTTTTATCGATGTACCAAAGATGGACGCAATAACGTGATTGGTTCACGAGTTACGTGAATTTTCTAGATTTTTGTTGTTTAAATGATAAATCCATTTTTCAACTTTGATTTGAATTGATTAAGTATTTCTAAAGTTACTGTGATAACAAATTTTCAAGTGGCCGCCAGTTGGAAACAATACAGAGGAACAAGTTGCCCAGCAAACACATCCAAGATATTTGAAGCATAGGTTCACTGTCCAACTGTGGTTTAAATCAGTTCCGTGTTTCAAAAGTTAATTTTATGGCAAATTTTCAAGTGGCAGTCAAGTGGTTGCAACTTGGAAACAAAATGGCAAAACAACTTGCCCAGCGAAATCATCCAGTATATTTGTATAAGTTCATTGTAAAGTTCCAATCTAAACTTAGAGAAAAAACAATCCAAACGAAACACTAGCTTTGTGAAATAAATGCAGATCGACTAATAACAAAAACTATAATAAGGCTAAGAACCGGTCATCACAGAGGCATGAAAATTAATCACGGAGTAATATTAATAAAGAGGGTGGAAGGGTGTATAGAAACTGTAACAATTGCCCAGATACACAGCTTAAACCTTGCCATATCTTTGAGTGTCCGGCAATAAGTGCGAACTTGAGAGAAATTGGTGTATTGCCGTCACTGATAGACCTATATGACGACAACATCCAACAAATCGCAGATGCAGTTATAAAGATCCACGGTTTAATCTAATTCGACTACGTCATGGACACGAAAAAAAAAAAATTGTAAAGTTCCAGTTTAAATTAAATCAGTATTTCAAAAATTATCGTCAGAAGAAATTTTCAGGTGGCACCACTTGGAAAAAAAAGCGGTGTGAGATGCTCAGCGAACTTATCTGAGATATTTGAAGGATAAATCCACTACCCAAATTTGATGCGAATTGATTCTGTATTACGAAAGTTACCATAATGAAAAATTTTCAAGTGGCCGCCACTTGGAAATAAAATTGCGGATCAAGTCACCAAGTGAACTTATCCTAGATATTTGAACCATAAGTTCACTATCCAACTTTTATTTGAATCAGTTTAGTATTTTAAAAGTTATCGTGATGGCATATTTTCAAGTGGCCGTGTGATTTCAAGTGGCTGGAACTTAGAAACAAGATATCGGGACAAGTTGCCCAGAGAAAACATTCAAGATAATTTTATGATAATATCACTGTCGAAATTTGGTTCGATTTGGAGTATTATAGTTATCGTGATTTTAAATTTTCAAGTGGGAGCCTGATTTCAAGTGGTCCCGCTTAACTTAAGATATCTGCCACTTTATTAAAAATGGCGGATATAGTTTACTAATAAACTTCATTGAGATCCTTATGTAGTCTGTATTTACATCAAAATTCAAACAATTTCGGAATACGCTTTTTACAATTTAAATTTGAAATTTTCAAGTGATCTCCACTTGAAAACAAAATGGCGGAGCAACTTGGTTAACAAACTCATCTAAGATATTTATAAGATAAGTTAAGACACTGTTCAAATTTGGTTCCATTTGGAGTATTATTTCGGAATTTATCATGGTTTTAAATTTTCAAGTGATAGCCTGATTTCAAGTGGTCCCGCTTAACTTAAAATATCTGCTACTTAATTAAAAATGGCGGATAAAGTTCATTAATAAAGTTATTTGAGACACTTGTATAATCTATATATGCATCAAAAATAAAAAAAAATTCGGAATGCGTTTCTCGCAATTTGAATTTGAAATTTTCAAGTGGTCTCCACTTGAAAACAAAATGGCGGAGCAACTTGGTTAACAAATTCATCTAAGTTATTTATATGATAAGTTAAGACACTGTCCAAATTGGATTCGATTTGGAGTATTATTTCAGAAGTTATTGTGATTTTAAATTTTCAAGTGGTAACGTGATTTCAAGTGGCCCCACTTAACTTAAGATATCTACCACTTTATTAAAAATGACGGATAAATTTCATTAATAAACTTCATCGAGACCCTTATGTGGTCTACATTTACATCAAATTTCAAACAAATTCGGAATACGCTTTTTACAATTTGAATTTGAAATTTTCAAGTGGTCTCCACTTGAAAACAAAATGGCGGAGCAACTTGGTTAATAAACTCATCTAAGATATTTATAAGATAAGTTAAGACACTGTCCAAATTTGGTTCGATTTGGAGTATTATTTCGGAAGTTATAGTGATTTTAAATTTTCAAGTGGTAGCCTGATTTCAAGTGGTCCCGCTTAACTTAAAATATCTGCCACTTTATTAAAAATGGCGGATAAACTTCATTAATAAACTTCATTGAGACCCTTATGTGGCCTGTATTTACATCAAAATTCAAGCAAATCTTGCTTTAAATATGTTTTTTACAATGTCGGTTTGAAATTTTCAAGTGGCTGCCACTTGAAAACAAAAAATCGGAGCAACTTGGTTAACGAACTCATCCAAGATATTTATAAGATTAGTTAACTGTCCAAATTTGGTTCGATTTCGAGTATTATTTCGGGAGTTATCGAGTACTTTAAGTACTTCAAGTGGTGTGGACGCACACTTTGCATCAGACATTTTGAACATCTCAAGTATTTCTTCTATGTATGTGTCGTTTGATCAAGGGAAATGCACCCATCGTCTTCTTTTGTTATTTTCATAGATAATTTATGTTTAGCTGGTCCAAGATTCTTAGCTAGGAACTCCTTTTTGATATCATTCTTGAAATGATTAATTTGATTTAGTTTTCCAAGGATGAGAAGATCATCAACATAGACACGAACAATGAATGAGCTCTGAGAGTCATAGTAGATGCAGGGGTCTGCATTTGTCCTCCTGAGACCATATTGTGTTAGATATTTGTCTAAGCGACAGCGAGTATTCCATACCCGACCAGATTGTTTAAGTCCATATAAGCTCTTCTTTAAAGGACATACTAGATGTTCCTTACCCTCTTCTAAACGTCCGTCTGGTTGAGCCATATATATACGTCTTCCTCTAACACACCATTCAAGTATGCTGCAGTGATGTCCATTTGGTGAATTTCTAAATTCATTTCTACTGCTATAACAAGTAGTAGACGTATAGATTTTAACTTGATCACAGGAGAAAAGTTTCTTGAAAGTTTATACCGAATGTTTGCATATAGTCTTTCGCAACCAGTCTGGCCTTAAACTTAATATTTTTGAGTGTTTCATATTTTTTCTTTCGAAATATCCATCTGGAGGAGATTAGTTTGGTACTGGGTGGTTTCGCAACAAGTTCCCATGCTTCAGCACGTTGCAGGTTTTGGATTTTTCTTACATTGCTTTTCTCCATGAGGTAGCTTCAGATGATGTTAAGGCTTCTTCCAAAGTCACCGGATCCCTGTCTTCTTGTCTTAAATTTGTAACATGCACTTCTTCAGCATTATATAAGACATAATCATTGAAGGGTCCAGGAGTTTTAATGGTTCTTGTGCTCCTTATGGTTTGTTTATTGCAATTGGGTGCTTTAGAAACTAGTTCTGATTGAATTTCTTCTTCGTCACATATGCTTTCAACCTCTTGCTGAGTGGTAGAGTCATCACATAGAATTTCATCTTGGTAATTTTCTAAACATCTATTTACTTCACCTGGATTCTCGTCAGGCATTTTCTCGAACTTGTTAGTGTTTAGTGGATGACATTTTTCCTCATGTGTCTGTGAATCTTTTTGATATGTGTTGTTTTCAGCCTCTTCATTTTCAATTGAGAGTACAATTCTATCATCATCTTCCTATGATTGATATTTTTCTGACTGGAAAAGGAAAACAACTTCTTCAAATATAACATCTCTGCTAATGATGAATTTTCTTTTCTTTAAGTCCCATAGTTTATATCCTTTGATGGTTTGATGCCATCTGGATATCCGACAAAACACATTCTGTAGCTTTTGGGTCAAATTTGTTTTTCCTCTGAGAGTAACGTACAGGGCTCCAAGTTCTACATCCAAAGACTCTTAGGTTTTTCAAATCAATTTTCTTGTTTAACCATAGCTGTTCTGGAATACTTCCCTCGATACCAGTGGATGGACGTTTGTTGTGCAAGTAGGATGCTGTACATACTGCTTCAGCCCGTAATGCTGGATCAGCTTCCGACTCTAGAAGAAGGCATCTAGTGATATTAATTAGTGTCTGATTCTTCCTCTCAGCCACTCCATTTTGTAGTGTGGATTCTGGAACCGACAATTGTCTATGTATGCCATGCTTGGCGAGGTATCTACTGAATTCCTCTGACTTGAACTCACCGCCTTTATCACTTCTTAGGATTTTTATTTTCTTCTTGTGCAGGTTCTCTACCATATTCTTATATCCCTCAAACTTCTCTAGAACTTGGTCTTTTGTTCTTATTGGATATAATGTGGAATATCGTGAGAAATCATCTGTGAATACAACAGAATAATTTGATCCTCCTAGTGATGGTGGAGAGATTTTTCCAACTAAGTCTGAATGTATAATTTCTAGTACATCTTTAGCTCTGGTATTAAAAGATTAAGGAAACTGCTTTCGCTTCATCTTTCCTTGTATACATACAGAACATGGTTTGACTTTTTCATTGTTCATGAGTCTAACATCAATCATTGTGCTTGGAGAAGGATGGCCCAGTCTGCGATGCCAAAGTTCACTGTCAGTTGTATTTGAGACATATGCTGTTGACTGATCTTCTTCTACTACATATATAGCCTTCCTTTCCTTTTAGCTCTCAAAACTATTTCTTCATTTTTTGATATTTTTGCTTCTCCATGAAGAAATTCAACTTTAAAGCCCTTTTCTTCGATCCTACCTATGGATAATAGGTTTCCACGTAATTTGGGGGTGGTTTCCTCCGAAACTTGCGTAAATACGGGCTAGGACCCCTTAGAAAGACCTCCACGGAAGGCCCTCCCCCTCAGGCCTAGGACCCCAGTGTTGTCAATCGGCCTTAATCCCTAACACCACGTAATTTGGGTACATACAGTACATTATTGAGGGCAATGTTCTTCCTGTCATCTGTGTCTTCAGAAACAGTAATTGTTATGCTACCTGTTCCTATCACTTGAACCTTTTCAGAATTTGCAACTTCCACTTCTGAATTATAATACATTAGCGTTGTGAATTTGTGTATGTCAGATGTCATGTGCTCTGTCGCACCAATGTCTAAAATCCACCTAATTGAATTATTTTGCTTCTCTTGGTTTGTCAGCAATGCCCAGTTTGTCTTCAAATTTATGGCATCTTTGGCACTATTCTGGCTCTTCTTTTGTACTTCATCACAATTTCGAGATATGTGGCCCTGTTCACCACAACTAAAGCATCTAGTAATTTTCTTTTGGTTTAAATTTGGTTCATTTGTTTTCTTAATTTGCCACTTCTTGGCAGAATTTGTTTGTACAGGTTTCTTCTGACTGTAACTCTTTGCATGGAGTGCACGTTCTTCATGATCTTCAGCAGCAGTTGCATTTCTGGAAATTCTTTTTTCTTCTATTAATAGTTTGGGTTTCACTATTGTAGTTGTCAAGTTTGCTTCATCTTTTTCTAGGTTTAGAATTAGGCTTTCGTACGATTTTGGAAGACCTATTAGCATGACTAGTGCTACTTCCCTATCAGTAAATGCATAGCACCATTTGACAATTTTCGATGAATTTCCATCAGTCTGGCAAGATACGATTGAATAGTTTCACCAGGTTTCATAAGAATATTAAAGAAATCTTTCATTAATTGCAAAACATGAGGCAATCCAAATTTTGTGTGCATTTCCTTTTAGACCGTCCAAGCATTTTTCGCTGTGATACAATCACCAATGTCGTCTAGAAAAGTGTCTTCAACTATCAAGAACATCATGGTTAATGCTTCACCATTCTTCTTCTTTTCAGCGTCCGTCATCTCTGCTCCGTATCCAGGATCGATCGCATCCCAGCATTTCTTCTATACCATAATTGCACGCGCACGTATCGCTCGTGCATGATAGTTATAACCATCTAACTTCTTCAATTTATAATCTTCCATATTGTGTTGAGAAATAAAAAAAATAATCAACAAGAGTGTTTCTTCTTTTAACACCTTTAAACTTCGGCAAAGTGCGATTAATGTTTTCTCTTCGTCAGCATGCGATGATAGCTACCGGCGATTAGTAAAACGTAATCTTCTTCAATCCACGAAATTTACGATCATTTCTTCAAAGCTTCGTGCTGATAACGTGTTAAAGTATAATTGCGTTGAAATAATCATATAATTCGTTTTAGTTTAATTATGCATATTTAATGATAAAAGATATCACAACATGCTGCATAGCACAGCCATAGAATAATAATAAAGGAAGAAGGAGCACGCCAATACTCTTAATGCTTACAAACCCCTTCTAGTGAAATGCCAGCGAAAGTTACTTTTGCTCCTCTCAACCTTGAAGTAGGGCACCCATCCTCAGCGCTATTATCGCTGTTTGTTGTGGCAACACAACAGCTTATGTAGAAACACTTATGCTCCTTCTTCCTTTATTATTATTCTATGAGCACAGCGCGCAAAAATCGGTGGATGTAAACAATAACAGAGTGTTGCCATTTTGCAACAACTTAACTTTACAGATTACATGGAGTCTAGGGTGACAAATATACAATAACACTCTAAACTCTGTTTTTTCTTAAGCAGATGATATTTTCCCCTTTTCTTTGAAAGTTCTTTTTAAAATTTTTATTTAACTTTAAAAGTTAGATTGTTTTGAATTTAAAAAGAATTTTATAGCAAGAAATAGTAATTAGATATACTTTAAAAGCTCTAGAAGTTATGTAAAATAAGGATTTTATTTCACAGGTAAGATTCTTTTTAATATTTTATTATTTCTTTCTTTTTAAGTAATTATTTTTATAAAATGTTTATAATTGCTATACTTAATTCTATAAATTGAATTAGTTTAAATATATTATACCTTATATGATTTCAAAAATGTCCATGATAATTATTTATGAGAGTTAAAGCAAGTATAGACAAACCGAAGTTATACACACTTTTGAACTTTGTTGGAAAGTGTTAATAACAAGGTAAAAATAAATTTAAGCAGCTATAGTGTTTTATATAAGTTATGCTTGCTGTATCTTTTAATAATAATAATAATAATATTTATATTCAGAACAAAAAATCGCCAATAACGCAATAAATGCCAGAAAAGATAACCTTTTTCCAGCAGTCACGTGTTTCATCTTTGCCACCTTTACTTATATTCCCTTAATAATGGATTGCTCTGTCCACTCTTATAATAGGTCTATGTGTAAGTCATATTCATCATCATTTGTGTAACCGCAATACTTACGCAGAAAATTTGAAAATCCTAACTTTTCATGTTTAATCAGGTCATGTTTTGCGACAGTTTCTTTTTTTCTAGTGAAACCAATTATTCCCCTGGCTATTTTAGCTGGTTTATTATTGCTCTAAAGCCTTGGTCAAGTGCTACTAAACTGAATTTTCTTCCTGTATTTATTACAGCAAAATCTCCATTCATAAACTACAGTCGGCTGCAAAATTATTCGAGCACTGGCCAATAATTCCTATATTTAAAAAGTACACTTAAGACTGTTTTGCTAAGTAAATCCTTGTCGAATCATGTTCTTAGACTGATTAAGAACATGACTCGACAAGGATTTATTTAACAAAGCTGTATTAAGTGTACATTTTTTTTGCAAGGATTATTGCTAGTGCTCGAGTAATTTTGCAGCCGACTGTAGTTATATATTTCTGGTAAAGTTACTTTTAAATGCTGACAGTCTTGGTAATGAACACTTCTCCACCGGCTATAATTAACTTTTTCAAAAGCAAAAAACAATGCTAGAGCTGCCATGACAGCAAAAACATGTAAAGACCAATTATTTTCTGTATCCGCTCGTATCAAACTTCACAAGATAGGATAAATAGTAGTAAGATACATGCTCCAGAACTTAAAGTTTTTGCACTCTGAATTTCTGACTTCAATATAAATTTTCAAGTGTTCTTTAAATTCAACGCAATGAGCCTTGATAATCCTTGTAAAACTCCTTGCAGGTTACTCTTCTTTGTTTATTGTTGCTCTTCCTAAATGTTCTATTTCATCGAATAATACTTCGAACTTTGTTTCATTATTAGTTTTAAGGAAATTTTCAACTAGCAAGTTGTATATTACTTCTTGCAGCATTGACAATGCTCTAAGCGCACGGGAATAATTATTACCTTGTAACACACTTTCTGCTGCTGGTGGACCCATTATTTCATTTGCTGTTAGACTTCTTTTCAAAAAATTACCAATACAGGAAATAACCGCCTTTTCAAAATGAAATGTACCAAGTCCTATAAATATGTTTTCAAATTTTTCTGGGTCAACAAATTGTATTTCTCGAACAATTCTATACACATTTTCATCACACCAAAATGAACCACTCGCGAGCCCAAGTTGGTGCAATATGCTCTGGGAAGTTTATTAATGTTGTATATATTCTGTCATTACTAGTTGCTAGGTGGGGTAATAATGGAGTAAATCCTGTCGCAGTTCTTCTACTTGAATTTTCCTCAATCAAACTGGGGAGACACGAACAAGATTTTTTTCTTTTAAGCTGCCCTTCAAACTCTGGCAACAGAAGTAGAGCATCAAAATCATAAATTATCCATTGTCTGAAAGTGACCCTTGAAATTTTGCACACGTTTACAATGAAAGACATTACTTTTTATTGCTCTTTTACAAAAGGGACCCACGTCCCTATGCACTAAAAGGTTTGTGAGCGACGACTCCAGCCAGCGTTGACTCAAATACCACATAAAAGGAATATGAAAAGATGCCACCGTTTACGCTGTGTTGAAGCCAGAGTTTGATCCATCATATGTGGTGATAGGGGAGCTTTTGGCTCTGGACGACCCCGAGATGTTATCATTATTGAGGTCAGTGGTTAATCAGTTTCATTTCCCTCTACATCATTTTTAGAGAGAATCAATCAAACATGTCAGCCGTTGCAAGATAAGCTGACCAGAATTTTGCAAGCGAAAATCAAGACAAAGGACGCAATGTACTCAGTTTTGGTTAGAAAATAATGACATGTTTAGGTTAAAAATGAGGACATTTCTGAGGATAAAAATTCAAGCACATTTAGGCTATTTATTATATTAGAACAAATATATATTTCTATATCGTAAAGAATATTGTTTGTTTTAAATAACCTCTGATGAAATCATAAATTTAAAGAAAAAGTTAATAATTTTCAGTATTAACATTATGACACTTATTGTTAAAACTCATTTTACTCCAGGATTTAAGCTAATGTATGAGTTCCGTTAATAGTGATAGTGTGCGAAGAAAACTAAAAAATAAGATGTTTCCACCACAGTAATAATATTTCATCTATACAGACAAATAGAAAGGAAGTTCAAATCTGAAAACTCATAGCATCAAAAGAAATTTATAAGTTTTGCTTCTGATTTCACAAAAAAAAAAAAAAAAAAAAAAGAGAGAGAGAGAGAGAGAGAGAGAGAGAGAGAGAAAAGATATTCCAAATGCAATTGAGATTTAAGGAATAAAAAGACACTATAAAAAATTAATTTAAAAATTTCTAAATCATAAGCATATAAGATAAATAATAAATATATCAGTAAATTTGCTGATCATAAGCTGGAGTTACAAGAAATTATCTTATTCGGATCTCATTAACCTTAAATCCTACCACACAGACATGGCAACATTTTAATTTATTCCGCAACATTGATTGTACCCGTCCTTTTTCCACACTACTTTTCTTGATGGGTATTTTTCTTCCTGTTTTATCATAATAACATATTGCAGAAAATTTCACTACAAATAAAATGGTGTAAAAAATCGACGGGTTCTATCAGTACTCAGAAATAAATTAAAATGTTGGAATGTCTACACCTATCACTCGCAAAATCAATTTATTTCATGATGATTTTACTAGGGATAAACCAGATATCCAGAAAATACCCTGAATTCGACTGATTTTTCAATTTCCAAAATACCGTAGGATATCTGAACCGAAACCACCAGATAAAAGGCTCTATACCCTCTATACTAAATAACGTTTTTTAATATTACAAATTCATGATCGAATATCCGAAATGCCGAATCAAGTAAAATTTATATTCGGTTCATCTCTAGATTTTACTGCATACATTTCCAGCAGATTCGAGATACTGAATTTTGAATTCAGATTATATATTTTCGGACACATTTAAAAGAAAATTTTTTTCATATAAAGCAAAGCTTAGCTGGGGAATTTTTATTACCTTGTAATTTTTATAATTTTAATTTGAAGAATGTATACTATTTCAGCAATGCATGTTTATATATACAAATGAAATTAGATAATGGTTTTATCTGCATAATAATATTATTTCATTCACAAAATTTCATTCTATTCCCAGGTCTAAAGAACATTTTCAACAATCTAGATACAACACTAAAAGATAAAAAGCATTAATATTTTAAAATTGGTGAAAGAAAAATCTAATTTATGAAAATACGTAAATTGCTAGCAATTCTCAGAAAATGAGGACAGAAAAGTTTAATATGGGGACAAATGTGGTCCTCATTAGAAATTTTCAAAACTTAGAAGGATGCCTAAAAATGAGGACAGTCCTCAGAAAATGAGAACATCTGGTAACCTTATTGTAAGAAATAAGGTAATATACATTCGGTACATTTTAACTGAGTTGCCATGGTGAAAATCCTTTTCTAAGATTGAGATAAAAGATTTTTTTCAAGATGTTCGGATTTTAATATAAAGTATATTGTATATTAAGTCTTCTAAAATATACAATATATAGAAGAAAACGTATATTATATATAATATACAAATACTTTTTAAAATGTTGTAAAATATACAATATACAATGTACAAAAGTATATTGAATATATTATATACAAGTATATAATATACTGTCTACCTCTGCTGGTGCCAATGGTATCTAACAAGTCTATAGAGTATTGAAATGTTTATCATCCTAAGTCCAATCGATTTCAAAGTTTAATTTTTATTTCTATTATCTGCAATTTCATGCCCTTTCTTCATAGTATCGCCTTCGTCAATTTTTACTTCAATGTTTTTATATTTTAACATGTTTTTATTAACTTCTATTCTTGTTTGTTTGTGTGTTTGTCCGGTACAAATCTTGCAATCTATTTTTAACTAACTTCCCTACTAGCTAGACATTTGAAACTTTCACAGTAGCTCAGAACCCGGTGACAACACAATACTTCGAAGTCAGATTTTCGAATTTTCGAATAGTTTTCTTTTAATTAATTAAAATATGAAAATAATAAGCTCCTAATAGCAATACAAATAGCCATTAAAATATTAGCTATAATTTAATTGTTGCCAAAAAGAATTTACGAGTTTATTTTCTTTCGACATAAAAATAAATACATTTTATTAAACGTGAACGTTAAAAAATTGTAAAAAGTTAAATTATGCATCTGGCAAAAATTGACGTCATCATTTTAAAGATTTTCTACACATTGATGAAGTGTTAATGTAGTTCATGATGCAAATATATGTTGTTCTGAATGGATTAATATTTTATTTTTAAACCCAACTTTTTTTTTACTTTCCGAACACTATAGTGAGGAAAGTATTGTAATTATGTCAAAAATCCGAATTGGAGATTTCGATGTTTCTATACGTTTCGAGGTCCCCTGAGTCCGTTTCCACTATTTTTACGATGATGTATGTATGTGTGTGTGTATGTATGTCTGTGAGTGAACACGCTAGCGTCTAAACGCTTTGTTCGAATAAGCTAAAAGTTGGTACGTATATTGTAAGTCACCGTAGTACGTAGATTTTGGTAAATCTAGCACTTAGAGTTTTTTTTACAGGGACACCAGGAAAAATTCTTTATCATTATGGCCTATGGAGCCAAATTTTTAAAAGTGCGATAGCGTCTAAACGCTTTATTAATCTGAGCAAAAAATTTGTACACATGTTATAGGCCACATTTGCACGAACTGTTTAGATTTTGGTGAATTTAGCACTTACAGTATTTTTACAGGGGCACAAAGAAAAATTCTTTATCAGTATGGCCTATGGGGCCAAATTTTTAAAAGTGTGATAGCGTCTAAACGTCTTATTAATCTGAGCAAAAAATTTGTACACATGTTATAGGTCACAGTTGCACCAACCCTATAGATTTTGGTGAATTTAGAACTTACAGTTTTTTACAGGGACACAAAGAAAAATTCTTTATCATTATGGCCTATGGGACCAAATTTTTAAAAGTGCGATAGCATCTTAACGCCTTATTCAATTGAACTGAAAATTTATATGAATATTATAAATCACTGTTGCAATAAATATAAGCATTTTGGTGAAACTATCATTTATAGGTTTTTACAGGGACACAACGAAAAATTCTTTATCATTATGATCTATGGGCTCAAAGTTCAGTAGCGTTAAATAAAACATCGTGTAATATATGGAGAAAAGTACTCAAACACTCTATTATGGTTTTATCTCTTGTTTGTTTAACAACTCCTCTTTCTTTACTTTATCTACAACTTTCTTTACTTTATTGTTAATTACTCAATGTTCGGAAAGTCGAGTGGAGTCACTCCAGATTTTTTATTATTCAAATTTCCCGTAACTCTTTAACCAATCACATTAGAACGTCCATCTTTGGAATATCTATAATAAGGATTTTCTCGCCAAAAGTCGCCAAGGGCAAAAAGTCGCCAAATTTGTCGCTAAATCCATTACCTGCCTATTGGAACATTTTAATGCGTTTTAAAAGGAAATTTAAGCTATTTTAATGCGAAAAAGAGCTGAAAATGCAGAAAATTGACAATTTTATCAACTTACTAAGCCTCTTTGAAAGAATATATACAAAAATAAATACAATTATTTACAATCTCGTAACAATACGCATTGATAAAGTGCTAATGTAGTTAGTTCTATAGCTATGATTCAACAGAAAATTTAAAAACATGGTTTACAAAAAGTTTTTTATCTTATAATTATTTCTTCTCAATCAAACTTTACAAAAAAAAAAAAGAGTTTAGAATCTGATAAATAAACTAACAAATAAACAAAACCCCAAAGCTTATCTATTAATTATAACAAAATCAGCTGACGAAAACATAAAGCAAGCACGGTAAAGTAATAAATATCATCATAATTTTTTTCATTAAGCTTGAGAAAGCTAGTGTGATTAATTGTCTAAAATTTCATTTTTAGATTAAAAATATATTAAAAGAACATTCATAAACAATTTTTAACTAATTAGCAAATATTTTTTTTTATATTTTCAGAAGTTTAATTATAAAAGGCATGAGTATGATAGTTAGAATTTCAGGAAACTATAACTTTTAATGTCGCATTAGGAAAAATCATTCATCAGACCTAATTAACTCAATAATACTTTGCGGGAATTCTTTGATTTATTATTCAACGCGTCTAATAATCTTGTCACCTATCAGTGAGGGAGCTATAATGGTCTTTTGAACTGAGAGATAATGTCAATTAATTATGTGTCACTTCTCTAATGAGCAGTAAATTGTGTAGGTGATTAGTAACAAATCAAAGTTTTTAATGGAACGAATATAATTTAATACATTTTGCTGAATAGTTAAGGGTTATTGGGAAGTAGGTGTATAGAATGCATTTCAACGGTTTTATGGTTCCTTAAAAGATTTTCCAATAAAGCTGAAAACTGTTTATGATTGCGGTTTTTCTGCCTGTTCGTCCGTTTGCCTGTCTGTGTTCTAACTTCCGAAGAAACTGTTAAAATGCCTTTTGACATTTACTATGGAATGTTCTCTATTGAAAATGGTAGAAATAGCACTGGAGAATCACCTTTACAAATCATTTCATTCTTTTAATGATACTGGGTAGCGTCAAACGCTATATATTTTACTCAATTTTTGTCTGCCTTTTAATTATTATGGTGACCCACACTTCAGTAAAAAGATGAGAAGGACCTTGTTATTTACTTCTCTAAAATTTAATAACATTTAGACAAGTAAGAAGTTCAGAAATTAGAAAAAAAAATGTCCTTTGTAAATTTTGTTAAACTTTTAGCTGGAGGGTTTTGCCTGTAAAGGCTTTTAAGATTTAACTAGATAAATCTGGCTTTGTAATCTATATATTTAACATAAAAAATCATTTATTCAATAAATTGTAAAATAATATTCATTCATATCTTAATGAAATTATTTAAATTAAAATTCCCTCTTGATTTTACATCTGAAAAATAAATCTCTAAAGTAATTATTTTATAGTTATTTAATTAAAATTCTTTATATATTTAACATCCAACAATTATGTCAAAGATTAGTTGAGTCTAATTCAAATTTTTATCAGTTGTGCTTTCACAATAAATTGGAATTACTTTGCAGTTACGTTTTGAAAGATATTATAATGTGTGTTGAAATTTTGAAACACAGCAACTTTGCGATAATTTCTAAATTTTAAAGGTAAATTCCATTAAACATATTAGTGACAAAAATAAATTTATGTAATAAAAATTCACAAAATATTTTTTTGTAAAATGTACAAAATTAAAATTTTTATAAAATCCAAGATACTTAAAGTTATATTTCGTGTAAAAAAGTCTATGTTTTAACACGGGAAAAAAGTATCATTTTGTTTTTAAAACTGACATACTATCACCTATTTATTTGTTTCATCTTAAAATTTGTGCAGACTTTCTGGGTCGTACACAAAAAAGTGAAGTATTAAATACTGAAATTAAGCATACCAATTACTGAATATATACTTTTTTAAACTCATTCCTTTTCAGAAACCAAAAACTTCAGTAAAAATTTCAGATTTTAAAATTAAATAACTCAATTAGTTTTAATCATAGAAGGATCCTTCATTTCTGCTTTCCATGTTAGTATATCAAGATTTTTTAACCAAATATAATTATAGGGGCCTGGAAACGATATAAAAATTTAGATTCTATAACTTTTAAAAAGTTCATTCTTAATTTTTCCACATTATGATATCATAAAAAAATATTTTCAAAGAAATTTTATCAATCAGAAATGGGCCACTTTCGACGAACGGTAGCAATAATGGAGGCCACTTAATGACAAAACTTCTGAATTTTATAATTCATTCACACTGCTGTTCACCAGCGGCCGAGCGGTTCTGCGCTCAAAGCTGGTAGAAGTGAGGTGCCAGGTTCGATCCCAGGTCACGCTCTTCGGGCGAGCCGTTCGGAGTTTTCCCATAGTTTTCTCCGAAACTTGTGTGAATACGGCCTAGGACTCCTTAGGAAGACCTCCACGGAAGGCACTCCCCCTCAGGCCTAGGATCCTATAGCAGTTAATCAGCCTTATTCCCAAACACCAACACACCTTGACATTGCTAGTACTCACCTTGTTTTTACACCACTCTTTCTGAAGAGCAGTTTTTTTCTTATTTAATCATAATCACATATTGGTGAAAACTACAAATAAAAAGTGGTGTGAAAAAAAGGCAGGTACTAAATGCTATGAAAAATTAGAAATGTTTGAATCACTGTAATGATTACAATTTGCATCTTGTATTACCACAAAAAATAAACTAATTTGAATTTTTGAGAGAATGTTTTCTATTTTTAAGTTTTATTTAAGTTCATTTTTAGTAATATTTATCTCAATAGACTAAAAAATAGAATTTATTACAGTTTTACTTTCTTCTATACGTAATATAGAGAAAGTATTGGATTCGTGAAAATTTTCGAACTCCGGTTTTCGATGGATTTACACGTTTTGGGATGTCCTGAGCACGATTTGATAGTTTTTAGAAAATGTCTGTCTGTGTGTGTGTATCACGAATTTTGTGGATGCTGTATCTCACAAACCAATGAACGAAATTTAACCAAACTTGATACTGAGTTGGACCTTGACATAAACTGGTGCTTATTAGATTTGGGGATCAATCGCTCAACAGGTGGCGCTGTAATCGAATTTTTTCTATATTTTTTACATGGCAGTATAGGACAAAATCTCGTATAAATGTACATAATAAGAGTTATTACCATGTTTTTATTAACTTCGATTCTTGTTTGTTTGTTTGTATGTTTGTTTGTATGTATGTTTGTTTGTTTGTCCAGTAAAAATCTTGCAATCGATTTTTAACTAAATTCCCGACTAGCTAGATATTTGAAACTTTCAGGACAGCTCAGAACACGATGACAATACATATTTTTAATACTTTTAGTTGTGGCCACCACGAGACTTTCTTCTATATTTCCCTATACAAATTCACTAAGGGCAAAATAATTTATTATAACTATTATTTATGAAGAATGCAAATGATTTCCATCTTGGAGAAATGTAACCCAAACATACAAAGAAAGATAGTTTTATTGGCTATAAATAACATCTTAAAAAATGTATTTTTATAATGGTTATCTCACATATCAAGTTTCGCACAGTTATATGCCTTAGAAGTTGAGATATAGTCATCCCGTTATCGGCAAAAATACCTTTATAAGCATAACTCGGGAGAGACTAGACTTGAGTACAAAAAAAAAAAAAAACATTTTCTGCGATTTTGGAATTTCGGATTTTTAAGGGGGGAGGGGGTTAAAAACGATTTTCGGACGCAAATTTAGCAAAATACGGATTTTCGAGTAAAGCTCTACCAGTAATAGCACAAAGATATAGAAAACCGCCAAGAGTTGACTTGAGAATATTTCCAGAAACTCATTTTTGGTTTTTTGCGATTTTCGATTTCGGGGGGAGTTACGAGGGGGAAATTCGAGTTCCCCTTTTTAGCGCTAAATTCGTCCGAGGAAATCTATAGGAGCTGAGGTCACAAATTTTAGTGTTGTGGCTTATTTACGTGTGTCCAACACCCATTCTAACGGGATTTTTTCGAAAGTCCCCCTCTTTCCCCCTTTGGGGGGGGCAATAAACACGTTTCCAAACATAACTTTGCTTCAAATTATCTCAGCAAGATTAATTTTTATGAGTCTGTTGTTTATGCCTTCTGAACACGCACTGAAAAGGGATTTTACGAAATTTCTCCCTCCCCGCCCTTAAAGGGGGGGGGAGGGAAGTAAAAATACGCTTATAAGAGTAACTCTGCTCCAAATTATCTCAGGATAGCGATTTTTTTACAAGTTGATTGGTTATGCGTACTCAAGACACAAACTACAAAGAGATTTTGCAAAATTCCGTTCTATCCCCCCCCCCCTTGGGGGTGGGGGGCAAAAACATGTTTCCAAGCATAAGTTTGCTTTAAATTATCTCAGTAAGATTAATTTTTACGTGTGGGTTGTTTATGCGTTCCTAACACGCATTACAAAGGGATTTTACGAAATTTATCCCTCTCCCCCTTTTATGAGTGGAGGGTGGGGCCAAAAAAAAAAAAAAAGCAGCTTTAAAAGTAACTCTGCTCCAAATTATTTCACAATAGCGATTTTTTGATACGTCGATTGGTTATACGTGCCGAAGACACACACTACAGAGGGATTTTGTAAAATTCCACCTTATCCCCATTGGAGGTAGGGGAGGCTAAATCATGTTTCCAAGCGCAACTCTGCTCCGAACTATCTTATGCGATTTTTTATGTGCGGGCTGGTTATGTGTTCCCAACACGCACTATAAAGGGATTTTCTGAAATTTCCCCTTTCCCCCCTTTAAGGGTGGGGACTGGGAAGGGGGGCAGAACCACGTTTTAAAGAGTAATTCTGCTCCAAATTACATAGATACGAAGTCTACTGGTTTTGGCGGGAGACATCAAACTGGGAAATTTTTATAGCTGATTTCGGTAATGCTAATGGTCGAAAATATATATAACATATTCCATGTAAAAAAATACCGGTGCCAATTCTGATTTTAAAAATTTAAAAACTTGGCAGCTATAAAATTATCTCAGGAAAGCGATTTTTTTGATATATCGATTGGTTATGCGTACTGAACACACACAAACTACAAAGGGATTATTTGAAATTCCGTGATATCTCCCCCCCTACCTTGAGGATGTGTGTGGGGGTAAAAAACATGTTTCCATGCGTAACTCTATTCCAAATTATCTTAGAATGGCAATTTTCAATGGGCGGACTGCTTATGCGTATTCAACACACACTACAAAGTGATTTTGTGAAATTCCACCCTACCGCCTCTTAGGGGGTGTGGGGGTAAACACGTATTTATGCGTAACTCTGCAGTAAATTATCTTAGGAAGGAGATTTTCGATGTGTGGGTCAGTTATATGTACATAATTCAAATATAAAGATATTTTGCGAAATTCCTTCCTCCTTCTTTCCTTTAAGAGCGGGGCGGAGGGGGGGGGGTGTGTTAAAAAACACGTTTTAAAACATAACGCTGCTTCAAATAATTCCAGGATACTGATTTTTTAACGTGTCGGTTAGGTATGTGTATGCAACATGCAGTATAAAGGGATTTTGTGAAGTGTGGCGAGTGGGAAAACCGCTACCGAAGGTAGCGTGAACTTTAACTTAGATTTTGACTGTTTTCAAGGATATTATTATTATTATTATTAATGGTATGGTATTTTGAGAATGCATTTCAATATAATGACCAGCGAAGCGGGCAAAGCCTTGTAGTCTTATATGATGTAGGCGGCTCAGATAGGACATTTTGCAATTTAGAGGAAATTTGGGTTATTATCATTTACACAATATAGCCAATATGTTATGCAATCAACAGCGATTTCGTATTTCTCTTCTTTTAGGAATATAGTAACTATAGCAAATATTTTCTCTAGAAGATAGGATTTCCTACAGTTCCTCAATTATACCTCTAGGGGTCACCGAAGCAGGGGAGCCGTTTTTCATTTTATTCTGAAACTGAATTACTACTCTGAATGTCGCTACTGAAATCGTGTAAATGTGCAAGTTTAATTAATGTAATTTTCCCATTGCCATACAGCGCTCCATTAACAAGTATTTAAATTTTACACTAAGTATTAAAAATGAAGATAAAATTATTGAAGATGTGAGATTTTTTGTACCTTTTGTGCACTCACAAATGTACTTTGTTTCTCTGTAGTTTACTGGATCGGGGGAGCCACCCCCTCCCCAGAGGATCAGAATTGTGATGTCATGTCTTTCGATCATAGCAAGGGATGAATTCCAGATCGTCGTCAATTGCTCACTGTTTAGCCCAACGTTCAATCCTTTCAACTGAACTCAACTCTCACAAATTTGTAATTTAGGTTTCATCTTAAGCTACACTAACATTTTTTTTAAAAGAAAAGTAAACTACAGACAAGCAATTAAGACTACACTGTAAAAATTATCCTGTAATATTACAGACAATTTCTGTCAAATATATTTTGCCGAATATCGCATTTTTCAACAGTTCAAATGGTGATTGAGTTAGTTATTAATTTAAAATTAATTTTCGATAAATTAAATTAATCAAAACTGATTAAAATACAAAAGAACAATATTTTGTTTACACATTTTCGAGAGAGTATTCTCCCATATTCTTTCGAAAACTAAACTCAATTCTACGATCGTTTCCAAAATACAGCAATTTATTTTCTAAGTAATTCGAATGCTCTTTTAGAGCCATAGTGGAGGTGAAACAGTTCATACGTATACTATGAAAAAAAAAAAAAAAAAAATACGCTGAAAGAAATTTTCGTAACAGAACAATACAGAAAATATTCGTACAAAAATGATTTTTTGCTGTAGGGTACACTGTAAGAGAAATTTCTCCAGTTTGACCAGCCAGGATCGAACCAGGATCCACAGCATAACGACGACGTTGCCTCTCAGTCGCAGAAATACATCTTGTGCTGTTATATAGCACTTCTCGATCCTGCTTTGATACCAAGTTTTCTGTATGCAGAACAGAAAAAAAAATATGTATTTACTAAACAATGTGTCCACCAATATATATCATTGGTTGTAGATTTTATGTGGTTACAGTAAAAATGTCTCTTTTTACAAATTAAGACATAATTTTAAAAGAAAAAAAAAAAAATGTAATTTTTTAAAACAAATTTTCTGCAGGAAAATTATGTAATATTTTTGTTTTTTAAAAGGATATTTTATTTTATAGTGTGCGTGAAACACGTTTGGAAATATGTTAAAAAATGTTTAAAAAATGGTGTTTATTTACTTAGCATAAAGATAATTTTTATAAAGTAGTTGACATCATAACTCATAATTGAAAATTCTTCATATAAAATTATTGTTAATTTATTTTTACGTGTTATTTCATGCGTCATTTATCACAAAAAATTATTGATATATTTTTTAGGAATTTTAATGTTCAATTTATTTTCTAGAATTTTTACTAGGATGAAAAGTCATTTTGTAAAAATGGTCAAATTGTGTTCAGGATATATCAAAAAGTGTAAGTCCATCGAAAACTGGAGGCTGAACATTTTCAGGAATTCAATACTTTTTTTCATGTATCTAAAAAAAAAAAAAAAAAAAAAGTAAAAACATTATTGTATTTTTTCAATTTATAAAAATACTAATAACTGACGTGTCATTAAAAAAACTATTTAATTTGTTTATTTAATTTATTAAATTAGGTTTAACATATTACATTATTATCAATACAATTTGAAATGTTTCACTAAAATTTTATTTGATTATTTGATTAACACTATTTGAATCATGTGTTAAATCAAAAATTAATACTAAAGAAATGAAAATAAATATATTAACTTACGTAACCGAAATTAAAAATTTGGGAATCACAAAAGACGAAAATATATGTAGTAAAACTGAACTTTTTTTTGATAAATGAAACCTAAATTATTAATAATTTTTATTCAATTTTGTTATTATTATTATTATAATTATTATTATAAATCTCTATAATTCAGTGAAAGGAAATTAGATTTTCAAGCATCCGGATAAATTTCAGTTGTAGAAACAAATCTATATGCTAATTCTTTGGTACATAATATTTGCTTTTGACATAAAAAGAATTTTCAAAACATTAAAATAAATTTTCGTTTTAGATAAGAAGTAAATAAACATTCATTTTCTCAGGCAATTTAATATAATCCTTCCGAAATAACACTTAAATAATTTTTGGCCGATCTCTTGAGAAAGATTAAGAAAAGGCCATCAAATTTTAATTTTTATGTAAGGTTTATTTATTTATAGTAAATATTTTTAAAAAATCAATTTAATACAATAGTTTATAACATATTTTAAAGATATAATTTCACTTCAAATAATTTATCACCTTTACATATATAATACTTCCTTCTACTATATGCATAAGAAGAAAATATTGGGTTCGTGAACATGTTTTATCTCCAATTTTTAATTGATTTATGTATTTAAACACGAATTCCACAAATTTCACACAATGTTTGTCTTTCTCTCTCTCTCTTTGTGTATGTGTGTATGGGGGGAGAGAGGGGGATACAAAATTTTGTGGACTCTGTACCTCACGAGCCAAAGAATGGAATTTAACCAAACTTGAAGTTCAGTTGTATCTTGATTTAAATTGATACTGATTACATTTGGGGTCAGTCAATCAACAGGTTGTGCTGTCATCCCATTTTTTTTTTTTTTTCCCATACTCTTTAATATTATAGTACAGGACAGAACTGCGTATAAATGTACATTATAAGAATTATTTTTAACTTTTCAATGCGAAGAATATCGTAATAGCAAGTCTGAACCAGGGAAATTTTTTGAATATATATCAATACAAAAAACCCTTAACGGGTTAAAAGTTTGTGACGCAGCACTGTACTTTATGGCTATAAGAATTAGAAATACGGCTCTTAAAAATAATGATATCAAATTTTCAGTGACGCTTTGATATTAATTAAATTATACATAGATTTTCTTATTTGAATTTGCTTTTTCCTTTTATTTATATTTACAGTGTAAACGTTATTTTCAACATAAAATAATATATAGCATTTACTCATTGATACCTTTCCATTCACATCTCTTATACTATGAAAGCATGTGTTTTAAAAGAAATTATATGAAATTCCAGTAACGCAGTGGTGTTACATTAAATGATTTGTTTTTAAATTTCACTGCAATTATTTTGTTTTGCATATTAAAGTATATGTGCACATTGAAATATTGCTTTTAATTTTCAAATACGCTGTCAAATATATCACTTTCATTAAGCTTATATTATGTACTGAAATATATTTATTTCAATGAATTATTCTATCTTTTGCGTCACGCCATCAAAACTGAAAAAATGTTCACAATTTTTTTCTTTGCAGCACAATATCTATTTGCATGCATTTTCAATTTATTGGGATGAAATGACACAAAGTAAACATTTCCATATATTTTACTTACAGTTTTGGATGGCGTGACGCAAAAGATAGAATAATTCATTGAAATAAATATATTTCAGTACATAATATAAGCTTAATGAAAGTGATATATTTGACAGCGTATTTGAAAATTAAAAGCAATATTTCAATGTGCACATATACTTTAATATGCAAAACAAAATAATTGCAGTGAAATTTAAAAACAAATCATTTAATGTAACACCACTGCGTTACTGGAATTTCATATAATTTCTTTTAAAACACATGCTTTCATAGTATAAGAGATGTGAATGGAAAGGTATCAATGAGTAAATGCTATATATTATTTTATCTTGAAAATAACGTTTACACTGTAAATATAAATAAAAGGAAAAAGCAAATTCAAATAAGAAAATCTATGTATAATTTAATTAATATCAAAGCGTCACTGAAAATTTGGTATCATTATTTTTAAGAGCCGTATTTCTAATTCTTATAGCCATAAAGTACAGTGCTGCGCCACAAACTTTTAACCCGTTAAGGGTTTTTTGTATTGATATCATTACTTTTTAGGGGTTAATGATCAAAACGTAAAATTAAAGGAGCATGGTAATGAGTTATAACACTGTATAAAAAATGTTTTTTTATAGGTCATACTCGAACAAAATAACAAACTAAATGAAATTTCAAAATTTTATAAAAAGTGATTAAAAAAAAAAAAAAAAAAACTTTAAGAAAGAATATTTTTTGAGGGATGGAAACATGCAACATTACAAAGGCATAATATAGTACATTTTAAAAATGACAAAAATTTCTACAAATAAAAAAATAAAGATTTTTTATTTTATTCAATATTCAATTTCTTATATAGCTCATTCAACTATTTCTTAGATAGTTCAACAGAAAATTCAAAATAAATATTTAAAAAAATAATTTGTGTACGAAAGTTTTCGTAAAAAAGTGTTAAGAATAAGTTTCTAAAGAGTTTTCACCACATATATTTTAGTTAGATAAAAATTTAACAAAAATTTTTAAATGTTCAATCGAGTGAACAAAAGATAAATATTTTGTTATTTTTAAATTGTAGATGCATAAAGTAAAACTGTTTAAGGAAATGACAGTAATTTTCCAAAATACCTAGCACCATTGGGGTTAGGTTCAGATCCTCCCTTGGAAAATCTGATAATTCTAAAAAAGATGCTTAATCAATTTGAGAGAGATTTTGTTTGGTTTAAAATTAATTCAGCTGGGGAAAATAGGAGGGGGGGTTACCAGTTAGATCACTTAGAAATTTTAATAGGGAAATCGCTTTTTAGAAAAATGTTTCTAAAAAACATGCATTAAAATGTAGTTTTACTCTAGTTTTACTCTATCTGATTAAACATACTGTACATAGTCCCCACTTTCTTCCTAGTATTTCGGAATCACTTTAGAATTCCTAAAAATTTTCTGAAACGTAATGTAGGGATTTTGGACTTTGCCTCATTTTCGAAAATTGGTTTATGGGGGTATAAAGTGTATATGAGAGATCTAACTTTAAAATTTTAAATGATAAGGATTTTTTAGCACTTTGAGAAATCTTCTAAATATAATCACTTAAAATATTTCCAGCGATACTTTTTTAAGGTTGTTTGTTTGTAGGTTTTAAGGCCAATTGACTGCGCTAGGGTCCTAGGCCTATAAGTACATTGCCCCCCGTGAGTTCTTTCTAAGGGTCGTAGCCCGTATTTATGCAAGTTTCGGAGAAAAAACACTGAATGAACGGCTAGGTTGAAGAGAGCGGGATGGGATCGAATCCGGCATTTCCCATCCACCAGCTTTTCAGCGCAGAACCGCTCGTGGGGCATTTTTTAAAGAAGCTTATATATATATATATATATATATATATATATATACATTCTAAAAGTCCCATTTTTCTTTCCAGATCTATAGGAAACGCCTTGAAAGTTTTGAAAACGTAAAAAGCGTGCATATTAAATATGAGTCTAAGTAGAACTTTAAATGAGCTCCTAATCCCCCTCCTATTCAAAATTTTAATGTTTGCCTCCTAAGGTTTCTTCTATCTCAATTCAGCTTAAATTTCTTTTTTTCTTTTCTTTTCCTTTCTTTTCTCTTTCTTTTTTTTTTTTTTTAAATAAACCAAACGAGATCAAACGACGTGATCCTGAAATAGGAACATAATGGAGACTGTTTTCAGTATATTTAATAATAATAAAAAAAAAAAAAAAAAAGAGGCAAACAAAATATATTTAAAAAATTTTTGTTTGTAGAAGACATTTCCGACAAACTAGAAAAAGAACTTCATTTGTTTAAAATTTCAAAGATGTGCCTTTCGCTCCCCTGTTTTTACAGTTCGAATTTCCAAACAAAACAAAGATCCTTCAAACTGATTAAGCTCCCCCCCCCCCCGCCTCCTTTATTTTTTACAGTTTTTAAATTTTCCAAGGTGTTCTCGAGACACGGGGGACGACTTTAAAAGAAAAAATTTCTTTCTTATTTTCCTAACAAATAGTTATAGAGAAAAACATTTTGTGTTAAAATGTTGTTTTGAAAAGGTCTTTCCATCAAACTAACAGAGATTCCCCCTCCCTCCACCCAAATTTCACATTTATAAAATTAAAATTTGCCCATCACTGAGTCCTTATGCCCCCTCCCTTCCCCTACTATACACATTTGTTTTATTCTTAACTAAACAAAATTCCGTAAAAATTCTCGTAGACGTGTTTTACAGTTTTTAGAAATTCCGAAAATTACTAGATAAAAACAAATTGAATAATTCGTATTCGACACTGTTTGGCGAGATTTTGTATGAACTTTGGAAACACACTTTTCTAAAAACGATGAAATTAAATTCATATAAAAATTCTACAGAACAACTTGATTAGTTTTTTATTTAATACAAAATGAGTTTAAATCAGTTTAATTTAAAGTTGTTTTCGTAAAGAATTTGCCTTTACGATTTTTATAATATAATGCAAACTCAAGTTACTGTAACAATGTTTGTGTTAACAGTAATTATTAAGCTACGGAAAAATCATTTAATTTAGTATATAAGTATTAACCGTTATTATTGTCGGTTTGGCCACGACTTTTAAGTTTTTAAACTGATTAATAGATTAGTTTTACAAAATGAAAACAGTTACATATTATAATTTTACTTAATTTTTTGTGTTTAATTAAAAGCTTAAAATTGCCTCACTTTACCTCGTAACACTTTTAAGATTTTATGGATATTGTATAGGAAAGCTATATTAAAAAATAAACAAGTACTTACGTAAATATCAGAACAATATGTTGTACTAAATAATGAATAACAAAGGTTTTTAAAAAATATGTGATAAAAAAAAAAAAAAAAAAAAAAAAAAATCCTTTGTAATGGAAATAAACATCCTTGAATCCTATTTGAACCTCTATGTCATTTAATCATTTGAATGATATCATTCACCGAAAAAAAAAAATTCCTCGAAATTTTATGCCATATTTTTTAGAATAGTGTGTACAATATTTACAATGTTATTATTAATTTCTAATTTAAAAGTTGCAGATGCATGGTAATTTCAATTTTATTTTATATCACTATTATATCTAAGAAATAAGTATATGCGAGTTAAGGAGGATATTTTTATTTATTTATTATTATTATTATTATTATTATTTTGGAGTAGTTTTTATTGTTATATTCATGCCACCTCCCACCTGTTAAATTTAAGAAAGAAAAAAAGAAAGAAACGCGAATAATTTTTTAGGTATAGATTTGATTTAAAAGAGAAAAATAAATAATAATAGAAAAATCTTTAAAAAATGAAATTTTTATACTGGTAAATATTTAAGTAGTATAGTTTGTTATGAATTTAATTTAAAAAAATCTTAATCTATTCAAAATTATACTAGAAACTTAATGAGCAAATTAATTATTTTCAAATTCTGTTTTAAGAATTTTTTCAATCCATAGTTTAAGTGATTTATCACCTAATTTTGAAAAAATTACAAATATTTGCATTATCATATCATATTATTATATGATTATTATATGATTATCATATTATTTGTCATTTTTATAAAAATAAAGAAAAAAATTTTTGTTGTTGCAATCACTTTTTAAAATAAAACCAATTTTGAAAGTTAACAACGTATCAGCATGAAAACATTGTAAATACAATGAATATTTTTGATAAACAAATGTCATATAAAATACAAGTACCTAAATAAATAACTCATTTAATATATATATTAAAAAAAGAAAAGCATTTTTTTTTTAAATATTTTTGTGTTTATTTTTGACGCCAATACGCGATAGAGGGCGCCAAAACGATTATTTGATATTGAGTATTTCAGAATATTCTTTGGACTGTATTCGTCCGCGAAACTGCCGCATCACGGTATTTTCGGAGTAAAAAATAGTTCGATTTTTAAACTGAGTTATATAAAAAAACAAGAGTTTTCCTAGGGAAAAGGGAGACGTCAGGCACATCAGATAAAAGCGATCAATATCATATATCAATTAAACGACATTCGGTCGAGCCATATTCGAGAAAATTTGTTCCTTACATACGCCGCCCATTTACAACTTAAATGAGCCAATTCATATCTCGAAATATATTGCACGCAGAAATGTAGCGATTTCAGGGTAGGATCAGACAGAAGGTGAAAGATTATTTTTAAAATATCAGAACATAACCTCCTATATTTCCTGAGATATTAAGTGTCGGCTTTCAGCGGTTTCATTGATCTAAAAATTCCTGTATATATAAGTGTCGCAGTTTCGTTCGTTTTTCCGTTTCCGCTGAGTGTCGTGGCGTTCGTTTGTTTTTGCGCTTGCGTCACTTGAGACTCTGCCGAGTCTCTTGATATAAGTGTCGCAGTTTCGTTCGTTTTTCCGTTTCCGCTGAGTGTCGTGGCGTTCGTTTGTTTTTGCGCTTGCGTCACTTGAGACTCTGCCGAGTCTCTTGATAAAGGCATTGCTTCCCTCCAGGGGAGGTTAATCTTTAATGTGGGTATCTTTTCAAAAGAATTCTTCAATGCTTTTAAAACGAACGTTTGAAGCATAGATCGATGATAATTTAAAACAAAGCCATCGAAATTTTCATTTTAAACAAAACAAAACAAAACAGAACAAAACAAACAAACAAAGAAATAAAAGAAAAGCGCTTTGACAAATGTCGTCCGTACGGCACAAAAATGCCTTTTTTTTCGATATTTAATGTTGTACTTCTCACAGAAGGAAACAGTCTCTATTCATCATGGAAAATAATTTTAACTATAGTATCATCCAGAGGTCGGAACTCGAACAATTTTTTAAAATAAATATTTAAATAATAAATACAGAAGTTCAAAATTTTCGTGTAAACAATGTTCTTAGACTTTATCATAAAAGTAAATAAATAAGATATATAGCGAGTTTGTTGCGTATATATAACATAGAAGCTGAGATATAGCTTTTCCGTAAATAAAAATTTATTGCAGCATAGTAGCACCACCTTTCTTCCGATATGCACCCAGATTGATTCAGCATGGTTATACATATTATTCATTTCCCATACAAGTTTGGGGCATTTATATACCATAGAAACTGAAATATTGTCGTCTCGTAGACGGATTTAAATTGCAGCGCAACAATTCCACGTGTCGGCCGCTTGCGCCTAAGATAAAGTAGCATAGTTGTATATAATATCCATATCATATACCAAGTTTCATGTATTTATACACTACAAAAGTTGAGCTATAGCATTCACTTAAATCAGTGGAATCACAGCATAACAGTGCCACCTATTGGACGATATATTCCAAAATATATATTCCAATATATATTCCAAAATATATATTCCAAAAGATATATTCCAATCATCACCAAATTAATTCAAGGTCTAACCAATTATTAATCTTGCTGAAATTCCGCATATTGGTTCGTCAGATACAAAATTTTGCAAATACTTCATACACACACACACAGAGAGAGAGAGAGAGAAACAGTCTGTATTTAAAATGGGCATATTGTGTTTAGGATGTCTAAAAACATGCAAATTCGTAGAAAACTAGAAAAAAGTCTAAAATTTTCACGAATTCAATACTTTTTTCGACATAATTTTATATAACAGTGTTTTTAAACAAAAATTTAATCAAGATATTTTCTCACAATTACAATTTACATATGAAATTCTGTGCAATTTTTTACCAGTAGATGTTGAGATATAGATATCTGGGAAAGCTCAAAAAGGACTACTTTAGGCACTCTAGGTAGGGCTACTTATTAGTTTAGAAATATTGCCCGAAAGAAGGAAAAACCTTACATTAAATTTTAAGTAAGGTTTTTCTTCCTCTAGGGCGACATTTAAGAACTGGTAAGTGGCCCTAGCAGCTGAAGAAGGTTTTATTTTTTTGGTGGTGTTTTTTTTCTCTTTTCATGTTTTCATTCCGCTTGTTTTATGAATTTATCTTTACATATTTTTAAAGTTTCGTATTTTTATATTAATGTATTATCCTATATTAATGTACTTTATTTATGAATTTGATTCTTTAGATTAGTGTTTTGCATTAATTCATTTTAATCTTAAATTCGATGACTGTATATATTTTTGCTTCATCTTTGAGAAGTTGAGAGCTGGGGATATATATTTTGGCTTAAAGCACACCTCCCCTTAGAAACTTCTCATTTTCCATTCCCTACAGGGGCTCCCCTGAAGAAACCCCCATGTGTTTTGGTATTGCTTTTCATTGATTATCGGTTTATTATAAATTCATTTTTGTATTATATTTCCTTTTGATGCATTTTGCGCATCGGTTTATAAATAGTTAGTTTCAGGTTTACATAAAAAAATCAGGTTTTTCCTAATTTATTTTCAGATTTTAATTTCATATGTATATATATATATATATACATATAATTATTTTAGATAATATGGAATGAATAAAAACGATTTGCTGAGTAATGAGTGATGCAAATAAGGACGTTGAGGTTCCTGATCTGCAGATCAACTAGTGCATGTTTATATCATTCTGCATTAAAATTGCATGTAAATTTATGTGTAATTGCATCTTGCCATAATTTAGTGCCTATCAACTTTTGATGCTAATTGCTCAACAGGTACAGTCGGTAGCAAAAGCATCCGACACTAGGAAAAATTCCTATATTAAAAAAGTAGAGTTAACACTGTTTTGTTAAATAAATCCTTGTCGAATCATGTTCTTAGTCAGTCTAAGAACATGATTCGACAAGGATTTATTAAACAAAACAGTATTAACTCTACTTTTTTTATACAGGAATTTTTGCTAGTGTTCGGATACTTTTGTTACCGACTGTAGCTCTGCTACATAGTGATTTCCGCTATTTCAAGGAAGCCTATATATCAGGAACGAATGCTGAGAGTTGTATATAAATTTACATCATTCTAGATTCACCTTAACATAGATTAGTGCTTATCGACGTTTGGTGCCAATCGCAGGGGTCATAGCAAAGGAATAAAAAAATATAGGAGTCTAAAAGAAAAAATATAGGAGTTTAATAGAAAAAAATATAGGATTTTAAGGAGGTATTCTGGTCTAGAAATTTAAAAAAATCAAGAACTTCTCAAGAGCTGAATTATGAGAAGGAGGAAGGCCCAATGTATGGATCTGGGATCGCCGATTGATGCAAAGTGAGTATAACATATTATTTTCAGAGTTATTCCATTAGAATTGTTTCCTAAACTTTAAACGCATTTTTCTCGAAACTACTTTTTTTGAGGTGGTTGACATGATATTTCAAGTTCTACTGAACCGATTGCTTTGAAATTTGGTATATACAGTCGGTAACAAAAGTGTCCGAACACTAGCAAAAATTCCTATGTAAAAAAAGTACACTTCATACGGTTTTGTTAAATAAATCCTTATCGAATCATGTTATTACATTGACTAAGAACAGGATTCGACAAGGATTTATTTAACAAAACCGTATGATGTGTTCTTTTTTTACATAGGAATTTTTGCTAGTGTTCGGACATTTTTGTTACCGACTGTATCTTGTTTATACAACTCTCTATCGCGTCTGCCTTGGTTTTAAAAAAATTTTGATTTTCAATATTTTTAAAAAATTCGAAAAGGTCGAAAAAAGTCGGGTAAAAAAAATTTTTTTTTTCAAGTCGACGCCATTTTGTCATTTTTTTTTTTTTTTGAAAATGGTCAACCCGATAGCGACATCTTTATTAATGAAGAATTTGTTTGATTTTTTTGTTTTAGATCACTACAAGGGTTGAAATCATGTCAACCAGGACGCACCGTTTTTTTTTAAGCCCCCACTCCATCGGCCTGTATCTCGGCGAATTTTTTTTTTTTTTTTTTTTTTTTTGTGATTTTTTTTTTACATTCTCATAATGTCAATAAAAAACATATAAAAAAATGGATAGTAAAAATGTTTTTCATTTTTTTTTTTATCTTACTTTAAAAAATGCCTAAAATTCAGGCTTCTAGACCAGAATACCCCCTTAATAGAAAAAAATATAGGAGTTTAAAAGAAAAAATATATAGGAATTTCGAACGAAATATAGGATACATAGTAGTTTGGAGCACATGTACACGAACAAAACTGAGTACCATTATCCATAAAATGAGTGTCCCCAATTACAGCCCTAATAACTTTAATTTTTAATAAACATCCTATAATTTCAAAAATACAATAACGTATGCACGATTCTATTAACACATTTTAGAAAAATACATGGTTAGAAAAATAGCCATCATTTAATCCTATATATGAAACAATTAGATCAACTGGAATTTTGATCACCTGCGGAATCTGATTTAGATCAAGGATTTCAGTGCATGGGCCTGCACATTCACTTTGATAAGGGCCTCCAAATCAGAGACTATACCTTAGACTATTACCTTAAGTGACAAATCTGTCACTTAAGGTAAAAAGTGACAAGTCTGTCACTTGAGGTTTAAGTTGACAAATTGGTCAATATTATTAAAAAACAAAGAATTTCTTTTTTTTTTTGGGGGGGGGAAGTGTAAACAAACCAAAGAGTCAATAAACTTATCAAACAATTTTGAAAGGCACTCTTATTCTATATTAATATTATATACAAAAGAATGAAACTACTCCATTCCTGTAAAAGTCCAACTAAGTCAAGCTTTTAAAGTTAGTGATGTTGGTAAGTAAATGGGCATATCACACAGGAGCATATATACTCAACACAATATTATACACAACATGTTCTCTCAGCGTCGTTCAAAGTTGGGGAAGGTGAACGAATGAGAAACCGATCAGCTGTCCCTAGGGTACCCTCGAACTGATAGCGTGATGTATTTATTCCCTTCTCTAAAGGTGTTCCAGGAAAAAATCATGTCTATTCCTCCTATTGGTCAATTTTGATGAGCACACTCAACACAGTGAGCTTTTTGTAAATGGCTTTGAAAAAGTTGATCATCTGAAAATGTGCTGTCCTTGAACAAGGTCAGGCTGAGTGTGTTGGATATAATGTTGTGCTTAGTAAAAGTTGAGCAAAAATCTGTCGTGTGATATGGCCAAAACATGTCTTGTGAGAGCAAAAATGTATTGTCGTAAAGTTGGAAATTGATCAAAGGATTTTTTATTAGCTTAAAAAGTTCATTATAAAGAATATGAACCATCGGTTCTTCTACTTGCATAATTTTCAAAAAAATTTCTAAGCTTTCACCTACTGACTTTTAAAAATGTAAACATGTCAAAGTGGTAGAATCAGTGAGAACAGTTCTCAGGAATCGATATGAATGCGATTGCAACTGGCTCTATATCTTTCTTTCTGGTATAAATTTCAGGAAATATTCATTTAATGCTTCTCACTGGTTGATAATTCTAGCAATGACTGGTATCAGTGTCATCCACCTATTATTTACAAATCTCATAATTTCTTCTTTCTTAGTTCCAACTTTGATTTGGACACCTCGGAAATCTTCTTTGCAAGCCGAATATTTATGAAGAAATTTAAACACAGTATCTAAAAAATCTTCAATATCCCAGTGACTAACTAGTTGAGTCATTGCATTCTTGAAGGAATTATGCACAGTATGCAAGTTACAAGAACTATGATAAGAGGCAGAAAATCTCTATCATTTAGTTCACTGTTAATTTCTTCAAGTTATTTTTGGTTAACAGGTGGTCCATCAGAGCTTACAGATAACAATTTATTAACTGGTAACTTATCAAGTACAAGTGTCAAATATATCTTGTTTTTCAAAATATCTGCTGCAGCATGACCCAGTTCAAAAGCACGCAGGAAATTACTAACAATTTGGTTATGCTCTTCATCCTAAAATTTTATAAGTATATCTAGTTGCTTTTTTCCATTATCAGTTGTTTCATCGAAAGCAGAGAAAAGAAATTAGTTCATAAATCTTCAGAGTATTATTTGTAGAGTAAATTTTTGCAGTCTGGATATCATCTAACAGTAGACGTAAAAAAAAAAAAAAAAAAAAAAAAAAAAAAAATAGGAAATATAGGAGTTGGTGTAAAAATATAGGAGAATATCTGCCAAATTGCAAAAATATAGGAAAAATAGGAAATATAGGAGGACTATGAGGCCTGCAATCGCTCAACAGCAGCGAATTCCGTAATTAAAAGGAGGACTATATCTCAGGTTCTAAATCCAGGGGTCGATCCAGGTTTTTATTTTTGGTCCCTTTTTAGTGGAAAAAAAAATATTTTAAATTTTTTTTAATTTATTTTTGTGAAAAAATAAAATATTGCGTATCATCCATTTTTACAATCACTATATATAATGTTTAATATCAAGTTAATAGTTTTCGTTGTGTCAAATAAAGGCATTAATTAAAAGTAATGCCAAAAACATTTAATGAAAGAATCATTTTTATAAAACAAAATCTTGTGAAGGGGCCCATTTTATAAATTTGAATTTTGTGAAGGGTCCTTTTTTATGGATTTGAATTTTGAGAAGGATTCCTTTTTATGAATTTGAATTTTGTGAAGGACCCCTTTTCATGAATTTGAATTTTGTAAAGAGTTCCTATTTACGATGCGGAATTTTGTGAAAGAAGTCGCAAAAGGGACCCAAATTTTGCCTGAATCGACCCCTGAAATCATATAAGCGAATAAACTTGATATGTGAAAAGGCCATTATGAGACATAATGCTGAATCAATTTGGTGCATATCGGCCGATAGGTGGAGCTTCCCCGAGAGCAGAAAGGATGTCATCTGCAAAAAAAAGTTTACATCCGTTGGAAATTTCGTGTAATACCTTTCTACTATTAAAAAAGTGTACATTCACAATGAAAAAAATAATTAAATAAATAACTTGTACTCCATGAATTTGGATAGGAAAGTATAGAAGAAAGTTTTGTGATGGCCACAACATACTAGTTTATTTATAAAGAATCTTTGTTACGATGAATTTAATTAAAGCGTAATAAATTTTGAAGGTTATAATAGAATTTCTTTCACGTTTAAATTTTATCTAATATGTATTTAATTTTTGCTTTTTAATAACATTTGTAAGAAGATTAAAAATATTAATTAAGTTACATCAAATTTTCTTGATAGTTCTTTCTCTCCTTTTCCGTCAGTTATGTCATTACAGATAAAAGATTATCTTCTTTCCATGACTAGTAGTACACAGTTATTCATTTTTCATTAGGTGGGAGTAAGATAAGTTATTAATCTTATTCAATTCAAAATTTTTGATATATTCAAGGTGCATATTTGAAATGCTTTTATAAATCCTGCGTAGGTTTTATGAATTTTGAAAGAGCGTAAGAATAATATTTCGTTTTCATTAAAGTGAAAATAAATAATATATTTAAAAACGAGGATTATTTATGAAAAATTTTCAGTCGAATAGGAACTCATTGTAATGCGTATTCACATTTAAATGAAATTTGAAAACATTAATAGTTTTATTTTTTCATAGATTAGTTAAATAAAGTTAGTTTTTAAAGATAAAATAAAGTGTTTATTAATATGAATTTTTCAGTAAGTCTATGTCAGTGTGCACTTTCCTTTCCATAAATAACTTAAGAATGCCTTGAAAATAATATATGCTATTTAGATTCACTATATTATTTTTTTCTCCCAAATATGGTAAATACAAATATTCCAAATATATTTTTTATGTACAGGGGCTTACAAAATAATACAGATCAGGGCTGGTTTTGTGCCGGCAGAAAATGGTTATAGCTAGTTTAAAACAGCAGAAACTGGCAACAAATATCAAAAACTTATATGACGATATCCGAGATTTTATTATTAGTATTAAACTTTTAAATACTAATACATATATTTTATTTAGAGTGAATGATAAATAAAATATTGTGTATAGCTTTGATTTAAATATATGTATATAAATCAGTTTTAAAAAATTTAGAGTGACACTACATGACTTAATAAACGGTTATTTAAATAAATTTAAAAGGGACGTTGTTAGATAAACAAAAGGGAAAATCATAGTAGTTTTTTTATGTATTTCTGCCCTTATTACACAAGAAAACTTCAAATAATTCGAGTCTATAGTTTGATATGATAAAGAAACTCTATTTTGTAACCCTATAAATGAACTATAAGACCTATACTCCTTAAAAAACTATAAAAATCGTGCGACGGTGACCTATAACATACTGACTAATTTTTAGTTTAATCGGATAAGGCGTTTAGTTCTTATTGCACTTCAAAAAATTCGAGTCCTTTGACTCTAATGATAAAGACGTTTTCTTTGTGTCCCTGTAAAAAAACAATAAGCCATACACTTATAAAAATCTATACAAATTGTGCAACAATAACTTACAACATTCTTTTAATACATTACTTTTAATACAACTTTTAATACAACTTACAACATTCTTCTCTTCATTCTTTTCTTCTCGTTCGAATAAGGACTTTAGATGCAAGCGAATTTTAAATAACTTGAGTCCATAGGCCATAATGATAATGAATATTTCTTTGTGTCTGTAAAAAAACTATAACTCACGAAAATCTATACAGTTTATGCGATGATAAATTTATAATCCATCGATAAACTTTCAGATCAATTGAATGAGCCGTTTAGACGCTGTCGCAATTTGAATAATTTGTGTCCGTACGCCATAATGTTAAAGAATATTTCTTTATGTTCCTGAAAAAAAAAAATATTAGTTGCAAACTTATCAAAATTTATGCAGTTCGTAAGACGGTGACCTGTAACATGCCTACCAACTGCCTCTCAATCGATCAAACCGTTTAGATAAATCGTTTAGATGTTATAACAATTAACCCACATACCTATATCACAGTAAAATTAGCAAAATTGAACACAGGAGACCTTAAGACGTATAGATGCACCAAAATCTCACAGCTGAATTTTTTCATGATTACAATACTTTCGTTGCACAATGTAAGTTTGGAAAGTAGACTTGGAGGATCAATGATGGATAATGAAGAAAGGAATGATGAAATAGATATTTTTTTGATACTATATGGTTGGGGTAATTTTATATGCACAGTCATTTTACAGTATACTCCGCAGAAAAATGTAACTATCTGGATTTAATTATCATTTCTATTTGTATACAATGAAATTTTTTTCGTTTATTTGTTTATTTAAAAATATTATTCATGACATTGTTTATTTAAAAAATACTCCAAATGTAAATGTTAAAATATTATAAATCTTTTCGTAAATTTAACGTTTAAAAATATTTCATGTAGAAATTCAACAATCTCAATTATAAAAGTCTTGATTTCACGGAGGATCAAGTAAAAAACGGATGTCATAGTTGTAGAAGAATGTACTAAAATAAAGAAAATAAAATTTGATCCGTGATTTGAAACGATTAATTTTTAAGAGTTTAATTTAGCAGGAAAACCGACGTTACAACTGGAATAATGTGCTGAAATATATATATATATATATATATATATATATATATATATATAGATAGATAGATAGATAGATAGGTAGACAAATAGATATATTTCCGTTATTTTAAATAAACAAAATAAAAAAGGAAAAATAGTAAATAAAATAGGTTAAAATAAACATATCACTTTTGTTAAACAGGGCTAAACAGATTTGTTATAATGTAAACGCATTTAAAAAAAAATATCATGCAAATTTAAACTGGTATGAGAAGTAATAATAAATTTGGGGGTATTTCTCTATTATCCCATCGACAAATAAACTAGCAACTATTTTGCACTGAAGTTTATTTCCATTAGTAATTAAATTTAAATTACATTTCATTACACAAGTTCCGTTATTTTAATAAACAGCACAGTTACATTTTAAATAATCGTTTTTTCACTATTGGCTATTTATCATGACATCTAGCTTCTGTTTTTGATTGGGTGAATATGGCTTATTGGATAATATGAAAATACCTTATTTTTGAAATAAGTTCATTTAAAAATTTCGACCGCTAGGGGAGCGAAAGCCAACTAGTATATAATAGTTAGTTAAACATGCTCAGTATAAAATTACCCAATTATATTAGACTTTCCAGATTAGAACTTCCAGAGAAAGAAAGTTTAGTCTTTAACCTTGAAGCTGCTACATCTATACATGTATAAAAGAATAAACTCCCTCATTAACTGACTTACTGATTTCACACGCAGCCGCAGCGATTCTATAGGTGATAGAATCCCGCATTTTGGTGTACATGTTGGTTTTTAAGACCCTGAATACAATAATAATAATAATAATTAAAAAAAAAAAAAGAAAAAAATCAGCGATTTTGGAATTTTTAGTTTTAAAGGGGGAGGGAAAATCTCAATTGTGGAAAATTTCGCAAAATTCGGATTTTCGAGTAGAACTCCACCAAAAGTGGTACAAAGAGGCTGAAAGCGGTAGTTCGTCTTCTTGAGGATCTTTTCAAAAATTATTATTATTATTATTTTTTAGATTTACGATACTTTAGAGGGGGAGGGCCCTTTTTGTGTTAAATTTCTCCCGGGGGACCTATGGGAGCTGCGGTCACGAATTTTGGCGTGTGAATAGGCTATGTGCATCCAACATCTATTCTGACGGGATTTCGGGAAATTCCACCTTCTCCCCTCCCCCCCTGTAGGGTTGCGGGAAAACACTTTTTTAAGAGCAACTCTGCTCCATTTATCTCAGAAAGGCAATTTTGTATGCGTGGTTGGTTTATACGTTTCCATACGCACTACAAACAGATTTTGCAAAATTTACCCTTCGGATCGGATGGGGGGGGGGGGGGGGGGGGAGGGAGAAACGCGTTTCCAAGCGTACAAATTATCTCCGAAATGCGATTTTTGAATGCATGATTCATTTTTACGTACCCAACAATCGCTATAAAATGTTTTTTTTTTTCGAATTTTCTCCCCTTTCCCTCATTAAAGGCGACGAATGAGAGTGAAAAACCCGTTTCCAAACATAACTCTGCTCTAAATTGCCTCAGGAAGGCGATCTTTTGATGAATCGGGTGCTTATGTGTGCCCAACATGAATCATAAAGAGATTTTCCGAATTTACCATCTTTCTACCTTTTGGGTTGGGCGAAAAAAAAAATAATAAAGTTTTCAAGCTTAACTCTGTTTTAAATTACCTCAGGATGGTGAGTTTTCGTGAGTGAGTGTTGGTTACATGTGTATCCAACACGCACTTTAACGAAATTTTATGAAATTTTCCTCGACGAGGAGCGGATAAGGCATTGGGGGACTCGTAGGCGGGAAAGCTACTGCTGAAGGCATTGAGAATCTCAACCAAAATTCTAACAGATTCCAATGTATTTTTTTTTTTTTTTTTTTTTTTATTAATTTATTAATTTTTACGATTTTTATATTGATAATGTTATGGAATTTTGAGAATTTATTTAAATATAGAGACTAGCACAGCGGGAAAATCCACGTAGTATATTTATATATTTATAAAAAATAAATATATTTATATAATAATTTCTTCTATTTCTTTACTGCGAATAGATTTTTTTTTTAATCTTTAGTTTCAATTTATGGTTTAATTATTTACATATCAAATGATTACTTAAATTTTATAGATTGTAAAATAAAATTCTTATTAGTATTATTTCTTAGTTTTTGTCAGTTATTAACATTTACTGGCAGAAATAAATTTTTACCATGCCTGTTTTAATCAGTTATATTCAGTTGTCTAAATTACCGCGGCAAAAACTTGCCAGCCTTGTTTCGGGTACATTACCCTTTCCGAGAGGTATTTTTAAAAACATATTTAAATGTATTAAATACGCTATTTCAACGCACGAAGGCATGTTTTCTACAGAATATGGTGTGAGTATCATTGATGATTGGTTTACAGGGTCACATAAATATTCAGCAGATTTATCTATATTAATAAAATCAGACTTTTGTCTGTAAATTTGTCAGAATCAAAAAATTCTGTGATATATTCACGTTGCACACACCATGAAAGCCGAAAATAACTTCAGAATTTTTTGCCTGTGTGTGTGTGTGTGTGTGTGTGTCATCGTGTTTGTATGTCGCTATTTTTGTCCGGGCATCACTTGAGAACGGCTGGACTGAATTCAACGGCGCTTGGCATAAACTTAGATCTTTACCCAACTTAAAATTAAATCTATCAACTTTTCAGAAATAACCCCACGTTTCCCTCTGGGAGGACAAAAGACAAAAACACGTTTCAGACAGAATTCAACGGCGCTTCGCAGGAATTTAGGTCTTTACATAACTTAAAATTATATCTATTAACTTTTCCGAAATTACTCCCCTTGCCCCATCTGGAGGGGAAAAAGACAAAAACACGTTTGTCCGGGTATCACTTGAGAACGGCTGCACGGAATTCAACGGCGCTTCGCAGAAATTTAGGTCTTTACCCAACTTAAAATTATATCTATCAACTTTTCCGAAATTCCCCCACCATTTCCCCCTGCGGGGGCAAAAGACAAAAAACACGTTTGTAAGTATAACTCGGCTCCTAATTACTTCACATTAAAGATATTCCACATGGGAAGACTAGACATGAGTACAAATAAATCATTATCTGCGATTTAGGAATTTCCGATTTTTAAGGGAAGGAAGGGGGGAAACAGATTTTTGACGGGAAATTTCGAAAATTCCTGATTTGAGTAGAACTTTACCCAAAATGGCACAAAGATGTTGAAAAAAGGCTATACGACTTTCTTAGGATATTTCTTAAAACACATTTTGATTTTTTGTGATCTGCATTTTTTTTTCCCTTTGGGGGGGGGGGGGGGTATGTGTTACAAAGAGCAAATTCGAGACACCCTTATTAGCGCTAAATTTGTCCTGTGAGATTTATGAGAGCTGCGGTTACGAAGTTTGTTACTTGGATTGTTTATATGCATCCGGCACCTAAAGAAACGGGATTTATCGAAATATCCCCTTCCCCTTAGGGAGACAGGAAGCAAAAAAAACGTTTGTAAGCATAACTCGGCCCCAAATTACTTCACAGTGAAGAAATTGCACAAGATGAGACTAGACTTGAGTGTAAATAAAACATTAAGTACGATTTTAGAATTCTTGATTCTTAAAGGAGAGAGGGGAAAAGTCGTTTTTCGAGGGGAGGGGGAGCTTACAGATATTCTGGATTTTTTAGTAGTGCTCTACTAAAGAGCTGCTACTGCAGATGTTACAAAGGTATTGAAAATAACCATGTGTTTTCTTTAGAATATTTTCAAAAACACTTTTTTTTTTTTTTTTTTTTTTTGTGATTTTCGATTTTTTTTTTGTGTGTATGTGGGGGGGGGGACCCCTTTTAGCGCTAAATTTGTCTTGGGAAATCTATGGGATCTGTGGTCACGAAATTTGGTTCGCAAATTGTTTATATGTATCCGACACTTATTGTAACGAGATTTTACAAAATTCGTCCACTTACCCCCTTGGGGTCGAGGGGGGGGGCAATAAACACGCGTTAAAACACGTTATTTTGTTTGAATTCACTTTACATTATCTTAGAATGATGAGTTTTGGTGTGTGGATGTTGATTAGGTGTACGCATTATGTTCTTTGGTGAGGTTTCGCAAAACTTCTAACTTAGCCGCTGGGGAAGGGGAAATAAGAAGCGGGTAAGTTGCTGCCGAAGGCATTGTGGACCCGAAATCCTCTCGTTGCGAGCGGAAAAAACCTCTACGGAATACAGAGGAAACTTTAAATTAGGTTATTAATAATGTTATGGAATTTTGACAACTCATTTAAGTATAGTGCTCAGCGAAGCGGGCAAAGCCTGTTAGTTATTTATATAACTGGAAATTGCTTGATGAGCATTTTTAAGTGCGTTATACGTTTGTAACACTTTCTAATAAAGCTGAAAGGTGTTTATACTCAGTTGATTTACCTTTTAAGGTTTTATCACAGTGAAATATATTTTGCAAAGAATTAAACCCCCTTTCTGCATTAAAATTGTTCGGTAAAGATCAGTAAAGATGGCGTAAAAAAATTGAGTGATCTAATGATTATTATGAAAGACCACTTGGCAAGGAAATTTGACGACATTCGTGATATTTTGGTAATTTTACTAACCAAATTTGGCAAATAATTAATAGTTTGAAGTTGCCGAAATTTGAAAGTCCTATCCCAGTTAAGAACGAAGTTACTGCGTCTTTCCAGAGGGCTCTACAGATTTCTAGCGCCAAACAATCGCCAATGCCTCAAGGCTCTCTATCCATGAGCGTCAAGGTCATCCAAATTGATGTTAATGCATGGGAAAATAAACCCATTGTTACTCATTACATGATATATATTTTTAAATTCCGTTTTCACAACCAAAAAATTCATTACCATTAAATTATGCATCATTTTCTAATAATTAATTATCTTTTTTTTTTTAAATTTTTCCAAATTTACTTTGAAGTAATTTTGTAAAAATATTTTGATATTTTTGAAAAAACATTTTGTAAATTTATTTTCAAGTAATTTTGTAAAAAGCAAAATTTTACATAGTGAAGTTTCACCTTTTATAGATTCGAAATATATTATAAAAATTTTTAAAAATCAATTTTTGGAAAAATGACTCATAATTTAACAATAATAAATTTTCTGGATATGAAAACGGAATTTAAAAATATGTATGCATTATGTAATAAAATATAATGGGAATTATTTTCTCATACGTTAATATGGGGTTTTTATGACCTTGACGCTCACTGATAGAGAGCCGAAATAGTTTATCAGATTTTGAGATGAACGAATGACACTAGAACTGAAGATTGTCTAATGAGCTACTGTGTTCAATAGCTGTTACTGAAACAAGCTATATTCCTGCTCCACAAAAGATATTTTTTTTCTTTACATTTTTTGTACAAGTAAAGCATATTCTAGCATTTCTATTTATCTATGATCTATTTTCCAAACACAAGGAAATTGACGTTTTGTAACAATGTTGAAAGAAAACTATGTTACGGGTAGGAGTCGTTGGAAAGTGTTTTATAATCTAGGTAAACAGAATAAATTTTTACTTAGGTTGTTTCCTTTAAAAATTAACTTACTGTAGTCATTTAGGTTATATATAAATCTATATGTGCATGCAATCTTGTTTTAAAATAGTGGTCATTTAGAAATTATATCTATAATAAAAAAATCAGACTTTTGTCTGCAAATTTGTCAGAGTCAAAAAATTTTGCGATACCTTCACATTTCACACACCATGAAAGCCGAAAATGACTTCAGAAAATTTTGCCTGTGTGTGTGTGTGTCAGTGTTGCCAGATTTGGGGACTTTTTTATTCAACTCTCACCAATAATTTTGAGAAGTGATATTTGCTATACATAATAGACGTTTATCTTTCGAAGTGCTTAGGCAGCTGTTACAAGTAAAATTTAGCGGCGGGGGTTGAATAAAAAAATCCCCAAATCTGGCAACATTGGTGTGTGTGCGTGTGTCATGGTGTCCGCATGTCTGTCCGCTATTTTTGTCCGGGCATCACTTGAGAACGGCTGGACGGAATTCAACGGCGCTTGGCAGGAATTTAGGATTATATCCAACTTACACTTTTTTCGAAATTCCCCCGTGTTCTCTCCTGGGGGGGGGGGCAAAGGACAAAAACACGTTTGTCCGGGCATCACTTGAGAACGGCTGGACGGAATTCAACGGCGCTTGGCAGAAACTTAGATATTTACACAACTTAAAATTATATCTATCAACTAAACATTATCTGCGATTTAGGAATTATCGATTTTTAAGGGAAGGGAGGGGGAAAATTGATTGGTCCCGGTCTCCACAAAAATACATAACCTGTTTTAAGGTTTCAACCAAATTTATTAATCTCTCTTATCTGCTTAAAATTTCAAATTCAAATAAAAATCGTATTTATTAAACAACTAGCGGGCTTTGCCCGCTGGACACAATACTAAAATGAATTGTCAAAATTCCATATCATTATTAATTTACCTGAATTAAAGTTCCCGCTGTGCTCGGTAGAGATTTTTCCCGCTTGCAACGTGAGGAGTTCGTGTTCCCACTGCCTTCGGCAGCAACTTACCCGCTTCTTACTCCCCCTTTTCCAGTGGCTAAGTTTGAAGTTTGCGAAATCTCGACAAAGTACATAATGCGTTTACCTAATCAACATCCACAAACCAAAGTTCGCCGATCCAAGATAATTTAAGGCGAATGCAAAAGGGAAAACGTGTTTTTATAGCCCTCTCGACACCAAGGGGGTAAGGCGGAATTTCGTAAAATCCCGTTACAATAAGGGTCGGACACATATAAACAATTTACGTACCAAATTTAGTTACCGCAGATCCTATAGATTTCTCAGGACAAATTTAGCGCTAAAAGATCTATCTCGAGTTTGTCCCCTCGTAACCCCCCCCCCCCCAAAAAAAAATGTGTTTTTGGAAATATCCTAAGGAAGTCGCATAGCCTTTTTTCAATATATTTGTTCCATTTTTGGTAGAGGTCTACTCAAAAGTCAGGAATTTTCAATATTTCCCCCCTCCCTTCCCTTAAATATCGAAAATTCCTAAATGTAGAAAATGTATTATTTGTACTCATGTCTAGTCTCCCCATGTGCAATTTCATTACTGTGAAGTAATTAGGAGCCGAGTTATGCTTATAAACGTGTTTTTGCTTTTGCTTCCCCCAGGGGGGAAAGGGGAGTAATTTCGTAAAAGTTGATAGATATAATTTTAAGCTGGGTAAAGACCTAAGTTCCTGCGAAGCGCCATTGAATTCTGTCCAGCCGTTCTCAAGTGATACCCGGACAAACGTGTTTTTGTCTTTTGCCCCCCAGGGAGGAACGTGGGGGAATTTCTAAAAAGTAGATAGATATAATTTTAAGTTGGGTGAGGAGCTAAATTCCTGCCAAGTGCCGTTGAATTCCGTCCAGCCGTTCTCAAGTGATACCCGGACAAACGTGTTTCTGTCTTTTGCTCCCCAGACGGGAACATGGGGGAATTTCTGAAAAATTGATAGATATGATTTTAAGTTGGGTAAAGACCTAAATTCCTGCTAAGCTCCGTTGAATTCCGCCCAGCCATTCTCAAGTGATACCCGGACAAACGTGTTTTAGTCTTTTACCCCCCAGGAGAGAACGTGGGGGGGAATTTCTGAAAAGTTGATAAATATAATTTTAAGTTGGGTAAAGATTTAAATTCCTGCCAAGCGCCGTTGAATTCCATCCATCCGTTCTCAAGTGATGCCCGGACAAAAAAAGCGACAAACTGACACGATCACACACAGGCAAAATTTTCTGAAGTCATTTTCAGCTTTCATGGTTTGTGAAACGTGAAGATATCGTAAAATTTTTCGATTCTGACAAATTTACAGACAAAAGTCTGATTTTATTAATATAGATTTGATTTGAGCTTGATATATGATTATAAGTCATACCAAAGTTTCACCCAAGATAGTTGTTTAACATTAACCGCCATCTTGTTTCAAAATGGTGGTTATTTAAATGTTTCAAAATAATTTTTTTTTCCAATGACGCAGCACTTGAGAGCCCAATTGATGGCCATTTGTGAAGGGGCACCCAATGGGCGGCCGTCGCTACATCTATGTGAGACAACACAGGAAGAAACATCCATACGTTGTCTGGGATTCGAAACCGGGTCTTACCTTATGGCCGATACAGACTAACCAATTCATCAAAATAAAATTTGCATTTTTGTTTGGATTCGGTTGATTCTTTTTTGCATATAGTCCTTACAAAGATTTAAATCTGTTCAGTGGTCAAATTGATGCGCTACTTTGTTTCAAAGTATTAATCACTCAACTAAAAATTAAGAAAGAAAAAAAAAAATCTTTTCTTTTAACTGAGACTGAACGACTTGGTTTTTCATTGCAATATATTTATTAAAAATTTAAGACTATTAATTAGTAGGTTATGCACAGTTTTTGATAACTGATAAATTAATCTTGTCAGTTACATTTATTTTGCTAGGGGATAATCATCTATCTATTATAAACAGAATGAGGCAATAATTTTCAATTATGTAAACTCAAAAGAAGTTATTAATGACACATTGTTTAATCTTTTTAATTTTTTTTTTTCTGAAACTCAAAATAAGTCATCCATTAAATGAAGTTTACTTATGAGTTACTATCACAGAGGGAAGAGAGTATCATATTCATTTTTAATTTTAACGAACAATGGAGATAATTTATGTATAATGCTATTGTAATCTAAAACCCGACTCTTTTTATCATTCTCTTTTAATTGGGATGTGTTTACAAGAAGATTAAAGGTATTAATTGAGCTGCAGCATATTTGTTTGGCATTTTCTTCATTAATCTTGTCATTCATGTTCCCACTGCCAAGAGATTATAGATTTTCTGTAACGATTATAATATGTTAGACTTTTTTTTTTTTTTTTCAGTATGTAAATTCAAGAAAGGATTTTGATAAAATAAATAAATTAATTAAAATTTAAATGTGTTTAAGGGATAAAGTTACGAAAGAAATCTGATGTGGACACCACATGATTTCCTTATAGATCCGTAGGAATATACATACTTTTATGAAAATATTGACAGTTTTGTGTGAGGTAACTAATTCGTAAATAAACAGTCAGGTTTCAGTTCACGAACATTCAAAAAAAAAAAAAAAAAAAAAAAAAAAAAAAAACAACACTGCTTCTCGAACCAAAAACGTCACGATAATATGATTATATACGCCGCCGAGACAAATATACTAGATTTTTCAGGGATAGTACTCAAGGACTTGTTACAGAATCTCTCATTGACAAATGTACAGCTTAGAGTACAATGAAAATCATTCGAGAATAGATGGCCCAGTTTTGTTCTCTTTGGCAAAAATTAATGGCGGGATACGATAAATTTTACCAAAATAACTAACTCAGTTAAAATTGAGAAAGGGTTTCTGGCTATCCTGAAACAACATTTGCTTAAAAATTTTATCGCTAATCTCGCCTTACTGCAAATTAGTAGCCGGCGTAGATTTTTGGTCTTCGCATCGAATTTGGCGACTTGGCGAACGAATTTGACGAAAATTTGTAGTTTAGGGTTGAAAAAGTTTGGAAGCTCTGACTTCAATAATAACAGAGTTCTGGAATATTCTGGAAAAATTCATTTGTTTATTTCGCAGAACTAAATTCTTCGAAATTGACTCACAAGACTACAAGAAAAAGAACAGTGACTGTTGATGATTGTAGACTAGAATTTGCCCATATCTCTTCGTGTTACTTCCTACACGGTATTACTGTAAAATTGGAAACAGATGAATGTTTTTCATTTCCACGAAGGAGGGCTTTGACTTAGTGTCAAAATAAGCATTCAAATGCGGCGAAAAATGGTAGTAAGCGATTTACAAAATTTGGAAACTTTACCTCAATAGGAGTCTAGTTCTGGAAATTTTTTAATGAAGCATTGGTTTATCGCGCAGAACTACCTTGCAAATTTCATAAACCACTCACTATACTTTCGATGAATTTAAATTCCATCCAGACTTCGAAATATTCTATTGTTCCTGATTTAGCGAAATTTATGCTCTGCACTGTATTTTACAATGTTTGTTTGATTTCTTTAGTAAAAAGGATCATTTCATTGGATTGTTTCAATAAAATTAATTTTTGTAGCACAAAAGAGATTTATTCAACTGTTTACTGAATATTAATTAAATAAAATGTATTCGTTAACTAGAACTTGCTTAGTTCTTAAAGAATTACTTTCTATACTCTAAAATATACACATTTTTTATCAATATCATTACAGGCTCTATGTACTGGCTGAATATTCTTTAACTGAAATACATTCGTCGACTAGAATCTACTTCTGTCTTAAAGAATCAATTTTTACAAGCTAAAATGCCGACAACTTTCACAACAATAAAATTACGGCTATCTACAGGCTGAATATTCATTAAATAAAGTGCATTCGTCGACAAGAACCTGCTTATGTTTTAAGCATAACTTTCTACACGCAAAAATATCTTCAACTTTCATAACAATATCATTATTAGCTCTATCATTAACTTCTTTTGAAATCTCTATGATTGTAAGTCATATATACACTGTTAAAAATTTCAATAGAAAACTCTGTGTAACCTATTATCTTAAGTCTTACGTAAAATTACAGAGAAAAATAAACGGAAATGTTAAAAAACTTATTTTATACATTCATTTTAATAACTAATATTAATTTAATTAATTATTGGTGAGAATATATTTCGGACTTGGAATGCTTTTTCTAAAGTAGAAACAGTCATTTTTAAACAGTCATGCCGTCTTCTCCCGATCCGCCTCGTCTACTTCTATCTGCCAATAGCCAGAGCAGAGGTCCATGGAAGAAAAGAACTTGGCGCCTTTCAAACAGTCTAGCGTATCGTCGATACGAGGTAGAGGATAGACATCTTTTTTCGTGATCTTATTGAGCTTCCGGTAATCTACTCAAAAACGCCAGCTTCCATCTTTTTTCCTAACGAGCACCACGGGTGATGACCAGGGACTTTCAGAGGGCTGGATGATACCTTTATCAAGCATTTTCTGAACTTCTTCACGAATGACACATCTTTCGGTCGATGATACTCGGTAGGCTCGTTGGCTGATTGGAGCATGATCACCTGTATGAATTCTGTGTTTCACATTCGTCCGTGAGGCTGTCGACTTGTCAGTCTTCTCGAAAATTCCAGAAAACTCTCGAAGCAGTTCGGCTAGCTTGGTTCTTTGTTCGTTGCTCAACTCGGGAGACAACATCTGGGAGCAGTCCATCGGGGAGTTTGACGCGTCTCGTGTATTCAGGCCATCCGTCTTGTCGGCAATCGTACATAAATGTCCTTCATTAAGGGATTCGGCTAGGCCTAAGCACATTCCTTTAGGAATGACTTGGTTCCTGGACTGGAGGTTGGCGACCCAGATTTCACTTTGCCCATTATGGTATAAGGATAGCATGGATGGTATAGCGAAATTCTTCTCGAAGAGCAGGTGTTTATTGCCGTCTATGACTACATTTACGTCTTTTCGTACTTGGCATCCTGAAACTGCTAGTTTAGTTAAAGATTGGGGCTTGAGAGTGTAGTCCCTTGTGGCGTACAACTTCCAGGCGTCCATCACTGAGAGGTCTTGGCAAACGTCTTCTAAAAATAGTTCACTCTGTCCACAGTCTATCACGGCTTTGGAAGCTTCTAAAAAGTCCCATCCAAGGATTATGTCATGACTACAATGCGGCAAAACAATGAATTCAAAGGGCAACTCTCTGCTATTTATGAGAATACGTAAAACACATTTTCCCATCGGCCGGACAAAATTTCCATCAGCAACTTTGAGCATAACGTTCTTGGCTTCAGAAAACAGAACCTTCTTTAGAGATCGACGATATTTATCGGAGATGACAGAAAATGAGGCTCCAGAATCCACTAAGGCTCGTACCGGCTTTTTATCCACGATTATGTCCAGTTGGTTACCAGTCATCTTTGCGGCCGACGGAGGATTTTGATTACATGCGGCCTCACCTCCTTGGAAGGTCGCTACGTTTAGTTTTCCTCATTATTGCGGCTTGGAGATCGACTTGATCGACGATATGGCGACGGTGATCTGAAACGGCGTGTTGGAGATCGGCCTCTAGTGGGACTAGGAGATGAACGGCAAGTGAAGATTGGTCGACGAAGTTCATCTTCTGCTTCAATTTCTTCAGGGTTCTGTCGGCGACGTCTATAGCTGTCGAAAATAGCTTTTCTTTCTCTGCAATAACGCACAACATGTCCAGGACGTCCACAGTGGAAGCAGACTGGTCTGTTGTCAGCTGTTCTCCAGAGGTCAGTTTTTCTTGGCTGCGTGGGTGATCTCCGGGCAGGAACTCTAGATTCTCTGGCTACAGTGGCATATGTTGGTCGTCGGGGTGTTTTGGCCGGTGTTGATGAAACGGGGGCTAGGACTCTTTGAACTTCATCTTGGACTATTTCTTCTAGGAACTGCGAACATGGCTCTGAAGATTCTTTCGTCTGCTTGATCAGTCGATGGACTTCCTCCTGTACAATTTGGCGGATAAGCGAGACCAAATCTGGTTCCTCTTCCATGGCTGCTACTGGTACGACGTTCGGAAGCCTCTCGAATCTTTGTAGTCCAACCCTCTTCTGCTTCATATCCTCGATGTAGTTGCACCATTTAATGAAATCAGTTGTGGTGCTGATTTCTTTAGTCAGCAGGGTCTGTTAAATATCCTCTGCAACGCCTTTCATTAGGTGAGACACTTTTTCGACTTCGGACATTGAAGGATTAATTTCCTGGCACAGACCTAAGACACTCTGTATATAGGACTGTGTACTCTCTCCTGACCGCTGTGCTCTGTACTTCAATTGTTCTTCCGCCTTCCTAGTATACTTTTGTCTGTCGTCGAAAAGGCCGCTTAATTCCTTCTTGAACACTTCCCAGGAATTCAGAGTATCTTCATTGTTTACGTACCGCGCCGGTGCCTCCACCAAAATGTCACACAGATGTCGTGAAGAGTCAAAGTGAACACTCGAAGTTAAGTAACAAACGTAGTTTATTAGTAGAACAAACTTGTAACACAGCTACACTCGGCTGGGAACCTCCACAAACTGAGGAACAAGTCGCTTATATACAATATTCGAATATTCCAGAATACAAGATTAACATAAATTAGAATATTCTAGAAACTGCTAGAATAGGAAATTAAATATGCAAAGATAATTATAAGAATTTAGAAATAATTTTTAGAGTCTTTAAATTTACTTGCCCCCGCTGGAATCGAACTGAGGCCGTCTGGGTGTCAGTCCAGAGACATAGCTCTACGCCACGGCGGCTTTAAAGATAGCTGACTTTGTGGCAATATTTCAAAAGTAGTCTGACATCTTTACGATGAAAATATCTCTCAAAATTGAAGTTTATGTGAAATTTTGTCCTATACTGCCATGTTAAGAAATTCGTAAATTTCCAATAACTTGCGAAATTTTCAAAGTAGTGTATTTATTGCTACTGGTGTTCATTCCGGCATCGAAACTGATATTTTAAAACTGGTCTGACATTTTTACAGTAAAAAGTTTCCATTTAATGCACGTTTAAGGGAATTTTTGTCCTATTCTCCCATGTTAAGAAAATCGTAAATTTCTAATAACTTACGAAGTTTTTAAATTCGAATGTTGCAAATGAATAGGGTTCTTGCGAGTGTCGAAAGTAATATTTTAAAACTAATCTGACCTCTCTATGACAATTTGTTCTTGAGATATCGTGTACACAGACTAACAAACTAACGGACTAACAGACTAACAGACACCATACAAATTTTGTCATTTTCGGATTCCTCACACCTGAAAACGTGTAAAAAAGTCAAAAAACCGAGGTCGAAAATTTTCACGATTACCTAAGTTCCCCATACCTATAGTATGATGGGGAACTAAAAACTTGCATTGTATTAAAGTAACAAATTAAACATAAAATAATTGACCTTAAAAGATGAATATATATATATATATTAGTCAGAGTTTATCACATGACCCGTTCAGAAAAAGTAAGACAGCCATAAAATGAAAAAAAAAAAAATTATAATTGTGCTCTTAGCATTGGGTGTGAAATCTAATTTACACTCATGTCCAAAATTAATTTCACAACCTGATTTCTCGTTTCCCTCTTTTGAGTATAATTTTTAAACAAATGAACATATGAACGAAATTTAGATGGCATCAGCTTTATCAAATCATTATAATCGAATTTTATAGAATTTTAATATAATCAATATTTTTTTTTTTTTAACTGATATTAATTCAAATTTTCTTAAAAGTAAGCTTTGGAAGAAATGGAAAAAAATAAACAGATTTAGAAAAAAAAAAAAAAAACTATATGAGAAACAGCGTTATGGCTGATAGACACATAGGAGATGATACACATGCCTCCAAATGTTAAATAAAGTCAGATTTTTCATCCTGTATTCACTTTTATTTTTCTTTTATAACGTACTGTTTGAAAAATTATAGTTATTAATTTATGAACTATGAACGCCAACAGAATAATAAAAATGTCAATGAGTAATTTTATAAAGATTATCTCATCCAATACTCCTGTTCGTTTGTATATTTAAAAAAAAGTTTTACAGAAAGAAAAGTGAATACAGGAAGGAAAACCGAGTTTTAATTTAACATTTAAAGACTTGTGTATCTTCACCTATCCATCATGCATCTTTAGCACAATTTCTCAAATAGTTTTGTTTTCTAAAATTGTTTAAAATTTACATTTCTTTGATAGCTTACTTTTGCGAAAAAATGAAATAATATCAGTTTAAAAATTTTTGCTTATCTTAAAGTTCTATAGAATTCAATTATTGCTTTGGTAAAGAACATGCCATCTAAATTTTATGCTCCAACGTTCATTTGCTTAAATTATTCGTTTAAAAATGATTACATTTTAATATTGGACTTATTTATACTTGAACTTATATTTGTTTAAAAATTATTATATTTCAATTTTGGACACGAGTGTAAGATGACACAGCTCTCAATTTTCTTACGAGTCTTCTCAGAGTCATTAAAAAATGAAATTGTTAACCTTGAATGAGAGACTTTTCTGAAATCCTTAAACAACCGCTACAGATCCCCAGAGGTCCACAAAACACAATTTAAGAACCAATAACTTAGAGAAATTTGACTTCTTTGGCGACTATTAAAATTTTAACATTATAAGGCGATGAATTTTTAAGTATGCCTACATTTAAAATGGCACTTGCAGAAATGAAAATTAAATTTTAAAAATGTCATTTTTTTCTACAATGAAAATATAAGTCATATATAAAAAATAATCTGGTGTGTCACTCACACGACTTTCTCTTACCCTGAAATTTAATACTATAAATACAGGCTGCAGATTAAGACGTAAGATAACGAGTACTGTCATGTAAACCTATGTTAAACAGTACAAATTAGGCTTCGGAAGAGTTTTATATGATAATTAGATCTGTGTGAGGGGGGCTACTGCCACCCTCAACCCCCCGTTTCATTAATGCACCTACATTTATATAGAATTTAATTCTGTTATTAAAATTAAAAGTTTACTTAAAATTATATTGACAATTTTCATACGCAACATTCATTGAAACTTATCAATCTTGATCAAACTTTTCCAGCAACGAACTTATATTAACCTCAAAATACAACATTTTGATCTCCTAAAATGATTCGTTTTTAAGTTACTCTAAGAGTCACAGACAAAGATCAAACGTTAAAAAACTTGAGTGTGGTAATCAGGAAGCCTCAAAACGTGTAAATATACAAAAAACATGCGATGAATATTTAGCTTAAAACATACATTATTTACCATATCTCTATGAGGAATTAATTTAAATTCACGAACAGCATTCCTGGAAATGGTAAAATATTATTAGTGAAGCATATCCATTAACAACAAATAACTAGTGTGTTGTGGCCACCACACGACTTTCTTCTATATTTTCCTATACAAATTCACACAGTAAAAATAATTTAATAAAATTATTATTAAAAAAAAAAAAAAATATCTTCCATGATAATGCAGACGATTTCCATATTAGAGGAGTAGTATAACACTAAATACAAAAAAAAAAAAAAAAAAAAAAAGTTGTATTTATTCTCAATATTACATTAAAAAAAAAAAAAAAACTATAACTTTATTTTGAATTATCGCAGTTAGATGGTTCAACCATTTGTTTTAAAGGTATTGGCTAGCTCTTTTGAAAAATATCCATCGAAAATTTACTCCCCTCGAGGGAGGATTTCCCCCCAGGGGGGAGGCGAGTCTCTTACGTACACAAACTTTTTTTCCCAGTTGACTATCTCTATTACAAAAAAATATATATTCGTTTCATTTGGTTTAGTGCAGTGTATAGATGTTAAACTCTACTTACTTGCAATTCCCCCCATAGACGTAATGTATTTAAATACATTTGAGTGTCCCTGTACACGAACCAGTTGCTTCATCTCGACGAAAAGCTTAGTGCAGCATCCCTATATGATACACATTTAGAATACCGAGTTTGGAAATTCTGCTACTATTTGTTCTTGAGAGATTCTGATAACAGACACACAGTCACACAGACACACATACAGACACGCAGCCCATTCGCTAAAAACCTGATTTTCGTATTCAGGGGACCTCAGAACATGCAAATATAACAAAAACTCACTTTCGAAAATTTGACCCTAAAACAACACTTTCTCTACCGTAAGGGTAAGAGAAAGTAAAAATATACTAATGATCTATAGCGTTATTATTTAATTAATGTTCCTCGATTTTTATTATAATTTTTTTTTAATAAGTGTTATTATCCACACATTTATTTAAGCAACAAGACTGTCTATAAAATAAATTGATTGATGATTGATTTCATCCTTTACCCAAGAGAAATTATCGATATTACTTTATTAAAAATTTAATTATTATTTTTTTAGAATTGATCGTATTTGATATTAAACCATTTTTTAAATTTTGAAAGATAAAAGTGGAATAATAATTTTATTTTTTTAAACATTTATTTCTTAGTAATTAATTAAAAAAAAAAATCCCAAGCTTATTTTTGTTTTCTACATATAAATTTCTCCACAAAACAGAGTTTAATTTAGGATTTATTTTAACCTATTCTTCCAAATAAAGGAATGCAATAACGGTGTTTCCTCCCCTCGCATCGGTTACTATATTCATTTCTTGAAATTTTTTTGGTAAAGAAGCAGCTTGACGGCTTGATGAATTAAATGGCTATCGCAATTGCTTAAAGTAAAGATTTCGGAGAAAAAAACGTCCGAGCTCCTTCGGTGCTATATTTCAAATTTTACCAAGAGGTTCTATACGGATGATTTTCCTTTTTTTTAGCAAAATTTTTCTCAATTAAATGTTTTTCAGATTTAAAACAATCGTTTTTTATATTGAACAAGTTTTTAAAATTTGAATGATATAACGGAAATAAGAATTTTATTTTTTAATACAATTTTTTCCAAGTAATTAATAATAATAAAAAAAAATGTTAAGCTTATTTTAATTTAAGTAATAGATATAAAATTCTGCACAAAACAGAATTTAGTTTAGTACGGCAGGATTGGTTTGAATTTGTAATGAATTAGTAATTAAAATTAGTCCTGTATTAAGTCTCGAATAAGTCCCGATTTTAATTTTAAAAAAAGTTTACACTTTTTTCCCCCCTTCAACATAAAAAGGAACGTATTTACTTATTTATTTTTTGTCATCAATTAGTTTTTTTTCCTTTAAATAATTTTAAAGTTAAAATTTGGCTTTTAAAAAGTATCATTTGAACCAACTATCCGATTGAACTAAAAAATACGATGTTAGCTAGATTTTGTCCTGATTAATTAGTGCGCCAATTTTTGAGGAAATCTAATTATCCGGACTAAAAATCAGGATAAAAGAAAAACTTTCAGCTTTAAAAATTTAGATAAAAACAAAAATGTTTGGTTGTTTATTCTAGATGATAGATAAAAATTGGTAATCACGCAAAAATAGCCAATTGAAAGAAATAGTACGACCTGCCATACCAAAAATGCTCGAGAAACCATTTTAGCATATACAGAAAATATTTTAATTTCACTACTATTTTTTTATTAGACAAAGTAAACTCTGAAAATGTTTTTTAATGTTAAATCTTAAAGGAGGATATTTTTTATTTCAAAATTTTGCATGATTAAAAATTAATGCAATATTCTTGAATGTCCCCGGAGGTTTTCTACCTCTACCGGAATTATGGTTTAAAGATATGGTATGAGGAATATAAAGTGATTTCGCTTAAATGCAGACTAATCGGATTAATCGAGGTTTTAAACTTTTCCTACCTCTAGCAACATGCTGCTTACTTTTTCATAATCCGCTTATAACAAAAAAGTCAAAATATATGCCACGTAAAAAGAATCTTAATCACAGAACTGCAATACATATATGTATATATATATATATATATATATATATATATACTAGCTGACCCGACAAACGTTGTTTTGTCATATAAATTATTTCTATAGAATATTTTGCTAGAAAAAAATAACTAACTTATTGTAAGTATGTAAGGACGTGGTATATAAGTGAAACAGGTATGGAGCGCTGTGAACGGTGACTGTGAATTCCGATTATAACGTAAAAGACATAATTACCGAAACTTTCGCTACTTGCCTCTTGCTACTTGGTACTTTCTACTTTCTACTTCTTATTTAAAACCTCCGCTGAATGTCGAACAGCACAAAATTTTATTTCATACGGCAAATATTTCAATTTATTAGAGAATCTCTGATAGCAACGAATTTCACAAGCAAATTCCGTCTTTTTTGAATAAGCTGTAACAATCTGGACCGATTTGATGAAAATTTTTATCAAAAAGTTATTACAATATCTAACATCATTACATGTACATTTATCACAATTCAATCAATCGATGCATGTGAGTATGTGTATAGTATGAGCGAAGTGAAAAGTAGAGTTCGTATTAAATAAAAACTTAAATTCGTTTTAATTAAAGGTGAAAAAGTTGAAAATCAATTTATTTTATAACAGGTATATTTTTTTAATCTACAAAAACTTAATTTATCGTAATGCCATTGGATGTACAATATTTTTGGTTAATCCTTGAGGAATATACACAAACAAATTCGAAGGTTTTTCAACCCTGGAACACGCAACATATAATTGGCTGTGAGAAAAGCACGGATTTTCTAAATCTAAGCCACAAATTGGGACCCCTTTGGTGACTTTAAATATTTTAAGCCATTTTTGCGATGAATTGAAATTGCTATCTCAATTGTGGGACTAAAGATCTTGGCGAGAAGCGTCCGAGCTACTTCAGGGCCAAATTTCAAATTTTGCCAAAGGGATCCGATACTAAAGGTGTTCCATACAAAAAATAAATAAATAAAATATCAGTGACATACACACGCACAAAAGTATGGGAGCCCATTGGTGACTTTAAATATTTTAAGCCATTTTTGCGATGAATTGAAATGGCTATCTCAATTGTGGAACTAAAGATCTTGGCGAGAAGTGTCCGAGCTACCTCGGTGCCAAATTTTCCATACAAAAAATAAATAAATAAAATATCATTGACATGCACACGCACAAAAGTATGGGACCCCTTTGGTGACTTTAAATATTTTAAGCCATTTTTGCGATGAATTGAAATGGCTATCTCAATTGTGGAACTAAAGATCTAGTCGAGAAGCGTCCGAGCTACTTCGGTGCCAAATTTCAAATTTTGCCAAAGGGTTCCGATATTAAAGGTGTTCCATTCAAAAAATAAATAAATAAAATATAATAAATTAGCTACACAAATAAATTTGTAGGTTAGGGTGGTTGTTAATCAACGCGCGTGTAAATTTGATAGAAAATTATATAAAATACTCACTCCAATTCCGCACTAAATTTGCAAAATGTATAGTTTTTTATGCACACTTCAAAACTCTTCAAACGCTAATTACATCTTGATGTAATATTTCAATTAGGACTCGCTTGTGAAATATACGCGCTGGCCATTTTCAAGATGGACGGCTAAATGAAGAACTGCTGGATCCCGTTCATTAATTGGGAAACCAAAGATACGCCAAACAGCTTCATTGGAGCTCACGTACCGGCCAATTTGGTAAAGTGTTATTTCATCGTTGTTATTCACCGGAGGAGCATTCACATTGGTATTTTCAACTCGAAATACAGCCATATCACTGCCTTTATTCACATACTTGTAAATGTATTTGATGCTCTTCACTGAACTGCAGAACTGAACATTAATATGAGCATTAAATGTTTTGCTCAGTCGAGGCGAATATGGGACCACCCAACGGTTATCAATGTGAATGTCTATGTTGTTGACATAGATGACCGCCATAGATGATAAGATTGTCCGCCATTATCGGGATTTCTTCGACGATATATTGGATAACCGTCAACATTTGTGATCGTATTGTTAGTGAAATTTTTCGGAAAACTTTTAGTACATTTTCCATCTGCACAAATAATAATGGCCTAAAAATTCATTTTTCATTTTAACATAAAATAACTCCGTCGGATATTGACGAATTTTTTAAAAGAATATACCATTTTAATCCTCAGGCTAAAAATATTAACTTTGAAAAAATATTTTAAACACTTACGGTTAAAAATTCATTTTTCATTTCAACATTAAATAAATTCTGACATCGTGTTTACGATTCTAAAAATATTAACTTTGAAAAAATATTTGAAACACTTCATAAGATACGGTTACGATTCTAAAAATATTAACTTTGAAAAAATATTTTAAACACTTCGTAAGATACGGTTAAAAATTCATTTTTTATTTCAACATTAAATAAATTCTGACATCGTGTTTACGGACAACTCATGCCATCTAGGTGGAAAAGTTGTTGAAAGAGTTGGTTAAAAATTAATTAAGAAAGAACTAATTAAGTTACAACTTTCATTTGTAAATTAAAACCATTCTCGAATCCACCTGAAGACACACAAAAAATTTCATTAAACTCGGTCCAGCCGTTTAGGAGGAGTTCAGTGACATACACACGCACAAAAGAAATATATATATAAAGATATATATATATATATATATAGTAATACAATATTATCAGTGCAAATTTTTTTTTTAGATGATTTAACTTCAGTATTAAAACAATTATTCGGATCATAAGCGAAGACTACCCAAATCAAATCAAAAAAGAAAAATCGAAATGAATATTGGAAATTGGAATGAGAAAAAAGCATTATTTGCATTCTAACGTTTTCAAGGGCCCGGTAGAATGCAAATATGCTAAAAAATGGATGTTTTTCTGTCACAAAGAAAGCAAAAGCTAATAATTTCTTTGTTCACAGGCCCGAAACACCCATAGTAAAACCAGAAAAAACGAAGATCAAAATAAAACCAGAAAAAACGAAGATCAAAATAAAACTATTACCTAAAAGTGATAATCCAAAGCCATTTAAAATTATAGATTAAAATAAAAATACAAAATTACATAAAAAATTATAATTGAAACGTACGCAACTCAAAGTTAGAATAAACGATACACATGTAAAAATTTAACAATCAGATATCAGTTAAACACACAGTTAATCAGTTCAAAATTGCGGTGAACATGGAGTAAAATAAAGGATTCACAGAGGTATTCAGGTAGAATAAGGATTCAAGTCCTAATAAGGAATCAGATTATTATTCATAAGTATTGTAACATGAATAGTGCTGCCATCTACAGTAATGAGATGAAAAGAATTATATATATATATATATAAATGATATATATCGTAATAAAATTTAACCTTAAATTTAGCAATTAATAGATACAAAACAATACCAACACAACAAAAATAGAACCGATTTTAACTTATAGGTAAGACTGACACAAAAATGTTGCGAAACAGATTAAAAACCAACAAGAGACAAAAGCAATTTAAATTACTTACTTTTAAATTACTTATAATAATAATAAAAAAGACCATAAAACTTAATGACAGAGAAAATAACTAAAGGACCACAGAAATAATCATTGGATAAAAATGCTTAAAATTAGAAGTAAAAACTCGTCAGGGGGCATGTACTTCATAAAGCTGTGAAAGCTGCATCGATTTCGTAAAACAATATAGCTAATCATAGCAATTTATATTGTTCCAGCCCCGATCGAGGCAGCAAAACCAATTTTAATGAGAAATTAAATAAATTATTAAGTCAAATCATCAAGGAATTCACAGAGAAAACTAGAAAAAAATATATAAATAATAAAATAATAAATAAAAATTTTAAATTTAGAATTATTTTAGAGCTTGATTTATATATAAAAGTTTTAACTTTTCTATCATGTCAAATAAATCTGTTGGCGTCTAACACTTTTCAATACATGATTTATTTAGCATTTATTAAGATTACATCATTTCTTCCAAAATGTCAGTAAGACTTCCCTTCTAAAACTCAAAACGCTTTTGGGCTTTTGAAATGAATATTTGTCTGCTCATCCATATTGTTCACAAAAATAATTAAAATAAATGACTTGAAATTTGGTAAAAATACATATAGGTTGCATAAAATTTCCTGTATAGTTTTTGGTGTTTATATGGGGTTCGTATAAAAGAATGCACAAAAGAATTTCTATATATTACGGACTATGGGTAACATTTGTTTAAAATTTCTTTTACATTATTAAACTGCATTTAATGTAATTAAATTATCAAGGAATGATTAAGATATTTAAAAGCATTGTGTCTGTAAGGTATGTGAGCATTCAATAATTAATTGATTTATATGACTATACAAACAATTTCGACACGTAATGCTAAAATAACAACTACTAGATACAGTGAAATATACGATTTAAAAGAAGAAATGAGGCCTTTCACCGCTATACAGCAAATAGGAGCAATTTAACTTTCTCCGTGAAAGACACAATTTTACAAAATTTACTAATTGACAACAATAGTTTAATGAAAAGTACCACAAAGTTTAAAAGAACTTACAAAAAGGAAAATATTAAGTGCCAAACTTTCCATATTGTTCTATTCTTTAAAACTTTGTTGATTTTATTGCAATTTTTTTGTAGATTTTATAGCAAATGTATAATTAATTACATCACAATTTAAATTTATTAAAAAAAAATCAGTCAAAAAAATTAGTGGGTCACTTGGTTTTTCCCAGTCTATCGTTCAGCGATGATAAGCCTTTTTAAAAATAGTTTCGAAAAGCTCTCACATCAAATAATGCATGTTGAGATAGCCTGAATTTATTTCAGCTATTTTTTCGTTCATGTATCCTTGTATGTTGTATATATGTATGAACGTCGAGTCTCGCTTCTTTTTTTCTAATGGTAGTTCTCTGTTTGGAGGCGTGAGGGGATAGAGGCAGTCTGAACACTATTTTTTGAACGCCATACCGTTTGTGAATGTGGTATAATGGTTTGAGGTGGCATCACGCTAGATATCAGGCCACCCGTAGTACGCATGAGAGGCACACGGACAGCACGACGATATCTTTATCCGACGCTGCAGCCAGTTATGCAACCATACATTCAGCGACTGTAAAATGTTTTTTCCAACAAGACAACGCACGACCACACATTACACTCATTAGTAGACAAGCCTTGCAGCATGTCCAGTTCCTTCTTTAACCTTCAAGATCTACTAACCTCTCGCCATTTGAGAAAATGTGGGATGTAATTGTTCTTCATTTGTTAGCTCTATCCCGACTTCAATAGGAGGACAAACTGTGAATAATGGTTGAAAACACATGGGCTTCCATTCGTCAGGATACTATTCGAAAGCTAAATGAATCTGTATCTAGTAGGTTGCTGCTCCTATCGCTGTGATAGAGGGTTCTTTTTTGTACTCATCACTCGTATTGCGCCGTTGTATCTAAAATTATCTTTTTGTAAATAGCATCATTCCTTTAGATGTACATCAGCTGTCTGTGTGTAAATTTTTATCACATTTTGCATACTATTTCATGGTGTTTCATTTTCTATGTCGGGCAGGGTATATGCATCTCCACGAGTCAAGGCTTACGGTTATTTTACTGGGATTCACAGCAGAATTCTTATAATATGCATTACCGTTTTTTGACTTATTATGTCATATTGCCAAGTTAAAGTATGATTATCGATGATTCTTGAAAATAATGTGTGTATTATTTTTACAAAGAAGCGCGACAGAATATAGGCATATGGGGGCTAAATATCTGAAGTGCATCGAAAAATTTAATAGAGAATAAAACGAATACATCGTACGGCAAGAGAATTGTCAGAACTAAAAAATGGAGCATTTTAGAAAAATCAACTTAAAGATAACGATAAACCATTGACTATCATTGACTTAAAACTGACACAGCTGACACTCACATGAAAAGTTTTCGAGATTGAATTCTTTTGCTTTTTATATACATTGAGGCATTTCCTACACATATTTCAAAGATATAAACTCAAAATTTCCATTTTATGACCTGTGTCACTTTTTGCCAAGGTGCGATAAATTATAGAATTTTGTTACAGCGTAGCCGATAGTGGAATTACAGTCTCGCCTTTATAGTTCTTTTACAGGACTATACAATATACAGTGTGTTCGTAAAGTCATGGGGAACTTTTAATCGGTCACAGGAAACCGATGAAACGTGATAGAAATGCGAAAATCTTCACCAAATAAAAGGAAAACTCTCCAAATTTCATACCTATTCAGTGCAATTCAATGTGGCCAGCATTTGTTGCCTGATACACATCTAAACGATATTCAAGTTCTTTCCACACACATACTTCAGCTACTTATCCGACCGATAAATGTTATTCCTATATGGTGGCGTTTCGTTGTACACGCGACAATATTCATGTTACACTTATTCACGGATTCGAATTTAGCAAATCACAGAACACACTGAACTTTCCTTTGTACCGCCCACATCTCGAATGGCGTGAGCGTGGTCTGATCTGCGCTGCACAGTTCGTGGTGTTGCGTCATCACCAGTGTGTACACAGACTTGCACATCATGCAATGGAAACTTGGAGAAATTTTTTATTTGGTAAAAATTTCACATTTCTATCTTGTTTTGTTGCTTTCCTGTGACCGGTCAAAAGTGCACCATGACTTTACGGACACACGGTAATTAGGATACATTAAGGCCCATTGCACCACCATAAGGATTTGCGGAAAGATGTCCAAATATCATGTAATGATTTTTAATTTATTTATTTACTGATTCATTTACCTATTGAAATTTATCTAAATATTCAGTAATTATTAAAGTCGAGTGGAGTCACTTCAAAATTTTTGCATTAACGATAGTGTCTACTGACATTGATTCTGTCTGGCCATAAACAACTTTATTAACTGATTTAAAACAATTATACCTTTTTTTTTCCACATAATATTCATTGGTAAGGTCACCGAATCTGCAAACGCAGCTATATCAAGTGACAATATTAATCGTGGTATTAACTCCAGTAGACCACGAAATTTTAATTTGGAAATTGTTTATTCATCAACCTTAATTTATTTCAGATAATTTGGAGTGGAAGGCTGATTTTTATACCAACTATGTGAAAAATACCACAGCCGGTAATCGAACCTGGGCCTTCCGCTTAACGCGTGGATGCTCTATCACTGAGCTACCTTGGGTGATAACCAGCTAGGCACTTCTCACATAATATTTATTTGTAAGGTCATCGAGTCTGCAAACGCAGCTATATCAAGTGACAATATTAATCATGGCACAACTTAAACAGACCACGAAATTTTTATTTGGAAGTTCTTCATTCATCAATCTTAATTCATTTTAGATAATTTGGAGTGGCAAGCTGATTTTTATACCAACTATGTGAAAAATACCAGAGCCGGAATCGAACCCGGGCCTTCCACTTAACGCGCGGATACTCTATTACTGAGCTAGCCTGGGTGATAACCAGATACGCATTTCTCACATAATATTCATTGGTATATAGCTGCGTTTGCTGACTCGGTGACCTTACCAATGAATATTATGTGAGAAATGCCTAGCTATTTATCACTCAGGGTAGCTCAGTGATAGAGCATCCGCGTGTTAAGCGGAAGGCCCGGGTTCGATTCCCGACTCTGGTATTTTTCCCATAGTTAGTATATAGTTTCCCATAGTTTCCCATCTAGCGTATTCAAACGAATTTTGGTGAAAAAAACACAGAAAATTCCATGCAGTTAGGTTAATAGGCAGAATCTAAATTCAAGCCCTCTGTACCTCCAGTGTACCAATTTTTTAAGTAGAACTTCTCGGCTGGCTACTAATTTGGTCTCTGAAAATAGGATTTTTGAAAATGTGTCGTCTTTCACCAATTCATGTACGACACAATCTTGAAAATATAAATAATCTGGTGTGTCACTCACACGACTTTCTCTCACCCTGCATTTCAGTACCGTAGAGATAGATTGCAGATTAAGTCGTAGGATCAATAAGGTAAGGTAATAAAGTTCAATCCATTTTAAAAATAATTTAAAATAGGTTTGGGAAAGTCTAATTTGACATAAAATTCTATCAACCTCCCGTTAAATTATAGTGCCTAATTTTATTTTATTTTTTTTGTTAATTCAAGGGGTTATTAATTTTCTTTTCAAACTTACCAGTCTTGACTTGATTAAATTTTTCAAGTGGCAACGTAATGCGAACTTTAAAATACCAAATTTGAATTCCCTACAGTTATTCCTTTATAAGTTATGCTGATAACAGATAAAAATATAGACCAACCACTAAAAATTTGACTTTCTTATGCAGAGGACCACAAAACGTGATATTATACAAAAAACCAGAGTGGAAAATTAAACTTCAAAAATACTTCATTTATAGTATGAGTATGAGGAATTAATTTTCTTTCCTGAGTAGCGTTTGTCGACGTAATAAAATGTAGTAAAACACATCTATCAATTACATTCAACAGAAAAGAACGTTTAGCTTAATTTTGGGTAGCCCTGTATTTTGTCTATAAATTATATATACATCACAATGTGTACTTAGATTTAGTGTTATATGAAAAAACCCATAATGCAAAATGAAATACACTTTCAGCAATTTCCAAGTATAGCCGCAATATATTTATATACTTTGGGTACCCTGTAAACGAATGATCAAGGATTTGTATATACAGCCTACACAAAATATGTTTTTATCTTATCAATATCTTAAAAAAGCTGTTTGCAATGTTAATCAAAGTACAAATTAAACGAAATAATTACATCATTCCTAAATTAGTAAATAAATTAATTGAAGAAGAAAGAACAAAACCGACCATTACAATGATTAAAAAATACCCCCCCCCCCCAAAAAAAAAAAAAAAAAAAAGTCTACAAATTAATGTATTTGTTTAAGTATCAAAACAGGGAATTTGTTTAATCCTCCGAGCGGCTGATGAGAATTTTTTCCGTTTACGAAGTATAGTTCTTTTCTCTCTCTTTCTTTCTCCCCCCCCCCTCTCTTTTTTTCCCTAGTGCATTTGTAATTCAAAAGTGCATAAAATCAAATTCTTTATTTGCGTTTTAAATAAATTTCATAATAATCATGAGGTTATGTTAAAATGCATAGATAAATTTTTAATTTTAAGCTAAAATAATCATTAATTTAGTACATTATAAAGAATAAACAGTGAAAACTATATTAGAAATTTATGCTTTTGTTAACTTACCCTGTTGTTTAAGAAAATTTTATGGGATTTCTTTTAGAAATCATATGCACACATTTATTTAAAAAAAAAAAAAAAAAAAAGAAAAGAAAAAAGAAAAGTGTTATTTATCGCTATACAAGCTACGGCTTTTAAAAAACATCTTTTACAGTCTGATAAATATTATTGTTAATATATTCGCCCTTTTCATGTAATGACAAAGACCTTTTACAATTTTGAAATGACATTAGTAATGCAGCCGCTTTAAAATGTTTCATACAACCATTTTTAATTTCGATTTTCTGCATTCATAGACAATAAAGATTTTTTAAAATAAAACTCACACTGCTTTCAAAGCATTACATAAAAATTTATTGTAAGAAATAAAGGATGTCTCAAACAATTACTACATCAGCACAGCACTTCCTTAATTTTCCGCAAAAACTTTAAAATAAATGGATTTTCGTAACAAACTAGAATAAAAGAGATTGTTTAAAGTGACAACATGTGGAATTTAAGGTAAGAAGGGAAAAAAGAAAAAAAAGTAATTGTACATTTTGAATTTTTTTTATTTTATATTAAGAAATGTCAATGAACTATAAAAGTCACTGACTGGTTTTCAGTACATAATCATTTATAGCTACAATAAAGTTTAAATCAATATTTTATTACTATGAAAGTCATTCATTTGATATTTATTTTCTTTAAGTAGCTTTCTTAATCTTATAAAACTAGCAAACCTGTGCAAATTTTTCGCAATTTCTTTCTTTTTACTTTTCGAACACTATAGTGAGGAAAGTATTGTAATCATGTCAAAAATCCGAAATTGAAATTTTGATGTTTCTATACGTTTCAAGGTTCCCTGAGTCCGTTTTCACTTTTTTTTACGATGATGTATGTATGTGTGTATGTATGTGTGTATGTGTGTGAGTGAACAGGCTGGCGTCTAAACGCTTTGCTCAAATGAGCTGTAAGTTGGTACGCATGTTGAAAGCCACCGTAGCACGAATCCTATTGATTTTGATGAATCTAGCACTAATAGTTTTTTTACAGGGACACAAAGAAAAATTCTTTATCATTATCTCCTCTGGGACAAAAATCTTAAAAGTGCGATAGCATCTAAACGCCTTATTCAATTGAGCTGAATATTTATATGAGTACAATAAATCACTGTTGCACTAACTATAAGCATTTTGGTAAATCTAGCATTTATAGGTTTTCACAGGGACACAACGAAAAATTCTTTATCATTATGATCTATGGGCTCAAAGTTCAGTAGCGTTAAATAAAACATCGTGTAATAGATGGAGAAAAATACTCAAGCACTCTATTATGGTTTTCTCTCTTTTGTTTAACAACTCCTCTTTCTTTACTTTATCTGCAAAAGTGTTAATTACTCAATGTTCGGAAAGTCGACTGGAGTCACTCCAGATTTTTTTATTTACCATTAAAATTTGAAATTCATAAATCTTATAATTAATTTCATCACACTATTTAAATTTTTACTTCGATTACCCGACTTCCGTAGGTAATGGAAGTATTGTATTCGGTCCAAAAATTCGATATTGAGATTTCACCTGATTTACATGTTTTAAGGTCTCCTGAGTCCAAAAAAGTGTTTTTTGGTAATTGGTCAGTGTGTGTGTATGTATGTATGTATGTGAAGAATCTTATGACTATTATATCTCCGAAGCTAATAAAGATAGAACTACGAAACTCAAAAACGGCTCTAACGATTTTCTTAAAAATTGTTACATAAATCCATTTTAGATATCTTTTCCCATGTATTACGTAATTATTACAGGAAAATTAACAATCATTCTGATTAGGTAGGCCAGTTTTAGATTTCGGAAATTGATGTTTCAAAAAATAACTGCACATTTTTTACTTCCATTTCCGACTACCGTAGGTAATGGAAGTATTGTATTCGGTCCAAAAATCTGATATCGAGTTTTCACCTGATTTACACATTTTACGGTCTCTTGAGTAGAAAAAAGTAGTTTTTGGTAAATGGTCAGGGTGTATGTGTGTGTATGTATATATGTACGGGGGGGAATCTTCTGGCTATCATATCTCCGAAACTAATAAAGATAGAACTACGAAACTACAGAATTGAGATAGGTCTCGTGTACAGATGAATTATCTAAATTTTGGTGAAAATTTAAAAACCAGAAGTGGGACATCCCAAACCAAAAGTGCGGCCGTAAGTCCGTATCTTAAAAACGGCTTTAACGATTTTCTTCAAAATTATTGTATGAACACTCTATTAGATGTCCTTTCGAATGGTACAGTTGGTTAGTTCAGAAAAATTGATAGGCGTCCTGTATAAATATCAATACAAAAACCATTAACGGGTTAAAAGTTTGTGACGCAGCACTGTATTTTATGGCTATAAGAATTAGAAATACGGGTCTTAAAAATAATTATATCAAATTTTCAGTGACGCTTTGACATTAATTAAAAATTACATAGATTTTCTTATTTGAATTTGCTTTTTTCGTCTATTTATTTTTACAGTGTAAACGTTATTTTCAGCATAAAATAATATATAACATTTACTCCCCGATACCTTTTCATTCACATCTCTTATCTCTCTTCACATCTTTTAAAAGAAATGATATGAAATTCCAGCAACGCAGTGAATTTACACTAAATGATTTGTTTTTAAATTCCACTGCTATTATTTTGTTTTGCATATTAAAGTATATTTGCACATTGAAATATTGCTTTTAATTTTCTAATACGCAGTCAAATATATCACTTTCATTAAGTTTATATTATGTACTGAAATGTATTTATTTTAAATGAATTATTTTATCTTTTGCGTCCCGCCATCCAAAACTACAACTAAAAATTTCGCAAATGTTTTCTTTGCAGCACACTATCTATTTGCATGCGTTTACAATTAATTTGGATACGATGGCACAAAATAAAACATTTTCATAAGTTTTACTTACAGTTTTGGATAGCGTGACGCAAAAGATAAAATAATTCATTGAAATAAATACATTTCGCCAAATACTTTTAAATTTGTTGAGGCCTGTTTCTGATATTTGGAAATATTATTAGAAAATTATTTTAACATTTATGCATTTTTTACAGATATTCAATTACTATTCACATTCATAACATAGAGTAACTTTTTCAATTCTGGACGTAATTATGAATCATTCTGTACTACATATGTATTCATCATAAAATTATAAGTATGCATGAAATTGTTGGTTTATGATAACATATACTTGAAAAGTTCAATTTATACATTAAACACAGAATTTATTTATGTTATGTCAGGGGTTATTTTATTAAGGCCATTTAGTTGTGTCTTTATAAATTTGAAATTCTTAAGAAGGGCACTTTCACAAAATTTCACTTTACAAAAAGGATCCCACTATAAATTTCTTCCTCCTCCCAAAACTGTTTTCAGCACTTATACTAAATATCTATATAATTGGGGTTTGAATGAAATGTTATTTTGGTAATAAATGAACATTTTGGGTATAAAATATGAAAGGTAAATATTAGAAAAATACTAAAGGCTAGAACCCTACACCATTATTTTTTAAAGAAAAGGTAAATAATTCATCATTCGAAAATATTAGTTAATAATTTTCCTTAAACACTTTGATTGTTTTTCTGATTTCCCTCCCCTGACCACACCATGACGTATTTGGATTCTAAGTTATTCTTATGAATAAAGCCACTTCACTTTCTGCACTACTTACAAGATGTTTAAAAGAAATTTGAATCAGTAAATAAAAATAGTAAAAATTATAATATGATTTTAAGTATTTTTTTCCAAGTTCGTATGTTTGTGTGATGAACCGTTAATGCATTCGAATTTTTATGTATAATTCTGGGAAAGAACTATAACATACAATTTCCAGCAATGTTTATGGTATAGCAACATATATGCATGATGCCATAGTATATTACCAGAATATAGTAAAACGTATATCAGTTTCATTACACTATTTTTTAAGGAAGTAAAAAAGATGAATTCACTTATTACACAATATAATAAGCATATTCAAAACGTTTTGCAGATTTATATTAAACTAAATTATTTTAAAAATGTTAATACTGGTAAGTGGAATATAAGTGTATAAGCTAATATTTAACTATTAAAAGGAGGAATATATTAGACATTCATAATTTTACAAATGATAATTGATTAAAAGCAAAAATAAATAAAATTTAAACTTACAAAATTAGACTTTCGTTTGTTTTTCGTAAGCAATATTTGCATAGAAGGACAATCTAATACATTGCCTAATATAAAAAAAAAAGCACTGTGCACAAGACTGTCCCACTCCGCGATTGTAATGAAATGCTCGCCCTCTGGTGGGCTAAGGTGAAATTAACAATACAACGGATAGCTTTCGTCGAGACGCCATTGCTTGCTGTATATTCGATGTTTAGTTTCACGTATTTATTGAATAAAAATGAATAAGTCCGGTAACAAAAGATAACACATACTGCTATGTGCCACAGTGTAACCCCAAAGGATTAAGAAATCCGGAATTCAGCTTCCTTTTATTTCCAAATGACAAATTTAAAATTTCAGTTGCTTTGGCTAATGGAAGTAAAGAATATTCGAAACTAATATTTGTTCAGCTTCAGTTAAACATCTACTTCCGATCGATTTTTGAATAAACTGAAATATTTTTTCCAAAGGCAATCGATTTTCCATGATGTAATGGCGGAGAAATTATAGCACGAATATTAAGTAGTAACACAAATACAACAATAATAAATACACGTGGCTATTATATTTACCAGGACGCGAAATTTCCGCTCGCCAGCTCGCCATTGGCGAGTGGAAATTTTACTGTGTCGAGTAAAATTTCGGTCTGAATGTAGATAGAATTCTTACAGTATACGGTGCTACAAAAAAAAAAAAAAAAAAAAAAAAAAAAAAATCGTTATAAAAACGTAAAATCGAGCTAATCTTAGGTAAGGTGACCAGACATCCTCTTTTTAAGAGGACAGTCTTCTTTTTCAAATCTCTGCACTCTTAAACGAAAAAAAACATTACAGGACTAAAAAGTCCTCTTTTTTATGTTTTTCGTCCTTAGTCCTCTTTTTCAAATGTAAAGGATTTAGTCCTTAATTTAAAAAATTTCGCAAAACTGAGAAGCTCAATCGGCTCTTGGCTGTATCGAACGGTGAACACTAACTTTTTTCTGCGCTAGGTTTGCACAAGAACAACTTTCGAATAAACTTGCCAAAGCATATTATGGTTTATGTCTATTCAGATTCTTCGAATCACAAAGAAATAAAAGTATTGCTTATATTTGTACGGTTCTTTGATCCAGAACACGGTTGGTTAGTTGGGTCTTACGTTGCACTAGTGCTGCGCAGATGGGCAATTGGCGACGGTCTGGGACTCACCCGTAGAGGTGGTCCGGAGACATGCCATCGCAATTTTGATCCTCCACAGAAGGGGTGGCTCTCCCGCTTTGTGACCCCCAGAGGTATAATTTTTTATGGGAACATGGAGGACATTGCGGCCACGACAGATTTTACGTGCACCAGCCACCATTAGTGTACACGACGGTCTTTGGCCGGCTCGAGTACCGAGCCTGCAATCTTCCAATTGCGAGGCCGGCGCTCTACCGACTGGGCTACTGCGGACCTCCAGAACACGGAATCACTATTGAAATTGTCATGAAATCATACGAAGGTTGTGCTCCGGTTGATACGCGGTGGGTTGACGGGTGTTTTCACTTTTGCATGAATAATATTCCTCATAAAAATAGGTTTACCAGTGACGGAGAGGTTCTGTTCTCGAAGCTGGTATACGTGAGGGTTGGGTTCGAGTTTTCCGTGGTTTTCTCCTAAACTAGCGTAAATATGGACTAGGACCTCTTAGAAAGATCCCACGGAGGACTCTCCTACTCAGACCTAGAGCCCCAGTGCAGACAATTGGCCTTAATGGTAACTCTACCACCACCTCACAAAAATATGCTAAAGTTAGTTGAATTCATTTTATGATCTCCTGGCAAAAACGCACCCACAATGCGACTGTTTTCTTCAATGAACAAAATTTGGACATGTGAAAAATCTTCTCTAAATGTCTACTTAAAAAAATTATTAACTACTAAGACTAATTTAGGTTATACTTGTGAGAACTTTTATAAAATGTTGATAAAGAATGACTGTTCGTTAAAACAAATCGTTTCATCTGCCGAATATTAATTTTATTTTTTCATTTGCCAATTTTATTTTTTCGTTTATGATTGTGATTAAAAAAAAAAAAAAAAAAAAATGTATACCGACTTGTTTTATGTAACTGCATGAAAGTGCCACACACACACAAAAAAAAGTCTATAGCAAATATTAATAATTAAAAAATCTATATTGTCCAGTGACACCTAGAAAAATTAAGGATTTTCCACTTGTATCCGTATATTATCAATTTAAATTAAGGTGTACTGATCCAAATTCATCATTTGAGATAAAAATGTTTCCACAACTTGTGTAAAGTAGCTTCTTTATCGGTTTTTATAATCATTTCATTCAATTTTGTGTCTTCTAAAATTACCTCTTTTTCAAAATTGAATGTCTTCTATTTTCTTATAAAATAAAAGACATTTCGTAACTTCTCCTCTTTTTCCAATAAAAAATTGACGACTTGACTTTCTGTCGTCATTCGACGTCATGATGAAATTTAACCTATAGGAGTCTTAATTTAGCCCACAAATAATGGACTATAGCCAATCATAGCGCAGCTTTTCCCCACAAACAAAGGGAAACTCCGCCTCGTTCTAGTCGTCCATTCTGGTCACCTTATACATTAAAAAATAGAGTAAGTTAATCATATTTTGTGGCGAGTAACTTTTTTTTTCAGCGAGTGTAATCTAAGTTGAAATTTCGGGCCCTGTATTTACTAACAACAAAAGTTGGAAAAGCGTCATCTATCGATCATTACAAACGCGGCTAGCTTTTTGCCTTTCCTCAGAGATTAATCACAGTACTTGGTATAAAGCATTTCTTCCAAAACAATGAATTCAGAAACTATCTATTCAATTATTTTTCTGGAACATTTTAACTCTAAAAATTTTGTAGAAATGACAATAGCTCTTCTGTATCAAAAATAGTTCGTTGAAAGAAAACTTACATGCAGTCCTTATAAATAATCAATGGAACAATTCGAATAAAAAAACATCGCAGGATACAAAACATGGTCATATAAATACTTTCAGTATAATTCGAAATATAAGAAAAATGACGAAGATTCTCTAAAATATAATTGGTGCGTGATATCTTTGCATTGATGTCGTTTCAACATACATTGCTTCGTTGTCAGCCATTACTGTCAAACTGCTACGTTTACTAAACAACATCATTTTGATGAAACTTTTCCATTGGTTATATCGGAATATCTACTATCGTAATCGCTGAAAATGATTGACAGTTGGGAGGATTAGGAGCAGTAACAACAATATCGCATGCTAAATATCGCACTGGCTTGTCGAACTTGTGAAAATGGTGGTCCAAGAATAGCTCTTTTGGTCGCATGCGACTATAGCATACGATGTAATAACAGATTTCAGTGACGTCACAAATCACCGACTTATCGCAACGTAAGTACTCAGAATTGACCCGTCTGTCTGGAGGTAAAAACGCAATTTGAAAAAATACGCTAAAACAATAAAAGAAGATTAATTTTGCTAATGGTTTAGTTTTTAAGAAAACGGAAATGACTGGCTATCACACGGCTATCACTGTGACCAAGGCAGAACCGGCTTTCATCAGAAAACACAACAGATCTCCACTCCGTCCTCCAATGAGCTCTAGCTTGACACCACTCACGTCGCAAACGGCAGTGGTTTGGAGTCAGTGGAATGCACGCTACAGGGCGTCTGGCTCGGAGCTGTCCTTGAAGTAACCGATTTGTAACAGTTCGTTGTGTCACTGTGGTGCCAACTGCAGCTCGAATTTCAGCTGCAGACGCAGTACGATTAGCCACAGCCATACGCCGAACACGGCGGTCTTCCCTCTCAGTAGTGCCACGTAGCCGCCCGGAACCCGGTCTTCTTGAGGCAGTACCTTCCCTTGACCACTCATGCACAGTGGATACATTCCTGCCAAGTCTTTCTGCAATATCGCGGAAAGAAAACCCACCTTCTCGTAGCCCTACTACACGACCTCGTTCAAACTCAGTGAGCTGCTGATAATGGCTTCTTCGTCTTCCTAGAGGCATCCTTGACTAACATTAACCCACTACGTCAAATCTCAACTGTAAATAACGATCACGAACCTTACAGCGCTTATTTAAAGCAAACCTCATTTGCATGTTCATAGTGTCGCTACTAGCGCCACACTTATGCGCGTAGCTCGAAATTTGAATCGACGTCATCTTTCAGATGTATAAACACGCCTACCAAATTTCGTTTATCTAGCACAGCTTCTTCCTGGTGTTGGGATTTTTTTTTCCATCAGTGTATATCTGTCGTTGCCGCAATAATATTCTCTTGATATCGGAAAATATTGCACGGTCTGTGTGTGATGCAGAATTTTCTGTTTCTTATTCATTACTATAAAATATTGTAACTTATTTGCGTATACAGACAAAGTATACAGACTTCTGTTAAAATATAAAGTTTGCCCTATTGTCTTACATAATTTCTAATTAACATTTATAATTATTAATGTCGAGCTACTGTACAGCTCTTCTTGTATGCATAGAGAAACTTTTATTTATGTTTGTCAATTTATAAATCGAGTTTTGAACTTCTATTACTAATTTTATATCTATCTGGCAAGCATTTTTATGATTATTAAAACCATGAAAAAATGTTCCAATAAATATCTTGAATGATAATCAATACATATGCACATTTTCATACGACAACTAAAAATATTGTTTATATGTATAAAAAAATAAAAAAAAATAAAAAATAAAAAATAAAAAAAATAAAAATAAATAATGTTATTATATGTAAATGTGCATATCTTTTATTTTTCTAATATCAAAAGAATTTCATATTTTGTTGCTAGAAAACTGCTATCAAATCTCTTATTGTAATATTCTACAATTTAATGAAATTTATAAAGTTTCAACTATCTAAAATGTGTTTTGAATTTTTACATATAAATAACTTGTACTAAATTTTATGCATGAAAAGAAATTGTAATATATTATAGATTCACTGTATTAAAATTTGCATACATTCCTTTTCATAACAGATTTTTGTTTTCTAGTTTTTCACACAACATAACTGTATATTTAAAAAATGTTAAATACTAAAAATAAATAAAATAGAAATTTTAAAGCATAAAACTGGATGATTGCAGTTGTTATTTTTGAAAACTTTCTATCAAGCATAATTATGATATTTATTTATAAATAAGTATTATTATATCAGAAACATTTAGAAACTATAGTTTGTGGATGTGCGTGCGTATATGATGTATTCAATGAAAGTGTTTAAAGTAGATTAAACTAAGATAGGTAAAACATATCAGAATTACTCAACATTTTGTCAGTGAAATCATAAATAACTTTTTAATCCAATGATAATTGTAATGAATTTGAGTAGTTAGTACAACCTTCTAAAATTACCTGGTATGACACTCACACTACTTTTCTTAATACACATTATAATGGGCATATTGCCACAAAGTCAGCTTTATTTACAGCCGCCGTGGCGTAGAGGTATGTCTCTGGTCTGTCACCCAGACGGCCTCAGTTCGATTCCAGCCGGGGGCAAGTAAATTTAAAGACTCTAAAAAATATTTCTAAATTCTTATGTACTATCTTTCCATAAATAATCGTATCCATTCCCTATCAGATGCTTCTCAACTATCTAGAAAAGGGTTTGAATACTTTTTCTAAAACTTTACTCATGTAAAGGACATGTTATACCTCATATATTTCAGCTGAAGTTTTGCCTCGAGAGCAAGAAGGACCAGTAAAAAAATTAAAGAAAGAGCAAGATGTTTGGAATAATCCTGTAAAAAGTAATTCTTGAAATGCGTTCAGGCTGTAGTATGTGATTAAAAGTCTTCCTCTTATTATTTGTATCCATTTATATGAGGCTGGCGCTTCATTTATGAAGATATGAAAATTTCTTAGAAAACATTTAAAAAAAAAAAAAAAAACCTTTTTTTAATTATAAAATGCAGGGTATCAAACTCAATGGAATACTCTTTTTTGGAAACTAGACATAACATACTGCATTCAGAAGATAAAGATATTAAATACCTCATGAGATATGAGCAGAGCAATTTTACTAAATAATTTTTAACTTCACATGCAGTAGTTTAAAGAAAATATATATTTCAAATGTTTTCAAGACTGAAAATTATTTCTGTGTACATTGGTTTTAATATCCTTATTTTATTATGTCTTATATCAGAATATTATGGTAATATACTGTTAATTATTTTTGGAATCTATTTTTTTATTTATTGGTAATACATATACATCAGACTTGTATGCTTGACACGGAGTCCTCTTGTAAATCGTCGTCAGATAAAGACAGGTAGCACAAGACAGAATTACAAGATGAAGAAATGGAAAAACACTCAGGGCCAGAGCGGGAATCGAACCCACTCTCCTACGCTCGAGGGTGATTAGTGATGTGGTGACATAACCACTCGGCCTTGGAAGGCCCAATCTATTTATTTACCGTATTATCGAATTTTAAAAAAATGTTTCTGAGCTTTAATATGTGAGTGAAGTATCAAAATTAGGTAATGGCTCTTTGTGAAAGAGCCATTACCTAATTTTGATACTTCACTTGATACTTCATTAGGCAAATTGATCTAAGTCATAGAACATTATGTATATAGAGCTAATTCATCGAACTTTAGGAATATAGATCTAATTTATCGAATATTGAGAATACTGATTTAATTGATTTGAATTTAATATTTTAACTTGTCGCTCAGTAAAAGGCTGTTTAAGAATTTTAATGGTTCATGGACTTCAACAGAAGATTGAATTTTCGTGAGTTGAACATAGTTTATCTATGGAAACTGAAGGGAAGGTGTGAAGATCGTAGCTTAAAAACGAGGGCGCTGCAGGTACCACCAGGTAAAAGCGCCGAATGAGAGTTTTTTTTTTTTGAATAGACGGGAGCTAGAGCACCAGAAGTACGATGGAAATTTCGCTGGAATATTCGAATTACCAATTTTCATGTTATTTATTCTTAATATTATTTTTTTATGTATCTTATGTGTGTTGTAAAGTGTACATGAAAAATGATCTTATTAAAGAAAATTCTCTATCGTCTGGATTCATCCATTCTACATAAATACACCAGGAACGTACCAGCCGCCAAATAGAGTAATACCGGACTTTGAATTAAAGCCAAGAGCTGGAAAGGTGGGATTCAAAAATATGTTGCAGTATGTTATTACATGACTTACGCACCATTAGTTGTGCCCAACACATAGCCTATACGAGATTTCTAACCATGTTCTTTGAAGCACTGCAGAATCAGGAGTCTGGATAGCCACTTTAATTTGTCTTTTCGGTATATCAGTCCTAAAAATTGCAGATTTGTACACGATGTTTTTCATATATCCGTATAAAATATATACAAAAGTTTTTATGTCTGAAGATCTAAGTGGCTCCGATATTGGATCTAATTTTTCTGTCCAAAGGTATGGAAGTTTGCGTCAAATAGTTTTCACATTTCTAAACTTTATTTTAGCGGTGCCCCATCCTACTGGAATATGATTTTGACTTGTAAATCCTCTATTTGAGGAAATGCGAAAATTTGTAGTATATGAAGATAATTGCCGGAGAAAACAGATATTTTGGAAACGAAAAAAGACCTTATAATTTGATAATGCTTTAAACCATGTCACTCGTTTGTTTTAGGGCTGTTTTCTTGCTTCATCCATAATGGCATAAGGATTTTCTATTTCTGATATTCAAGTGTTAAACCAGTTAAAAATATATGATACTTTAAATGTTATTTCACCTGAAAATATTACATGTTGTAGAAGAATATCATCCTCCTCAATTTTTTTCTAACGTTTCTTTTTCAAATTTTCAACGTTGATGCTTATCACCAAGTTTCAACTTATGCAACACCTGAAGTTAACTTGAATAAAGTCTTAATTTTTATGCACTACACCATACATAGTTGGTCTCGGTATTTGCAATTCCTGGAACGCGTTACGAATTCATTTACGAAGACTACGACGAAAAGATGCTTTAATTCGTTTTATGTCATCAAAGCTTTGGCTTGGAAAGCCATTGTAGTAGCATCACATAAAAGCTATAAGAAGTAAAAATCTACTGACTAGGCAGGAATTAAACTGAGCCCTCATATTGCATTTTTTCGTTTAATTAGAAACATCTGTACACTATTTACATTACAAAAATATATAGTAAAACGTAATAGACACCAGGTCTGATTAAAATCCGCTCCTGGCCTCCAGAGAGGGGGGGTCAACATGCATTCAGGCCCTCATAGCTTTGATGCATTCAGGCCCTCATAGGTTCTCAGGGTTCTAGACACCACCTAGGAACTCTCGCCGGCCAGTCGCTTGACCGTTAACTAGGCGCCAACATGTCGGCCCCTCCTTGATGCGTTTGCTAGACATCGGAAGCATCAAACGACAGCATGAAATCGGGATTCAATGGAGTCGATAACACTCTAAGAGCAGGCCAGCATCTAAATCCTTTCACTAATGCAGACACCATGTCTCCGATGTCAGTCAAGTCCGTGAGATCCCAATACGAAGATTCCGTAAAGAAAGGGGAGGGGGGGGAGTCTTCACACCATATTATGGTTATGGCGAGGTTCAAATCGATATTTAGTGAGATTGAGCGGGTTTTAAGTCGCATTAGTGCTACACTATGGGCAATTGGCGACGGTCTGGGAATCAACCATAAGAATGATCCCGAGGCATGGCATTACAATTTTCATCCTCCCCGGAAGGTATGGCTCCTCCGTTTCGGTGACCCTCAGAGGTGTAATTTGGATAGGTACATGGAAGACATTGCGGCCATGACGAATTTTACGTACACCAGCAAACATAGCAAACATTTGGTGCGTCGGCAGGGAGGCGAACCATTTTGGTTTTGGCATTAAGCAACTTATTTATATATTTTTTTATGTCATTCATAAATTTTGGATCTTACAAGTGGTCTTCAAATGTATGTAGGCCGAAATTTGCGCTATACGTACGTTGCAGATTTTAATTCGATAAACCAAGCTACAATTTGCATTGCGACGAAAGCATTTTATTGAAAATAAAATCTTTTTGTAAAAAAATAGAACCGACTCCAAAGAGCAACTACTATTCAAACAACTAAAAAAAAAAAAAAAAAAAAAGGTATGAAATGAAACTGTAGATTGCGCCTAAAAGTATAAAATAACTTCCTTCGCCAAACAACCTATAACACTACAATTAATCATAACTTTTGAAGTCGGCGCAAAATTAAATAAAATTTAATTAGTTTTTAAAGGTTTGTTTTTACAGCGGTAGCAACAGGCACTGTTGTCTCGAATGATCCATTTTCATGTTTCCTTTATTATTTTATCACTGTATGCAATTGGTCCATTAGTAGCATCTACATAGAACAGTGAACATTCTTTACAATGCGGTATTTATGTTTCTACGATGTTAGAGTTTCCTTTGCAAATTTGGTGTAACTTTGATAACCATCATCCTTGGTGGCTTTTGGATTTGGCGATCAAAACATACACGCAAGATGTATATTTTCATAATATATATTGTACGATGTATTGTTTCATATTCTTGATTACTCTCTTAATATACCTCATCAAAATAATCATGATAGCCCAAAGAAATTAAATATGTTTGCCAGACAATTTTGCGATTTTTCTTTCGCCAAGGACGTAGGATACCAGCATCTTCGCCAACTTATGCTGCTTAAGAAATCTTATTTGTTTTCTTGAATCAACGTAGTTTTCGGCTGCGTTTTGCAGGTGACAATGTGAGATGTGTATATTGAATAGGATTTGATTTTTGTATTGAATGAAGTTATCAATTTTTATTTAATTTTGCGCCGACTTCAAAAGTTATGATTAATTGTAGTGTTATAGGTTGTTTGGCGAAGGAAGTTATTTTATACTTTTAGGCGCAATCTACAGTTTCATTTCATATCTTTTTTTTTTTTTTAGTTGTTTGAATAGTAGTTGCTCTTTGGAGTCGGTTCTATTTTTTTACAAAAAGATTTTATTTTTCTCTTTTCAGTGAAAACTTATAACAGAACATCAAAAGACATTCGAAGGCAGGTTCACAAATCACAACTTCCAAGAAAAGTGACATAACTAAAAAAAAATGGTTTATGTCACTGAAAAATACATGAAATGCACCCAATGTGAACAAAAAAGTTACATCTCCATCTAGAAAGCTATCCACTCGAGAGACAGTTGTGCCAGTTTTATTCTAGTCAAGTTATTTTTAAGTTGATTTTTCTCAAATACCTGCATTTTTAAGTTGTGTCACTTTTCTTGCCTTTATCGGATATGAGCAAAAAACTATATGTTGAATGAACATACGTTAAGAAGACTTTAGAAATGTAAAGAACGGATACGCTGTATTCGTAACTAAAAATTCTGTTAGGCATATATATTGAACTTTACAGTGAATACGTGTCACCCGCTGCGCTGGAAATTGCGCAGCGTAAAGTTCAAATAAAGAGCAAAATATGCATTGCAGCTGACGGACAGAAGTTTCAACATCGACACTTACATACTGCTTTTACCAGTGTAGCTGCAGGCGTTCAGCAGTTAGAGTGAGAACAGACTTTATGAGTATCCTGTCATTTGTTTATATCTTAAAGAAATCATAATGAAACCTATTTCAGGCTAAGATAATTACAACAAAAAAAGTGTTAAAATTAAATCATCTCTTACGAAGTTAAAAGCTAACAAATTTCAACAACAACAACAATGAGAAACATGGTTTGTATTGAGAACCTCTTCCTTTACGAAGTCGGTTTAAAGCGTCTATGCGTTAATCGATGTGGCCGCTTACAATAACTATACTTTGAATTTTACATAGCATAAATGTCACCCGCTACGCTACACCTTATGCAATGTCGTTCAAGTGTGCACAAAATAGGAAATTGTGAACAAACAAATGCACGTTTTAAGCGTTCATATTTAGCATTAATGTCTAAACTATCTTTTCGTACTAAATCGATGATGTTCTGCAAGTTTATAATTCAGTTTTTTCCTCTGTCTTGAACCGTTTCCGAGATAGGAAAGCTAGCATGAATGTCTAAACTATCTTTTTGTACTAAATCGATGATACTTTTCAACTTTGTAATTCACTTTTTTCTTTAGAACCGTTTTCGAGATAGGAAAACTAACTCGCTATTTTCCACCAGGTAGCGCTGTAAGTGGTTAAACCTTGTACTGCATGGCCACTTTTCTATACTTACATGCCATTTTTATCACTATAGTTGCAGCCGTTTAGCAGTTAATAGAGTTGGGACTGATTTTTTTGGGCACCCTGTATTTTCTTTAGTTCGTAAAGATATTACAATGGGACCTATTTCAGACCAAGACCTTTTCAACAAAACAAAAAGTATCAAAATCGGAGCATCCGTTCAGAAGTTATGAGCTAACAAACATAAAAAAAACATACGGTTTGAATTGAGAACCTTCCTTCTTTTTTGAAGTCGGTTAATAAAAATGTTATGAAACGAAACATCTACATAACACCATAACACAATAAAATACACACAATACACTAGTTTTTTTTATTATATGTCATTGAAGAAAAGAAACTATTTATTTATTTACTACTAACTTTAAGAAGTATCCGTGAAAACGAAATTGTAAGTTAACTTTGTGCATAACCCCCCCCCCCCCCAACACACACACCCATAATATATATATATATATATGTATATATATATATATATGTATATATATATAAAATAATAATAATAATAATAATAAAAGCGATAGAAGATTTACTTTTGACAATTAATTAATTGTAAAAAATAAACTTAGATATTTAATACCATGTTACTATATTTTAAATTAGCAAAAAATGAAAGTAATACAAATATCTTGTTTTGTTTTCTGTTTTTTTGCCATTAAAATAGTAATTAGCAGAACAATGATAATAATTATAATAATAATAAAAAATAACTTTTGTGCATTGTTAAAATATACACGAAAAAACTACAGTTAAATTAAATGTATTAAATAACATCATACGATTTTTTTTCAGCCTGAAAAAAGAAAATTGAAGCAGCACGTTTCTTAAAAAAAAAAAAAATATATATATATACTAGCAGGCTTTGCCCGCTTCGCTGGACATTAAACTTAAATGAGTTGTCAAAATCCCATATCTTTATTAATAACCTAAGTTCTCGCTGTGATTGGTAGAGGTTTTCTCGCTCGCAAATTAAGGACTCTGGGTCTCCACTGTCTTCGGCACAACTTAGCCACTTCTTATTTCCCCTTCCTCAGCGGTGAGTTCGAAGTTTTGCCAAATCACACTAATGTACATAATGCGTACACTTAATCAATATCCAGTCTGGGTCCCCACTGCCTTCGGAACACACTTCTTACTTCTCCTTCCTCAGCGGATGAGTTCAAAGTTTTGCAAAATCCCACTAATGTACATAATGCGTACACTTAATCAATATCCGCGCACAAAAATTCGCCATTCTAAGATAATTCAAAGCGAATTCAAACGGAAAAACATGTTTTTACGCATGTTTATTGGGAACAACTTCAGTATAACCCCACAACGATATTTGGCGATTTTTTTTGTTGGTGCTTATGGCTAAATCATAAATCATATATAATAAATGATAAAATCATAATCTAAATCATAAAATCATAATCTAAATCATAAGATCAAAAATCCAAAATAAACAACATATTAGGCTGCATATTATATCGCAAACAGTCCAGAACGACATCGTTATCCTTCAAAACGGCGCCAAAGAAAAATCGGCAAATTCAGCTGTGGGGTTATACTAAAGTTATACCGTTTATTGCCCTCCGACTCCGAGAAGGTGTGTGTGTGTGGGGGGGGGGAATTTCGAATTTCGTGAAATCCAGTTACAATAAGTGCCGGATGCAAACAAACAATTTACGCACCAAATTTCGTGACCACAGAAGTCTTTAATAGAAAATATTATAAATAAATAAATACAAAACGCACAGCTTTAGTATGGGAACCCTTTGGTGACTTTAAATATTTTAAGCCATTTCTGCGATGAACTGAATTGGCTATCTCAATTGTGCAATTAAAGATCTTGGCGAGAAACGTCCGAGCTACTTCGGTTCCGAATTTCAAATTTTGCCTAAGGGATCCAATACTAAAGCTGTTCCATATCGAATCTGGTTTGAAAACGGAAAAAGGGTAAAATAAATTAGAAATATCAGACCTATATTTATAAATTTGATACCGAATGAAAGGGGCGATTTTGCTGAATTCAGGGGTTCAAACAGTTTTTCGATGCGACAATTAGATTTTTTAAAAATAACTAAAGTATGAAATTTAAGTGGCAACGGAAAAACGGATAAAATGAAAAATAAATTAGAAATATCAGACTTGTTGTTACAAATTCAGTACCAAATGAAAGAGGTGATTTTTCTGAATCCTGGGGTGTAAACAGTTTTTCGATACGACAATTAGATTTTTTTAAATTAACTAAAGTATGAAAATTAGATGGCAACACTTAATTTCAATCTTTTCATAATTTGTAGTGCGAATCACGCGAATACAAAAGTCTTTAACTTAAAAAATTATTTTTATATTTTATTTTTCCATTCAAAGCATTTTAGTGAAAAAATATTTATGGCGCATGCGCAGGCGTTTTTTACCCACAATTTAAACACTAATCATAATTTTGAAAATTTCTATAGATATAATTTCAAGTTGGGTGAAGACCTAAGTTTCTGCCAAGCGACGTTGAATTCCGTCCAGCCGTTCTCGAGTGATGCCCGGACAAACGTGTTTTAGTCTTTTACCCCCTAGGGGGGAACGGGGGAGAATTTCTGAAAAGTTGATAGATATAATTTTAAGTTGGGTGAAGACCTAAATTCCTGCCAAGCGCCGTTGAATTCCGTCCAGCCGTTCTCAAGTGATGCCCGGACAAAAAAAGCGACATTCGGACACGATGACACACACACACACACACACAGGCAAAATTTTCTGAAGTCATTTTCGGCTTTCATGGGGTGTAAAACGTGAAGATATCGCAAAATTTTTCGATTCCGACAAATTTACAGACAAAACTCTGATTTTATTAATAAGGTACTTGTACCCAATATGGACAGTGCTCTCAATATGGACACCCCTAATATCTTTAAAAGTAATAAATTTGATCGAGAAATGGCACTACATGTCCGTGAAGAAAACCAGTTGAAAAGATAATTTAGCCTTGAAAGTGCAAAAAAGCGCGCTGTTCGCCATTTTGAAGGAAACTTGTTTTTTCGTGGTGTGCTGATCGTAATTACAGGTAATTTTAAATTCTTATTAGATATGGTAAAATTGCTTTAAATATTGAAAGGTGGAGTGTTTTAGAAAGCTGATAAAACATATTTTCGATTGCTATTGCATATATTGCTTAAAAATGTTTTCTTTGTTTATTTATTACAAGATTTAGTAAAACTACGCCCGATTCCCAATATGGACACCTTATGTCTACATTGGAAGTACAACAAGTGAATCTTCAGATTCACAAATTTATAAAATATTCTGTTTAATGTTATTTTATTTAGCTAATTCATAATAAATTAATGTTTATATGTATTTTTGTATCAGTACTCTTATTACATTACGAAATAAGAGTGGAAGTACAGATGTTGAAGCTCTTGTTAACAACCTTCTCCTGTTATTGACCCACCTTCATCACCTGCGAGATCATTTTCCATGGAAAATTCTTTCACCAGCGTGTTATTGACTCCAACTGTAAGAAGGAAGAAGATACAACGTCGCCAAGCGATAAACTCAAAAGGCATCAAAGTGGTAAAATCCTTGTTCAACAAGATGACATCTGAATAATCCTCCAAGAAACCTCCTCCAAGAAAAAATCCTCCAAAAAGCCTTTGAAAAAAATCAATAGAAGCCTCCTCTCAGTAGGGTATCTGTTGGTGAAATCGTAGATACCAGCGGTATCGCTTCCTCAACAAAGGAGAGCTGGTACTGCTTCTTATGCAGTATTGATGCTGTTGCAGACATGCGGTTATGCATCAAATGCGGCAGATATGTTCATGAGGACTGAGTGGGATTTAGCGCCTATGAGGAAGAAGTTTTTATTTGTCCATCCTGTGAGGACTGAGTAATAGCAGATATAAGTTCAGCAGACAGATGCAATAAAGCTAAGCAAAAGCAACAATATTATTTCATAATATTTTGTAGTAACTGAGGTGCTTTCCATGTATCTTCGAAGAGCCACAACCAAAAATGTCCCCCCTCTCTTCTAAAGTGCATGTTCTGAAGATATTTACTGTGCCCGCAGTACTTTAAGATATATTTTTTTTATCCCCTCTCCTCTAAAATCCCTTGGATGAGTGGCTCTTCCATACACCCTGTGTAGTAGGTCGATAAGGAGCCACCTGCCCCTAATATGGACATGCATGTCCATAATAGGGACAGGTGGTTACTTATATGGACACTTATAAAAAATTTTTGTTTTTATCATTTAAATTAAACCAGAATAATTACAAGGTCGCTAATTTTAATAATGATAGTCAACAGTCCAGGGATAGTGGTCATACATTTTTGGAGTCCTATGACGTGTACACGGGGGTGAAAAAAATACATTTTCCTTAGGGTGTCCATATTGGGTACAGGTACCTTATATATATATATCGTTCATTGTAATGAAAAATAATATGAAAGTTTAAGCGATAAAATTCCTCAATTTAAAAATTTTATAAAAGTACTTTATCTAAAATGTATTTTTTTATAGTATGACTTGTAAATCGTGGCCAACACAAAACCTTCTTCTATATTATCCTACATAACAGCGCCACCTCCTGATTAACATGCAAAATTTATCAATATAGCTCCTCACAAAAAATAATTTACAAAAGGAATTTGGTGTAGTTTTAACCAATGGATGTTCAGTTATAGCTATATGCAAAAGTTGCACATTTTTGCAAAATTCACAAATTTACATTTTGGAAAATTTATAGCATAATAGCACCATATACCGGATGATATGAACTGAAATTTATCAGCATAGTTTTTCGTAATGGTAACATTTCGTAATGGTCTCAAACATTATGCTTGCATGCTACAGAAGTTGAGATATAGCCTTCAAATAAATATGAAAAATCTCTGTACAGCAGTCCAACTTGTTGATGTACACCAATTGTTAGTAAGCACAAATTTATGCCAAAGTGCAACTAAATTTAAATTTTATTCTGTGAAATAGTTCTTGATATACAGCTGTCGCACAGAGAGACATACAGACAGGCAGACATTTTCTAAAAATAGTAACACTGAGTGCAGGAGATCCAAAAACGTGTAACTTTATCAAAATCCAGAAAACGGATTTTTTTTTTTTTTTTTTTTTTTTTTTTTCCACAAATTTAATAATTTCTTCTATGAATATATATATATAAAAGAAAAAGTTATTTTTTCTAATTTGTAGTGAATTTTTTTTAATTTCAAATTGATAATTAAACCTCGCTTTCCCTAGATCAGAGCGCTACTGCAGAAAAATTGCTTTCAGGTGCATATTCATTAAAATGTTCTCTATCCCCTTAAATACAGAAGGTTCAGGACATCGAAAGATAAATATTAAACTTTAGATATCAATAAAATTTAAACAATGAAATGAAAACAGAATTCTTTTAAAAATCATGCTGACATATACTGAAGTATATTATGTGTAACTATGTTTTCAAAGTAAATGTGTTTGTTCGTTTTCAAAATTATTAAATTTTAAAAAATAATTGTCAGGCAATGATTTTTCTTCAGGAGTCTTCGACCACATGAAATAACAAAATTGCTTAACATAAAAAGTTAAGTTGCCTTCATTATTATTACTTTTGTGTATATTTGCCCAAATCCCTAAATATATTTACAGGTCTATAAATATTTTTTGTAGTTGAAACCTGAGATGAGTTTAAAGACATTTCTTAATAATAGGAAGTTTAGAATCATAAATTAGTAATAGCATATTGTTTTTCAAACTGTAATATAGTTAAGTTACATAAAAATAACTTTGTACCAATAAAAATCTTTCTACAATAATGAAATTCCATTTTATATAGGGGTATTATTCAAACAGAGCTAAACATTGTATTAAAGATTTTACTTTAGCAGAATTCATGTAGAAATAAGTATTTGAATGTAAATGAATATTGTAAAAGCATTCAAAAAGAAAGTAAATTTTGCTTTGAAAAAGACCATTGCAATCTTAAATAAAAAAAAAAAAAAAAAAAAAAAAAATGAAAATCAATGAATAATTAAGCAAATTATTACAGAAAATATTAAATAACAGATATTAATTCAATGATTTTTATTTTGAACTTTCACTGATAGAAAAAAAAAAAAAAAAAAAAAAAAAACATACACACATACATATATATTGCTTTTTTAAGAAAACAGTAATGTTAATTAACCCTCGCTTTCCCAAGATCAAGGCGTTACTGCAGAAAAATTGCTTTCAGGTGCCGCTTGGCATGTTTGGCAAAAATCACCAGCACCACGCCTTTTTGTATCGTTTAGAAGTTGCAACATTTCACTGGTTACGTTTGCTACCACTGGCAAATTAGCTTGACCCCATCTTGGAAAAGCGAGGGTTAATTGAATATCAGTCCTTCACACGGCATTTAAATTTGAGTTTTGCAATTTAATGAAGACTATTAAGTGGGAGTAGGGAGTATCAGTTAAATATTTCTAATTATTACAGTAATATAAATATTTGTAATTATGTTCAGAGCTTAGAAGAGATTCAAAAAAAGTATTTAGAAAAATAATTTCTTCCAAAACAGTACAAAATCAGTTAAACAAAGCTGGTTTAAAAGCCAGAAGATCTGAAGAAAGAAAGAAAAAAAAAAAAAAAAACTTTAGTGGGCCAAAAATTTAAAAATAACAAAATGGTCAGTTACTTAATAGATACCAATGATTTCCTCTAATAAATCAAGTTTAACTTATTTGAAGGTGACGAAAACAAGGTAGCCGGACGATGAAAAGGTGACCAACATAACGAAAATTGCACTTTTGATACAGTGAAACATTCTTCGTACATTATGGTATGGTGGTGCATAACTTTTCAAGGAGTTGGGCAAATTTTAATGCTATATGAATCAATTAACTCGAGATAAAAAAAAAAAAAAATATTTAAAAGAAGGTGCCTACCCGATTGTTTTGGAGATATCTTAGATTTTTTCACAATTAATATTTTAAGAAAATAATACACTTTGGCACTCGGTGTCTATGATAAGTTTATTTCAATCAAATTGCTAAAATTACGTATCCATCCTCATGAGAACCTATTATTCTGTAAGTAATCATTAATTTTTTCACTTTAATTTAAATCCTATAAAGGATATCGTGGAATTTTTTCTTTACTGGACATGGACATAATCCTGATCTCAATTCGATCGAAAAAGGTTAGTCTATAAATTGGTTGGTACAGGGGGGTGGGGGATTCGAAATTTTTATCCTACAAATTTACAGGAACAAGAAAAATACCTTTACGATATTTGACAGAATGAAATTTCTGAAAATTATGTTTGAAATCTGTATAATACTTTGCCATTAAGTATTGAAGCAATAATTCCATATAAAGGTGGATAAACTAATGCTGATTACCTTATTGTTATTCAGTACTGATTTGAAACGAAAAAAGAAATATTTTTACTTTATATATTACAATATAACGTGTTTATTTAATATAATAAATCATAATAGAATACAAAGGGTATGGGTATTATGCCACGTTTAAAAAGTTTGATGCAGATTTTTGTTGAATACTTCGTAGACTGTAATAGAGTGAATTACTAAATTTAAAACGTACATTGATATAATTTTATTTTATTTTATTTATTTATTTTTAATGAAAACAGGGCAGTTTTATTTGCATCAGTGATTAGTTTTGAAATTATTACAAATAAAATACTTATAAGTCAATCTTTCTACAGTGGTTTTATCTTTAAATTATTATTATTATTTTGTCCCTCAGTGTAGCAGACACTTGGTTTCTAGGAAACTGTTCGAATGATTTTAATAGCATAATTAAAGTAAGAATTTTATTTATTTATTTTTTTGACAGAACAATTTCACCTTAATTACTTTCATTTCAAGAAAATTAGCGTTCACTGATAACTCGTGTCTGACTCCAGACAAAATTTTGCAGAAACTCTACTGTTTATTTTCGAAACTTCTCGGAAAGTTCTTTTTTTATGTTTATATTCGAGAAAATTAGCACTCATTGTTAACACATGCTCTGCCGGGAAAAAAAGGCGATATATGCCGAGTTTTCTTAGAAACCGTACTAATAATTTTTGTGAAAAATCAGGATTAGTGATGCGGGGGGAGGGGGGTCTCAAAATTAAAAATCTATGCAGCTTTTTGTCTTTTTCTGAAATATAAAAATATAATAGTAAAAATTAAATCAATAAAAACACAATTTTTATTAAAATAATTACTTACTAGAATAATAAAAAGTTATATAAAATTTAACATTTGTGCATTCTTTTAAATTGTACTTAAAAAAAAAAGTGAAGTTAAATACATTATTAAGAAAATATTTTTACTTTCCGAACACTATAGTGAGGAAAGTATTGTAATCATGTCAAAAATCCGAATTTGAGATTTTGATGTTTCTATACGTGACGAGGTCCAATGAGTTCGTTTTCACTATTTTTGCGATGATGTATGTATGTGTGTGTGTATGTATGTGTGTATGTATGTGTGTATGTATGTGTGTATGTGTGTGTGTATGTATGTATGTATGTTTGTATGTCTGTGAGTGAACACGCTAGCGTCTAAACGCTTTGTTCGAATAAGCTGAAAGTTGGTACGTATATTGTAAGTCACCATAGTACGAACCCTATAGATTTTGGGGAATCTAGCACTTATATTTTTTTTACAGGGACACAAAGAAAAATTCTTTATCATTATGGTCTATGGGACCAAACTCTTAAAATTGCGATAGCATCTAAACGCCTGATTCAATTGAGCAAAAAATTTATACACATATTATAGGTCACAGATACGCAATCTGTATAGATTTTGGAGAATCTAGCACTTATAGCTTTTTTACAGGGACACAAAGAAAAATTCTTTATCATTATGGCCTATGGGGCCAAATTTTTAAAAGTGTAATAACGTCTAAACGCCTTATTAATCTGAGCAAAAAATTTGTGCACATGTTATAGGTCACAGTTGCACCAACTGTATACATTTTGGTGAATCTACCACTTATAGCTTTTTTACAGGGACACAAAGAAAAATTCTTTATCATTATGGCCATGGGACCAAATTTTTAAAAGTGCGATAGCATCTAAACGCCTTATTCAATTGAGCTGAAAATTTATATGAATATTATAAATTACTGTTTCACTAACCATAAACATTTTGGTGAATCTAGCATTTATAGGTTTTTACAGGGACACAGCGAAAAATTATTTATCATTATGATCTATGGGCTCAAAGTTCAGTAGCGTTAAATAAAACATCGTGAAATATATGGAGAAAAATACTCAAACACTCTATTATGGTTTTCTCTCTTTTGTTTGTTTAACAACTCCTCTTTCTTTACTTTATCTACAAAACTGTTAATTACTCAATGTTCGGAAAGTCGAGTGGAGTCACTCCAGATTTTTTTTTTCAGTCTGTATAAACAAAATGAATATGCACATTGATTTTAAGGAAATGTTTTATTTTTATTATTTATTTATTTTAAAGGAGTAAAAAAATCGAAGACTTAAGCAATTTGTAAGAATTTTTTAATTTAAAATTTTAATTGGTTAATAAATATTTATTCATTAACAGTAAAAATAAAATTTTTGAGCAAGATGCAAAAAATGTCTTTCAGTTGAAAATTAATTGTAAGTAAACAGAAAACATATAATTCTGTGTTTTAAAGTTAATTAAATATTATCAAGAATCAAAATAATATATAATATATATAATTTTTCATTTAAGGGACAAACATAATATTAACCAATGTAAACAGTACTTAATGATAAGATAGATATATTTTTGTGGTGGGGTATTTTTTGAATCCCACATTGTACTGAAAATGATCGTATTCTGCACAAAAAATGTTTCTTTCTGAATTCGGTCGTGTGAAAAACGGTCACACCTCCTTTTCAGATATTACCATGCCTTCCTTCTGTCACCAGTAATTTCTAGGTGTACCAGAATATGCTTTTTATTTATAAAAGATGATTATTCATAAAAAAAAAGGTCCATCGAATTTAATTTTTTTTTTTTTTAATGTACAAGGTAATTACAAAGTTGGGATTACAAAACGCTCTAACTTTAAAACTACAGGACAGAATGACTTAATATTTTATCAGAATAGCCTTAAGGTAAAGTAATTTTGCTTAATGAAGGAAAAAAAGTAGTTTCAGATTGTGAGGATAAATAGTGCTGTCAGGGTTCACATTGCTGTTGTGAAGGTATGCAAATTACTAAGATGTGACATGCGCACCGCAGACAAGTTTCCCCGACTGAAACCCGCGTGGTTTCTGGCTTTGGAGATACCTGAAAAATGTTTACAGGCGTAAAATGCGATTCTGGCCAACTTGAAGGTAAGCATCACGCGCCACATTTATAGCAACAGCACACATATCTTCTGATCTGTTCTGGAACATACTGTTTTCTTCGAACAACACTGGAAAAAGACAGAAAGCATATCGAAAACTTATGTGTTAATCATCCGTAAAGTGTTTGTTTCATGAAGCTCTTCTTTTTCTCTTGTCACTATCACTGTTTTCGCTGTAAACACGTATTTTCGGTTGTAAGTTTGTCTACAGTTTTCTTTCGGCAAACAACATTCCTGTGTTCAACGAATCCATGTAGACCTTTCCCCAGCCATTACCTTATACCGCTATCTATTGATACACTTTGGAATTACTTTTTTTCCTTCGCCAAACAAAATTCCATTGCTTCAAGATTGTTCTGGTAAAATATCAAGTCATGCTGAACAGTAGTTTTAAAGTTAGCGCTTTTTTAAATCGCAACTTTAGTTATAATCATCATGTATATGTAGTTGCGCTTACATAACGATGATCCCTGTTTATTACTTTCTTCTATATTCAACAGAAGAAAGTATTGGATTCGTAAAAATTTTCGACCTCGGGTTTTTGATGGATTTACACGTTTTGAGAGCTGTAGAACACGATTTGACCATTTTTAGAAAATGTCTGTCTGTCAGTCTGTGTGTGTGTGACAAAATTTTGTGGCAACTGTATCTCAGGAACTACAGATCAGAATTTCATACAAATTGGTATGTAGTTGCACATTGACATAAATTAGTGCCTATCAACTTTTGGTAAAAATTGTTTTACAGGTTGCGTTGCCATCCTGATTTTTTCTAAATTTTTAACATGGTGGTATAGGACAAAATCTATATATATAAAAGAGTACTTCCACTCACTCACTCACTCACTGACTCATCAACGCACAGCAAAATCTACTGGGGCCACTGACTCGAAACTAGGTCAGATTATAGAACATATAGTGTAAGCACCCCCTAAGAAGCGATTTTGCGAAATTCGCCACCCAAGGGGGGTGGGGGGCGCAGGACGTGATTTCACGTAAACCTTCACATCTCAAAGAAAAAAACAGATATCTGTAAAATTTTTGCATTAAAACATAGCTAACACAAATGCCTAAAAATCAGTTTCTGGAATTTTGGAAATTCGGTCCACAAGAGGGGGTGCGCGGCAAAATAGAATTTCACATGCGCAAAAAGTGATTTCTTAAAAAACCTTCATTAACTCAAAGAAAAAAATAGATATGCGTGAGATTTTTTTTTTCAAAATGTAGCTAACATAAATACCTAAAAACCAATTTCAGGAATTTTAGAAATTCGGCCCCTATTGGGGGGCAGGGGGCAAAACGTGATTTCCCAAAAACCTTTATATCTCAAAGTAAAAAACAGATATCCGTAAAAATTTTTGCTTTAAAATATAGCTAATACAAATACCTAAAGACTAATTTTTGGAATTTTAGAAATTCAGTCCCCAAGGAGAGGGGGAGGAAGCAAAACAATATCTGTATTATATCTTCTATGTATAATATAGATATTTCTTTTAAAATAACGTTTTAAAAATAATTATTTTAATTTTTAATTGTTGCAAAAAAAAAAAAAAAAAAAAAAAAAAATACGAGTTGATTTATTTTACGACTTATAATAAAATATATTTTCACGCGAATAGTAAAAGAAATATTAAATAATAAATTTTCTTAGGCTATGACAAAATGACGGTCATTATCAAAACTAAATAATAATAATAAAAATCCAACATATTTCGCAAATTTTGTTTCATAATCTTTTTTAACATACCTCAATTCTAGATTTCTTTTTAATAGTGTTTTTATTTATTCATTTATTTATTGGCACGTAAAATACTTTTGGCATAAAAGCTAATTCAGCATTATATTCAGATTTACTTATTCATAATGCAGGGTAATTTTTTTTAAATTTTGATGCTGAATTAGATACGACATTTTTCGTCAAGAAGTCTACTTTTGTGATAGCCACTTTAAGCCAAGTAGCCCATAAAGCACATGAACAAATAAATTATAAAATACTGAGAAAAAAAATTATATGTAGAAAGAAAGAAAGAAACAGAAACAATAATCTCATAAATTATGTATTTTTGTTTAAAATTTTGACAAACATTTAAAATTCACCAAGGGGAGCTATAATAAACCTGTACCACGATAAGGTTAAACATTTATTTTTTTTTCTATATTCCAACCACTGTTAACTAACTATGAAATACATATAGTCACAAAAAGTTAGTTGTCTCACAGCATATTGTAATATTATATTTGACGTGAAATTGCTGTCATTTTATGGTTGACCGGAAAAATCGAATAAATATAGGAAATAACGTAAAAGTAAATATTATGTACAGTACGTTACAGTGTTGTTCATATGTAATTAAAATTCAAATATAAATGGGCTACTTGAATTTTTTCGATACTGTCTGTTTCGAAATTGTCATTTGATAAGCACAAAAGTGGAAGCACACTGGTATGGCATTGACGCATGCAATAGCGACACACACCGGAAGTGAGCTTTTGAGCAATTTCAATGAATTTTATTTTTATTTTTTATCTATAAAGCGATATAGAAAAGAATTTTCGTTTAATATAGTGGCCAGCCAAGCGGGTAAAATTTGTCCGAAGAAATCCATAGGAGCTGAGGCCACAATTTTTAGTGTATGGCTTATTTACGTCTATCCAACACCCATTGCAACGAGATTTTGAGAATTTCCCCATTTTTTCCTCAAGGAAGGGAGAGCAATAAACACGTTTTCAAGCATAACTTTGCTTAAAATTATCACACTAAGATTAATTTTTATGTGTGGGTTGCTTATGCTTTCTCAACATGCACTATCAAGGAATTTTACGAAATTTCCCTCTCCCTCCCTCCTTTAAAGGCGGAGTGGGGGCAAAAACACATTTTTTAAGAATAACTCTGTTCCAAAGTACCTCAGGAAAACGATTTTTTGATATGTCGGTTGGTTACGCGTGCATACTCAACACACACACTACAAAGGGGTTTTGTTGAATTCCACCCTACCGTTCTTGGAAGATGGGGACAAAAAACATGTATTCATGTGTTCATCATCTTCACTAAATTATGTTAGGAAGGAGATTTTTGATGTGTGGGTCGGTTATATGTATCTAACTCATAGTATAAAGAGATTTTGAAAAATTCCCTCCCCTATCTTTCCTTTATGAGCAAGGGAGTAAAAAACACGTTTTAAAACATAATTTTGTTTCAAATAATCTCAGGATCTCGATTTTTTTTTCATGTCTGGTTAGGTATGCAAGATGCACTATAAAGTGATTTTGCGATTCCCCCTCCCCCCTCTTCTGGGCTGGCGCGGCAAAAAACACGTTTCAAGCTTAAATATACTCTAGATTACTTTAGAATGATGAATTTTGATCAGTGGGTGTTGATTAAGTGTACGGAATATGCACTTTGATGGGAGGAAATTTTGCAAACTTTCAACATTACCCGTATGGGAAAGGTAGTAAAAAATAGGTAAGGTACTGCCGAAGGCATTGGGGCTCCAGATTCGAAAAGTGTGGGGAGCAGGAAAACCGCTACTGAAGGTAGCGGGGAACTTTAACTTACATTTTGACTGATTTCTTTCTTTCCTTCTTTTTTTTTTTTTTTTCTTCATCATTTTTTTTTTTTTTTTTGAGATTTTTTTATTATTAATGATATGAAATATTGAGAATTCATTTCGATATAATGACCAGCGAAGCGGGCAAAGCCTGCTAGTTTTGTATAAATGTGCATAAAGAGAATTATTATTTAGTAATCATTATGAAATTTACAAGAATTATTTATAATAGAGATAGTCAACTGGGAAATTTTTTTTGTATGTGTAGGAGGCCCACCAGCGGCCGAGCGGTTCTGCGCTCAAAGCTGGTAGACGTGAGGTGCCGGGTTCGATCCCCGGTCGCGCTCGTCGGCCTAGCCGTTTGGAGTTTTCCGTGGTTTCCTCCGAAACTTGCGTAAATACGGGCTAGGACCCCTTAGAAAGACCTCCACGGAAGGCACTCCCCCTCAGGCCTAGGACCCCAGTGTTGTCAATCGGCCTTAATCCCTAACACCAACACCTTTGTATGTGTAGGAGCCTCGCCACCCCCTGGGTAGGACGTCCCTCCTCGAGGGGAGTAAATTTTCATGATGGGTATCTTTCAAAAGAGCTCACCAATACCTTTAAAACGAATGGTTGAACCATCGATCTGCGATAATTTAAAATAAAGTTATTGATTTTTTTTTCATTTTTAACAATTTTTTTTTAAATGTAATATTGACAATATTATTGACTTTTTTTGGATATTTAGTGTTATACTACTTCTCTAATATGGAAATCGTCTGCATTATCATGGAAGATAATTTTTTAAATAATAATTTTAATAAATTATTTTTACTGAGTGATTTTGTATTGGAAAATATAGAAGAAAGTCATGTGGTGGCCACAACATACTAGTTTTTGTTATGGAATCTTCAACTGCCGAATTAATAACAACTCACAAAAGTAAGCCATGTTTAGTTCTCGATAATTACCAACATCGTCCACATAGGAAAATATAATGAATTTATAACTTGGATAAGCGCAAAAGAAAAACAACTAAAGTGCAAGCGTGTCGACACCATTCATTCGACACACTGGTGGCGCAACGATCAATTCCGACTTTTACATCACTAAATGTTTACCGAAACTGAAACAATTCGTTAGTTCGTACCACGAAAAAAAGTTGTGTCCAGACCTCACCAATAGCCTTTATTCCAGTAAAAAAAAAAAAAAAAAAAAAAAAAAAGAAAAACAGCAATGGCTCACTGAAAAAAAAGAAATGTACGTTTCGTACTGAAAGATGGCAACCCCACAAATGTTGAAAATTTTTAGGGTGTTCTTACCCGGTTGGTTACGACAATGAATGGGAAGCAAAATATGAGCGGTAAGTAGTAAAAAGAATTACATGAAAGTTCAAAGAACTTGATATATCTGTTATCCAGGCTATGATGAAGAACATTAGGAAAATCCTCCGAAAAATCGAAGATATTAGACCGTGAAAGCCTACGTAAATGTGTATTTCTAAAGTTAATGAAATAAATTAAAAATTTTGCGAAGCAATATCCAGTTTTTACTTTCTCTTACCCATATGTAAGAGAAAGTTTTTGGGTCAAATTTTCGAAATTGAGTTTTTGTTATATTTGCACATTTTAAGGTCCTCTGAATCAGAAAATTATGTTTTCAACGGTTGGTCTGTGTGTGTGTCTGTTTTCAGCGTATCCCAAGAACAAATAGTAAGCAGGAAGTTCAAACTTGGTATTCTAAATGAATATTATATAGTGATGCACACTAAACTGTTCGTTGAGATCTAGCAAATGGTTATGTACAGGGACATCCAAGAGAATTCAAATACATTACGTCTATGGGGGAACATGGTGGTAAGTACAGTGTAACATTTACAGGCTGTCCTGAACGAAATGGAATGGAAATATTTTTTTATATGCAAAAAAGCATGTTTTATGTAGATTGTTGTATGGAAATCATTCATCATTCGTTTACAGGAGGGTTACTCAAAGAATTTGGATATATGGGGCTATATTTGGAAACTGCAATAAATATATTTCCTTTTGTGTTATATGATTTTCATATAAGACTAAATTTAAGTACACAATGTGATATGCTGCTAGTTTTTAGATAATATATAAGACTATCTCAAATTAAGCTAAACGTTCTTTTCTATAGAAAGTAAGAGACGGAAATGTTTTGTCATATTTTATTATGTCGACGAATATTGCTCAGGAAAGAAAATTAATTTTTCATACCCATATTGTAAACAAAATATTTTTTGAAGTTCTATTTTCAACTTTTTTTTGTGTATAGTAATAGGCTTTTGATATCTGTGTGGAATTAAACCTCTCTCAGAAAGAGAATATTCTGCATGGAGTGAAACAAATAGTAGTCTGAAGGAGTAACATCTAGTGAATACCGCTGGTGGAGCAACACATCCCATCGAAACTATTCTAAAATTTCTTTCTGTTGTTTGAAAACATGCAAGCGAGCATTTTAATGTTTCTTGCCATAATCGGGACGTTTCTCCTTCAATGCTTCTTTCAAATTGATCAATTGTAGCTTGTATTGCTAACCACTGAGTGTTTGATTGGCTTGCCACAATTCATAATTTACATCTTGGATTTACTTATCTTATCTTTTTTGTTGGTTTACCAGACTTATTGTCATAGCTATTGAAATTATCTTTTTTGCCGAAAATAATCAATTGTTTCTTATACCATTAACCACTGAGGTTTTGATTGAGTTGAAAGATTCACAATTTACATCTTAGATTTTCATTTCTTTCTTTTTCTGTTTTGTTGGTTTACCAGACTCTTTGTTATGTATATCGAAATTATCAATTTTAAATCCCCGAAATCGTTCGTTCCATGTTGCATTCGATGGTACATGTTTACATAAATGCTTAATAGCAACCCATATATTTCTGTTGCAGTTTTCTTCGCAATGAAAGAGTTTAATATAACTGCTCGCAAATGCTGTTTCGTTAGCAAAACACTCAACATGTTTTCTAATCTAAATAAATATATATTTTAAATATTAACCAAAGATCATGCACTATTTTTTAAAGGATGTTGTCAAATTTTTAAACAAAACTTTTCTGATTTATTTACAGGCATGTCATACTTCCATTTATTAAAAAGAACGGAGTCATATATTATACACCCAATATTTTGTAACTTTTGCATTTTTTTACTGATTTCCTTTCCTTTCTACGTATTAATTATGTCTGTTCTACGCTTTTTCTTACTCCCTCACACTTTTCTTTCATTTTGTCGTCTACAGTGTCAGTATATGCTTTCTTGTTCATCTGATAAAGAAAGGTCACTGTACAAAATTATGCTAATTTTTACAAAAGAAGTATGTGTATAAAAAAGAGTCTGTTTATCTGTTGTATATTATTCTGTTTAGTAACAGAATGTTCCAGCACTCGTTTTTGGCAGCAAATTCTGCGTATTTTTTTACAGTGTGTATATTCTTTCGAAATGCACAGTGCCTAAAATTTTAAGGCGTTTTTAAGAAGAGTGATCCTTATCATTCTGCACTTTCTGTGTTCTGCGCTAGCTGCTGAAATTTTGATTAAAGATATTAATAACTAAGAAAAATATAATTTTTATTTCAGCTAATAAAAGGTTCTTAATATAGTTTGGTGTGGCACTCTACTTTTTTTCTTTTCTACATTACTATTTACGTATTACTACAGTTTAAAGTGGAAGATAAGATATCTGTATTTCAATATTTACAAAGTACTTTAAATAATTGTTGAAAATCGTTTTAGTAACAGATTTATTTCAGACACAGATTTATTCCTCTCTGTGCGGCAGGGGGCTATTGCTCCTTTCAATTCCCCCGTTTTAGTATAAAAGCTGCATTCATAAGCCTTTGAGGTTGTTATAAAAAAAAAAAAAAAACTCACATTATTCAGAGATTTGCCACACACATCAGTGTTTGAAAATCATTCTGTACATTTTGAGTATGAGTTTATATTATCTGTAAATTGTATATGGGAACGAAGAGGTATATGGAATAGTCAGGTAATATGGAATACAATTAAATCGCAACTGTTCGGCGTTGCATCCTATTGGAAGCACGTCACACATCTTCATTGGACCTTAAATATGATCGGTAGTTCATTTTGTGTCAGTGAGAAGAATAGTTTTTGTGTCGTACAGCTTTTTTAGTTCATCAAAATTCAGACATTTTTCATTGCAAGTAATTACGAATTTTGTAATCTATTTACGAATCAATAAAATGCGTGATTTCCGTTAGTGGAGTTGCGTTAAATAGTAGTATGATTCCCATGAACTTATTTCTACCTACAGTTGGTTGAGGTTGATTTATTCTCCAAGATGGTGATTCGGGTAATATGGAATACCAATTATTCCATATAATTTGTGATTTTTTTTTAAACTTGAATGTTGATTTTTTTTTTCAATATTGTTTATTTTAAATAATATTTTCGAAATAAAATATCTATATTGCAATTAGTCATAATTTTCTGTAAAAATACTACCCTATTCCATATTACCCTTTAAGGAAATGGGTATTTCATATTTCTTTCATAACCATTTCATATTACCTGCTTGTTCCATATTACCTGAAAATAACTTTTTTTTTTTTTCTTAACTAAATATTTTGCGTGCAGACTTTATTTTTTGTAACATAAAACCATCAAATCACATTAACAACATTTGAAACTTTCCAGTCGAATTCACAATGAATGCTTCAGCAAATTATGATGAGTTCAAATAAAAAGGGTGTTTCATATATATATACCTACTTTTCCCTCCGCACCAAGAAGTGTACTTATATTTAACACAGGAAAAAAAAAAAAAACCTTCAAATACCATTTGAACCACAAATATACCAGTAATCCTTTATGTGGCCCTGTATAGAATGAATGGGTAATTTTCGAACCTTATTGTATGTGAATATAAAATATGTTTTTTCTTGTGTATGTAAAAATTATTTTCATTTAGTGGAGTTTAAAGATATCAAACTTTACTTACCTGAAATTTCTTTGAAATTCGTTAAAAAACTTATTACAATTGTTATTACAAATAAATAAATAAATAAATAAATATAAAAAATAACGAGGAACACAATTAAAACTTGCGACTCGTGTAATTAGAGTTAATTTTTTAAATGTCATTTATTTTTTATTTTTTAATTTCCCATTTAAAATCAACTGTTGATAATTTGTTATTATAATCAAGTAAATTAAAATAACAATGTACAAAATTTTAATTAGTATATTATGAAATAATAGTTGATTAATATTTTTTAATGCGAGAATGGAATGTTTTATTATTCGGCAATTAATTAGTCAATACAATTTATAGTTAATTATTATATTTCCAGTTTAAGTCATTAAAATTAAATGAATGCAAAAGAAATATAATTTAGTTTACTATAAATCATTGTGGACCAGATGTGACAATTAAAATTATATTTTTGTTTTCGGGATTTATCTTCATTGCAGAATGAACATGTGAATTAAAAAGATCTTTTATAATTTATCTGAGGGTTATTATATTTTTACTTTATGCAATGAAGTTGCATACCAGTTAAACCAAGCTTGAAATATATCATGTATAAATCAAATGCAATTAAGATTTTTGAATATAAATGACATCTTTATTTGAAAAGTTGTGCCAATTATATTTTTTATTTACTAGCCATATACAATTTTTGAGAAGTACAGAAAAAAAATTCCAACGGTAAGGTAAAAGCATCAGTAGTGGACCCCGTACCAGTAGACACCTTTAAATTTAAATCCAGAAAATAAACTTTCTAATCCTTCTAAAGGTAGGAGCAATGTTCAGAAAGGAAGTTACAGTCCTCTATTATTAGTATCTATTACTAGAAATACTTCTAGCCATCAGCTTTAGAATAACTGAACTAACTGAATTAACTAATAACTGAATTAACTAAAAAAAATATGCACTTTTCTGATTTTGCCGTTTTTTCTTAATGTTTTGAATACGGAAATAAAATTTTGTTTGTTTTTCCTCTGCTTATTTTTAACTCATATCTTTTATATTTTGCTTTCATAAGACTAAAATAAGTATGTAGAATTCCTTTATTGTGCTATTTTTTAAATCTTGTATTAATATATATTATTTTTATTACTGATACCAAAAAATGTCATCATGACCAGTAGTGAACAGCCCTGCTCACTACTGGCTCATTTGACATTTATGGCCAGATTCAGTAGCGGTCACAGCTCTCTAATCTCCCAAATTTAGAGTTGAGTTGAATGTTCTTAACGTCGCACTAAAGCTACGCATTGAGTAATTGGCGAAGGTCTTGGACTCACTCCTAGGAGTAGTAAGGAGACATAGCATCACAACTTCGATCTTCTGCGGAGAGGATGGCTCCCATGCTTTCCCAAATTTAGAAGGCAGATGGTTTGTTTGTTGGGTTTTACGTCGCACAAGTGCTGCTTAGAAGGCAGAACAAAATGGGGTTTTCCTTGATGATTCATGACATAATCTCGAGGCGTTTTAAGTTTCTTTATTCGCGAATTTTTTTGGGGGGTTCCATATTAGAATAATTGATTAAGTTCGGTTTCCCGTTGAAATAGCATAACTGCATTCAGTATTTAGAGGCTTGAGGATGAGTGCATTTTATGTCGCACTAGTGCTACAGTACAGGCAATTGACGACCGTCTAGAACTCACCCCTAAGGATAGTCCGGAGACATTTGGTGACCTCCAAAGGTTTAATTTCGATGGGAATATGCAGGACATTGGTATTTAGAGAGTTATATCTCTCATGATTGTTTTAAGTAAGGTCTGAGAGATTGGTGTGATCGTGATCTCGTTAATTAGTTATACTCTTTCAAGTTATTAGTTTCGCGTCAAAGACGTCGTGGTGCAAAAAGGGAAGCCAACCCTCCCACATAAGATCAAAATATGACGGTTTTTCTGCGGAGAATACTTAGGGATGACTCCCAAATCATCGCTAATAATCAACTACGTACCTTTAGCGTGACGTAAAGCCCACTCAACCTTAACCTATCTCACTTTAAAAAAATCATAACCCTATCCCTACTTAAGCCTATCACTCTTAAAAAAATCGAGTGAAAATTACTCCGAAGGAGCAAAACTTAACTCTTTCGGAGATAAAAGTGAACAACTCCTTAGGAGTTAATTTTACTCCATTTTCGGAGCAATTCTGTTTTGCTCCATTTTAGAGCATTTTTTTACTAAATTTTGCGATTTCCATTTTACTTGATTTTGGAGTGATTTTGCTCTATTTTAGAGCACTTTCCACTACATTTTAATTTTTCTATTTTGCTCCATTTTGGAGTTTTTTGCTGTATTTTAGACCCCTTTCCACTGCACTATTACTTTCCATTTTACTTGTTTTTGGAGTGATTTTGCTCGATTTTAGAGCAGTTTTATAATTTATTGTTATTATTATTATTATTATTATTATTATTAATGTATTGATTAGTTTTTGATTATTAGTCTATGGAAGAATTATAGACATGATCCGTAATTCTTGAATATATACATGTTTAGATTAACTGAAGATCCTGATGTTCAAAGAAAATAAATAAATTTCATAAAAACATCCGTATTTGAAGTAGCCAAACGTTAGAGGGTATGTACATTTTTTCTTTTCTTTTCATATTTTATACAATTTTCAAATTTAAATATGTGCAATTTTTAGAATTTTTAAAACTATGAAATTAATTAATTATTATTATTATTTTTTTTGATAGACAATTAATATAATATAATTTTATGTGCTTAGTTGTGTTAAAATAAGTAGAAAATTAGAAAACATAATTGACAGCGTTACACTTTATGTATATATATTTACAGTATTTTCTTTTGAAAATAATTTATCAATTCGGGTTTTGATTAATTCTCAATAACCAATTACGTATAATGTAATAGTGTTATTAATCAAAGTAGTTTGGGCAATTTTTGCCATAGCAAATCTGCTAAAATTATTGCCACACATTTCTAGCTTCAAAAATTACTCGTAAAAAAAAAAAAAAAAAAAAAAGACTTTAATTTGATTTAGTGTAAATATGTTAATATAATCTTTAAACTGATAACGATTAAATATTATGTACGTAGCTTCCTATTCATGCTATATTTATTTTTTATGCACCCAATAGTTAAATGCTGTAAAGGTTTTACATTTATTTTCTCTCATTTAAAAATACTAATTGATAAAGATAAAAGAATTAATCTCTCACATAGGATGTCACTCTGTAAAGCAACAAATTATTAATTTCAGTTTTTATTATTTATTGAAAAATGAGCAGAGCATTTAATTAAACTGCTTTATTTAAAATTTCTGTAAAATATATCTGAGTGAAAATAATTTTAATATAAAATCTCGATAAGTGTGAATAATAAATTATAAACAATAATATGCTCCTCTTGATAGGCTAAAATTTAACTCTGGTGGAGTTTTTATAAAATCGTCTTTATTTTGTTTGTTTATTCGTTTATTCTTTTGTTTACACGACATTAAATAAAAATTCATTATGATTCATAATTTAGAAAGTTAATTTAATTATTCAAAATTTAGATGTTATTTAATGTTTATCATCTGTTTATATTTAATTTAGAAATGAGACTTGTAATGGCTCAATATTTGTTTAAATTTTATAATTGAGAATTAATTAAAATTTAATTCCTTAAAACTTCAATTACATTGCTTTGTTGATTCCTATTAGAAAGATTATATTACATTTGCATAAGAACAATTAAGCAGATAATTCAGAGGAAAGAAAGATATTTAAAATGAAAAAGCACATAGAACTCGTCGATAATTTTAAACAAATTTATAAAATGTCATTAAAATCTATTGTTTTAAAGAATTAAAAATAAAATGGGGGCAGTTGGGGACAAATTTTTGTGAATGTGGTTCGAGTTGCAGTAGCCTGTTCGTGGTCAGTAGAGCGCCGAGCTTATAACTGTAAGATTGCGAGTTCTGTACTTGAACCGGCCGAAGATCGACCTGTACATCAATGCTGACTGGTGCACATAAAATACGGCGTAGTCGCAAAATCCTCCATACTTTCACTCAAATTATACCTCTGGAAGTCGCCGAAGCAGGAGAGCCATCCCCTCCGTGGAGGAAATTGTGATGGAATGTTTTCTGATCCCCAATTCTTCTACCTTCCCCCAATTACCCATAGTGTACCACTAGTGCGACGTAAAATCCACTCAAGCTTCAACTCTAAACATGGTACCCAATGGTGATTTATGTACGTGGGGAAAAGCTGCTAAAACGGGTCTGCCCCCGAGAAATGGGGACGCTTGGTCACCTTAATTTTAAAGTGAAAATTCAAAGGTGCCCACTACTGGAACAAAAAAGTGTCCACTACTGGGTTTTAGTGTGTCTACAATGGCGCATTTTAAGCTCTTCGCATTTTTGTTTTTTTGCATGTTTTTTTTACATAAATGCTACAATTAGCAATTTTCGTAATGCAGTCATGTGTAGAAAGAGTTAATAAAGACGTGAAACATTAATTATTTTTCGAGTTACTAAAATTTAGAAAATTACACAAAAAATAGCCAGTTCTTAAAGTGTCTACTACTGGTGCTCTTACCCTAACTTAGAAGACTAAGTAAAAATTAGTTCACATTTTCATTTTTGTACCTATCATTAGCCAGTTCGGTGTTCAAGGCGTATGCATACGTTATTTTCTAGCTTATCTAAGCGAATATGACGTGCGACGTCACCGCAACATTAACTACAATAATTTTTGCATTAGTAAATTGTATTCTATTTGTTTTCAGTAACATTTTCTCTTCTAACAAAGACAGAATAATCAGTGAAAGTAATTTTCTGGAAGATTTAGAGCCTGCCAGATTGGTCTCTAATCTTTAAACCAATTAATTTCATTAAAAAAATTTTTTTTGATTAAAATTGTTAAAAAAATCTAATGACTATGAAATGCATATTGGCCGACTTAAAAATATTGTGAAATTTCGTTTTTTTGAGTAATGTTTATGATGAAATTGTGTTTTTATTGTGTTTATACTGTATAACATTTTTATTATGTTTATAAAAATATTAATAATTATATGGAAAAATATATTCGAATATATATATATATATATATATACATGTATGTATGAAAGTATGCATTTATAATACACTACATTTCCATAAATGACCGAAACTTTCGATTTCAGACGTTTTATCAAATATCTCAAGAAGTACTGCACATCAAGTCGTAATCCATTTCCACCCAAACACGTGTTAAGGCATCTGAATCAAGTCTATCGATAGTGGCTGTGACAGGCTGTTTCAGTTCCGCTATTATCATCAGGAAGGGGAGAGACGGATTTCTTGTCCTTTACGTACCCCCACAGGAAGAAATCCATAGATCTTATATATATAGACCACGCATCCCCCCCTCGTTATCTGTCTGCATCATGAAATAGCTTCCCCAGCAAAATTGTCACGTGATGTTGGCCTGGAGGAAGAGTGAAGAATGATCACTGTGTTATTTTTCTGTAGGAACAAATTTTGTGTTTTTTAATATTTTTATTGCACTCGCACTTTTTATTTTAGCATTTAGATTTACGCATGGATGGAAGGTTAAACTTTCATAGATTAATAACATAGAAAAAAAAATGATAAATCATTTTGCAAGCAAAAAAATTGCGTTTGAATTGACATAACCATCTTAAATCGTGCATGCATACAAATGAAAGGGGGAAAAAAGAGAGAGCTTTCTTACAGATTTCAGAGGAATCACCCCTATGTCCAGTTCACGTGACTTCCGAGACTCAGAACAAAGGATGGAGGTATCAGATTACACCCTCATGTTGAAGACATTCGCTATAATGGTCAGTCCTATTGGTGGCGTGATCTAGTATATAAGGTCTATGAAGAAATCACAAGTTATAGGTCAGGACTTCTGGGTGGCCATTGGGTAAAGGCCGGTTTCCATTGCGTTTGGAACTTCGAGGTTCAAAAAACCATTAATCACGCTCCCAACACAAAGAGCCAAATGTCTTGTCATCAGTTGTAACCTTTATCAGATTGCGCAGTTACTTCAAAGGAAAGCATGCACAATTGACAAAGCCTCTGGCCCCTCAATTATCTCAACTGGGGGTAGAGCCAGGGACTTTCTCCCTTCAAACCAACCCGTCGAACCACCTCCAACCGCTTGACCACATCAAAGGATTCTGAATAGTGCCGCTCGAAGCAATTTCCAACCAACCGCAGTGGAAACTGCACTTAAGGCCATGTTGTAGTCCGCGGCTCAGAGACTTCTTGCGATACAGTCGGTCGTCCAGGACTTTTACGTTTGCAAAACAGCCCGTAGTTTTAAATTTTTCATGCCACTGATAGATTTTCTAGTTGTAGCTTCTTTTTCTTATCGTGTTGGAAAATACCATTGTGCAACAAATGCAGATTTCCTTTTGTTAAATTCAAGAACACAGAAAGCCTTCCCCACTGCAGACATCGACATTTCAACTGACTAGTCACATAACATACACGCTATTGCCTACGTCACTTTCGTCAGGGACAAAACACAAACTTTAAGAGTTCATCCACCTTACGGTTCGCTAAGATGGTGCGTGTCTTTGACTGTTACAGTTTTAAAGCGTCTAAAATGTGAATACTTTTTTATGAATCACACTGTATAATAATTTCTATTTTTTTGTAATATACACAGGCAAAAATTACAAAACCGCTGAAAATATTGGGAATTGTTATTTATTTAGTATATTTGCATTTAATTTTCCCTTTTAATATGTGGATTTATATGTGAAAATATTTATACGCATATCAGAATTAGGAATCGGCTTCATAGATATGTTCTCAGCATAAGTATTACACAATAATCCACCTCTACTCGCTACCACTGACTTCCCTTTAAAATCCCTTTTTCATTTTACACACGTTACATAGTTGCCTCTTTTTCTATTAATAAACTCGAAAGAAAGTTTCATTGATTCATGTTTCCTAAAACACAATTATGGATGCTTGATTTAAATCATCAGTGAAGCCGAAAGAAATAGAAAATTAAACTGAGGTTAACATCAAGGGAAGGAAGAGAAATCAATAGTGTCCAAAGAAATAACTTTCGAAAATGCTAAAGAAACTTTTTTGCCAGGTTAAACCCTGTTATAGACTATAAATTCTCGATCATTTCGTGTATTCAGTTTATTGGCTTACCTTATACGCATAGATCGGAAATCTATATTTCTAGTTTAGTTATTTAGAAAGTGACTACTTATTCGTTCTAGATGAAGGCGGTATATTTTTTTCTCAGTGTATTGTTTTCCAAAGACGCCAGGCTGTAGTAATCAGGATACTAGAAACCTAATGTAAAATGAATCTAAGCCCCTGAAACAGCACGACTACACAAGTTTTATGGATTATGAACCAACATCTAAAGAGTCCCCCCTGCAACTTATTTGAAGTGTACAGGTACCTGACATCCTTAACCTATGGGTATGGGGGAGCAGATAACTTTCCTATTGCTCAGAGACAGAAACAGCTGAATCTTTTAATAGCCAGAAAGTTAGTAGCGTTAGAGGTTGCGGACAGGGACAGCTTTCTCTAGGGAACTCAGAAAGCTTTCATTACACATAGACATGCACAGATCAAAGACTTCCGTCGCTCTCATCGATGTAAGTAGACACTCCAGAAAGAAAAATTGGCGATACTGGCTGTTTAAATGCACCTTGTACAATCTCTTAGTAACCTGACCGTTTTAATACTTATTTGCAGCGGCATTACCTATGGAAAATAAGATACGCTACCAGTAATTACTCTAAGGGCTATCAGAAAAGGACACACTTGATCCTTCGGCACACCTGTTCAAAAATTGTCTAGAATGAGTAATCTCTAGGTAACTTACCACATATGAATTTCATTACATGCTAGATAACTGACAGAACACGAGTTTCATCACATGCTTATGCTTGAGTGTGCACGCTTAGCTGAATAAAAAACAGACATGTTATGTATATGCAGACATTTACTGGGTAAAAGGACACGATAGACTTGCATATGCATGACCATCCATTTAACATTCCAAACCAGGAATCTAAACGCCCTTGTATATGCACGACCATTCATTTACGCTTCCAAACCAGGAATCTAAATTCCATGTAATGTGTCTAACAAGAGTTAAGGAAAGACAAGCGATTTGATCTCTGATCTGTTTGCCTCGGGTGCTAATTTCATAATATATATTCTATAACGACAAATTTCAGAACTATCCTTTCCCCGTAAGCTATTCTTTTCACAGAGTCAAACAAAAAATGTAAGAAATGATTTATTTTTTATTTTTTATTTATTTATAACTATACGAATATTAATAAAAGCTTAAATCCCCCAATATTCATTCCCTAAACCAAAATCTGTCAATAATTTTAGAACACAATTTTTCTTATTTCTTGCAGAAAAGTCGTCTACGATAATTAATGCATGAATAATTATTAAAGCGAGTTATCTTTGTCTCATAAATTAAACTTATATTAAAATATATGTAATTGCATCAATGTTTATGAAATTAAGCATTGCTCTTTTAATTAATATTTTATGAATACATTGCAAGGTAACATTATATTAAATGAACAAGAAAAGAGATATGTTTCATTTCTTTGAATTGCAGCGAAGTTAGGAAAGTAATTATTACTTCTATCAAATAAATTGATCGATAAACTTATAGCCGCTGGTGAACAAAGTAATTCTCATGAAATGTAATGAAAGAAGAGATATTTTGTAAAAGTGGTTCTATATTTAGATATTCTTAAAAAAAAAAACGCTGACTAACATGGATAGAAAAGGATATAAGGGTTAAACAAGAACAAAAAATTATGTAGTTCGCATAGATTAATAATACTTTCCATGTGTACGAATTCATTGTATCGTGCACCGTCAAGGTCCTTTGCCTAAATGATTACATAACAGACAGAAAGAAAAACAGATAGATTAATTGAATTTATAAATACTCTTAAACATTGTTTGACAGAGTTAAAAACACTTGACATAAACGGAAATTCAGTTTCAACAATTTAAAAAATTTTAATCTTTAATGTATTTGGATACTTTAGAGTAACCTTGTAAATCTTAACGCTAAACATATACCATATTCTATAGAAAACACTGTTTTAGCACATGACAATAAATGTCAATTTTCTGATGATTTGTGCTGTACAAGATAATTAATTGTGATTTATAAAAATGCATCCCATAAAACACAATGCATTGACATTCTTTTGGGTGATTCTGTAGAGAAACCAGTTGTGCTATTCATACCTTTTTAAATATGGAACAGGTCATAGTGAATTTGAATAACATATATCATTTTGAAGAAATTTTGAAAATATTTACGTACGCTAGAGGCGGAAAGACGGATAGACTGATTCAAATTACAATTACTCTTAAACATTGTTAGAAAGTGTTAAAAACTCTCAATAAAACGAAAATGCAGTTGCAGCAATTTCTAATTATAGCCCATAATGTAACTGAATATTTTTGTATGATTCTGTAAATCTTCATACTAATCATACTGTATTCTATGGAAAACATTTTTTGTGCATATGAATAATAAATGTCAATTTCATTATGATTTGTGAAAAATAAAGGTATTAGAAGATGGTTTATAAAAATACCTATAACAGAATGCAGCACTATGGAATACCAGAGCTGCCAACCAAATCCGGCAAATTGTTAGTACCGCCCCTTTTTCTACACCACTTAATTTTTAGAGTAATTCTCTTCAAATATATTTACGATGAATGAAGAAAACAAATACTCTAAAAATTAAGTGGTGTAGAAAAGGGGGCGTTTTTCAATAGGCGTTAACAATTTGCCGGTTTAGGTTGGCAGCTCTGGAATACTCTGAAGATGATTTTGTACACAAACCAGTTGTGGTATTTTCCCCATTTTTAATAGAGAACACCAATAGTGAACTTAAATAACATATATCAGTTTCAAAGAATTTCATTAATATTAATGGGAGTTGGAGTTGAGACAAACAGATAGACCGACGGATAGGCAAAGAGACAAACCGAACTCATAAACACTTTTTAATTTTGTCAAAAAGTGTTAAAATAATAATAATAATAAAAAAAATGTATTGAGTTATATTACGATAAATGCAATATATAATATGATACGATACATTAGACCTATCGTCCAGGGTTAGTAGGTATTTTCGTTGAAAGAAATAGTTTTTTCGTTCGGTGCAACTTGCACATTAGTCCCTTGAGCTACAACTTTCACATTAGTCGCTTGAGGTACAACTTTCGCATTAGTCCCTTGAGGTACAACTTGCACATTAGTCCCGTCAGGTACAACTTGCACATTAGTCCCCTTTGAATATAGTGATTTTTTTTTTTTTTTTACTTTTAAAATACTTCAATTTTAGGTCTTTAAAAACAGTTGTATTGGCACAATAGCATGTTTGGAATGAAAGCTAATTAAGTTTTAAAGAAAAATAGCGGAAAAGATTTAGTATAGAACTACCTTGGCGAAATTAGAAATTTGGCACCGAAGTAGTTCCGACGTTTCTCGCCAATATCTTGAGTTATGCGATTACAATAACTATTTTAGTTTATCGGGAAAATAGAAACAAATATTTAAAAGTCGCATATGGAGTCTATACTAAAGTTGTACAAAAACACCTTTACTTATAGAACATCTTGGATTAAATTAAGTGAACTGGATATTTTTTGACACGCAAAGGCGACAGCCATTTTAAGCCAAATAGCGCTTAAAACATATAGATAAATTATAAATTATTGTGAAAAATTAATGAAGTAGAAACATTAATCGCATAAATTATCTAATTTTATTTTACTTATTTTTATTTCATATTATTTCACGCGCACTTTTTATTTCCTAATTCAAAATTATAAAAAAAAAACTTTTTCGATATCGCTTGTAACGATACTGATTATTATTAATTTTCTTTTCTTTTTCTTTCAATAATAATAATAATAATAAAAGATTTTGATGAAATTCTGGCAAAAGCAGAATTTAGTTTAGGACGGAGGACTATTAGTTTTTTTTTTCTTCCCAATTATAACATCGCTTTCAAATTATTCAATTATATTTTCGCTAAATGTCCAACTGTCGGAAAATGATTTCGACAAATGTCCAACTATCGAAAACGACAACGCAAAAATCCCAGATTGAGACTAATAGGCCCTCAGTCCTAAAAAAAAATATAAATATATATATATATATATATCAAATCAATGTATTCCATAAATTTTATCGGAAGGCTTCTGGGGCCAATTTTATTTTCAAAAGCTACTAATTTTGCATTGATTTTCTGCGAATGTAAAAATTTTGTTTCGCTATTTCCTTCGATGATATTAGACTTATTTTATGTTCCTGAAATTTTATTTAATCAGAAATCGTTTTATCGTTTATCTAGAAAAATACTCCCTTTCTATACATTTTAATTGTCTGAGTTCACCGATGATTAACCCAGAAAGTTATTATCTTAATCTCATGTACAACTAAGTCGATTATTAAGCAATTTTGTCAAGGAAATATCAAAATATTTTGCGGATTTCTTTGAAAATTTCATAGGATTATATTCCAGACTTAATAAGGATGGTAATAGTCACATTTCATAATAGTAATCTATACTGGGAAAGAAACTTTCTTTTTAAGCATTTGCAACAAAGTTGAAAATTATTCACGATTTCAAAATTTTTCAGCTGTCTGACAGTCAGTCTGCCTGTCGTCTGTCTGTTTGCGCTATGACTTCCTTAAATATTTTTTAAATGAAGTGAAATTTATTTTTATATTGAGATTAACTATTGTATATTCTTTAATGAAAGTAGTAAAAACTTCACAATTGGCTTGTCTACAGGACAATAAAAAAAAAAATTCCAATACATTACGTTATGTGAGAGGTATTTTTGTAAAATATATTTTAAAATCGTATAGAACAAAACAAAACGAAGTTAAAAAAATTTATTCATATGCAAAAAAGCATGCTTCTATCTTTTGAAAACCTTTTCGGGTCTTACAATATGATATATTTAGGAAAAAAAAAATCTTGAATGCTAAGAGTTAAAAATTAGACAATATGATATATTTAGGCAGGTGTGACAGAGTACGAAGCAAAACTTTAGACAATGAAGAAATTCATGCAAATTTCGAAAAATATTTAATCAATTTTCCTAACATAGCTTGAATGTAATGTGCTGTGCATATAAACAATATTTATAGCAATGAAAAGTAGCACTGTACATATTGCAAGTAATTAAATGGTAACAAAAATATAATACTGTGCCAAAAGTTTAGACAAAAATTAAATAAAGTCTAAATAAAAATTTTTTAAAACCTAATTGCGCATCCGTGCTTCTGTATTACTTCATAGATACGAGATTCCATCGAAAAAACTAAATTTTGCATAGTTTCGAGACCGATGTCGTACTATGCATCCTTAATAGATGTCTTGAGTTCCTGTACAGAAAAGTATTGTCTACCATTGCTATAAACTTTGCGAGACATAATTCCCCAAAGATTCTCTCTAGGGTGAAGACCTGTGTTACATTCTGGCCAGTTGAGAATTAGGCCAGTTGAGGCCCTCTTACATTATGAGGATTAAACCAAGATTTTGTATTGTTTGCAGTGTGAATCGAAACGTTGTCTTGTTGAAATTGCCACATAGGGCCACCTAGAAGTTCAGCAAAGGGCATTAAGTTCTTTTCTAATGTCTTTGTATAATGCTGTGATTTTGACAACCACTGGTAAAGGTCAGAGATACTTGTCCATTATAGCAAATGGCTGCCCAAATCATCACCGAACCCCTTCCTTATCTGCGACTGAAAAAACCTAGAGGTTCCTTCCGCAATCATGCCAATACGATGATCTGGACCATCTAGATTCTACTTTTTTTCCTCGCTAAATATGACTGATTGCCATTTCTGTCCGTATGACATATGCTTTCGAGCCCACAACATTCTTTGTAACTTATGATGTGGCTTCAGAGCTGCTTTCTTTTACATTTTGCTACAAACTGTTGTTTCTTTTTCCATAATTCGTCTACGAATCGTATCCTTTGATACAGAGAGTCCCGATGACCTTTAAACTTCACGTACACTCATTTGTTGGGTACTCGCTAGTCTTTGTATCAGGCGATCCTCTTGTATATTTCTTACATGTGGCCTCCCAGATCTACATTTTGCTTTATATTCACAACCATACGATAAAACTCGATGAATAGATTTCTTAGATCTATTAATAATGACCAAAATTTCTGAAACGCGCTTCCCTTCAGCTTTCAACTGCCAAATCATTGAAACCTCATTCCCTTGAAATTTTGTAGCTCGCGGCATGTTGACTTCGAAGCGTTATCGTTTGCGGAACTTAAGTACTCAAAATCTGTGACATCATCGATTTCAAATTTGCATATGCCAGCAAATATTCACAGAAACTCATAATCGTGTCTAAACTTTTGCGACAAGCAAATTTTTATTTTTATCAAAAAAATTAAAATTATAGCAAATCAAACGATTGTCTTTTGATTATAGCCTTTTAAATATATATACAGGTTTTTGTAATTCTGACGTCATAATTCTAAATTTTAAAGATGAATAACGTCATTATCTAAACTTTTGCGTCGTACTGTAACGTAAGTCTATTTAGGTGCACTTGGTGATATAATTTTAATTGCAGGAAGTATTTTTTCCAGAAATTAACAATTATACACAATAAATATGATTAATACGATAGTGTCAAACACGAACTATACGTTGTATTATTAATCGTGTGTAAAACTTCTCAATATATTTAAAAATTATTATGTCTTCCGTTTGACTATCTGTCTGATTGTCCATCTATCGACACTCTGATTTCGGTTAATCTTCTGCACTCGTGAGGTGACTCTCGGTCACTTGATTTGATACTATAATGTTTGATATGTTTAACAATGTCCTTCTTTGAAGTAAAAAGGTACATAAAATGGTAAAGTAAGAAATTTTAAACGTTAAATTGAGAGCGAAATCATTTTATTTTAATGGTAAGTAAATCATCAAATATTTGTAAAATTGTCTCGAGTTACTGATTTATCGGTGTAAAAAAAAAAAAAAAAAAAAAAAAAAAATTGAATGCTAAGAGTTAAAAATTAGACAATATGATATATTTAGGCAGGTATGACAGAGTAACATAAGTCTATTTAGGTGCACTTGGGGATATAATTTTAACTGCTGGAAGTATTTTTTTTTCCAGAAATTAACAATTATACACGATAAATATGATTAATACGATAGTGTCAAACACGAACTATACGTTGTATTATTAATCGTGCGTAAAATTTCTCAATATGTTTAAAAATTATTATGTCTTCCGTTTGGATATCTGTCTGATTGTCCATCTATCCACACTCTGATTTCGGTTAATCCTTTGCACTCGTGAAGTGACTCTCGGTCACTTGATTTGATACTATACGCAAGCGAAGTGTGACGTCACTGATTGTCCGTGGATGTAAGAAAACGATTTCCTATGTTAATCGCCCATTGGATTTTTTGTAAAAAATTATTAAAAATCGAGGAAAATTATTTTCCGATTTTAATCCCCGTATTTAGGTAAAGGTATATATTAGTTATCGTATGCATGTGTTAGATTGAGTTATTTTGACAAAAAATTAAATTGACAAAATTTTAATTTTAAATTTGAAAACTCTGTCATCCTTGGCGTTTTTTTGTATATGGCGATCAAAAACGTAATACGAAAATATACATGCGAGATGTATATTTTTGTAATACGCATTGTATGAAATATTGTTTCATATTATTCATTACTCTCTTAATATAAGTTGTTAAAATAACCAAGATTTTTGAAAAGAATTAAATATGTTCGCCAGTTATTTGGCATTTTTTTCCCCCGCCAAGTATGACAGATATGAAATCTATCCGCGATTGTAATGAAATGCTCGCCCTCTGGTGGGCTAAGGTGAAATTACAATTAACAGGAATAGCTTTCGGCTTTCGTCGAGATGCCATTGCTTGCTGTATATTTGATGTTTAGTCTCACATATATTTATTGAATAAAAATGTATAAATTCTGTAAAAAAGATAACACATACTGTTGTGTGCCACAGTGTAACTCCAAAGGATCAAGAAATCCAGAATTAAGCATCCATTTATTTCCACATGACAAATTTAAAATTTCAGTTGCTTCGGCTAATGGAAGTAAAGAATTAATCAGATGATTTGAAACTAATATTTGTTCAGCTTCAGTTAAACATCTACTTCCGATCGAACTTTGAATAAACTGAAATATTTTTTCCAAAAGCAATCGATTTTCCTTGATGCAATGGCGGAGAAATTATAGCACGAATATTAAGTAGTAACATAAATAGAACAATAATAAATACACGTGGCTATTATATTTACTAACAACAAAAGTTGGAAAAGCGCCATCTATCGATCATTACAGATGCGAATTCCGCTGCAACATATGAGTATCTTATATGAGACACTTTACTTAGACATCTGAAAATAAATTTGACTTCAAATTATGATAGAATATTTATCATTTTCCTTTTAATTAGTATATTAGTTGGATATTTATTGTGTAAATATCATCCTTTGAAATGAAATGTTTATGTTTTCAATCGAATATGGAAGTTTGACATTTTTTTTCTAGTGTTTTGAAATTAAAAATTCAAATTTTATCAATTTTACAGCAAAAACTACTTAATCCAACGCATGCACACTATAACTAATACATTTCTATACCCAAATATGGGGATTAAAATCGGGAAATAATTTCCCTCGACTTTTAATAATTTTTTACAAAAAATCCAATGGGCGATTAACATAGGAAATCTTTTTCTTGCATCCACGGACGGCCAGTGACGTCATCACTTCGCATGCGTATAATGTTTGATATGTTTAACAATGTCCTTCTTTGACATAAAAAGGTATACAAAATGGTGAAGTAAAAAATTTTAAAAGTTAAATTGAGAGCGAAATTATTTTATTTTAATGGTAAGTAAATCATCAAATATTTTGAAAATCGTCTCGAGCTACTGATTTATTGGTGTAAAAAAAAATCTTGAATGCTAAGAGTTAAAAATTAAAGAGCCTCTTGAAACTGATGTACGTTATTTAAATTAACTATGCTATGTTCTTTATGGAAAATGTCATAAAAAGCAAAATTGGTTTGTATACAATGTATCACAATAGATACTTGACATATAAAAATTTATAAGAATTTTTTAAATGCGTATTTGAATAGGTTAATATTGCACAAAATATAACGATAATAATACACTCATATTTGTGAAAATTGCAATCCCAAGAAGGAATATCAGAATGAGGTTTAGGCACAGGCATTATATTAGTAAGAACAACTGATAAAATTTTCAGGAAATTTGGAGTAATATGCACTGAGAAAACAGTACATAAAGCAACGACCTCTATGAGCAATGACAGCACTTATCTGCCTAGGCATTGAATCAAACAGCGATTGGATGATATGTTCGCATAAAGCACTTCACGAAGCTTCAACTCGATGCCACAATTCATCCACCGTAGTCACTGGTGAGTGGTGGGGGCTAGTCGCTTTCAACGATTAAATAGTCTTTTTCCCTGGTGCGAGATCAGGAGAACGCGCTGGCCATAGCAGCAGTCGAACACATTCTGCATCAAGGAAGGTCCGGAAAATACGAACAACTTGCGGTCGTGCATTGTCCTGCTTAAGTATTTCGCTTCGGAAGCCTCGAATATAGGGCAGAGCGACGGGCCTTAACTCGTCAGAAATGTAATGGCTGGTATTCAGAGTGGCGGGAATGAAAACAAGAGGTGATAGACACGTGTATCCAATTGTATCGTATACCATGACTCCAGGTGGTGACCCAGTATGCGGCTACCAAAATTTTGATTACCCTCAAAACTGAATCACTGATATAGGCGCCTTTAACATGTGATCAACGACAAAACCTGGACGCAGGTATGACGTAAAGTCGCCTTTCTGACAAATCACAATCCTGTTTACTGTATTAGGATTGCCTTATCCGTATTTAACGGCATTGTGAATAATGCACATTGCCAGCTGGGATTCGACATCGTCACACTGTCCATCACCTGCACTGATGGTATGGGGTCCCATTGGATACACGTCTCGATTTCTTCTTGTTCCCATTTCCAGCAATCTGAATAGCGGTCGTTAAATTTCTGGTGAGTTAAAGCCGCTCCTTGCTCTATATTTAAGGCCTCCGTAGCGCATTATTTAAGCAGGATAATGCACGACCGCAAGTTGTATATATTGACTGGACCTTCCTTGATACAGAATGTGTTCAACCGTTTTTCCGGCCAGCATGTTCTCCTGATCTCGCATCAATGAAAATGACTGTTTAATCGTTGAAAAGCGAGTGGCCCGCCATCACTCACTCGCAACTACGATCGATGAATTGTGGCATCGTGTTGAAGCTTCATGAAGTGCTATAGCCGAATATGTCACCCAACTGCTGTTCGATTCAATGCTTAAGCAGATAACTGTATTTATTGCTCCTAGAACTCGCTGCTTTATGTACTGTTTTCTCAGGATATATTACTCAAAACTTAATCACTTGTTCTTCCTACTATAATGTATGTGCCCAATAAATATCATTCTTATATTTGCATTCTTTCTTGGTGTTGCAATTTTCACAAACATGAGTGTATAACATTATTAAGAAACAATAAATAATTTTTTATGCAGTATAATGTATGACTAGGTCTCTCAAAAGGATTATTCTGTTCGACTACTGAGATCATAGTTACTAATGATAAGTAAGAAATGGAATAATGCTACATTCAACCAATTCAGTGAAGGTATAAAATAAAATAATAACAATAAAATAAATAAATAAAACAATGTAATTTTCATAGATTATAACCATTTCAAACTGTACAAAACATGCCAATTGTTAAAACAACATCGTTTAATACTTCATTGTATTTGCGCTTGCATTATGTCATTCTTAAATACATTTCGTTTTTAATTAGGAGGGAGAAAAATTCTCAAAATTATTTTTATATACAGGGTGATTTAAAATATATGTTACGGTGATTATCTTTTAAACTAACAATCACAGATACATACTTCCGATTTCAGAATTGTTTCAAATCAAGATTAGTTTTTAGAAATGACATATTTGTACAAGGGGCTGTATATACATTAAAATATGAGATTTAATTTTTATACGGTCCTTTTATTTATGATTTATACATAAAAAATTGCTGCCCTTGGTCTAAGAAGAAAATCAAAAGAAACTCCATGTCTTTAAATAAAAGCCTCCACTTTTTTTTTTATTTAAAAAGGATTACTTAATCACTTTACTTGCAATTTTGGCATTCATTTTTTGACGTCAAAATCTTTACTTTAGAGGATTATTCATGAGATTATAAAAATCAAACAAAGATTCATTTATTTGAAAATAGCAATTAAAATTCTTTAAACACACGAAATCAACAGTCTTAAGAACTTAATGTAAATTGATGTTATACTGTATCCGCGATTGTAATGAAATGCTCGCCCTCTGGTGGGCTAAGGTGAAATTATCACACCACTGATAGCTTTCACGCTGAAACAATGATAGAACAACAAGAAAGAACAATAATAAATACACGTGTGGCTATTATATTTACTAACAACTGCAGTTGGGAAAGCGCCATCTTTCGATCATTACAAACACGGATTGTTAAACATTTAATAGTTGAATCTGTTATCGAGTCACGTGCAAAACGAACCGCTTTAAGTTAGAAAGATATATCAAATGATATTAAAATACACACTAGCAAACCCATGCGAAAGTTTCGCATTTGATTTCTTTTCTTTTTTACCTTTGAAATTTGTAACACATAAATATTATATGAATTTCACCACTTAATAAAATTTTTAATTCGCCATTCGCCTAATTATTATTTGAACCAAATTAATATTGTGCAAAAGTGAAACTAAAATGATACATAAAAAGATTTCGGGACATATTTAAAACAATACATGATATAGTCATGAGCGGTGGAAACCGTTTTTCCTTAGCACCGCTAACCGTGAACTGACTCAGTATCATAGAGTCAAGAATGAGTGCACTAAAGAGAGATGATGCAATCATTACGCCATAGCTGCATGTTCAGTGAAATTATCTGTGAATGGTCGTATAGCTAGTAGAGGTTAAGATAAGTTTCCGACATCGGCCAACATGACTATGCAATCCCCTTGTCTGAAATTTACGAAAAAAATATATACACATAACACAGTATTACAAACGACAAATATAAATATAAAGGCATGAAAAAAACTAGTAAAATATACATACATTACCTCAGTGGAAAATTTTAGATATCTGGATTAACTACAGCTGAAACTGATATGAACGAAACATTAAAATAGAATAAAAGATATCCTTCATCACATAAAGATATTTGCAATAAAAAATTTGAAAAATAATGTTCATGAAAGAGTTTTTAACAATGAAATGTTTTTTTTTTTTTTTTTTTTTTTTTTTTTGTTTTTTTAAGTTCATTAGAAAGTTTTTTTTTTGTGTTTAAAGTTTTATTTAAATGACTTGTGCTTACGTAGTGGACCAGGGTTTCATAAACTCAGCGCAGGTATGGTTTTGGATGATCTATCTACAAGATCACATTTTTCAACATCGTAAGTCATGTTTGGCTTCATGTTTGTAATCTTGTGTGGTCCTAGATGCTTTTTTTTGAGTTTTAGTCCGGGACCGAATCGAGGGCGCTTGATTGCGTCTGAATCATGTAACTGGAATTTTGGAATTGGTCTTCTTCGAAGATTATACTGTCGCCGATTTTAATTTTGAATTTTGCTGATTTGTTTTTTTTATATCTAGGCGAAGCTCGTCAGCTTGTTGCTGGAATGTATTCATAATTTCCGCGTTGAGAAAAACCATGATCTTGATTCTGTTTTTACTTTCCATCTTATTACCAAAGAGTAATTCGAATTGGGTAGTTTTGATGCTCTTTTGGAAAGTCGAATTTGTATTTTCTGTAAACCAGAGACGTGGGGATACCACTTTTCAGGGTTATCAGAATACAACTTTGACAAGACTGCTGTAAATGTGGAGTTTTTATTCTCATCTCGGCCTTGGACATAGGTAAACCCTCTGTAATTGTAACAAGGTGAAAATTTTGCTCTAGGAAATAACCTTTCAATGCAGTAGAAGTAAATGCAGGCCCTCTATTTATAATTCTGCAGGGGTTTAAGATGACAGAATAACAGCTTTTTAAACAATTTATGACTTCTTCAGCGTATGTTGACTTGGTAGGAGAAAACCAAGTGCATTTCGTGAAGGCGTCAATGACAAGCATTATATGTTATGGATTTTTTTTTTTGTTGAAATTGTCCATAGTTTTTAACCCCCGATTTTCTTTGTCTGTGTGCTTGTCTGTGGCACTGTAGATTCAAAACGAATACATAGACCGACTTCAATGCGTTATTATTATCATTACTAGCAAGCCCGTGTGAAATTTTACCACTTCATATCTTTTTTATTTACCTTTAAAATTTTAAACTCATAAATAGTATACCAATTTCACCCCCTAATTACTAAAATTTTAATTTACCAGAAGCAAAATTATTATTAGAACCAAATTAATATTGTGCAACAGTAAAAATAAAATGATTCAAAGAATGGTTTCAAATAAAATTCATGGTGGACAACTCAGTTTTCATACTTCCGCAGGCAGTACAGGACCCCCATGGCGACTTTTAAAATTTTCTCGCCATGTTGGCGATGACTATTTATTTATTTATTTTGGTAGAATTTTTTGTTTAAAAAGAAACTGATTCCTATTTTGATTATACTTTTTATGATTTCGTTTTTTACTCAACTTATGACAAAAGTTCATATTTTGTTTATATCCTTAAAGTATTGTTACGAAATTGTAAATAATTGTGTTTATTTTTGTATAAATTCTTTCAAAGAGGCTTAGTAAGTTGATAAAGTGCTAATTTTGTGCATTTCTAGTCGTTTTAGCGTTGAAATAGCCTTATTTTCCCTTAAAAACGCATTAAAAAGCCCCAGTAATGCAGGTAGTGGATTTGGCGCCAAATTTGGCGACTTTTTCCCACCTTGGTGATTTTTTTGGCGACCTTGACGAGAAAATCCTTATATGGGATATACCAAATATGGAAGCTGTAAGTTGATTGGTTGACCACTTTCTAGAGTTTTCTCGAAAAATCTGGGTTCCATGGAACAGCATATAAGGAGCGCTTCCTCGCCAAGGGAGTCAGTTCAGTTCAGATCTCAGCCAGCTTCGCTAGTGCTTGCATTGCTCTTGAGCCTCTTTGAGAGAGACTTGCTTCAAGTGTTATTGCTGTACAGTTTGTACTGTGGATTTGCTATTGACAGTTGTTGTTTAAGCTGTGGTTACTGCTTGAATTGAAGCTGATAATTGGTTTATTGACCTGTATTTTTCTGGAACTTTCTGTGAATAAATTACTGAATTTTTGTAAGTTTGGCCTTTCATTCCCGGAAAACTCACGAACCCTCAAGTACGCAACATTTCTGGTGTCAGGAGTGGGGTTTGTCTGTGAATGGTGATAACGAGAGCTATGGAACAAGAAATGAAGAAATTTCTAGAAGGACTCACTGCTCAGATGAATGAGTTAAGATCTGGATTGATAGAGGAAATGAAAGCCGGACAGGAAAAGATGGAAACCGGATTGATAGAGAAAATGGAAACAGGACAGGAAAAGATGGAAGCATCGCAAAGAGAGATGAAAGATAGCCTGAGTCAAGAGATGAAAGAAATGAAGGTAGCACAAGAGAAAATGGAAACATCGCTAAGAGAGTTGAAAGACGGTTTGACTGAAGAAATGAAGGTAGCACAAGAGAAAATGGAAACATCGCAAAGAGAGTTGAAAGACAGTTTGACCGAAGAAATTAAATCTAATCAAGACGAGATGAAGAGAGAACTTTCGACAGTAAAGGAAGTGATTGAAAGTAAATTATCGGATATGGGAAGCAGAATAGATGGAATAGAAGAGAAAGTTTTGAAAATAGAAGAGAGTTTTGAAGAGAAAGCAATGAAGATCGAGGAAAATGTTATGAAAGTAGAAAAGAATTTTGAAGAGAGATTTATGAAGATAGAAGAGAATTTTGAGGAGAAATTTAAAGAAAACATTGATCAAGAGCTGAAAGGAAGGGTTTTTGGAGATAGAAAGCAAGTTTAAGAGAATAGAAGAAGATCTGGAGAAAAAAATGGAAGAAAAGTTAGAATCCATGCCCCAGGAAACTGAAAAGAAAGAGAGAAGAATCCAGAATCAGGAATTTATTAAGCTATCTACCTAGGATGGCAGTTCCTCCTGGCATGTATATAAGACGCAGTTTTCCATCGTTGCTGAAGCTAACGGCTGGGACTCTGCCGCCAAGTCAGTCCACTTAGCAGCAGCATTACGGGGAGATGCAGCCGAGATCCTGAGAAATGTTTCTAAAGAAGAAAGGAACGACTTCGAGGCCTTGACTAGAGCACTGGAGCTACGGTTTGGAGAGAAGTGTTCTAAGGACTATAGTCGCCTCCAGCTAAAGTCCCGTTACCAGAAAACGGGCGAAAGTTTGCAAGAGCTGGCAGCGGACATTCAGAGATTGTCACACCTAGCATTCTCAGACTGCCAAGCTGACACTCGAAACGACTTAGCTCTTCAGTACTTTATCGATGCTGTTCGGGATCCAGAAATTCAAAAAGCGCTGAGACTCTCCAACATCAGAGACGTAGAATCAGCTTTAGGCTATGCACTTAGGATAGAGGCAGCCCAACAAGCCTCCCGTAAAGACCGTCATACCATAAGAGCAGTCTCTTTAAACGATACGCCTGCTGGTGAAAATGAAATGAAGAGAAGTATCGAAGACATCTTAAAGAGATTGCGCAGCCTGGAGAATAAAAAGGAAATAAAGGACCGGAAGATAAAGTGCTGGGGCTGTGGAGGGGATGGTCACGTGAAGAGGAACTGCCCTGTACGACCAACTATAGGAAATCACCTGTCTTCACCATCACTACAGGGAAACTAAGAGGAGGCCATCTCGCGGGGCGGAGGTTGCCTAAAATTAAAGAGCCCCAATTTACAGTATTTCATGTTTCATCGATGAGTGGCGGCGATAATGGACTTCACGTCTATGGCCAAGTCAACAACGCCACCTGCCGGATGATTCTGGACACGGGAGCCAACGTGACCATCATTAGAACGGATTTGGCTAAAGAACTAAAAGAGAAGATCATCTGGACGCCGCCCTGTGTTAAACTCCAGACTGTGACCGGAGACGAAATCAAAATATATGGGAAAATGAACTTGACTATCACTTTTGGGAATGCCAGTTACCATCATATGGCATATGTGGCAGATATAAGAGATCCTTTAATCATTGGAATTGATTTCCTGAGAAAATTTAACTTTCAATTGGACTTCAAGAATAATGAACTGCATTCGAGTTCGGAAGACATCGCTGTGTTCAACACTGAAAATCAAGACATTCAGACAATTTGCCAGATAACAGCCAAGTCTGAAATTTCCATCCCTCCACACACAGAGACAATAGTTTCAGGAACACCACCTACAAAACAATACTTCCGCTATGGACTGATTGAATACCCGAATACAGACAATAGCCCAAGAGGAGTTCTGGTAGCTTCATCTCTAGTTGATCTCTCAAAGAGTACTATTCCTGCGAGAGTCGCAAACATCAGCGATAAGGTCCGAACAGTGAAGAAGGATGAGGTGTTAGCAGCCTGCACTCCTGTGACATGCATCAACCGCCCCACGCAATCAACTGAATCCAAGTCTTCTGAACAATTAATAACGGAATTACTCAAGAATGCAGAGTTAGGAAAGGAACAGAGATGTGCTGCGGAGAAGCTACTCCAAGAATTTAAAGACCTTTTTTCGCGAACACCTGAAGACGTCGGGAGAACGAACATCACCCAGCACAGAATTGATACAGGAAATCATCCTCCAATCAAACAACATCCAAGAAGACTTCCATTTGCTAAACAGGAAGAGGTCACTGAACTTTTAAATGAAATGCAGCACAATGACGTCATCGAGCCATCAACGAGTCCTTGGGCCTCTCCCATAGTACTGGTGCGAAAAAAGGATGGTTCAACAAGATTCTGTGTGGATTATCGTCGTTTGAATGACATCACGAAGAAGGACAGTTACCCTCTTCCCAGAATTGACGACACATTAGACACACTTGCTGGCAATAAATGGTTCTCGACTTTGGATCTGAAGAGCGGTTACTGGCAAGTAGAAGTACATCCTGATGATCGTGAGAAGACAGCATTCACCACGGGACAAGGACTGTGGCAATTTAAAGTTATGCCGTTTGGATTATGTAATGCTCCTGCCACCTTCGAACGCCTGATGGAGACAGTGCTAAAAGGACTTTCCTATGAAGCCTGTCTGGTGTATTTGGATAATATTATCATTGTGGGGCGCACCTTTGAAGACCATCTACGAAACATCCGAAAGGTGCTGGAGAAACTCAGAATGGCTAACCTCAAATTGAATCCAGGCAAGTGTAACTTGTTCCGTCGTGAAGTGAGCTACCTCGGCCATATCATCTCTGCCGAAGGTGTGAGAACTGATCCTGAGAAGATCTCTGCAGTCGAGAACTGGAGTCGCCCTGAAAATGTACACCAACTATCCTGGGGTTATGCACTTACTACAGGAAGTTTGTCAAGGGTTTCTCAAATATTGCCAGACCACTGCACAAGCTGACGGAAGCCAAACAGAAGTTCCTGTCGACAGATGAATGTGAAAAAGCGTTCAAGCGACTTAAAGAGGCCTTAACATCATCGCCTATCTTGACATATCCACAGCCCGACAGACAGTTCATACTTGATACAGATGCCAGCCATGAGAGTGTCGGTGCTGTTCTGTCGCAGGAAATTGATGGTCAAGAACATGTCATTGCCTATTGGAGTAAATGCCTGTCTAAACCGGAGCGAAATTACTGTACCACCAGGAAAGAGCTACTCGCCATCGTAAAAGCCATAGAACATTTCCATCATTACCTCTATGGCAGAAGATTCCTGCTCCGGACTGACCATGCATCTTTAAGGTGGTTGCTCCAGTTCAAGAACCCGGAAGGACAGATTGCCAGGTGGATACAACGCCTGCAGGAATATGACTTCGAGATACGTCATCGTAAAGGGACTCTACATGGTAATGCAGATGCCTTGTCACGGAAGCCCTGCTCGGAAAGCTGCAAGTACTGCTCTAGAGCCGAACAGAAATACCTGCCGATAAATCCGGTTGCCGGCCAAGTCACTGTCTCAACACCATCAGATCAAGGTCCCGATCCATGGAGTGACGAAGAACTTAGACAAGCCCAGTTGGAAGATCCTGACGTAAAGCCAATATTACAGCTGAAGGAGACGACCAGCAACAGACCTACCTGGCAGGACATTTCCAGATTTAGTCCCATTACGAAAAGTTATTGGGCACTTTGGGACTCTCTTCATATCAGAAACGGCGTATTATACAGAAAGTGGGAATCTGATGATGGGAAAAGCTTCAGATGGCAGATTTTATTACCAAGATCGAAAATTCCAGCTGTTTTAGAACAAGTGCATAGTAGCTCTACCGGAGGCCATTTTGGGGTAATGAAGACTCTGCAGAAAGTTCGGGAACGCTTCTACTGGTGCAAGGCAAAGGAGGATGTGGAGAAATGGTGTAAATCCTGTGATGCTTGTGCGGCACGTAAAGGCCCGCAGAAACGAAGTCGAGGAAGACTGCAACGGTATAACGTGGGAGCACCATTTGAACGGATTGCAATCGACATCTTGGGTCCTGTGACACGGACCTCCAGTGGAAATAAATACATTCTCGTCGTGATGGACTATTTCACCAAGTGGCCTGAGGCATATCCCATTCCCAATCAAGAGGCATGCACAGTCGCAGAAGTCCTAGTGCAGCAATGGGTGTCAAGGTACGGCACGCCCCTACAACTTCATACCGACCAAGGTAGGAACTTTACCTCTGATGTTTTCAAAGGACTGTGTGAACTACTCGGCATAGACAAAACCCGGACAACACCCTTACATCCCCAGTCGGAGGGCATGGTTGAGAGGTTCAATCGTACCATTCTGAATAACCTCTCCCTTCTAGTATCAAGGAACCAGCAAGATTGGGACTTGAAGTTGCCATTGTTCCTGCTGGCTTATCGAAGTGCTGTCCATGAAACCACCGGCTATACTCCAGCCCAGATGCTGTTTGGACGTGAACTTCGTCTCCCTTGTGATCTCCTGTTTGGTTGTCCACCCGATGCGCCTTCATCGCCCGAGGAGTACATCCAAGATCTCCAGGCACGATTTGAGGACGTTCACAACTTTGCTCGGGAGCGAATTCACATTGCATCGGAGAAAATGAAGACAAGGTACGATCTAAAGGCTACACAACATGAGTTCCAGGAAGGAGAGAAGGTCTGGTTGTGGAATCCTGTTCGCCGCAAAGGACTCTCTCCCAAGTTACAGTGCAAATGGGACGGACCATACACAGTCTTAAAAAGGCTGAATGATGTAGTGGTGCGGATCACTAAAACACCTTCATCAAAACCGAAGGTGGTGCACTATAACAGGCTAGCCAAGTACCACAATTAATGGTAATATTAAAATTTAAAATGTAAATACTGGTAAAATTTGCGCATGCGTAATGTAAATATTTGTATATAGATACTTTTGCATATTTGTGAATTTTGTAAATATTTCTCACTTGATTTGTATTTCTATTTTATCGTTATATGCAACTTAGTTTTTGTGTTTTAGATTGTGTAAATTTGTTTAGTTTCGCCTCTTGACCAAGGGTTGTACTGCCCGGGACGTGCAGTCCTTGGGAAGGGGGCAGTGTTACGAAATTGTAAATAATTGTGTTTATTTTTGTATAAATTCTTTCAAAGAGGCTTAGTAAGTTGATAAAGTGCTAATTTTGTTCATTTCTAGTCGTTTTAGCGTTGAAATAGCCTTATTTTCCCTTAAAAACGCATTAAAAAGCCCCAGTAATGCAGGTAGTGGATTTGGCGCCAAATTTGGCGACTTTTTCCCACCTTGGCGATTTTTTTGGCGACCTTGGCGAGAAAATCCTTATATGGGATATACCAAATATGGAAGCTGTAAGTTGATTGGTTGACCACTTTCTAGAGTTTTCTCGAAAAATCTGGGTTCCATGGAACAGCATATAAGGAGCGCTTCCTCGCCAAGGGAGTCAGTTCAGTTCAGATCTCAGCCAGCTTCGCTAGTGCTTGCATTGCTCTTGAGCCTCTTTGAGAGAGACTTGCTTCAAGTGTTATTGCTGTACAGTTTGTACTGTGGATTTGCTATTGACAGCTGTTGTTTAAGCTGTGGTTACTGCTTGAATTGAAGCTGATAATTGGTTTATTGACCTGTATTTTTCTGGAACTTTCTGTGAATAAATTACTGAATTTTTGTAAGTTTGGCCTTTCATTCCCGGACAACTCACGAACCCTCAAGTACGCAACAGTATTATTGTTAGGTTTAAAATGACGCTTGCAAAGATTCTGAAGATACAACTATTAAAAAAATATTTTTCCATAAAATAATCTTATCAGACAAATGCCGTCATTTTTTCTTATTAGATCATTAAGCTGAGTTTGCATGCGTAAATATTGTTTATTTATAAATATTACTATTCAACCTCGAATATTTTATTGATTACATCACTATCATATCGTTTCGACAAAATTTAATCTTAACTAGTTCACGTTAGAGAAATATTATATAGATTATTATTAGAAAGCCCATTTAACTGGGATTGTTCTTAGCTATTTTTGATGGAAATCACTCTGATATTATCTTAAAATTAATTAACATATGATTTTTGAGACAATTTTGCACTGATATTTTAAATTTTGCAAGCAGGCAAATTTTTAAAATCGTGTTAAATTATAAATAATGTGGTTTTTTTTTTAGATTGGAGTATAAAAACGGCGTTTTAAAAAAAAAATCACCAAAATTTAAACTGATCTTAACAAAAAAAAAAAAAAAAAAAAAAAACTAAATATTGGCTATAAATGGTGATAGCTGAAATTGATTAAAATTTAGAGATTTTATAGAAATGTGTTTAAATTTCTTAAAATGGGATATATATTTTTCGTTTTCAATTTACTTTGCATTGATATTTTAAAATTTGAACTTCCAATTTAAGTAAGATGATAAATCAATTGATTTTATTTATTCATTTATTTATTTATCGATTTTTAGCAGAAGACAGTTAGAACAGATTCTTTTATTAAAATTCATTTTATTCTGAATTCTCTTTTTACAGAGGTTTCTGCTGTACAAATTATAAAAATATTTTGTAATTTGTACAGCAAAAACCTATGTAAAAAAAAAAAAAAAAAAAAAAAAAAAAAAAAAATCTTCTGTATTCAATAGAAGAAAGCATTAGATTTATAAGATTTTGAATTTCCGGCTTTTGACAGATTTATATGTTTTGAGAGGTTTAGAACCGGATTTGACCATTTTCAGAAAATGTCTGTCTATGTTTGGGGAAAAAAAAAAAAAAAATCTGTCAGCTACAGATCGCTAACTAATTCATAAAGTTTCATACAAATTTAAATGAAATGCAACATAACTTAGCATCTATAAACTTTTGCAAATTGTCCAACTGTTTGCGGTGGTATACCATTTTTTCCATAATTTTTAATGTTGTGGTATAGGATAAAATTTCGTATAAACTTGCCATATAAATTAATATAGTAATTATTTTTAATTAACCATTGTAAAAAGAAATATTTATAACAGAGATAGTAAACTAGAAAACTTTTTTTTTCTTCTATATGTACGAACGTCACTATCTCCCCTCTGGGACTTGCGGTAATTCATTGGGAGTATTTTTCAAAATATTCATAAATAACTTTCATACAAATGGTTGAACCATTGATCTATGATGATTTAAAATAATTATAAAGATAAAAAACTTTTTATAAACCATGTTTCTAAATTTTCTGTTGAATCATAGCGATAGAACTAACTACATTAGCACTTTATCGATGCGTATGAAATCTTTAAACCGATAGTGACGTCAATTTTTGTGAGATGCATCATTTAACTTTTTACAAATTTTTAACGCTCACGTTTTATTAAATGTATTTATTTTTATGTCGAAAGAAAATAAACTCATATTTTTTTTTTCTTGTCAATAATTAGATTATAGCTAATATTTTAATGGCTATTTATAAGGTATTAGGAGGTTAATATTTTCATATTTTAATTTATTATAAGAAAACTATTCGGAAATTCGAAAATCGGACTTCGAAGTATTGTGTTGTCATCGGGTTGTGAGCTATTCTGAAAGTTTCAAATGTCTAACTAGTAGGGAAGTTAGTTAAAATTTGATTGCAAGATTTGTACCGGACAAACAAACAAACAAGAATAGAAGTTAATAAAAACATTGGTAATAACAAAGTTATCGTTTTTTTTTTTTTTTTTTTTTTTTTTTTTTTTTTCATAAAAAAGAAAGAACAAAAAATTCCAGAAAAATTGCATTACTTCAAATATTGTCTTTAGGGCACAAAATTGAGTTTCTTTCGACATTTAATGTTGTACTTTTCTGAGATGAAAATATTCGGCATTCGTCATAGAAATCAGTTTTAATAAATATTATTTTTCTGCGTTAATTTTTTACTTTCTTCTATATTCAGTAGAAGAAAGTATTGGATTCATAAAAATTTTCGACCTCGGGTTTTTGATGGATTTACACGTTTTGAGAGCAGTACAACACGATTTGACCATTTTTAGAAAATGTCTGTCTGTCTGTCAGTCTCTGTGTGTGCGTGTGACAAAATTTTGTGGCAACTGTATCTCAGGAAATACTGCACAGAATTTCATACAAATTGGCATGTAGTTGCACCTTGACATTAATTAGTACTTTTCTTCTTTTGTAAAAATTGTCATCCCGCTTTTTCCAAATTTTTAATATGGTGGTATAGGACAGAATTTTGTATACATGTGCATAAGGAGAATTATTTTTTAATAATCATTATGATATTTACCAGAGTTATTTATAATAGAGATTGTCAACTGGGAATTTTTTTTTTTTGTATGTGTAGGAGCCTCACCTCCCCCCTCGAGGGGAGTAAATTTTCATGATGGGTATCTTTCAAAAGAGCTCGCCAGTACCTTTAAAACGAATGGTTGAACCAGAGATCTGCGATAATTTAAAATGAAGTTATCGAGTTTTTTCATTAAAAAAAAAATGTAATATTGACAATAAAATTGATTTTTTTTTTTTTTTTTGATATTTAGTGTTATACTACTTCTCTAATATGGAAAATGTCTGCATTATCATGGAAGATAATTTTTTAAAATAATAATTTTAATAAATTGTTTTTACTGAGTGAATTTGTATAGGAAAATATAGAAGAAAGTCATGTGGTGGCCACAACATACTAGTTTTATTTTCAAATATATAGAAGAAATTTATGCGATGACCACAAAATACTAATTAATGCTTAATTTAAAACTCATATTAGCATTAAAGTTTATTCATTTACAACCATTCTATGAAATGTATTGCTTAATTAAGTGATATGTATCATTTATTTGGAACATTCAAATGGTTAATTCAGTTGGAAACATGTTAAAAAAAACTTCTTTTCTTTTACTGTCAAACAGAATATCTATCTTATAACAATGAAGTATTTAATTAAGTTTACGCAAGACATAATTTGCATTGTAATAAAAAAATATTCAATCATTAAATTTAGAACTTAATTCGGAGAAGATAAATGAATTATAAAGAATCTGAGGTCATTACACTATTCATTCAGTTAGAATAGAGGATGGTGTTTACAAGTGTATTATCCCCCATTGTGATTTCTATAATAAACTGAATAAAAAGAACTCGTGGGATGATATTTTCAATAATAGAGAAGTGATTGATTCGTGAAATTCGTAAAGGACAAGCATCTAATGAAATGTTACATTGAGGAAAAGAAAAGGTTTTGAAATTCGGGTATAATTCTTTTCTTCTACTTAAAAAAAAAAAAAAGAAGAAGTTAAAAACAATATTTATGTTTTAACACCGTATTCCAGGTAAAGAAACTGTAAAAGTTTAAAATTTTAAATTCAAAAATGTTTAAAAAAATTTTAAACAATAAAATTATTTTGATATTTTATAAAAAGGTTTAAAAGTTGTAAAAGGACTAGTAATTATAAAAAAAGAAAAGAAAAATAATAAAATTCTTTACACTTTTTTTTTTCTTTTTTTTTAAGTTATAAAGAAAAATGTTTAATCCTGTTTAATGTTCATAAAATACGATTATTTGCATATAAAATGAAATCCACATTTCTAGTGATGTATATTAAATTTCTCCAAGTTGTCAAAAAGGTTGCATTTGGTTGATAACGATATCAGTATATATTCAAATATCTTCTTAAATCCATGTTATTAAAAAGTATTAAGGAAAGGAAACATTTATTTCCCTAATTAAAACTTTTACACAAAGTTGAAAAGTGTTTGTGACTTCTGTTTGTTTTTCTGTCTGTTTGCCGTTTATATGAGACTTACTTCTACAAAGCATATTTAAATGCATTTACATTGCACAATAAATAAGGGAATTAACATTTATTAGTCATATGCTCCCCAAAAAGTTTTTATATGATATGATTAGCACTAGGTTTACAAGACCACACAAAAATATTCTGGTACTACAAAAGTATTCTGATACTGGTTTAGAACAGGGGTAGCCAAGCCGCGGTCTTCAGGCCCCATGTGGCTTGCCATGTAGGGAAAAGTAGGTGAATATGGAATGCCATTCATATTTTGAAGAAAATGATCATGTAATCCATGCCGAAATGTTTATATCCACGTAATATATTTCAAGTATAACAAAAATTGGGATTGGGAGAGCTTTTTAAATGATTTTACGCACATGAAACACAGATTTTCCAGAATACAGCGATTAAAAATTCACAAATAAAAAGAGATCCAGTTGTCATTTTTCTTACTTTATATTGATCACACAAATAAAATATATTTACAAGAAGTAAACTAGAGGCTTTCATTTGAAGCACATTGAAATAATCAATAAACAAGATTATCGGCTTTTAGCCTGCCAAGATTATACAAATGCGATACTTCCCTTTCGGGAGTAAATCGCAATTACCGTTAAAAACGGCCATGCTGTTTCAAGAGAACTTTTTAGGCCTTCATTCTCTCACGAATCCAAGTCACTTCTGACGAATTTTCAGTTTCCATGTCGTTAACAAAAAACCAATAAAAATAAAATAAGTATACAAGTCCTAATTACTTCTCTGGCATCTGGAAGCAATAATTGATACCAGTTGCTCAAGCAAGAAGATTCCAGGGGGAATTAAATGAGCATGATGAAATCAATATAATATATTACTCATTATAAATTTCCTAAACAATCATTAAAAATGAAATATTAAAGTATTAGATTGAACTCTTCATGAAAATTGACAGACATGCACAAAATATCATCCTTAATTAAGCTGCAGATGAAAGTAATTTCATATAATTGGTAGACTTAATAAATCCTTCATAAAATTAATTAGACGAATAAAATAATTTATAACATATTTGAACTCGTCACAATAAACTAAAATACTTTGGGTAATTGTGGATTCCACTATTGCAAATTTTCAAGTGTCGTTAATATGTTTGGATGGTTTTATGCTACAAAAAATAGAGTTTACATGCAAAATTTTTAGATTAAAAAAAAAAAAAAAAAAAAAAAAAAAAAAGTTATTTTCCTATAATATCGACTAAGCGGGTAATATGGAATAGTTATGAAAGGAAATATGAAATACCCACTTCCATAAAGGATAATATGAATTAGGGTAGTAATTTCACAGAAAATCATGAATAATTGTGAAAAAAACTATTTATTTGGAAATTATTATTGAAACAAACAGTATTGAGAAAATTATCGACATTCAAGTTTTACAAAAATAGCAAATAATATGGAATCCATATTACCCGAATCGCCCTCTTGGAGAATAAATCCTCCTCAACCACCTGTTGGTTGAAATAAGACCATAGGAATCAGACTACTCAGATATCTCAACTCCCCTATCGAAAATGACATTAGGTTTTCACAGTCTTAATCCGTGCACTCACATTATTGCTTCGTAAATAGATTACAGAATTCGTAATAGTTACCTGTAAAACTAGTTGGCATAGGTGGACTCTGCTCAGTACCCCATCATATATATATATATATTCATAAATTTCTAGAACAGGACATTCTCTTAACATAGTTATCATGTTAAGAGAAATGAATTTGAAAAAAACGCCTGACACAGTGACAGATTGAAATCAACGCCTAATAGGCTATCCACCGTTCACTTCGATATATTTATCTTATTCTAATCTATTAATTTATTTTATTAGGGTAAATTTCGTAGTTTAGTTTTCCATTGCAAGAATCCCCAAATGCACATTTATACGGAAAATTTTCAATTTTGTTATGTTGATAAAATCATAAATAACGAATAGCTTACGAAATTTTTCTATTAGAATATTTGTAATCAGTCATGTTCATACCAGTATCATAAATGATATTTTGAAGTTGTCTGATATATTTATGATCCTGAAAATGGCCGTTTATGCTCAATTTTGTATTCTTCTGACATTTTAAGAGGATCGTAAATTTCAAATAACCTACGAATTTCTTAAATTAGAAGATTCATACTGTACGGTATTCATGTCAGTATCCTAAATAATATTTCAAAAGTAGTCTGACACCTTTACGATGAAAATATCCCTCAAGATAGACGCTTGTGTGAAATTTGGCCCTATTCTGCCATGTTAAGAAATTCATAAATTTCTAATAACTTACGAAATTTTTATATTGGAAAATTCATAGTAAGTGATATTCACGTCAGTGTCCTAAATAATATTTCAAAAGTAGTCTGACATCTTTACGATGAAAACATCTCTCAAAATTGACGTTTATGTGAAATTTTGCCCTATCGTGCCATGTTAAAAAATTCGTAAATTTCCAATAACTTGCGAAATTTTCAAAGTAGCATATTTATAGTTACTTATGTTCCTTCCGGCATCAAAACTGATATTTTAAAACTGTTCTGAGATTTTTACAATAAAAAGTTTCCATTTAATGCACGTTTAAGTGAAATTTTGTCCTATTCTCCCATGTTAGGAAAATCGTAAATTTCTAATAATTTACGAAGTTTTTTAATTCTAATGTTGTAAATGAATAGGGTTCTTGCCAGTATCGAAAGTAATATTTTAAAACTGGTCTGACCTCTTTGCAATCATTTGTTCTTGAGATATCCTGTAAACAGACTAACAAACTAACGGACTAACACACTAACACACCAACAGACACCCTACAGACAGACACCATACAAATTTTGTCATTTTCGGATTCCTTACACCTGAAAACGTGTAAAAAAGTAAAAAAAAAAAAAAAACGAGGTCGAAAATTTTCACGGTTACCTAAGTTCCAAATATCTATAGTATGATGGGGAACTAAAAATGTCTGAATCTTGATGAATTAAAGAAATTGTATGACACAAAAGCTTTTCCTGTGACTGACTCAACATGAACTACCGTTCATATTTGAGGACCAGTGAAGACGATTGACGTGCTTCCGATGGGTTGCAGCTCCATTCAGGTGAGACATTACAGTATTCCATTTTATCAGACTATTCTCATACTCCCTACCGTTCCCCTACTACTTTACAGTTCTCGACGCAGTTCACGAAATTTATAATTTAATACCTTCGGTAAACCTATTAAAAGTTAATAAATTCGTTGGGATTCTTCGAAGAAAATTCGGGTGATGGTAGCTAGAGTAACAGATACAACACTGCTTATTGTTAATAAATTAATGTTAGATAAATTATTGATTCGCATGATATCATGAAAAACGACAGTTTTTTGAGTGACGCAAGCGGAGGGACAAACGGGACGCTGCGAACTCATATATACGACTAGTTTGACATCAAAGAGATTTGTAAAAGCCGACACTTAATGCCATATTTTGTTCTGATCTTTTCAAAATAATCTTTTATCTTCGGTCTTAATCTGTCCTGAAAATTTTACATTTCTACATGCAATATGTTTTGAGATCTGAATCTCAATTTTAAGCCAAAAAGGGAAAAAGGTTGGTGTAATAGACTGGAATTCTGAAAAATATCTCTAAAACGGCTCGACGGATTTTCATATAATTAATATATTTTGTTAATAGGATCTTTCTGAATCTAGTAACGTTTTCGTTTTTTTCAGGAAAACTCTTGTTTTTTTATATAAATCGCTTTAAATATGGAACTATATTACTCCGCCAATTACATGTGTTTCTTCGGGTGAAAGCGCTGTTATGCGGTTCTTACTTGTGAGGTATGTGGGCTGGTTGATTGACCGACTTCAATGCAGCCAATGAATTATTTAGACTTTTTTTAACGCAAAAGTACTTTATTACATGTTTAAAATATTTATTGTATATATACTAAGTCGAATTCACTTAAATATATTCTCTCTTCTGTTATGAAAAAAATATTTTTTATTTCAAAATTTCATATTTAGTCAAAAAATATTTAGATAATATTTTAAATAAGGAAGTATTTTGTAATTTTAGATATTCCATTTTATCATAATAATGATGAATTTACAATTTTTTAAAGAGAAAAATTTTTTAATCATTCATGAACATCGATTTTATAATAGCTCAATGATTTGCGATTCATATTCATGTATCATTCCGCGTCGGGAATGGAAAAAAACAGCAAATAGAGTTTTGGCGCCATCTATCGTTTTTTATTTAAAACATACACTTCCGTTAATACACACACACACACACATATATATATATATATATATTCTTTTTAAAAATTAAAAATCTCTTTTGAAAATACAGTTAGAGTTTATTCATTTATTTATTTTTCAGACTTTAAAATGATACATATTTTAAATATTAACAGAATTAAATTATTTTTATTATTATTTAAAGCAATAATGACTAGGAGATAAAATAGTGCTTACACTGTTTATTAGAAATAACATTATTTCATAAATTTTGTTAAAATTCGTGAAAATTATGTCAAATAGCAATTATTAAAAAACACGTCAAAATAAACAACATCTTTACTTTGAAACTCATAATAATGTATTTTAAAAATATTATTCTGTCTTTTCTTTTATTAATTAATTAATTTCTGCATGAAAAATTCTAGTTCATAAATATATTTACAATTACAATAAACAAAAAATCCTCCTTTAGTTTTAAATAACTATTTCTACCTGTTTCTAAACAAGTTTTTTTTTTTTTTAAGGGGAAAAAAAAGTTATATATATATGTATATGATTTTAATATAAACTACTAGATGGCGCCACTACATTTATTTATTTTTCTTAAAAAAAAAAAAAAAAAAGAAAGAAAGAAAAAACTTTTAATTGTTTCGAAACATGTAGAAATAATTATTTAAAATTAAAGGAGGGTTTTTTGTTTATTGTAGTTGTAAATATATTTATGAAATAGAATTTTTACGCAGAAATTTCGTTTTTTTTTTTTTTTTTTAAAGCTTAACTTATATTTTCCATAAAATTTTTCTCCAGGTGATTTTATCTTATTTTTAAAATTATAGAATAAAGCTAAATTTATATTTTGTCTATTTTTTCCTCCAAACGTTTTATATGAAAGTATATATGAAGTAATTTTTACCTGCAATTTTGATGAAAATTTAAATTGTGAATATTGGAGCATACTTAGCCTCAAAAGGGGAAACAAAATATACAAATTTCCATTTTAACATTAACTTGATTTTTTTTTTTTTTGTAATTGTTTAATTTATAATTCTCTAAAAAGAAACTTGCAAACTGTAAATTACGTAATTCTAACTTAAATTTGAAATTATCCACTTATTTTTCTTTCTTTCTTTCTTATATATATACATTTATTTATTTATTTATTTTTTAAGAGTTTGAGAATCCCAGTCAATAAATTTTTCTAGTGCGAAGCTTCTCCATTTTGTTTCCAAGTTTCAGGCTACTTGAAAATTTGTCAGTATGATAACGTTTGAAATACTGAATTAATTCACACTAAATTTGTAGTGTAGATTTATCTTAGAAATGTATTTGATATGTTCATTTGCCAACTTAATCTACCCTCTTCTTTCCCTGTGCTAGCACACTGAAAATTTCAAATTTACATTAGAAAGGTTTTATGAACCGATTTGCTTAAAGCTCCATATATACAAGCCTTCATTAATAAATTCACTAAGTCCATTAATAAATTGTAGCTGCCATTTTGAAAAAAAAAATGGTGGCAACTTCATAAGAAAAGATAAATTAGTTTACCCTTCCTAGGAGCCAGAAGGACTTATTTTATTTTTTTGATCAATAACCCCTAAAAAGTAATGATATCAGTTCAAAAAACCCTTAACGGCTTAAAAGTTTGTGACGCCGCTACTTTATGGCTATAAGAATTTGAAATATGAGTCTTAAAAATAATGATATCAAATTTTAAGTGACGCTTTGCAATTAGTTAAAGTATACATAGATTTTCTTATTTGATCATTTACTTTTATCTTTTATTTATATTTATAATGCAAACGTAATATTTTTAACTTCAAGATCAGACAGATATATGAAATACACTTACTGTTGCTTTTTCATTCGCATTTCAAATTCAAAATAACAGTTTTAAAAGGAATTATATAAAAATTACAGTGTCGCCTCGGTGTTATTTTAAAAGATATGTTTTTAGATTCCATTAAAATTACTTTTGTTTTGTCTAATAAAGTATATTTACACATTTAAACAGTGCTTTTAATTTTCAAATGTACTGTCAAATAATTATACTTTCACTGAGTTTGCATTATAAAGTAAAATTATTTATTTCAATAAATTGATTTATCTTTTGCGTCACGCTATCCAAAACTGCAAGTAAAATTTGTGTAAATATTTTCTTTACGTCACACTACCTCTTTGAGAAAATTTTCACTTAGTTGGATATTATGATACTACGTTTTGGATAGCGTGATGCAAAAGATAAATCAATTTATAGAAATAAATAATTTTACTTTATAATGCAAACTCAGTGAAAGTATAATTATTTGACAGTACATTTGAAAATTAAAAGCACTGTTTAAATGTGTAAATATACTTTATTAGACAAAACAAAAGTAATTTTAATGGAATCTAAAAACATATCTTTTAAAATAACACCGAGGCGCCACTGGAATTTTTATATAATTCCTTTTAAAACTGTTATTTTGAATTTGAAATGCAAATGAAAATGCAACAGTGAGTGTATTTTATATAGCTGTCTGATCTTGAAGTTAAAAATATTACGTTTGCATTATAAATATAAATAAAAGATAAAAGTAAATGATCAAATAAGAAAATCTATGTATACTTTAACTAATTGCAAAGCGTCACTTAAAATTTGATATCATTATTTTTAAGACTCATATTTTAAATTCTTATAGCCATAAAGTAGCGGCGTCACAAACTTTTAAGCCGTTAAGGGTTTTTTGAACTGATTATTAATATACATTTATGATTTTTTAAAAACTTTTTTACTATTAATTTATGAATAAAAAGAAATTTAATGTGAATTTATTCCGTTTTTAATATTCTTCCATATATATATATATATATATATATATATATATATATATATATATATATGTATATATATGCATTATATATGTATGCATTATTAATATATACATCTCCCTCTCTCTGTGTATATATGTATACGGTTTGCATTAAGAAATTGGATTTTCCGTTGCAATCTACCAAGTGTTTTGGGTTGGACACGTCTGGTTTTATATTTTGTATTAGCAAACTTTTACAGGATTACACAAACGCAATTTTTTAATATTTTTTTCTCTAGATATAAAACTATAAAAATGCTTTTGCGATAAATCTTTCACAATACTTAATATGTATACACACACACACACACATATATATATACATACACTGATGGAAAAAAAAATCCCAAAACCAAGAAAAAATTATTGTACAGTAATGAAATTTCAGCAATACATTTGTCTAGGTAACATATTTAATTGATTAAAGTTTCAAGATCACAGGTAGAGCCATTTCAAATGTGAAATGTTGGTACATTAGTAACCGGTGTAACCGCCAGAATTTTGAATGCAAGCATGCAAACGTGCATGCATTGTGTCCTACAGGTGTCGGATATCAGTTTGTGGGATGGAGTTCCATGCCTGTTGCACTTGGGCGGTCAATGCAGGGACGATTAATGCTGGTTGTGGATGACGCTGGAGTTGTCGTCCAATGATGTCCCATACGTGCTCGATTGGAGAAAGATCTGGTGATCTAGCAGGCCAAGGCAACATGTCGACACTCTGTAGAGCATGTTGGGTTACAACAGCGGTATGAGGACGAGCGTTATCCTGTTGGAAAACACCACCTTGAATGCTGTTCATGAATGGCAGCACAACAGGTTGTATCACTAGACTGACGTACAAATTTGCAGTCAGGGTGCGTGGGATAACCACGAGAGTGCTCCTGCTGTCATACGAAATTGCTCCCCAAACCATAACTCCAGGAGTAGGCCCTGTGTGTCTAGGCCGCAGACAGGTCGCTAGCAGGCGTTCACCTGGCCTCCTTCTAACCAACACACGGCTATTACTGTGACCAAGGCAGAACCGGCTTTCATCAGAAAACACAACAGATCTCCACTCCGTCCTCCAATGAGCTCTAGCTTGACACCACTCACGTCGCAAACGGCAGTGGTTTGGAGTCAGTGGAATGCACGCTACAGGGCGTCTGGCTCGGAGCTGTCCTTGAAGTAACCGATTTGTAACAGTTCGTTGTGTCACTGTGGTGCCAACTGCAGTTCGAATTTCAGCTGCAGTGGCAGTACGATTAGCCACAGCCATACGCCGAACACGGCGGTCTTCCCTCTCAGTAGTGCCACTTGGCCGCCCGGAACCCGGTCTTCTTGAGGCAGTACCTTCCCTTGACCACTGCTGCCAACACTCATGCACAGTGGATACATTCCTGCCAAGTCTTTCTGCAATATCGCGGAAAGAAAACCCACCTTCTCGTAGCCCTACTACACGACCTCGTTCAAACTCAGTGAGCTGTTGATAATGGCTTCTTCGTCTTCTTAGAGGCATCCTTGACTAACATTAACCCACTACGTCAAATCTCAACTGTAAATAACGATCACGAACCTTACAGCGCTTATTTAAATCAAACCTCATTTGCATGTTCATAGTGTCGCTACTAGCGCCACACTTATGCGCGTAGCTAGAAATTTGAATCGACGTCATCTTTCAGATGTATAAACACGCCTACCAAATTTCGTTTATCTAGCACAGCTCCTTCCTGGTGTTGGGATTATTTTTTCCATCAGTGTATATTAATTTTTTTTTTGCTATTTTTGGAGAATAAATAGGATTACACAAGTTCGATCTATTGTATAGTTTTTTATTTATTTATTTATTTTGTTAAGTGTAGTTATAAGGATATTCTTTGAATGTTTGTTTCCGGTCAGGAATTTTGATACGTGGATTGTTTATATGTATACCGATAGTAACGGGATTTTACGAAAATCTCCACCCCTTTTCTCCCTAGGGTGGCAGGAGATAAAAAGCTCCAAATTACTTCACAGTTATGAAATTGCACTTGGGGAGACTAGACTTGAGTACCAAAAAAAAAAAAAAAAAAAAGCATTTTCTGCGATTTTGGATTTTTTTATTTTTAAGGAGGGTAGGGGAAATTGATTTTTGGGGGGAAGTTTCATAAATTCCGGATTTTTGAGTAGATCTCTACCAAAAATGGTACAATATTTTTAAAAACAGCAATGCATGTTCTTTAGGATACTTCCGAAAACCCATTTTTGTTTTTGTGATTTTCGGTTTTTGAGGGCATTACGAAGGGCAAAATCGAGATATCCCTTTTAGAGTTAAATTAATAGAGTTAAATATGTATATGAAAAGTGAGATTGCGTGCTTCAATACTTTTGATGTCAACTGCATATTTAATGATATTTTTGTTAAATATGTATTTAAATATATATATTTTTTTACCATAAGATTTTAAGTAATTTTTAAGTAAAAAATTGAAATAGTCAATTAGTAATATGACTGTGGTCTTTTGCTGGATGTAAGTGCCCAGTTATTAGCAAAATCTCATTTCGAAATTATTATTTAGTAATTTAGCTTACATTTTATGATATTTTTGTTAAATTTGTATTTGGATATATTTTTTTTTACATAAGATTTTAAGTAATTTTTATATAAAAAACTAAAATGATCAGTTAGTAATATGACTTTAGCCATTTGCTGGATGTAAGTGGCCGGTTATTAGAAAAATCTCTTTTTGAAATCATTGTTTAGTGATATAACTTATATTTAATGAAATTTTTGTTAAATATGCATTTAAATAAATAAATATATATATATATTTACCACAAGTTTTTAAGTAATTTTTAACTAAAAAATTAAAATAGTCAGTTAGTAATATGACTGTGGCCATTTCCTGGATGTAAGAAGGCAACAATTACAGTGGGCAACAATTTTTAAAAAAGTTCATGTATCAAAATTGAAAACACCCAATTCTTAATGAATTCAACTTGCTGAACACGAATATCACCATGAAGTGTTTTGGCTCTTGTTTCTGAGATTCAAGGGTTCAAAGATGTAATTTACCTAATGCTTAAATGTCACTTTTGTTAAAACATTTTAAAGAATAAACTGATGTATTGTTCCTTATAATAAGTAATATTTTATTTTTAGATGTTCCCGTGCATATATGAATTAATAAAACGTGTATTAAAATAAACATTTCGATAATGGTAATGAACTGCCATCCATTCCTATTGCATATTCTGCGCACATGAAAGAGACTAAAGAACACTTGTAACAGCTCTTACACCTAATTAAATACGCTGAAAATGAATGGTGTGTCTGTGCTGACATCAAAGTAGTTGCGCTTTTGATGGGTCTTTAACTGGGATTTACAAAATTTTGTTGTTTCCTGTGTGAATGGAGCAGTCGCGCTACAGATTTACACTATATCTAGAAAGACTGGCCTCCGAGGCTGTTTTTGACATCTGGAAAAATGAATGTCAAGAACACACCGCTTCTTTCTCCAGAGAAAATCATCTTACCTGCTCTACACCTAAAATTGGGTATTGTAAAGCAGTTGGTTAAAGCTATGGATACAAATAAACCAGCTTTTGCTTACTTGCGTACAAAATTTCCCAGACTGAGTGAGGCAAAAATTAAAGAGGGAATTTTTGTGGGTCCACAGATTAGAGATCTTTTCAAGGATCCGAAATTTGAAAGACTTAAATCATGATGAAACACAAGTATGGGATTCAGTCTGTCAAGTTTGTACTAATTTCTTTGGAAACGTCCGATCCGAATATTACGAAGATCTTGTTAACGACATGTTGGCTTTATATCAGAAATTTGGATGTCGAATGTCCTTAAAGCTACATTTCTTAGATTACCACTTGGATTCCCTGCTAACTGCGGAAAATTCAGCGACGAGCATGGTGGACATTTTCACCAGGATATGTCTGTGATTGAGCAACGTTATTTGCAGACTACTGCATTACGATTTTTTTTTTAGAGATAATCCAAACGTGGAATATAAGTGAAAGAGCAAGCGATTTCGTCAATAAAATTGGTAAGATTGTACTTTATGTTGTCACCTTTATTTCTTTATAAATTAAATTGGAAACACGACATTAAAGGCATTTTTATTAATCTGTTCTTTTATCCCTATCATAAAAAGTGATATCTCTCAACATAAAAAAACAAAAGCAAAACTAGAGCCAAATTCTACTTTTTATTGCCATATTCATGATTAGCAAGTTGATTAAATAAATCAATTAAATAAGTCAATTAAGAAATATTTGGATAATTTTATTCAAGATACATTTTAATTGTTGTCCAGTGATTATTAGAAAAATCTCATTTCGAAATTATTGCTTAGTGATATAACTTATATTTAATAATATTTTTTTAAATACGCATTTAAATATATATATATATATATATATATATATATATATATATTTATTTATTTACCATAAGTTTTTAAATAATTTTTAAATAAAAAAATTGAAATAATCAATTATTAACATGATTATGTTCATTTGCTGGATGTAAATGGCCAATCATTAGCAAAATCTCATTTCTAAACTATTATTGTGAATAATATAAATTGTAGAAAAGCGAAGTAAAAAATGGTTATCAGTTATTAATAGTCATATAAATATTAGCGCTTAGAAAAAATTTCTGAAAATATCGTCAGTGATTAGATTAGAAAATAAGATAAAACTTTAATAAATATCCAATATAGGGTAAATTACTAGTCGTTTCCCCGCATAGAAATCAAAGATTTTAGTACTGAATATTTTATTTTCTTTCATAAATTGACTAAAACTTTCTTTTATTAACCTGTTTTATAGTAAAAATATGAATAGTTTTTACGAGAGTACGTAATTTCTTCCTGGAGGTATCTATCCGTTAAAATGAAAATGGAATCACGTAATGTTTGCTGTCACAGAAAATAGCAAAAACAGATACAAATTTAGTGATCCATAAAATATTTAAGATAGATGTCGTTGCCTGATTTTAGATTTTAGATATAAGAATAAAAAGTAATTAGTAAAAAAGCTATAAATATCTTAATGTAATTGTTTAAATTAAAGTATTAGAAATATAAAAAGTTTCCAGGAAATAAAAATTTTATTTTTCCAAGTTTTAATTTCTGTCATAAATGTACGAAAGATTTTCTTTCTTTGACTTATTAATGTCACCTTATAAAACCAATATTTTTTTTTTTTTTTTTTTTTTTTTTTTTTTTTTATGAGAGTATGTAATTTGATTTTGGAATCATTTGAGAGTTAATGTGGAAATTGATAACATTACGTTTGTTGACACAGAAATAGAAAACCAGACACAAATTTGTAATTCGTTCAATATTTCAGTCAGAGGTTATTGACTGGTGACTGTTGTGAAAATGGAATCTAATAAGTAATGCAGTTTACAAATATGCTAAGCCTTAAATGCATAAATTCCCCTCCCCCCCTCCTAAAAAAAAAGAAAAGAAAAAAAAGAACTGTATTTAACTGCAAGATACTTTTATTACACAGGAAACACAACAAAAGAAAAATTGAAACAGGTTTATTTTTTTATATAATGTACTAATTTATATGTTATACATAAATTAAATAATGGAAATTTCCCCCAAAACTACCAATAATCATTTATTTACAGGTTGTGTATATGAAAACCCCGGAGAAATATCGTGTAAATTCAAAACGTTATGAGAGATAGAATGAACAAAATTTCAGTTCTTCTCAAAAAAAAAAAAAAAAAGATGATAGGAGGTTTTATCAATACTTATTTAAAACTAGCAAAAACAGCATTATCATTGATAGAATCAAAAACAAAAATTTAAGTAAAACACCTGTTTAGCTTTTATTTTGAGAGAAACTGAAAAAAAGCCTTTTTGGTTATGAATTGATCATTATAGATAATGTTACACTGTGATTTATTAATGCTTTTTACTGTTATACACAATAGATTCAGAAGAGGGAGGACGAACTATAAAATGAGCTTAGGATAGTCTCCAACAACACTTTCTAATCCGCTTCTGTTTAATTTACATGTTTAGGTATTGTTCTCCGAAAGTCGCTGTATCTCTTTCTGTATTTATCTGCACATATATATATATATATATATATATATATATATATATATATATATATGTATATATATATATATATATATATATGTATATATATATATATATATATATTAGTAGTAACTGATAGCCGTGTATGAATTCCTTCTGGATCATAAATACTTGTAACGAATTTCATACATAATGATTGCATAGCATATCGGAATTATTTTGTTTAACCCTGTGAACTAATTACCAATTCTATGCCCACAATTTTCCCCAGAAAAACATGCTTTTGAACATTCTAATAATATTTCATTATATTTAATGGGGTGTGAACATGTTAAAATACACTTTTAAGAAACACCATTTATAGATCTTAATGGCACAATGTTCCTTTGGGTGGCTCTGTAAATAGATTAATCTATACATACAATTTTTTAGAGAAAACATTCTTTTAAACATCCTTATGATTTATGTTAATTCCATTTTGTCGAATGCAGCATAAACGCGTTAAAATGAACTTCAATAAAATGTTGCCCATGGGCTCTAATGTCACGATATTCTCTTGTGTGTTTCTGAAAACGAACTATAAACATTGTATACACCAGTAAAAAATATTCAACCTAGTCTACCTTTTTCACGAATAATTGTTCAAAATTTCACATAATTTGGATGATTACGTGATATTGTCGGAATACTTTTGTAAGGTCCTGTACATTAATTATGAAGCCTAAGCACATATTTTCTGCAGAAAATTTGAGTTAAAGCATCTCAGTAATGTACGCTAATTCCATTTCGTTGGATGCAGAGTAACGATGTTAAAATGCGTTTAAGCAAAATTCATCCCAGAGGCCTTAATAATAAGAAAATCTTTGTCCTGTCCCTGTACACAATCTATAATCAATATTGAGATAAAAAATTATACAGCTATTTCTATACAAAGTCTGAATGTGTGCAGTAATTTGCAAGCCAATTGGTGGAATTTTGGGGCTGTTATTGTGTTACATACAAATTTTGTCCGTAGGCTGTAATGATAAGAAAAACTTTGGAGTGCACGAATTCCAAATGGAACACATACCCAAAACTATACATTTAATTTCGTGTGACTCATGAACACCAAACTGCAAGTCAATAGCGTGATTTTTGCGACCGCTATCGCGCCAGAGACAGGTAGACAAAGAGACAAACAACCAGACACACAGATGGAACCCAAAATCTTTTTGAGTCTCAATAGGGAACATTTCGGCAATTATATAAGTAGTGGATTTGCAGATCAGCAGCCTCAACGTTTTATTTTCATCACTAATTATTTCAACAGATCATTTTTATTTTGTTCATATTATGTATATCATCATCATCATCATCGTCATCATTTATTTCAGCCTTTTTCAAACCACTACAGGATAAAAGCCAGTCTTAGGTGATACCATTCTGCCCTGTTTTCTGCAATTTTTCTCCATTCTGCTCTTCCAAACATTACATTTTCTATATCCAACGACACAGTAGTCTTTTCCTCGGTCTTATATCTCGGTATCAAAAATAGGATTTCATTGGTTTATCTATCATCATTTCTTCTGGCAAGGTTCCTAGCCCAACTCCATTTTAACTTCTTAATTCTAGAAAAAAAATCAGTAATTATGGTTTGCTCCCTAATGCAAGTGTTTCACTTTCTGTCTCTTCGGGGGATTCCTAACATGGATATCGCATGCTTCTCTAGGTTGTTTGAAGTTTTGTATAGCTTTGCACGTTAATGTCCAAGTTTCTGAAGCATAAGTTAAAACTAGTATATATATATATATATATATATATATATATATATATATATATGTGTGTATATATATATATATACATATATATATATATACATGCATACATATACATGACTGACTCGCTACATAAAGAGATACATTTCTGAGGGGAGCTGCCGCCCCCCTGAACCCCCCGCTGTATCTCTATGTCTATATCTATCTGTATCTATGTATATTCTTATATATTTTCCTAATAACAGCCTTCTATTAATTCCTTGTAACTCATAAATACTTACACCAAATTTCATGTAAAATGATTGAATAACAAACATATCGCAATTATTTTGTATAACCCTGTAAACTAATTACCAATTCTATGCCCTAAATTTTCCATAGAAAAACATGCTTTTAAACATTCTAATAATATTTCATTATATTTAATGGTGTCTAACCTTGTCAAAATGCACTTTTAAGAACTACCGTCTATAGATCGTAATGGTACTAAATTCTTTTGTGTGTCCCTGAAAAGGAGTCACAGATATATACACAGATATACAACTCACAGGTATATAGCCACAGATACATAACTCATTAATACTTGAACCAAATTTAGCATTATTTCAATAACTACAGAATGTCATCGGAATACTTTTCTGCGGTCCTGTAAATAAATTATTTAGTCTATACATTTCTTTTTTGTAGATAAATCATGCTTTTAAGTATCTTTATCATGTGTGTTGATTCCATTTTGTTGAATGCAGCATAAATGTGCTAAAATGCGCTTAAATAAAAATTTGTCTATAGTCAGTAATGTCATGGAATTCTTTTGTGTGTCTCTGTAAACGAACCATAAACATATACATCAGAAAAAATTATTCAACTTATTCTACTTTTTTTATGAATAATTGTTCGAAATTTGACATAATCTGGATGATTACGTAAGATTGTCGGAACACTTTTGTAAGGTCCTGTATATTAATTAGTAAGCCAAAGAGAATATATTTTCTGCAGAAAACATCAATTTAAGTATCTCAGTAATGTACGCTAATTTCATTTTGTTGAATGCAGAGTAACGATGTTAAAATTTGTTTAAACGAAATACACTCCTTAGATCGTAATGATAAGAAAAACTTTGTCGTGTCCCTGTACACAGTCCATGAACAATATAGACAACACAATAGCTGTATAAAAATTTATACAGCTATTTCTATACAGAGCCTGAACGTGTGTACTATCGAATTCAAGCTTTAAGAATAACTATATTCGATATCTATATACTGAATTTTAAATAAATTAGTATTCAACAAATTGATTCTACAAATCTTCATCTAATCAAAAATCTCCTTATATTATTAAAATCTGTGCGCATCTGTCTGTCTGTCTGTTTCTTAAGAATAAAAATTTGACTTGAGAAGTTGACCTGAGAAGGTATACGTGCGCGGAGCGCACGTATACCTTCACACGTGCACGCGCAGCGCGCATGGGTTTGCGCTGCCGAAGGCAGTGGGGACCCGTTGTGAGCTTTTACTCGATCAGAAATGATTTTTTTTTTTTAGGGGGCACGAAGGGTCAGGGAAGACAACACGCGCGCGCAGCGCGTGTTCTTAGGTTCCGTATCTCTTAGGTTGTGCGCGCGCAGCGCGCACGGAACTGCGCTGTCGAAGGCAGTGGGGACCCGGGCCGACTTTTTACCCAATCAGAAATGAGTTTTTTTTAAATTTCTTTTCTTAACACTAAAAGTTACTGTTAGTGATTCATTAATTTTAGTGATTCATTTGAAAATACTGACCCGCTAGCGGGCGAAGCTCGCTAGTTTTTTAATAAAAACAGATAGAATCATTTATGTTTCAATTCAATATAAAAAGGTAAGAAAAACTTACCTTCCTTCATCTATATTGTTCGAGGGGTGAAACGTTCGTTTTTAATTCAATAATTAGTGGAGACTTTCACTAATTAAGCAGTCATTTTCTTTAAATAAACACATTTAATCTGGAGAAATACACAATCACAAATTTTTAAAGACATAATACTGATAAAACTACATAATTACCTAACGCGCGCTAACAATACACAATATTTACATTTTGAACTTAGAACATTCTTCTTCTTGCTATCGAACGCACTATTCCTTACGCGCGCGCAGGCGCAGATGATCGGATTACAAAAAGCAGAAGCGGAAGTAGCGATTTTCGCAACACATTCCCACCTTTGAGTTTCGAGGATTTTTAGAGAAACTCACACTTCACTTTTGGCTTTAACAAACGTCCATATTTGGATCGTTTTTCAAGTGGAACAGTCTCTACACGAGTGTCCTTTACAGAACTTTTGTCAACTGGCTCAGTAGATTCAGTCACTGGAACAGAGTTCTTTTCAGGAGGTTGGATATTCGACTTAGAAATTCGTGATGAATAGTGTAAATCAGCACAACTTTCAGGAGTTACTTCTAGAGGAATTAATCTAGGCACTAGACGGAAAAATTCACCACCTTTCATTTTCACTTTTACTACACTCCTTCTCATAATTATAAGGACACTCGTTTTTCTATATTAAATAAACACTAAACACTATTATTCAAACAAATATATTTTTTTAAATTTGAATTTCACTAAGAGACAATATTTTAAAAGTTTTATCGTTTTTCTATCTTAAAAAACTTTAAATACGGTCAAAAAAGGGATTTTTCAGGTGTTCACAATTATAAGGACAGCTCGAATCTTAGTACTTTTTTTTCAATTATTCTTCAAATTAATATTTTTTTGGGGCCTCTTTTTAGGGTGAAACAGTCAGACATTCTCTCTGGTATATATATATATATATACTAGCAGGCTTTGCCGGTCACTATATTTAAAGGAATCTCTTTTTTATATTGCTTTATGGTGAAAAAAAAAAAAAAAAAAAAAAAAAAAAACTGAAATCGATTAAAAGCTCGCTTTGTGTTCCCACTGACTTCGGCAGCGACTTGTTCGTCTTCGCAGCCTCCTGTGCCTGGCCCTACTGCCTGCGACAATGTCTAACCCGTCCCCCAATGGCTTACCCGTTCATAAACGATGCAGGCGACGCCCGCTTCGCTGGTCACTATTTTTAAATGAATCACTATAATTACTGAATTCTCAGAATTGCATTAATTTTTATCACGTGAAAAAAAAAGAGAAACAAAATCTGATTAGGAAAAATGTCGCACCGGGTTCTCACTGCCTTCGGAAAAAATTCCCAAAACGTTTTAAATATTATTTCTATTTTTTCCCCCATCGCCCCACCCGTCTATGCTAATAATTTTACAAATTCGAAAATATCTGCAAAAGATTTGTAAGTATCATAAACCTCTATGCACCAGTTTTGAACGATCTATCTCTATTTTTATTTTTTTGCCCCTCCGCTTCCTCCCCCCTTCCCACCCCTCCCAATAATTTTAAAAATTCAAAAATATCCTCAATCGATTTGTAGGTATCGAAAACCTCTATGTACCAATTTTGAATGATCTAACTCTATTTTATTTTTTTTTGCCCCTCCGCCCTCCCCCCTTCGCGGTCCTTCTAATAACTTTACACTTTCGAAAATATCCCCATTCTCAGAATTGCATTATTTTTTATCACGTGAAAAAAAGAGAGAAACAAAATCTGACTAGAAAAAATGTCGCACCGGGTTCTCACTGCCATCGAAAAAAATTCCCAAAATGTTCTAACTCTTATTTCTATTTTTCCCCCTTCGCCCCACCCCCACCCGTCTATGCTAATAATTTTACAAATTCGAAAATATCTGCAATCGATTTGTAAGTATCATAAACCTCTATGCACCAGTTTTGAACAATCTATCTCTATTTTTATTTTTTTGCTCCTCCGCTCCCTCCCCCCTTCCCGCCCCTCCCAATAATTTTAAAAATTCAAAAATATCCTCAATCGATTTGTAGGTATCGAAAACCTCTATGTACCAATTTTGAATGATCTAACTCTATTTTATTTTTTTTGCCCCTCCGCCTCCCCCCTTCCCGGCCCTTCTAGTAACTTTACACTTTCGAAAATATCCCCATTCGACTTGCAGGCCTCTAAAACCTATCTGTACCAATTTTGAATGGCCTAAATGTATTTCTATTTTTTTTTGCCCATAGCCCCCCCTTACCGCCCCACCCCCCTTACCGTCCCTCTTAATAATTTTACAAATTCGAAAATATCCCCAATCGATTTGTAAGTATCGAAAACCTCTATATACCAATTTTGAACGATCTATCTCTATTTTTATCTCTCCCCTCCCCTTCTCGCCCCTCCTAATAACTGTACACTTTCGAAAATATCCCTATTCGACTTGCAGGCTTCTAAAACCTATCTGTACCAATTTTGAACGGCCTAACTGTATTTCTATTTGTTTTTGCCCATAGCTCCCCCTTACTGCCCCACCCCCTTCCTAATAATTTTACAAATTCGAAAATATCCCCAATCGATTTGTAAGTATCGAAAACCTCTATATACCAATTTTGAACGATCTAATTTTATTTCTAATTTTTTGCCCCCCCCCTCTCCCCTCCCCCTTCTCGCCCCTCCTAATAACTTTACACTTTCGAAAATATCCCCATTCGACTTGCACGCCTCTAAAACCTGTCTGTACCAATTTTGAACGGCCTAACTGTATTTCTATTTGTTTTTGCCCATAGCCCCCCCTTACCGCCCCTCCTAATAATTTTTACAAATTCGAAAATATCCGCAATTGATTTGTAAGTATCGAAAACCTCTATAAACCAATTTTGAACGATCTAACTCCAATTTTATTTTTTTGCCCCCCTCTCCCCTCCCCCTTCTCGCCCCTCCTAATAACTTTACACTTTCAAAAATATCCCCATTCGACTTGCAGGCTTCTTAAACCTATCTATACCAATTTTGAACGGCCTAACTGTATTTCTATTTGTTTTTGCCCCATAGCCCCCCTTACCGCCCCACCCCTACCCGCCCCTCCTAATAATTTTACAAATTCAAAAATATCCGCAATCGATTTGCAAGTATTGAAAAACGATCTGACACTATTTTTATTTTTTTGCCCTCCCTCCCCTCCCCCCTTCTTGCCCCTCCTAATAACTTTACACGATCGAAAATATCCCCATTCGACTTGCAGGCCTTTAAAACCTATCTGTACCAATTTTGAACGGCCTAACTGTATTTCTATTTGTTTTTGCTCCATAGCCCCCCCCCCCCTTGCTGCTCCACCTGGGGGGCTGAATATCTAAAATTCCAGAAATTGGTTTTTAGATAGTTGCATTAGCTATATTTTAGAGCAAAAATTTCACGTATATCTATTTTTTTCGATTGAGATATATAGGATTATGCGAAATCACGTTTTACGCATGTGAAATCATGTTTTGTCCCCCCGCCCCCGTTGGAGGCCGAATTTCAAAAATTCCAGAAACCGATTTTTAGACATTTGTATTAGCTATATTTTAAAGCAAAAATTTTACGGATATCTGTTTTTTTGTTTGAGATATGAAGGATTTTGTGAAATTACGTTTTGACCCCCTTCCCCCCCTTGGGGGGCGAATTTTGTAAAATCGCTTGCGGCGTTGTGTTTCTCGGGTCATAAACATTAATCGTGCCGAATTTTGTCTCGGTCGGTGAAGCGGTCTAGGTTTCTATAGCGGACAGACACACAGACACACACACACACAGACAGACTCTGCTCTTTTATATATATAGATATATTTTCTTTAATATTCAGTTTCAATACCATTTCATACAGCATAGATGATATTCTGAATACATTTAAACTATTTAAAATTGCTTTCTGCTTGCATGCAATTTTCTAATATGATAAGTTAAGGTTTTTTGACTTTTAGGCCACGGGAAAGGCAACAATAAAGAAGTTTCTTTCTTCAAACTATTTCCTATTGCTCTAGAAGTAGAGCAAAAATGTAAGTCGTGTTGAAAAAAATATTATTACCCCCCAAAATCTAACAAAAATCTGAGAATTCCACGTTTAAAATTTGCGGATATTCTCTTGATGTTCATACTATTAGAAAAAATTACTAAATTCATTCTGTCTTCAGTAGAAACAGCTCCCCAGAGCACCACAGATCTACCTTTAAAATGCCCGATTCATATCTGCCTTTAAAAAATCTGCTCTGTCTTTCACTATCTTCAGATCGTGCCAGTAACTGTTAAAACCATTTGATTAATCAAGAATAAAATGTTTTTCATCCGAAAATGCAACATTTTATCATTTAATATTGTCTTTATTCAACTTTAACACAGACGTTCTTTCCTCCATTACAGGCTTATTGATTATTACAGGATTTTTATTCATTTTAACATATTATTAATTATTTTAAACATGCATAAATGTGGACCCCAAGCTTTCGTTAAAATTACGAGCAAATTCAGCAGCAGTCATTATGAGTAGAACAGTAAGACGAATTATGAGTCTTCGATCTCTGTAAAACAACTCTGATTTTGCATCAGATCTCTCTCCTATCAAACCAGCAGTTCAACGTTTGATCACATTTCCTTCAGCAATTTTAGATCTTCGAATTTCACTAGAAATTCGGCGGATTGAAATTATCCTTCCACTTAAAAAACACATTTATAATACTTCATTACATGAACGTTCTTTTTTTCGAGGAATTATCAGTAATGTTCGTCCAAGAAAAATTGAAGGCTTATATATGAATTAATCTAGCCCAGTAGTTAACGAATTCGCATGTCAACTGTAATTTATCCGCTTGTAAGTTAAATAAAACGAAAAAATCTTTATTGTCCCTATAATTATGAACAGCTAAAAACGTAGAGAAAAAAAGATTTTGCATTATTTTTTATTAATTTTGTTTCATATTAAAAAAATTATAGCAGTTTTGGTTTTTAGAATACTAGATATATTAAGTGCACTTAGTATAATCTTGTTCACAATTATTTTTACATTAGTTATTTCAAAATATAAAGTGTCCTTATAAATATGAGAAGGAGTGTAGTCTAACATGGCTATCTTTAGATGGACAGAGTTCAATAACTTTACCGAGAGGCCAGTCAATTTTGTTGATGTTTTCACTGGATACTATAATGATATCACCAATTTGGATGGGTCGTTGATTTTTAGTAAATTTCGAAGATTGCCTTAAATGCCCCAAATATTCAATTCAAAACCTTTTTCGTAAATCTTCTTTTATTCGCTGTCTATAGGCATATCTTTTATTGAGAGATGATGAATCTAAGGCATCAAGATCGGGAATGCCTGATTCTTTAATATCCTGTAAAAACATAGCAGGAGTAAGTGGAGTTTGATCGTTAACATCTTCGGAGAGGTAAGTTAAAGGACGTTAATTAACAATGCCTTCAGTATCACAAATAACAGTACTCATTCCTTCTAAATTCAACGAACTTCTTCCTAAGACTTTTCGAAGAATTCCCTTGATTATACCAATCAAACTTTCCCACCACCCACCCCACCACGGTGCAGATGGAGGGTTGAACTTCCAAATGATCTTCTGAGCTTCACTGTATTGAGAAATAGTATCCCGATTGATTTTCTTAAGTAAATTTTCCGCACCAAGGAAATTCGAGCCATTATCACAGCAAATTATTGTAGGTCTTCCTCTTCGAGCTATGAATCTTCGGAAAGCCTGTAGAAAATTTTCAGTCGACATGGATGTAGCTATCTCTAAATGCAAGGCTCGGTCGACGGCAGAAGTGAAGATGACTATCCAGACTTTTTAACCTCCTCGAAGAATTAGAGGACCGACATAATCAATACCTATGACCTCAAACACTGCTGCTTCCTTTATTCTGTCAACTGGGAGAGGTGCTTCTATGATGGGCTTTGGTCTAGCATGATATCTTTTGCAGCATACACAATTTCTGATAACCTTTCTTACTGTCTTCCGATATTTTAAAATCCAAAAATCTTCTCTTAAGTTATTCATGAGGATCTGGACACCAGCATGATTCAAATTTAAATGTCTGGTTCGGATAAGTTTTTCTACCACTGGTGATTGGATGGCAATATTATCGGATATCGGAAATTTTGTGTATCTTCTCTCATGATGATTCTAGTCTTCATTTTCATAAGTTCATTCGTATCCTTAAAACAGTTAAGGGATTTCAGGCGTTTTTCTTCAGGACCCGAGAATGATACTTTGTGTACATTTTCAACATAACAGTTTCAGCTTCATTTATATTTTCTGAAGTTAAGAATCCAAAAATTCGATGTGAAGGTTCAACTTTACAATTATTAAAAAATCTGTATATACAAGCAGTGTTTCTTAACAATTTATTGTATGACGAAATACGGTTATAAAGCTTCTCACTTGAATCTTCATGATTTGTAGCACTAATTACTGTTTTCTTCTTCTTGGAGTACACTATATCGAAGTCAGGAAGGGCATTAGGTCTTGGCCATTCTTGTCTTGGCTTCCTCAACCATTGCACACCTTCTCACCACTTAGATTTAATCAACGTTTGAACACTGAAGCCGAGAGATGGTAAATCTGCTGCATTGAAAGACCCTGGTACGTGGTGCCAATTTTCAGGCTCTGTCAGAGATCTAATTTCTTTAACTCTGTTAAAAACGAAAGGCGTCCAGTTTTCCCTTCCTTTTATCCAATATAGTGCATTTGCGGAGTCGGACCAGAAATTTTTTCGATATTCTTTATTCGGAGATCATTCACCACAGTCTCAGCTAATCTCGCTCCTATGCAGCAGGCAAGGAGTTCCAGTCTTGGAATAGAAGTAGTTTTCATAGGAGCAACTCTGCTTCTAGCCTGTTCAAGTTGACAAGACACTGAACTTCTAGTTTCACTTCTTAAGAATATGCAGGTAGCGTATGCACTCTTGTTTGCATCGCAGAAAATATGTAAACTTAAATTTTCTGGTGCCTCATGATTCAGAGTGAGGCATCTTGGGATTTCAACTTCTTTTAATTTAAGAACTTCTTTTCGCCACTGCTCAAACTTCTTGGTAATTTTTTCAGGCAATTCTGCATCCCATGATACTTTCAATTTCCAGCACTCTTGCAGGAGAATCTTCGGCCCCAAGGTAACCGGACATGTGAAGCCAAGGGGATCAAATATTCTATGTACTGCACTCAGTATTTTCCTTTTCGTTGCAGGGGTATCATCTTCTAAAGTATCTCGTAAATCTACAGACAATGTGTCATTCTTCAAGTTCCATGTCAATCCCAGGACTGGAATACATCTTTCTTCTGATGGACTGGGAAAATTGTGCTCCCACCCTCGACGCTCAAATTTAGCATCACTGAGAATAACTTGGATTCTTCGATAAATTTGACGAGGTCTTCATAGTTTTCAACGTTGGTGATACAGTTGTCTACATAAAATGATTCTAACAACTTGGTAGCTGTTTCTTGAAAATTAGCGAAAACATTTTTCAGATGATATCGCAGAGTAGCACCGAGTAGGTATGGCGAACAAGAAAGTCCAAAAAAAACTCTACGATGTTGAAAAATTTTAGGTTTCGTGGGATCACCTTCCTCCCACCATAAGAATTTCAGAAATGGCCTATCACATTTACTAAGTCCAATTTGTAAGAAAGCTCTTCGGATATCAGCAATTACTCCTATTTTCTTTAATCGAAACTTATTGAAGATTGCTGGAATCAGTTCGACGGTGTTAGGTCCTTCCTCTAAACAATCATTGATTGAAGGTGAATTTTTCTCTTTGGCTGAACAATCAAAAACAGGCCAAACTCTTGTAGTAGAATTTTCTTTTATTACGGCCCTGTGGGGCAAATAATGTTCACTTTCCTCATTATCCAGAATTTTAACTTCTTCTATAACACCTTCTTGAATCCATTCTGTTAATACTGTTTCATAAGCTTCTAATGTCCCTGTTTTCTTGAGCAAATCTATACAACCTTTTAATCTTCGTTCTGCAATATTTTTACAAGCGGGTAAAGGAAGATGGCCTTGGATCCATGGGAGATTCACTTCATATCTCCCTTCAGCGTCACGTTTGATACTTCTATTAAAATGCTCTTCGGCTGCTATTTCAAGTTATTTTCGACTATTCTTCTCTCCTGGATCGAGAATCCCAAGCACACCAAGTCGCCATAAATCAGAAATTTTCGTGTCATTTACATGTAATGACATAACGCTACTTGTACTATCTGAAACTTTCAGTCCGATTTTTCCCATTAGCGTCCACCCAAGGCGGGTTTCTATTAAGACTAAACCGGATTTTAATGGTTTTATATTTCCAGTGTATAGTTTTCCAATGAGATCAGCTCCAATTAAGCCATTGATTTAATTTGGGGGAAAATTCGTACAATAAATCAACATGACATTTCAGGTCAGACAAATGAATTTTATGCTTAATTTCATTTAGAAATTAACCATAGGGAATTTTTGGTATTTCAGAACAAATTTTGTCTTGATTTAACACTTCAAGACTGCAACGATAATTATCATTATAGTCACTCAGCCCGATTAAATATTTCTGATGGGGTATCACAGTTTCTACTCCACCAAATAAGCTATGTGTCAAATCTTCTTTACCTATGCATTCATATCCCATTTCATTTAATACAAAAGTTGACAAATAGGACTTGCTGCTGCCAGAATCAATTAATATCCTGATGTATTTCATTTTATTTCCCTTTCTAAGATGAACAATCAGAGTTTGCAAAAGAACTTGTTGAGTACTGGTTTTATTTGCTAAAACAGTGTCTTTCTTATTTTCAGCATTTAAATTTTCAAATTGCTGAGATTTAATTCGATGTTCTTGATCGCTTTTCCCAGGGCACATTATCTTGAAATGAAATTTTCCGCAATCACAGGTCGGTATCTTCGCTTTGCAAAATCGAGATAAATGTTTCTTTGCAGCTAAACATTTAAAACAAGCACATTTTTTCATCAATATTTGCTTTTTATCAAATACTTGAACATCATCATAAGATAAACTCTCAGCATTTTTACATTCGCTGCTTACGTGTGATTTATTGCAAAAAATACACATTTCTTTTTTCACTTCAGAAGAATTATATAATTCAGCCGCGGTAGGAATAATTCTTTCACGTCGAACGGTGGCGAATAAGTACTTTTATTCACATTCTCAAAATTAAATCCCCTACGAGCAAGTTTCACCTTTTCTTCACTTTCAATTTCATGCCGCAAAAAGTTCATCAAGCAATCTAATTTATTACCTGATTCGTCATCATTTTCCTGTTTTGCGTAGTTCCAGGTCGAACTCAAATTTCTTTCCCATATTTTTAAAATATCTACATGTAAGCAAGATTCAATTAATGGGTATAAAATTGATGAATAATTTTCACTTGAAACACCTAGCATTTTCAATGACCGTAAATACACTGATGGAAAAAAAATCCCAACACCAAGAAAAAATTATTGTACAGTAATGAAATTTCAGCAATGCATTTGTCTAGGTAACATATTTAATTGATTAAAGTTTCAAGATCACAGGTAGAGTCATTGGCGAGAAGAGCCATTTCAAATGTGAAATGTTGGTACATTAGTAACCGGTGTAACCGCCAGAATTTTGAATGCAAGCATACAAACGTGCATGCATTGTGTCGTACAGGTGTCGGATATCAGTTTGTGGGATGGAGTTCCATGCCTGTTGCAATTGGGCGGTCAATGCAGGGACGGTTAATGCTGGTTGTGGATGACGCTGGAGTTGTCGTCCAATAATATCCCATACGTGCTCGATTGGAGAAAGATCTGGTGATCTAGCAGGCCAAGGCAACATGTCGACACTCTGTAGAGCATGTTGGGTTACAACAGCGGTATGAGGGCGAGCGTTATCCTGTTGGAAAACACCCCCTTGAATGCTGTTCATGAATGGCAGCACAACAGGTTGTATCACTAGACTGACGTACAAATTTGCAGTCAGGGTGCGTGGGATAACCATGAGAGTGCTCCTGCTGTCATACGAAATTGCTCCCCAAACTATAACTCCAGGAGTAGGCACTGTGTGTCTAGGCTGCAGCAGGTCGCTAGCAGGCGTTCACCTGGCCTCCTTCTAACCAACACACGGCTATCACAGCGACCAAGGAAGAACCGGCTTTCAACAGAAAACACAACAAATCTCCACTCCGTCCTCCAATGAGCTCTAGCTTGACACCACTCACGTCGCAAACGGCAGTGGTTTGGAGTCAATGGAATGCACGCTACAGGGCGTCTGGCTCGGAGCTGTCCTTGAAGTAACCGATTTGTAACAGTTCGGTGTGTCACTGTGGTGCCAAGTGCAGCTCGAATTTCAGCTGCAGACGCAGTACGATTAGCCACAGCCATACGCCGAACACGGCGGTCTTCCCTCTCAGTAGTGCCACGTGGCCACCCGGAACCCGGTCTTCTTGAGGCAGTACCTTCCCTTGACCACTGCTGCCAACACTCATGCACAGTGGATACATTCCTGCCAAGTGTTTCTGCAATATCGCGGAAAGAAAACCCACCTTCTCGTAGCCCTACTACACGACCTCGTTCAAACTCAGTGAGCTGTTGATAATGGCTTCTTCGTCTTCTTAGAGGCATCCTTGGCTAACATTAACCCACTACATCAAATCTCAACTGTAAATAACGATCACGAACCTTACAGCGCTTATTTAAAGCAAACCTCATTTGCATGTTCATAGTGTCGCTACTAGCGCCACACTTATGCGCGTAGCTCGAAATTTGAATCGACGTCATCTTTCAGATGTATAAACACGCCTACCAAATTTCGTTTATCTAGCACAGCTCCTTCCTGGTGTTGGGATTTTTTTTTTCCATCAGTGTATGTTTCAATTTTTATCATACAATTTAAAAAGTGGCATTTTTGGACCTTTAGTTATAGCATTATTCATCGTTAACGCAAGAACATCTCTTATATAAACTTCAATTAACATGTCTGTACGCCCAAAGCGATTTTTAAGACATTCTAATACACTTTTGTAACTATCTTTTATGGCGGGATAAGATTCAACAATTTCCCGTGCCCTTGAGCCTTTTATTGTGGCCTGCAACAAATACTGATATTTATCATAATTTGGTATTTCTTCATCGTTGTGTATTTTCTCAAACTGTGCCCAGAATGGCAACCATTCTTTTATTTCACCCACGAACAATTTAAATTCTATTTCAGGAAGTTTTAATTTTCGTTTCGTTATATTTTCATTTGATTGAAAACTGTTTTCAATTTCAGAATTTTTCAAAAGTTTTTCAACTTTTGTTCTTAATTTAATAAATTTTTCTTCATAAGAACTAAAGCCTTCATACTCTTTATCATAATTATCTTGTGTACGCACTTATCATCTTTAACAAGAACATCTAATATTTCTTTTTCTTTTGGACATAACATTGCCCATTTTTCATTTAATTGAGCATATAAAACCTCAATTTCTTCTATATTCTTATCTTCCTCTATTAAATTATTCTCCAATAAATTAGCGATACGTATAAACGCACTCCTTAAAGGTGTTCTTTTTTTAGCTAATTTTTCCATTATAATCCTAGGTAAACAGATCGCGACAGTCGGATGCCAATAAATATTGAATTCGAACTTTAAGAATAACTATATTCGATATCTATATACTAAATTTTAAATCAATTAGTATTCAACAAATTGATTCGATAAATCTTCAGCTAATCAAAAATTTCTTAATAAAAACAGATAGAATCATTTATGTAAAAACTTACCTTCCTTCATCTATATTGTTCAAGGGGTGAAACGTTCGTTCTTAATTCAATAATTAGTGGAGACTTTCACTAATTAAGCAGTCATTTTCTTTAAAAAAACACATTTAATCTGGAGAAATACACAATCACAAATTATTAAAGACATAATACTGATAAAATTACATAAATACCTAACGCGCGCTAACAATACACAATATTTACATTTTGAACTTAGAACATTCTTCTTCTTGCTATCGAACGCACAATTCCTTACGTGCGCGCAGGCGCAGACGATCGGATTACAAAAAGTAGAAGTGGTAGTAGCTATTTTCGCAACATGTACCTATCTGCAAGTTAGTTAGATGACTTTCGCGGCCGTTATTGCGGTACATGGAAATTCTATCCATAGGCCATCATGATAAGAAGAACTTTGGTGTGTCCCTGTACAAGAACTACAAATGAAATACACACCCAAAACTATACAGCTAATATGTGACTCATAAACTTGTGTACCAAACTGAAAGTCGATAGCGTGATTTTTTCTGCTGCTATCACGATACATACAAATTCTGTTCATAGGCCGTAATGATAAGAGAAAGTTTATTGCGTCCCTGTAGATGAACTACGAATGGAATACACGCCAAAAACTATACAGATAATTCCATGTGGCTCGTGAACATGTGTGCCAATTTGCAAGTCAATAGAATAATTTTTGCGGCCACTGTCGCGCGACAGACAGAGAAACAAACAAACCAGACAAACCGACGCACAGATGGAACCCAAAATCTTTTCGAGTATCCACAGGGAGGCCTCCTCTGACGTTCGGCAATAAAACTATCTTTTTTTTTTATTTATTTACGAGATTTTGTGATTTTATTGTACAATTTCTGTAACCGTTAAGTCACAAAAATATCTCATAAAGAGTTGGTCGACTTGGGAAATATACAATATAGTATAAATTTTCCGATTCGTAATATATTTGTTGTAAAAGTTATGGTTTGATATACAAAAATTGCTTCAGAGTTATAAAATAAACTTGTTATTCTGCAACAATTTTTAGATTTCAACTATTCTCCTGTACAGAGGACAATAGTCGAGAAATATAGAAGAAATTGTACAAATATATATCTTATTTTTATGACAGCGAATAAAAACTAAAATATATCAATGAATAAAATTTAGGAAGGCTTCATTTTAACATTTATCATTTTATTTGAAATTCTTGGATTTTCAGACAGCAAATAAATAATAAATAATAAATAAACAAACATGTAATGTGTGGAAATTTATTAAAAAAATAGTTATATAATAAATAAATAACAGATTCTTATTAAATTGAACTCTTTAAAAATGATTAACTCTAAAATTTAATTTATTCTTCTTAAAATCCTGTTTGAAACTTAGGTCAATAAAACTTAAAAAATCGGCGTCTCTACTCGACTGTCCAAAAATTTAGTAACGAACAGTTGTTTAAATTAATTAAAATAATCTTGTGTGTCACTCACACGACTTTCTCTTATCCTGAAATTTAATATTATAAATACAGGTTGCAGATTAAGAGGTAAGATAACGAGTACTGTTATGTAAACCTGTGTTAAACAATTCAAATTAGGCTTCGGAAGAGTTTTAGATGATAAATACTTCTGTGTGAGGAGAGCTACCGCCCTCCTCAACCAATCCACCTACATTTACACAGAATTTAATTCGGTTATTAAAAAATAATTCTGTTTTTAAAAAATAATTTATTAAAATTATTATTTAAAAAAATTATCTTTCGTGATAATGCAGACGATTTAAATATTAGAGAAGTAGTATAACACTAAATAAATAAATAAAAAAAGAGTTGAATTTATTCTCAATATTTCATTAAAAAAAAAAAAAAAAAGTTAAAAATGAAAAAAATCGATAACTTTATTTTCAATTACCGCAGACCGATGGTTCAACCATTCTTTTTAACGGTATTGGCGAGCTCTTTTGAAAGATACCCATCATGAAAATTTACTCCTCCCGAGGGGGGACTTCCCCCCCAGGGGGGTGGGGGGAGGCGAAGCTTCTACATACACAAAATTTATTTCCCAGTTGACTATCTCTATTACAAAAAATATTTATTCGTTTCATTTTGTTTAGTGCAGTCTATAGATGTTAAACTCTAATTACCTGCAAATTCCCCCACAGACGTAATGTATTTGAATAATTTTTAGTGTCCCTGTACACGAACCATTTGCTTCATCTCAACGAAAAGCTTACTGTAGCATCTACATATGATACACATTTAGAATACCGATTTGGAATTTCTGCTACTATTTGTTCTTGAGATATGCTAATAACAGACACAGAGACAGACACACAGACCATTCGCTAAACATTATTTTCGTATTCAGGGGACCTCAGAACATGTAAATATAACAAAAACTCAAGTGCGAAAATTTGACCCTAAAACAATACTTTCTCGACTCTATGGGTAAGAGAGAAGGTAAGTCGATAAAAAGACAAAAGGAAAAATCCCAATAGGGTATTTGAGTGTTTTCCCTCAGGCTGTATGTCATTTAATAAATCGTAATGTATCCATATTCTTTTCTGCTTCACTGTGAAAGAACTATATATAATAAGCTCACAATATCTGTTTTTTTTTTTTTTTTTTTTTTTTACTTTCTCTTACCCTTACGGTAGAGAAAGTATTGTTTTAGGGTCAAATTTTCGAAAGCGAGTTTTTGTTATATTTACTCGTACATGTTCTGTGGTCCTCTGAATAAGAAAATCATGTTTTTAGCGAATGGTCTGTGTGTCTGTATGTGTTATCAGCTTATCGCAAGAACAAATAGTAGCAGAAATTCCAAACTCGGAATTCTAAATGTGTAAATAGGGAGGCTTCACTAAGCTTTTCGTTGAGATGAAGCAAATTGTTCGTGTACAGGGACACTCAAAAGTATTCAAATATATTACTTTTATGGGGAAATTGCAGATAATTAGAGTTTAACATCTATAGAAAAGAATACATATTTTTTGTAATAGAGATAGTCAATTGGGAAAAAAATGTGTATGTAGGAGCCTCCCTTCCTCCTGGGGGGGAAGTCACCCCTTTCGAGGGGAGTAAATTTTCATGATGGGTATCTTTCAAAAGAGATCGTCAATACTTTTAAAACGAACGGTTGAACCATCGATCAGCGATAATTTAAAGTAAAGTTATCGATTTTTTAATTTTTAATAATAATAATTTTTTTTTTTAATGTAATATGGAGAATAAATTCAACTTTTTTTTATGGATATTTATTGTTATACTACTTCTCTATTATGGAAATCGTCTGCATTATCATGAAAGATAATTTTTTTAAATAATAATTTTAATAAATTTTTACTAGGCTAATTTGTATAGGAAAATATAGAAGAAACTCGTGTGGTGGCCACAACACACTAGTTATTTGTTGTTAGTGGATGTGCTTTACTAATAATGTTTTACCACTTCCAGGAAAGTTGCTCGGGAATTGAAATAAATTCCTCATATAGATATGGTAAATGTATGTTTTAAGTTAAATATTCATCGCTTTTTTTTGTATATTTACACGTTTTGAGGCTTCCTGATAACCGTAGTGAAGTTTTTTAAAGTTTGATGTTTGTCTGTGTCTCTTAGAGTAACTTAAAAACGAATAATTTTAGGAGATCCAAATGTTGTATTTTGAAGTTAATATAAGTTTGTTGCTGGAAAAATTTCATCAAAATTGATACGTTTCAATGAATGTTGCGTGTGAAAATTTTCTGTATAATTTTAAGTAAACTTTTAATTTTAATAACAGAATTAAATTCTATGTAAATGTAGTTGCATTAATGAAACGGGGGGTTGAGAGGGGCGGTCGCCCCCCTCACACAGAACTAATTAACATATAAAACTCTTCCGAAGCCTAATTTGAATTGTTCAACATAGGTTTACATAACAGTACTCGTTATCTTACCTCTTAATCTCCAACCTGTATTTATAGTATTAAATTTCAGGGTAAGAGTAAGGGTAAGTCGTATGAGTGATACACTAGATTATTTACTTTCTCTTACCCATAGGATCGAGAAAGTATTGTTTTAGGGTCAAATTTTCGCACTTGAGTTTTTGTTATATTTACATGTTCTGAGGTCCCCTGAATACGAAAATAATGTTTTAGCGAATGATCTCTGTGTCTGTGTGTCTGTCTGTGTGTCTTTTATCAGCATATCTCAAGAACAAATAGTAGCAGAAATTCCAAACTCGGTATTCTAAATGTGTATCATATAGAGATGCTGCACTAAGCTTTTCGTTGAGATGAAGCTAATGGTTCGTGTACAGACACACTCAAAAGTATTCAAATACATTACGTCTATGGGGGAAATTGCAGGTAAGTAGATTTTAACATCTATAGACTGCACTAAACCAAATGAAACGAATATATATTTTTTGTAATAGAGATAGTCAACTGGGAAAAAATATTATGTGGGAGCCTCGCCTCCCCACCCCCTGGGGGGAAGTCCCCCCCACAAGGGGAGTAAATGTTCATGATGGGTATCTTTCAAATGAGCTCGCCAATACCTTTAAAATGTATGGTTGAGCCATCGATCTGCGATAATTTAAAATAAATTTATTATTTTTTTCATTTTTAACAAGAATTTTTTTTTTTTTTTTTTAAATATAATTTTGAGCATAAATTCAACTTTTTTTTTTTTTTTTTTTTTTTTTTCATATTTAGTGTTATACTACTTCTTTAATATGTAAATCGTCTGCATTATCGTAAAATATAATTTTTTTAAATAATGATTTAAATAAATTATTTTTTAAAAACAGACTTATTTTTTAATAACCGAATTAAATTCTATATAAATGTAGGTGTATTAATGAAACGGGGGGTTGACAGGGGTAGTAGCCCCCTTCACACAGAACTAATTATCATATAAAACTCTTCGGAAGCCTAATTTGAATTGTTTAACGCAGGGTTACATAACAGTACGCGTTCTTAATCTGGAACCTGTATTTATAGTATTAAATTTCAGGGTAAGAGAAAGTCGTGTGAGTGGCACACCAGATTATTATTTTTTTTTTTAGTTCCCCATCATACTATAGGCATGGGGAACTTAGGTAATCGTGAAAATTTTCAACCTCGTTTTTTTTTACTTTTTATACGTTTTCAGGTGTGAGGAATCCGAAAATGACAAAATTTGTATGGTGTCCGTCTGTAGGGTGTCTGTGGGTTTGTTAGTGCGTTAGTGTGTTAGTCCGCTAGTATGTTAGTCTGAGTACACGATATCTCAAGAACAAATTGTCGCAGAGAGGTCAAATCAGTTTTAAAATATTACTTTCAACACTGGCAAGAACCCTATTTATTTGCAACATTTGAATTAAATAACTTCGTAAGTTATTTGAAATTTACGATTTTCTTAACATGGGAGGATAGGGCAAAATTTCACTTAAACTTGCATTAAATGTAAAATTTTTGCTGCAAAAATGTTGGACCAGTTTTAAAATATCAGTTTTGATGCCGGAATAAACATCAGTTACTATAAACATGCTTCTTTAAAAATTTCGCAAGTTATTGTATATTTACTAATTTCTTAACATGGCAGAACAGGACAAAATTTCACATAAACGTCAATTTTGAGGGATATTTTCATCGTAAAGATGTCAGACCACTTTTGAAATATTATTTAGGATACTGGCATGAATTCCATAGAGTATGAATTTTCCAATTTAAAAAATTCGTAAGTTATTTGGATTTTACGATTTACTTAAAATGGCAGAATAAGGCAAAATCGAGCATAAACGTCCATTTTGAGGATCATAAATATATCAGACAATTTCAAAATAACATTTATGATAATAACAGGAGACTTGGTGTTGGAGTATTAAAACCCGAATAAACTACAACGTCAGAAACGCAAAGATAAAAATATTTGCGATGCATCCAGATGTTTCGTTAGCCTTAAGCATACCGTCTTCTGTGCAAAAAGAATTCTTTTTGCACTGAAGACGGTGGCTTACTAACATCTTATAAAGGATTTCGTTTTAGCGTCCTTTTTTCATAGTAACAATAAATAATAGGGGAGATCCGTGTAATATGGATCCCCTAAGCAAGAATGCTCATAAAACTAAAATTATTAAAATAAAAAGATTTAATTTGTTGGCTGCTCATTACAATTGTATAGTTGCATGGTTAAAGCTTAGTAAAGCACTCTGGGTACTATTAATAATTGCAGGAAATAATTATTTTTTTATGTGTCGGTGGTCCATATTACACATACGTTCGTGTAATATGGACCAAGTGGTCCATAGTGTTCCTTCCCAAAGTAGTCCTTACCAAACAGTTGACACGCTTGGAATTATGAATCGAACTGTCAAGCATGTTTCCCTCATACACTTGTCGGTCTCTTGGTAATAGTAGAAATGGACGAAAAAACGGGACCTTCAAAGGCTATATTCTATAGGTAGTATGCGAAGGAAGTGATAGCTTGAGTACCCTGTTTCTCTGGCCTATTTTATAGCCTCAAGATTTTGAGTGTGCGACATATGTACGCAGAGCATTAACAAAATCTCTCTGTTTTTATCATGAACCCTCGGTCAATATTACACAACAGAGCACGGTTCATATTACACACATAAACAGAGCAACGTTGTTTCCAATCATATATCGCTATGCAAATTCGCGCCCATGAAAAACATGTCTAGATTGTGCAGAAAATAAATACATTTGCTACTATTAACGCGAAAATTATATTACAATTACTTAACAGTAGAAAGCAATACTTTCATTTTAACATACTTGTTACATCAATGACCATATAAACCGTAAACTCAATTTTATAATCGTCCAAATACAGGTGCGCATGTACAAGGCACTTCGTGCTTTGGATAACAATAATATTCACTAAAGGCAATGAGATGATTTCAGCATCTAGTGTTGAACATGCAAATTTCCTCATGGTCCGTATTACACGATGGTCCATATTATATGGTTCTCCCCTATCTTCTTAAAAACAGAAAACTGATTTTACTGCAGTAAAAAAGAAAAAGAAAGAAAAAAAAAAAAGAAATCGAGCCTTGATACCATTTTTAATGATTCTTATGTAAAATGACATACTTTATATAATTAGCTTTTTGACTGAATAATTTGCCTAAATAAGTCGGAGTTTTTCAAAAACAATATTTTTAAATATGTGTAATATAAGTAAATATATAATGCAGATTTTCTTAATTAATAAAATAAGTCATTAAAATATGCCTTTTTACATTATTAATTTTCATTTATAAAATGAAAAACTTGTTTCTGTAAAATTTCATAAATTATTGTTCCACTGGGATTTCTTAGAAGACACAGCATGTCGTATTTATTAATTTTATATTTAATTAATGAAATTTTTACATGTGTAAGAAAAATGTTGCCAAACTAAATATAAATTAATAGATTTTATAAATAAACATTACGGGTCTTAGCTTTGTTTAAAAATATTTTCTTGTTTTGTTTTTCTTTATGGAAGAGACAAAACATGATATTTTTTTAATCAAAGGTATTGTTTTTGATATTATATACATTTTTTTTTCTTTTATATAGTTTTGTTTAAAACGCAAGTTTATTATTAATGAGAATTTCGTGTTATCCCTTGAGATATGAATAAAAAGAACTCACTGTGTAAACAATGCAAATATTTCATTTTTTTACGAAAAATATTAATAAAATTGCAAAGTGAATAGAAACCTAATTTCTTGCATTTCCGTTTAGGAGTTCTTTCAATTTTAAGAAAAAAAAAATATTTATTGCTTTACAGCACTGCTACAAGAAATAAATACTCATTAAGTGTTATTTATTTTTTAAATAATGATACTGAATCACATTTACATTGAAAAAGCAATATATTTGTAATACATGTGATGTCATTTAAGAGCTTCAAATGACTTAGTTTCATTGAAATAATTAAAGAGAGTTTTCTCTCTCTCTCTCTCTTTTTTTTTTTTTTTTTTTTTTTTAATAAATGTTTTCTTCTTAAAAACGGTGACATTTTTTATCCATTAAAATATTTTACTGTTAAAAGGCAAAATATTTCTATGGGGTTTTTAACTCCCCCCCCCCCCTCTTTTTCTACATTCTAAAGTAGCGGTGGTTCCCGCCCAACCACCCCCACCACCCCGCCGAGACACATACTAGGCGAGTCGTATTAATCCTGGTCGTTATATTTAACGCCCCAGCCCGCCCGTTCCCGCTCTTCGATGTCTTTTTCTAGTCAATTTTGTCTTTTTATTACTTCCGTTGTGAGCTTTTTTTTTTTTTTTTTTTTTTAAACACACTTGACATTGTGAGTTTGTTTGGTTTTCTTCCCGTGCTATTTCTATGGGATTTTTAACTCCCCCCCCCCTCTTTTTCTACATTCTAAAGTAACGGTGGACAATACCCATACTGGGTATCCCATAAGCCTGTAGACTTTTAAAAAATTTTTTTGGTTAAAAAAAAAAAAAAATAATAATAATCGTTAAAATCTTCGTTAACCCATTACCCGCTGGTGTTGCGTTCACGCAACACCAGAAAAAATAGCCTTTAACAGTTAACTAAAGAAGTTTTTTTTTACACTAAGTATTATTTTTAAGTAAAAAAAGGATAGATGTTTATTTTATTACAAAAAAACTTGATCTGAAAAAAAAAGTTTAAGTTTAAAAATGGATTTCAAATTTGAAACACGCATTTCAAGTGAAAAGTTTTGAAAATCTTCATATTTGAATGAGTTTACATAACTTGTAAAAAAATGTTTTCGTGATAAAATAATTACTTTTGTAGTTATCTGTAGTTTATTCTGTTTTATGCTCCCTCAAGAAAATTTCCGTAAACATTTATTTGGATTAATTCTATACTCTTATTCCACTGAAGCTGTACAAATACAACACCCTCTATTTAGTAAGATAAAACTAATTTTAATAATTTTATTTTAAATCTTTGTTATATATGATCAAAATAATGAGTATTACTGTTTATATTTCGAAACAAAAAATCATTATTTCGAGTTTTGGTGATTAATGGGTTAACAGAGGGCGTTGTAAGTGAGCAGATCACACATTTGCGTGAAAAACTATTTTTATTTGCATGTAAATGTTTACAGGAATATAAGTTCTATTCTATGCGTTGGCCATCACCACAAATTACAATTTGCGAACGTGTTAGAACATTGCTAACAGCAGATTTAATCGGTGGTTTTTACCTGAGGGAAAACAACTTCACCAATATAATGCTTTACCCACCAAGTAATCATTGCAATTAAAATTTCATGTATGCGCAAGTAGAAAGCAAAATAAGAAGTAAAGCTGTGTTAATCGTAAAACCTTCAATTTATACGACTGTGATTTGCATATTTCTTGTTACACATCTGTGCAGAACGTAAAAAAATAATTTTCTTCTTTATAATAATAATAATAATAATAATAATAATAATAATAATAAACTTTTCACGAGAATAACTTTCTTCTGAACCGCGTTCAAGTCTACCAATTCCTTCAAATTTTATGTATTTTTAAAATGTCTACAGACTTATGCGACATCCAGTATTATTACAATAGTAAACATTAAAATTGTAGCATTAAATACGACATCAATGACTTGTACAATATTCACAATAATTTCAATTGTCTCTTTTTTGTTACATATCCATTGTATGATTTCTTTCATTCTCGTAGTGGAATTGGTTATTTGTCCACGGTGTGATTTCTTTTTAAAGTGAATTTCATTAAGAGTTTAAACTTAATTAATATCCTTGATAAACTGATACACAAAAAAATCTGCGACTGTAAGATGGACTGTGATAGAATGCCAGGGTAATGTAGTATGAAAGTCTGAAGAGTACTTAAGAATTTTCGAATTTCAAAATTCGGAATTCCAAAAAATGTACTCAGTAACTTTACATTTTCCGAACATACACATGTAAGGAAAGTATTGTAATCATGTCAAAATCCGAATTCGAGATTTTGGTGTTTCTATATGTTTTGAGGTCTCCTGAGTCCGTTTTCACTATTTTTACGATGATGTATGTATGTCCCATACAGCACAAAATGTTTCAGTTATGTTGCAAAAAGCTTACAATCTTTCAAAAACATAACGCATTTAAATATGCTCTTTGATACCTTTCTGAAACATTCGCCCTTTTCCATGTTCTATCTGTTAAGTAATTGAAACGTTTCTGCTACGTATCTGATTTTTTGTTACGACCGCGGACATTTCTACGTTTTTGAAACTAATCGGGAAGCAAATTGATCGTTTCGAAAAGTTTCTGAAATATTTACAATGTTTCGAGGTTATATGATTGTTACATTTCTCCAGCATTTTGCGCTGTTAGGGTTGTGTATATATGTGTGCATGTATGTGTGTGTGTATGTGTGAGAGTGAACACGCTAGCGTCTAAACACTTTGCTCGAATGAGCTGTAAGTTGGTACGCATGTTGTAAGTCACCGTAGCACAAACCCTATTGATTTTGATGATTCTAGCACTTATAGTTTTTTTTTACAGGGATACAAAGAAAAATTCTTTATCATTATGGCCTATGGGACCAAAATCCTAAAGTGCGATAGCATCTAAACGCCTTATTCAAGTGAGCAAAAAAATTATACACATATTATAGGTCACAGATACTCAATCTGTATGGATTTTGGAGAATACGGCACTTATAGTTTTTTTACAGGGACACAAAGAAAAATTCTTTATCATTATTGCCTATGGGACCAAATTTTAAAAAGTGCGATAGCGTCCAAACGCCTTATTAAGCTGGGCAAAAAATTTATACACATATTATAGGTAATAGTTGCATGAACTGCATAGATTTTGGTGAATCTAGCACTTCTAGTGCTTTTACAGGAGCGCAACAAATAATTCTGTATCATTATGGCCTATTGGGTAAAATTATTTAAAGTGCGATAGCATTTAAATGCCTCATCCGTTGGAGTGCAAAATTTATATACGAGTTATAGGCCACCATCACACAAACTATATAGATTTTGGTGACCCTAGCACTTAACGTGTTTTACAGGGACACAAATAAAAATTGTTCATCATTAAAACCAATAGGCTCAAATTATTTAAAGTGCGACAGCGACTAAACGCCTTATTCAAATGAACTGAAAATTTATATGCATGTTGCGCGTCACCGTCACACGAACGTTATGAACTTTAGAGAATCTAGCACTTATGGTTCTTTTTCAGGGACAAAATGCAAATTTTTTTTATCATTTTGGCAAACTTTAAAGTACGATAGCGTCTAAATGCCTTATCCGACGGAGCTGAAAAATTATATAATTCTTATAAGTCACTGTTGCACTAACTATAAACATTTTGGTAAATCTAACATTTGTAGGTTTTTACACAACAAAACATTCTTTATTATTATGATCTAAGTGTTCGTAAAATAGCGTTAAATTAAACATCATGTACTATATAAAGAAAAATACTCAAACTCCCTATTACAATTTTCTTTCTTTTGTTTATCTAACGACAGCTCTTACTCTACTTCATCTACAGAACCATTAATTACTCAATGTTCGGAAAGTCGAGTGGAGTCACTCCAGATATTTTTTTTTTGGTTTATGTGGGTTATTTTGATTTACTACGCCATGTTTATTGTTAAAATTATAAATTTAACGTTTATTGCTCATTTATAATGATGTACAAGTGTTTGGTGACATGCAAATAAGGGGTATGGAAAATTGTTTAAAGGGCAGCTTTTACTACATCAATATTAGCGAAAATCACTTCAATGAAAGGCGACAACTTATACAAGTTATAGAAATATTATATACACAATTCATTTTCCGTTCACAAAACAGTTTCGATGCATTGTGGTATACATGCGGTAATTATTTGAAGGGTTTTTAAATAAATATTTAAAATTGAACGAAATAAATAAATGATAAAAAAAGTAATTGTGTAATATATCCGTTATAAATGCAAAAAAGTTGTTTTTTATATTAAACAGTACCTCACTAATTTTATTTTCAATCGAATAATACTTTTTGCCCGTACCAACCCTGAAAGTGAACAAAATATGAGAAAATTCGCTGACAATGACTTTTTTTTAATTACTTCCAGATTCTAACTAGATAATAGTGAAGAAAAATTTGTCTTCTTTAATAAAATATTTTATATCAATAAAATGCTTCTATGTTACATTAACAAAAACAATAAATTATCTCTTTTTTTTTTTTTTTCCAGGAACAAAAATACTTTTGCTTTTTTTTAGGAACAAAAACCTTTTAACCTTTTTTAGGAACCCGATTAAAGGTAGAAAAAAGCAGAATAGTAAAATAATTAAATTTTTTTGCTCCATAACAAATTTAATTTCGAAAATAAATTTTTTTCGGTCCACTTTTATTCGGAAGTAATATTACACAATTAGCATAGTAACTGATGATTCGTAGTTGAGATAAATCTTGTTATGCATGGCTGAAACATGATAGTATTTCCCCACTATTATGCAAAATACAAAAGTACCGTGTACAGATTTTACATCGAATAGTCTTGTTCTTTATCAAACTAATTTTGTGGGCTATTTGAAGAAGAATGTTTATGTAATGGACAGAGGCATTGCCAAGAAAAAATTTCAGGAGGAAGTAAATGGACCAATTTAAAATTGCAAAAGTTTAGTTACACTCATACTTTCCCTTCGTGGAGGATCCAAATTGTGATGGCATGTCTCCGGACCATCCTTAAGGGTGCATCCCAGACCGTTTCCAATTACTCATATTGTAGTACTAGTGCGACGTTAAACCCAACCAACCAACCACTCATATCTTCCAACATTCTAATAAATGTTCCGTAATATTGTTAGTATCCGCCTTTTTTTCCCCACCAGTCTTTTTACTTTCTTCTATATGTAATATAGAGAAAGTATTGGATTCGCGAAAATTTTCGACCTCCGTTTTTTGACGGATCTACACGTTTTGGGATGTCCTGAACACGAATTGATAGTTTTTAAAAAATGTCTGTCTGTGCGTCTGTCTGTCTGTCTGTCTGTCTGTCTGTCTGTCTGTGTGTCTGTCTGTATCATTTTTTTGTGGACGCTGTATCTCACGAACCAATGAATGAAATTTAACCAAACTCGGTATTTAGTTGCACCCTGACATGAACTGGTGCCCATTAGATTTGGGGATCAATAGCTCAACAGGTGGCGCTGTGATCGCATTTTATGCAAATTTTTAACATGGCAGCATAGGACAAAATTCCGTATAAATGGGCATAATGAGAGTTATATTAAACTTTTGTTTGTAAAATTAATATGAATTATTGATAATAGTAGTAGTTAACTAGGGAAAAAAAATTGTGCATGGGGGGGGGGCATCGGTTCCCCCCCTGGGGGGGAAGTACCCCCCCCGGGGGGGTTAAATTTTGAAGATGGGCATAATTCGAAAGATCTCGTCAATACCTTTAAAACGAATGGTTGAACCATAAATCTGTGATAATTTAAAACAAAGTTATCGATTTTTTTTACTTTTAACAAAAAAAAACTTAGAAAAAAAATCGTATTTTTTTTTTTTTTTTTTTTTTTTTTTTTTTTTTTAACGAAATTTTACCAAACTTGGTATTTAGTTGGTCCCCGACATAAACTGGTGCTGATTATATTTGGGGATCAATTGCTCAACAGGAGGCGCTGTGATAGCATTTTATCTAAATTTTTAACATGGCAGAATAGGACAAAAATTCGTATAAATGTGCATAATAAGAGTTATTTTACACTTGTGATTGTAAAATTAATATGAATTATTGATAATAGTAGTACGTAACTAGGAAAAAAATTTTGTGCATGGGGGGCATCGCTTCCCCCCCTGGGGGGGAAGTACCCCCACGTGGGGGGTAAATTTTGAAGATGGATGTCATTCGAAAGATCTCGCCAATACCTTTAAAACGAATGGTTGAACTATAAATCTGTGATAATTTAAAACAAAGTTATCGATTTTTTTTACTTTTAACAAAAAAAAACTTAGAAAAAAAATCGTATTTTTTTTTTTTTTTTTTTTTTTTTTTTTTTTTTAACGAAATTTTACCAAACTTGGTATTTAGTTGGTCCCCGACATAAACTGGTGCTGATTATATTTGGGGATCAATTGCTCAACAGGAGGCGCTGTGATAGCATTTTATCTAAATTTTTAACATGGCAGAATAGGACAAAAATTCGTATAAATGTGCATAATAAGAGTTATTTTACACTTGTGATTGTAAAATTAATATGAATTATTGATAATAGTAGTACGTAACTAGGAAAAAAATTTTGTGCATGGGGGGCATCGCTTCCCCCCCTGGGGGGGAAGTACCCCCACGTGGGGGGTAAATTTTGAAGATGGATGTCATTCGAAAGATCTCGCCAATACCTTTAAAACGAATGGTTGAACTATAAATCTGTGATAATTTAAAACAAAGTTATCGATTTTTTTTACTTTTAACAAAAAAAAACTTAGAAAAAAAATCGTATTTTTTTTTTTTTTTTTTTTTTTTTTTTTTTTTTAACGAAATTTTACCAAACTTGGTATTTAGTTGGTCCCCGACATAAACTGGTGCTGATTATATTTGGGGATCAATTGCTCAACAGGAGGCGCTGTGATAGCATTTTATCTAAATTTTTAACATGGCAGAATAGGACAAAAATTCGTATAAATGTGCATAATAAGAGTTATTTTACACTTGTGATTGTAAAATTAATATGAATTATTGATAATAGTAGTACGTAACTAGGAAAAAAATTTTGTGCATGGGGGGCATCGCTTCCCCCCCTGGGGGGGAAGTACCCCCACGTGGGGGGTAAATTTTGAAGATGGATGTCATTCGAAAGATCTCGCCAATACCTTTAAAACGAATGGTTGAACTATATGGCATCTGTGATAATTTAAAACAAAGTTATCGATTTTTTTTACTTTTAACCAAAAAAAAAAAAAAAAAAAAAAAAAATTCGCATTTTTTTTTTTTTTAAATATTGTTACTGATTGAATATGTATAGGAAAATATAGAAGAAAGTCTTGTGGTGGCCACAACATACTAGTTTTAGAGTATTTTTCTTCTTATTTCATCCTAATTACATTTTGATAATATTATTCTATAAATAAAATAGCGTGGAGAAAGGGGCGGGTACTAACAATTCTACGGAATATTAATTAGAATGTTGGCAGGTATGGTTACACGCAAATGGTTGAGATGAGTAATTAAACCTGTGTATATGCATCTGCTATCATAAATTTTTATGCAAGTAATTTAAGCCAAAACTTTTTATTAAAAAAATTATATAACTAATTCCATTCAAACCATACTGAAAAACAGACTATGGAGTCGACCCAAACTCTACTCGCAGGAAAAGATTAAAGCTAAAATGACTCGTAGATCGGGTCTGTTTGACTCATTGTTTTTGTGATATAAATGCATTGGCTGTGTGCTAAATATTTGGCTAATTATTGAAAATCTAACGACACAGTTTTAAAGTTCTAAATATAATGAAAAAGAAATAATTTTTTAATGATTAGAATTTTCCAAGAGGGTTCTTGCCTCAATATGCCGACGTCCGTGGTAGTGGGCATTTTTGTAAGATTTTCAGTTATGCTTAACTGTTGTTCATGCCAGAATTTTACTTGAAATCCTGTAAAAATTATAGTGACATCATAGGAGATCAGAATGAATAATAGGAGAATCAGATGTGTATTAAAGTACATTTTAAGCAAATCAAGAAATGAACGTAAAAAAAAAAAAAAAAAAAAACTGCTTCCTTTAATGCCACATTTTATTCCATAACATTACTCGAAATAGCGAATAGAAATAGAAGTACCTTAAACTTTCTATTTTAGCACTAATTTAAAAAATACTAAATTCAGCTATCTATTTTTTCAGCTTTTATTATTATTATTATTATTATTTCCATTTGACTATTTTTATATATCTCACAGCATTTTCAAAATCGACACAATAACTATGATACGAACTATAGTAAATTTATAACTTGGGTATGCTGTAAGTACCGACAAGTAAACAGTTATTTTAGCAAACAGTTTTTGTGCGTCTAAACGAGGCACACTTCTAAATATAATAACACACATTCAGAAGTTATGGAAATGAGAATGGATGTTATAAGATATCGTGTATTCGTACTTTGCAAGACCATTGGAGGAATTTGTCCTTTTTTAAAAATTATTTTGTCATCTATTTAATTATTTTTTCACCGTAACTTTAATCGAAGTTGTAAATTGCTACGTGTTTTTAGCTACATACATGTAAAAACGTTATTTATGAAAATATTTTCTCAACATAGAATCTAACAATGACAAAAGTAAATTACACATATATATAAAGGAAAAAAAAATGTACAGATTTCTTTTTTAAAAAGTGCCATTAAAGAATTCTTCCATGAAAAACTCCAGACTCCATGGAACTTCTAAAAGAGAAAGAAATGAGCCAGAACGCGAAATCAATGGCAAGTCTTCCGTTATATTGAAAAAAAAAAAAAATGTATTAGCAGAGAGGCGTTGAAAGAAAACAAAAGCAAAAACACATGAAGAAACTTTATATTTTATACTCTTATTTATTATTTTATAAAACATCACTTAAAAGTTCGCAACGATAAATGCTTATTTTTTAATTGCAAAAAAAAAAAAAATGTTTATACTTTTGTTTGTATTATTATTTTTTTTTTTTTTCAAATGAAATTATTGTCTTCTCATTTGAAGTAAAATTTAATTTAAAAAAAAATGTTAGCAGTTTTCTGTTTTTTTTTAAGAACGCAATGAAGGTTTAATTAATTATTAAATCCAAAGTCACAAAGATTAAATTGTATTATTTTTTTTTTTTTTACAATCAAGACGTGTAAAAAATAAATAGAAAATTTAATATAATTTTTTTTTATTTGAAACTTTGATACAGAAAACAAGATTTTTATGTATTTAATCTTACAAACACTAGAAACAAAGATAAAATAAGCTATAGTTCGATTTTGATCTCATTATGCTCACTTGCTATTACAGTTACACTTTCTGAATAATATTTTTAAACGTAAACTATAACTAATTGGCTAAAAGAAAATATGAGCGTTTTATAGATTAACAACGTGACTAAAAAAAAAAAAAAAAAAAAAAAAAAAAAATGAAAAGAAGAGCATGTCATTTTGTAGTTCGTGGCTCTACTTTTCCCATGGTTTCAGGTAAGAGTAATTTCAGCCTACTATACCTATTTACAGTATACTAAGAAAAATTTAGAGCAAGTGGATAGTAAAATGCTTGAAAAAACTCGGAATTTTTGAATTTTCGAAATATCTGAATTCGTTACAGATTTTGAAACTTTTTCGTACACTTGCACAGGCTAAAACCTTTTAACACTCTAGAAAAACTAGAAAACACACACACACACACACACACACAAAAAAAAAAAAAAAGACGAGCAGGATATTAGGTTTTATTGGAAATTAAAACACGAAACTGAAAAGGTAAAGTGGATAATACATATTAATGATGCAGAGGAGGTGGTTGCATTTTCCCGACATACCAAATTTCCGGTGTAACTGTAACCATGAATGTCATGGCAAAACAAAGAGCTTAAAAAATATAGTGGAGTGAAGTGAATTTTAACGTCACTATAACTACGTATTTGGCAATTGGTGACTGCCTGGGACTCACCTGTACGAGTTAAGGCTCATATATATACGAGTTGTCATTTTTTTCTTCTTTAGGGCTGTTACATGTAACCAGCGAGTCCGGTGATTATCATCAAGTGTTATTATTATTATTATTATTATTATTTTTTTTTGTAATTTTTGAAAATTGTGCAGCTAAATAAGATGATGTGCCGCAATAAACTGCTAAAGTCGCTCCAGGAAAAGACATAAAACATTTATATTTCTCTCAAATTCTAAGAGATGAAAAATTATAGTTGCGTTAAATGCGCCAAGGGAGAAAGACAAAAAAAAAAAAAAAAAAAAAAAAAAAAAAAAAGGCTGTTGATGCGTCAGCCTGCATTATTATAAGGGCTCTACAAGGGGTAATCCGTAGACATGGCATCATATTTTTGATCCTCTGCGAAGGGGATAGTTCCTACATTTTGGTAACTCACATGGGTAATACTTGAACGGAGTTTAAAACATAATAAATCAGAAGTCATACTTAAAATCAACATTCAAAACTTAGTTTCCTTGACAAAACCCTTGGAGTTTACTGTACACGTACAACAATGGCAAAATTTGGAATTGTGAGATGATTATTAGGTCAAATTGCGGATTATTAGTTGAGTGATAAGACAAGGTTACACTTACGTCGTAGTTACATTCACTTCACTTCGCTTCATCTACATAACCAGTTTTCGATGATTTTACACGATATGTTTAGAGCATTGGTCATTACTAAAGAAAGTCCCTATGTTTTTGTGAGCTACCAAATTTTGAAGATACTTTATCTCAGGAATCATTGAATGGGATTTTTTAAAACATTATACAGTGAAACCTCGATCTGTCGTTCCCGCATCCATCATTTTCCCACATTGATCGTTTTATTTCTATGGTCCCTGCACAAATTGTATTTAAATAATGTCAATGAAACCCGCACGTATCGTGCTTCAAAAACTGTTTTCCCGCATTTATCGTTATAAAATGTTTCTCCTGACCTTGTAAAAATTTTCTCCTATAGGCCAAGCAGTCCCATATGGTATACAAACTGGAATTACTTCTTTCATATTAAAATAACTCTTTTCCCCATTTCCATGGGATCATGCCATGTCTCCGGACCATCTATTCATTTTGTAATTTCAGCATGGTAGGTAGTAACCTCTTTAGTAATCCAAAAAAAAATTTCGTGAAATGCAGTTACATGCAAAAAAAAAAAAAAAAAAAAAAAAAAAAAAAATGATGAAAAATACCAAACAAAAAGGCAAAAAAATGATGCTACTGCTGGTGATGATGCTGATAATGCAGATGAAGATTTGGTGCGTGTAGCAGAGGATGCGTCTAGTACAAAATTTAGTGATAATATTTGCATGAATCAAGACATTCCGGCATGCGGTATCCTAAAGCACGGAAAAAATGCATAATTTCCAAAATTGAAAATAATGGCGAATTTTCCCACCGATGACTCAATTATGGAGTTTAAAAATGTATGACTTTTATATAAGCACATAAAATTACAGAAAGGAACCAGAAAAATGTTGTAAATCTGGAAAATTTCCTGTTTAATTTATAAAAGAAACAAAAAACCAACATAAAATTTTTGATTTTTAAAAATAAATTTTACTTAATATTTAACAACATTGATTTATGTCTTTGACAATTTCGAAAGTAACAAATTAGTTTTTATTAGTAGTACACTGTATGCATTGTGTGTAATAATCCATAAGCAATGTTTCTTCCTGTTTTGACTTTAACCCGCATTCGTCGTTTTCTCGCTTTCATCGTTTTTTTTTTTTTTTTTTTTTTTTTTTTTTTTTTTCACACACCCCGTGAAAAACGATGGATAGAGGTTTTACTGTATTTGGTTCGAACTTGACGGTTCGAATTTATGCTTATTAGATTTTGGCACATATCGACTGACAGGTGACGTTTCTAAGATACAATTGAAACGAGAAAACTATATCGTAACTACTACTATAGCCTATAATTGCACTATACGTGATATGTGAGATAATCATTAATATATATATATATATATATAAAGTCTGTGGTGGTTAGGTGACTTTAATTGGTGCTTATTACATTGTTAAAAATTTCTGTAAATTTAATGTAAATATTTATCCAGAGTCTCTGTAAATTTAGAGTAATTATTAGTTAAACATGAATAATCGAGATTCTCTATTTTTATTCTGCATTTTTAACGTAATTTATTATTTAAAATTTTAATTAAAATTAAAAATTACTGTTTCTACTTTAGAAAAAGCGTTCCAAGTCCGAAATATATTCTCACCAATAATTAATTAAATGAATATTAGTCATTAACATGAATGCATAAAATAAGTTTTTTAACATCTCCGTTTATTTTTCTCTGTAATTTTACGTAAGACTTAAGAAAATAGATTACACAGAGTTTTCTGTTGAAATTTTTAACAGTGTAGATTTTGGTTCATATGAGAAATCGGCGATGTTGCTATGGTGTAATTTTCTTCGTTCATGGTAAGGCAAAGGGATATTATGAAAAAATATACTGATACAGTTTGCGTGAATATCGGATGACAGGTTGTACTGCTATTAATTTCTGTGATTTTCTAGATGACTACATTTCAGCGTCTATAGGTTGAAACTGCATATAGCTTCATATGTTCTATTTTTATCACGATAAGCTATGTTGGTTAAATTTTTATGCGTGTTAACCGGCATGTGATGCTGTTACATAAAATGATATAAGTGAAAATTTTCACCGTGTACTAACTTTTTTTTATTTAATTTATTAATTCATGAAAAATTTAATTTATTATTTTGCATATATATTTTTTGTAATCACATATATACGCAAATAAAATACTTTTGAATTTCTTAAAATTACACACACACACACACACACACACACATATATATATATATATATATATATATATATATATATATATACACTACTTGTATTGTATACTACTTGTATTGTATACTACTTGTGTTGCATGGTTGTAGTTAAATTACTGTTATAAACAGCATCCGTTATAAGCAGTTAAAACAGACAAGCGGATTGTCACCAAATATGGTATGTAAATGGTTCTTGTGATGCATTAAATTAGTAAAAAAAAGAGGCTTAAAAATGTTCATCAGGTAGCACTTTGAATGGTAAAAAGATAATCTGGAAGAATACATATTTTTATAAAATAATTGTTTAGTAATAACAAAAAAATAGTTTAATTTCATAAATTAAAACGTAACGTGTTTATTTCATAAAATATACATACCATAACAGAATACAAAATATATGTTTATTATATTACATTTAAAAAGAAATTTTTATGTAGTCTTTTATTAAGTACTTCGTACAACGTAATAAGTTGAATTACTAAATCAAAAATGTACATAGGTATTATTTTACCTTTCTGGTATTATGCAAACATGACAGTTTTATTTGTTTCAATAATTAGTTTTGAAGTTATTACAAATAAAAATGGTCTAAGTCAATTTTTATGAAGTGCAGATTTTTTTTTTTTTTTTTTTTTTTTTTTTTTTTGTCCCACATTGTAAATTAAATATGGAAAACTGAAATCCATTTTAACAAAAGCAAAATGTAACCAGGACAAAAGTTGCACCTGGCTCTGTTGGTACAACATTTCATTGTTTTAAAAGTGAGCTAACATCGCTTAGATCTAACTGGCATATTTCGATCACATAAAAGCTGAAAATATTTATCAATTCTGCGTATAGTGACGCAGTTAGATGTATAAATTCATTAATATTTTTGAACTTCAATATTGCATAATGACAAGGAATAAATAGGGCTTACAACTTCCATAAAATATATTTGTAAATGATACAAAGCACATGTAATTCAAATAAAAATAATATTGTTACTAAATTATTATTATTATTATTATTATTATTATTATTATTATTTTCCAATAAAATATAAAAGGGAAAGTATTATTTTCAATATTTCTACTTATCACAAAAATATATTTATATTTTATAAATAGATATCAGAGAATCAGGAATCTGATTCCATGGTTATATATATAAATTCAATTTATAAAAAAAAAAATTATTCTTTTGAAAACAAATTTTATAAAGTTTAGTTTCTTATTACTAAAGTATTCGTTACTTCTTTCGATTATTAGAGATTATAATTCTTAAAAAAGAAATTCTTAAATATAGTAAAACAAAAATAATAAAAGGAAAATGTAACATTATAGTGAAATATGTATCAGATGTTTTGATATTTAATTTCATCATTCTTTAAGATTAGATAGATAAGCCGAAAATATTATTTTAAAGAGAAATCTTACCAGATAAGAACTTTTGCAGAGAAATATTTATTGATATTAATAATTTAAAGTCTGCACTTCAAAAGTCTTATATAAAAATACAGCACTTTCTTAACAGAAAATGTAACACAGGCTGCTGTAATTTTTAGACTTAACTCTGCAAAAATAATATCTAGTTTACTTCATATTGTGGTGTATGTAAAGGGGGGGGGGGCAAAAATAGTTCCGAAATATTTTACTAACAAGGGAACTATGAAGCAGCAAAATTCCTATTTAAACCAAAACAAGCTTAAATTAGAAAGCTTGGTTGAAAATATAGGGTGGAGTGCAAAATTTGTGCTGCAAACCCCCATGGGGCAAGATACTATGAACCTAGTAGTTTTAACTGTTTCTGTGAAAACTAGCGAAAGAGATGCAGTTAGCAAGAAAGCGCAGTGCAATGGTAGAGTGTTTGGCTGAATAAAGAAGTTCTTGATTTCGATCCCAGCCTCGATCGAATTTTAATTTTATTATTATTATTATTTTTAATTAAAAAAATCTTTTAATTTTTGTAGATTAAAATAAGTGAATAATTTGAGGAAATTTTTTTATGTCACATTTAGATAAAGTTTCGTTAAGGGTTTCCGTTAGTGGTTTTAAGTAAGTTTTTAATTAGTATTTTTTATCTACACCACTAATAAAAAGTGTTAATAGTCTTCTCTTAATTGTGTTATATCATGAAATTTTTTTTGCATGAAAAATCCTGAACAGACAACAGCAGTTGCTCCGCCCTTCGACGTCGCATTTAATTTTCATTTCAAATATTAAGCAACTGTCATGTTTCGTGTTCTTGGAGGAAATAACAATAAGATTGAGCACGAAGACAAATTTTATCAAAATAATGTCACTAATTTATAATCAGTTTGAATCTCGAAAATTTCAAAATCTGGGTAAATATGAATTCTACAGATCTAGTTACTTCAACGAAAAGCCAAATATTTTTCGAAAGATTTGCGATAACAGTAATTGAAGATGAACAAGACTGTGACGCAATTAATGCTGATTTTTTTTTTTTTTTTTTTTAAATATTTTGTGCTCTGGGTGAAAAAAGATTGTGCTTTCTTTAATTTTTCACTTCTAATCATAGTCACAATAAATTAGAAATGAAATTTGTAAATTTAAATATGATTTTATTCTTTATAATTAAATAAGCATATACCATTTAATTCTTGGTTCACTCAAAAAAAAAAAAAAAAAAAAAAAAAAAATCCTAATATAATAAATATTTTTTCTTTGAATAATAATTTGAATTTAATTAACAATTTAACAATTTTTTTTTTCAGTTAAGATAAAAAGTTAAAAATAAATGGAGTTGAACGCAATATCTTCCTTTCTCGAGCCAAACAATGTAGCATTGCGTTACGCTTTCTCACTTCCTGCTTTTGCTTCGTTGGTTTTCATAAAAACAGCTAAAACTTCTAGGGTCTTATTTGTCCCATGGGGGTTTGTTGAAGAAAATTTGTACTATACTCCATGTTTTCGCCCGTGCTCTTTAAGTTAAGCTTGGTTTGTCTTCAATAAGAATTTTATGGATTCATATTTTCCGAGTAAGTGTCACATAATTTATTAACCGTCAACGTCTCTCATGATATCATCTGATTTTGGAACGAAAGCAACGACTAACCCATGTGAGTAGGCTCATCCAGTTTGCAGAAAGTTGGTTTCTAGATTGTAGGTTCGTATCCCGGTTAAGGAATGGGCAGATTAAATCCACATATGTGTATAAAAAACATCTATTGTTGTGTATTAAATACAACACATATAAGTAACATTTGCAGCAAACGTTTTTTACAGCAATCCATGAAAATTATAACAAATTCATTCCATGATGCACTGCAAAAATAGAACACTTTGAGGTTTCACTGTTTTTACAAACAAGCTGTAAAAGTAATTTTTCCACAGTGCGTATAACAGTGAAAATTTTAAGTGGTTTCTGGGAGATACGTCATTCCTGAACTCTTCATATACCGACGGTACTTTAAAATATTATTTGAATAAAATACGAACAAAATTCAATTTCTGAAAGTAATATGAAAGATACTGATAAAGGTAAAACTCGTATATTTCACATTCATCGCACTATGCGTTACTAAATGCTTCATGAAGTCGATTTTGTTCATGAAAGAATTTTAGAGTATGTTTTCGTTGTTTTTGATTGCCATTTTTTATGATCTTAGCTTATGTTATAATTAATTTAAATATTACTTCAAGAATCTATGAAAAATTGAAAAAATCTTATAAAAAGATTTAAAAAAAAAAACTTTTTCAAAGTCTTAATCATCTTTCAACCTCTATGTACTAAATGATACTTAATGTGCCAACTCATTAAATTCCCATGAAGTATAATGATGATGTGATATGCTTAATCTTGTTACTATATTTTAAAATTTGCTCTTGTATATATATATATATATGTATATATATACATATAGGGGAGATCTGTGTAATATGGACCCCCTAAGCATAACACTAAAATTATTAAAATAAAAATATTTAATTTGTTGGCTGCTCATTACAATTGTAAAGTTGCATGGTTCAAGCTTGGTAAAGCACTCTGGGAACTATTAATAATTGCAGAAAATAATAATTTTATTTATGTATCGGTGGTCCATATTACACATACGTTCGTGTAATATGGACCAAGTTGTCTATAGTCGTCCTTCCCGAAGTGGTCCTTCTCGAATATTTGACACACTTGGAATTGTGAAACGAACTGTCCAGCATGTTCCCTCAAACACTTGTCTATCTCTTGGGAATAGTAGAAATGGACGAAAAAAATAATACTTAATGTCAAAAAAAAAGGGAGGTCTAAAGGCTATATCCAATGGGTAGTGTGCGAAGGAAGTAGACATGCGCCGGAGCTCCGTATTCTTGTCCATATCCGCGGATATCCGCGAGAAAAGAAGATCCGTATTCATATCCGGATCTGTATCAGCGAGAAAAAAATATTCGGATCCGGATCCGTTTTTTCCTTCAACGGATCTAATACGGATCTTTTGTAGAAATTTTCAAAAAATCAAAAGGAAACTTTATTATCAACTATATCTTTAATGTATAAGTAAAAGAAATACAGTGTAGTCTCGGTTTTATATTCTCGGAATTTACGTTTTTCACATATCTGTTTTTCGAAATTCACATAGAATAGATGAGTTTTATTAAATAAAATGTTATTATTTCCTTGGAAAATGTGTTTAAATGAAATGTTTGGTTGCAGTTTTTTTACTTTCTCTTACCCATATACTGTGAGGAAAAAAGCGTTCTTGAATATTTTTCTTTTCTCTTTCTGGAACCGCCAGTTTTATGATTTAAAAAGTAAATTTTTGAACAGATTTTACTACGACGTTCTCCACGTAAAATTTAGGATTGGGCCAAGTATTCAAAACAAAAAACAGTTCTCAAGAAAGGTGTAATTTAGAAAAATATTTAAAAAATGGCAAGGATAAGGCAATTAACGATATCACAAAAAGTTTTAATTTTAGAATGAGAAGCAAAATGTGTTTTAACGTGTGAGATTTGAAAATAATCAAACGTTAGTGAATTATTGGTAAGATGCTTTTTTAGCAAGATATAGAATTGTTGGCTATTTAATCTGGAATTTTGGCTTTAGGCGGCCACGTTGCGGGATGTTATTACAAATAAAAGAGCTAGGTACACTGTAAATAGAAGCGTCTTAAATTCAGACAAAAATGTGTCTGAATTGTCAATTCAGACACATAAATGTCTGAAACACGCATGCAAAATTTCAGACGCATGTGCTGTCTTAAATTAAGTCACGTAAGTGTCTTTTTTATAAATGAGCTGAGATAAGTGTCTGAATAAGGTCGATATGTCTGAAATTAAGACATATAACATTTTCAGATACATAAAATTTCAGACATTTTATAATTTAGGCACTTAAAAATTCAGACATTACAAATTTCAGACACTTAGAAATTCAGACATTTGTATTACTTAACAAATTTTCCATATGGAATCTACTTTAAGCAGCATGCATATCCTGTTTTAACATTTTTTAAAACAAATAAATTTGACATTATTTTATGTAATATAAGTAGTTAACTTATTTAAAATACTCAGACACGGATCTTATTCTGTTAAAAATTTAAAAACAAAGTTAATTTTTATTTAAAATTCTCACATGTAATAAATCAAAAAAATATTAAGATAACTTGTAGCTAAGAAAGCGAATTCGTAGCTAAACAATCTTAAACAATTTGTGCATAATTGATTGTTTTTTTCGCGTTTTAAAAATTATTTTATGTTTCCCTACACTTCAAAATGTAAAAGAGCATTCTTTTTTGGTTTCATGTATATAGTTTGTTTTCTTGCAAATACCAGTTTAAAAAAAAAAAAAAAAAAAAAAAAAAAAAACGTTTAAAATCCATAGGCTACTATTTTTTCATATTTATTACGCATTTTACAAAAAAAAAAAAAAAAAAAAAAAAAAAAACTCTAAACCTCTACACATGAAATTTAAGATAATATGTATTAAGCTTTACTTCTTATGGACAGTTTTATTGCAAAGACATAAAACTTCGATTTGTTTTACGGATACTAGAATATATTTCGTTATACAAGCAGAGTACAGCGTGAGCACCGATGGCTTGATTGGGAAAACGCTCGACTTTGAATCCGTTGGTTGTCAGTTCGATACCCGCCGGGGGCAACGGGGAATGTCTTTGTAAAAATTATTAATATATACTTGTTATGCTCTAGGAGGTTCTAAAATCTAATATTCGCAGGTAAACCGTATAAAACGCATTTATTTATTTATGAAAAATATTCACTATAGACAGGATCAAAAATGGCGGAATTTCAGACGTTTCGAGTGTGAAACGATGTGCCTTTTAAGACACTTTTTAGCATCTTAAAATTGAACACCCGTTTCAGACACTTGTATTTACAGTGTATAAGTCAATCTTTCTGTAGTGCGGCTTTTTTTTTTTTTTTTTTTTGCCCTTGTCGCGCACTGCATATTAGAGCCGTTTTTAAGATGCGAATTTGTCTTTATTCAGTTTTCACTGTTCCATATCCTTTTTTTTTTTCAAATTTTTACCGAAAATTAAAATATGAAGTCTTTAAATTTGAAGTTTCGTCGTATCCTTAGGTTCAGAAGATTCATCAGTCGTCGTCAGAAGATTCAGCAGATACACCCTTCTCTGCCCCCCCCCCGCCCCCCCCCACACACAAATATACATACATACACAATGAATAATCTCTAAAAACAACTTTTTTGGACCTTAAAACTTGTAAATCAGGCGGGAAATCGATATCGACATTTTTCACCGAATACATTTCTTCCATTACCTACGGTTATCGAGTTAACCAAAATTTGTTATTTTTGTTCTTAATTATTATACATTTTTCAAAGATCCGTATCCGTATCCGTATCCGCGGATACAGAAAAACTGATATCCGTATTCATGTCCGTATCCGCGGATCACAGATTTTGCTGACGATCCGGCACATCCCTAGAAGGAAATGATAGCTTGATTACCCCCTGCTTCTCTGGTCTATTCTATAGCCTCAAGATTTTGAGTGTGCGACATATGTACGCCGAGCATTAACAAAACCTCTCTGTTTTTATCATGGACACCTGGTCCATATTACACAACAGAGCATGGTTCATATTACACACATAAACAGAGCAACGTTATTTCCAATCATATATCGCTATGCAAATTCGCGCCCATGAAAAACATGTCTAGATTGTTCAGAAAATAAGTACATTTGCTACTATTAACGCGAAAATTATATTACAATTACTTAACAGTAGAAAGCAATAATTTCATTTTAACATACTTGTTACATCAATGATCATATAAACCGAAAACTCAATTTCATAATCGTCCAAATACAGGTACGCATGTACAAGTCACTTCCTGCTTTGTATAACAATAATATTCATTAAAGGCAGGTGATGGTTTCACCATCTAGTGTTGAACATATAAATTTCCTCATGCTCCGTATTACACGATTATCAATATTACACGGTTCTCACCTATATATATATTCCGACTTTCAATACTATAGTGTCTATCTTAATCCTCGTAGAGTTGAAGGAAATCTATACAAATGCGATGTAGGGGAGTGTGCATAGGTGTAATGACCCTTTTCAAATCATAGTCTAGATCAGAGATCGCTAGTTTGTTCAACTTCATTAACCACTGTATTCAGCGTAAAAAATACTGCGAACCAGTAAATCTATACATATAATGAAAGAAGATGTGCACTTGTGCGTGTACTTGTGCGTCCAGCACTTTTTAGGAAAATGACTGATAGCAGAGTTACACAAATTTGCATGGAGGTTCGTATTGACATCTCTTTATGCACCTCGAAGCCCGATTTCCGAATTTTTGATTATTCTTTTTAATGTATTAATACAGGAAAATAATAACCTTATTATAACTTTATAATTAGCCACTTAAATATTAGCTTCTATAAATTTAGTTATTGCCAAAAAATATTTAAGAGTTTTTTTCCCCTTGGCATTTATATATATATATATATATATATATATCTGTATATATATATAAATTACGTGTCACGATGTTTGTCCGGGGTAAACTCCTAAACTAAGGAACCGATTTTAATGAAATTTTGCACACTGTGTGCAGTTTTGTCCAACTTGAGAGATAGGATAGTTTTTACCTCAATTTATTGTCACAATATTGTTTTATTGCAATTATTTGTTAATTATAGACCTTTATTAAAGTTGCTCCAAAATATCTGTGAGTTCCATTAATTTAATTGTTGCCAAAAAAAAAAAAAAAAAAAAAAAATACGAGTTCATTTTCTTTCGACATAAAAATAAATACATTTAATCAAACGTGAACGTTAAAAAATTATAAAAAGTTAAATTATGCATCTCACGAAAATTGACGTCATAATCAATTTAAAGATTTTATACACATTGATAAAGTGCTAATGTAGTTCTATCATAGATATAGTAATATATATAGATCTCTCATCCCCATGTTATCGTACAAAGATTTTTGATGCCGAAAAAAAAAAAAAAAAAAAAAAAAAAAGCTTTGGAAACAGCCATTAAGTGGTATTGGAAAAAAAAAAAAAAAAAAAAAAAAAAAGAAAAGAAAGAAAGAAATATGAATTTGAAACTGTATCTGGAGTCTTCCATTCCCCTTTAGCAAATAAATTATTCATAAATTTTATTTGCTAAAATATTAGTATGTATTCCCGTGTGTATTCACTCGGGGAAAGACGGCCATATTTTGGTAAAAACGTCGTCTTTTCCCAAATGAAAAGGAATAACTTTTTTCTCCCCAATGATCACTCTATTCTATATATGCTATACTATATCTATGAGTTCAATACGCATGCGAAGTGTGACTCACTGACCGTCTGTGCAGCCAAGAAAAAGATTTCCTATGTTAATTGCCCACTGGATTTTTTGTAAGAATTGATTAAAAATCGAGGAAATATATTTCCCGATTTTAATCCTTATATTTGGGTATAGATATGTATTAGTTATCGCGGGTGTTAGATTGAATTATTTTGCTGTCAAATTGACAAAATTTTAATTTTAAATTTCAAAACTCTGTCGCCCTTGGCTTTTTTTTATTATTATTATTATTATTATTTGGCGATCAAAAGCGTAACACGAAAATATACATGCCAGATGTATGCATTGTAAGAAATGTAATATGTATTATTCATTGTTCGTATGTATGACATGTAATATGTATTGTACGAAATATTGTTTCATATTATTCATTACTCTATTAATATAAGTTGTTAAAATAACCATGATTTTTGAAAGGAATTAAATATTTTCGCCAGATAATTTGGCGATATTCTTTTTTTTTTCGCCAAGGATGACAGAAATGAAATCTATTCCGCTGCAAAATATTAGTATCTTACATCAGATATTTTATTTAGACATTTGAAAACAAATTTGACTTCAAACTATGATAGAATATTTATCATTTTCCTTTTAATTAGTATATTATTAGTATATTAAAATTTAAAAGCATGGTATATAAAAAGTTTTTTTTTTTTTTTTAATCTTATAATTATTCTTATCTTAATCCTCAATGTTTCCCATCTTTATTAACTTGAATTTACTATTAAAATTTTAACATACTCAAAAACTTCTCATCACTTCGTTAAAATACACTAAACTTTTCCAAAATCTTTTTCTATTTAAAATGATACATGTATTTACTTTAAATGTCCAATATTTCATAAGATTTCCAATTTTAAAGTTTTAAAATATTTATCAAATTTACTTATTTTTCTGGTTTAGCCTTATTGTTTTCCTTTTTATAACTACAGCTGTTGCCCGCTTTAAAATATTTAAAATGATGAGGTCATTTTATAGTAAAATTATCCATTATAGCATATATTATATTTCACTCCTCCATAAAAATTGATTTTAAAATCGTCTGTTTCTTTTATACTTTTATTTTAATAGAATTTTAATAGAATTTAATTTATATATTAGTCATTTTAGCAATTTTATCCAAAGTAGCATTAGAAATAATATATATCACTTCTCCATTAAAATTTATAGGACCCTACAATAAAATTAATTTGTGCTTAATATCAACACTACGAAAATTTTTATCAATCGCTTCCAAATTTTGACCTAAGTTTCAAATCTCAAGCCTGTGGGTTTTTACATTGGCTACAACGTTTTCGTCTTTGTTCGTAAATAATAATTTGACTGTACTAAATAGTTTACAACCGTATAATTCAACGTATAACTTAGTCACAGCAACGCGTGGCCGGGTCTGCTAGTATATATATAAATGTATTCTTCGCGAATAATAAATAAATATATAATATACAATTTCTTTATGCACATGACAAAATGACGTCATTTTAACTTTAAAATTAAAAAATAATAAAAATTATATAATAATAATGTACTTGTTGGTAATCTTGGGAATTTTTTTTAATTTTGACGTCGAAGTAGACCGGACATTTTTTTTGTCAAGGACTTTACTTTCGCGACAGTCATTTTAACCCTCGCTTTCCCAAGATGGGGTCATTTTGACCCTATTTTGAAGTTGAAATTTAGCTAAGCCCGCCTCATTCAAAAAGTGCACTAATTCGCCAGAGATAGCAAACGTAACCAGTGGAATGTTGCAACTTCTAAACAATACAGAAAGGTGCGGTGCTGGTGATTTTCGCCAAATGTGCCAAGCGGCACCTGAAAACAGTTTTTCTGCAGTAACGCTTTGATCTTGGGAAAGCGAGGGTTAAGCCAATTAGCGCATCAAAAATATAAATAAATTTTAAGACAAAGAAAGAAACAGAAACAGTAATCACAGAAATTATCTATTTTTGTCCCACTATATCATTTTATAGAAAAAGCAAAAATGGAGACAAAAATTCAAAAGTCGCCATGGAAAGCAATAATAAAGCTGTACCGTGATCAGATTTACATTTTTTTTTTTCTGTATACCATCCATTATTATCTAATAATAAAATATTTGAAATGGAAAATATATATAACCACAAAAAATTAGTTGTCTCATACGCTAAACGTAACGTTCATGGAATATTGTAACATATTTGGCGTGAAACTACTGTCATTTTATGGCCGATCGGATAAATAAAATAAAATATAGGAAATACGTAAGTAAATATTATGTATAGTACGTATGAGTATTCAAATATAAAAGGGCTACTTCAGATTTTTCGATACTTTCCGTTTCGAAATTGTTAACCGATAAACACCTAAACTGAAGTCCACGGGTAAGGCATAGTCACAGACATAAGGGACACGCATCCCAAATTTTGAAGAGGAAGCCACTGCCAAAGCCAGCGTGGACACGAAGCAAGCTTTTTGTTTATAAAGAGATATAAAAAAGTGATTCTGTTTTTAATTCCTTTAAATACAATGACCGGCGAAACGTTTTCATTCTGTTATATTTTGCAGAATTTCGAATTCCAATACTCTGTTCCCATTTCGTACTAAGGATTTTTAATGATAAATAGCCCGAATTGCAGTTTCAGAGGAAACCACAAAAAAGTCAGACACATTTTTTTTTTTAATTAAAATATTTATATTACTTTTATATTTCAGTTTCTAATTAACATAATTTCATAAGTAAGCATGAAATTACGCAAGTTTCGGAGAAAACCACGGTAAAGTTAAACATGAGTGTTTTAATATTAAACTTGACTTAAAATCTGGTCAAAAAATAAATAACTCTCTCTTGGTGACAAATTTTTCTCATCCTGTGTTTAATAAACTTCATATCCACAATTTACTTAATGATCCATCCAATCCTTTTCCCATCAAAAACTTCATCATTCAAAAAACTTTTAAATACAATATTACTTTAGGCAGAAAAATATTTAACTACAATAAATTTGCTAAATTTCTTACATCTATTGATCAGCCTCCATGCTATTGTTCTGATTCCAAATATAAATCTTTTTTCAATCCATCTCATGGTCATATTATTACTGGCGATATCAATATTGTGGAAAATCTTACTTTAAGATCTTTGATGAAGTATGGCACTAAATTTCGTATGCCTTCAAAATTCAAATTTATTGATATCATTACTCAATTTAATTTAGACTTGGATCTCTTTATATACAAAATTGCTATTGATTATAATAAACCAGTGGAATATTTTAATGAGTGGAAATTTAAGCTACTTGAGAAATTTAAACTTGATTTAGTTTATAATATGCACCATCTTTCTAATATCAAGTACTATAATTTCAAAGAAATTAATTCAGCAATTCTCGACCTACAGTCTAAATTTATTATTACTTATGTTGACAAGGCGGCTAATAACTATGCAATTATTTGCAAAAAGTATTATAAACAACTTCTTTTTGATACTATGGATTCTAGTAATATCTTTGTTAAGATTAATGACAGTATCGAAATTAAAAATAGGCATATATTTAATTATTACAAGTTGATAAAAACTAAAAATAATAACTATAATTATCCTTATTTAGTTGTAATTCCGAAATTTCATAAAGATCCAATTAAATTTCGTACTGTTACTGTTGCCTGTAATGCCTATACTTCTAATGCTAATATTATATTATTAAATATCCTTAAAAAATTACATAGTTATATTGTTTCTAACAAGTGTAATTTTTTTCTAAAAAATAGTTTTCAACTCAAAAATAAAATTAAAAATCTTACTGATATTACTGGTATAAAAACTTTTGATTTCAATGATCTTTTTAATAATATAGTTATTAAAGATATGTTTGATATTATAAATAAACTTTTTGTAGAAAGTCTGCAGTATTTAAATCTAAATGTTAACATTACTCCTTCAACCTTTAAAACTCTGACTAGGTTTATACTGTTCCATAACTATATTTTATTCAATAATTATTTATATAAACAACGTTTAGGATTGCCACAAGGTGGCATTGCTTCTAGTATATTAGCTGATCTATATTTATATTATTATGAGCGTGATATTGAGTGTACTAACTTTAAATTACTACGATACATAGATGATATAATTATATTATACTTGGATAAACATCACACCAATCTAAACTTACCTGTTAATTATCCTGAAAATCTGTCTCTTAGTAGTACTGATTTGGAATCTAATGTCATTAGTTTCTTAGATTTAAAAATTATTCTTAATTGTAATGGTAAATTAGAATTTGACTTATATGATAAAAAGAAAGATTTCCCCTTTAAGGTAAATTTTTTTACTAATTTTCAAACATGTTTACATAAATCTGTATTTGTCAATATTCTTCTTAATTTTAATCTACGTATCAAAAATTTAGTGTCTGATAAACATCAAAAAGTACAATTTCGATTCTTTAAAAATTTAGCATTAATTAATGGCTATCCCAAATACTTGATTCAAAAATTCTTTTAATCATTTATTTATTTATTTTATTATTGTAAATATTATTATTTATCTATAATTTTTATTTTTATTACTATTATTATTATTATTTTTTCCCCTCACAATTATTATTATTAATATTTTTTTATTTTTTATTAATATTTTTTTTTCCCTCACATTTTTTTATTTTATTTTTATTTTATTTTTATTTTTTTTCCCCCTCACAATCTTTATTCCAATTTAAATTTAGGTATATACATTAGGTATTATTTTGTGGTTAGTATTATCTACAATAACTTTCAAACTTTGTAGCAATCTAGATAGAAACACTTTTCATTCATATATTGGTTATTTGAATCCTTAGAAATAGAACGTTTCGGTCTCCTTTTACCTTGTTACATGCTTCCTGGCTGTTTTGTAAGACTTATTTTTAATTTATTTCTCTTTTTCTTACATTATCTACTTCTGTTCTATGCATTTCATTTCATTTCATTTTATTTTTCTATTATTTTCATCTAATTACTCATGGCAACTCTATTCACATTAAAATAATTATGAATAATTCATTTTATTTTATTTTACTATTATTTTCATCTCAATACTCTAGATGGCAGCACTATTCTTGCTAAAATAATAATCTGCTTTTTTTAGGATCTGAATCCGTATGAATCCTTAATTTACCTGAATAACACTGCGCATCCTTTATTACTCAATGGTCACTGCAATTTTGAACTGATTAACTGTGTGTTTAACTGAGTTCGAATTGTTAAATGTTTACATGTGCATCGTATCTTAGTTTTTCTGGATTGAATTTTTCTGGTTTTTTCACATGTGTTTCTAGTATTTGAGTCAGTATCAAATATATTTTATTAAGTAATTTTGTATGTTTATTTCAATCTCCAATAAATATGTCTCAGGATTATTTCAGGTAATTTTGTGATTTTGATCTTCTTTTTTATGGATTTTCTATGGATGTTTCGGGCCTGTGAACAAAGAAATTCTTAGCTTTTGCTTTCTTTGTGACAGAAAAACATCCATTTCTTAGCATATTTGCATTCTACCAGGCCCTTGAAAACGTTGGAATGGAAATTATGCTTTTTTCTCATCTCCAAAATTTCATTTCGATTTATCTTTAATTCTTTTCTGATTTGATATGAGTGGTCTGCGATTATGATCTGAATAATTGTTTTAATGCTGAGGTTGAATCATCTTTGAATTTCATAAAATTTTGCACTGATATTATTATATTTTATTATTGTATTACTATATATATATATATATATATATATATATATATATATATAAAGCGGAAAACTCAGACAAAAATCTTTTTATAACAATGTTTATATTACTTTTGTATCTCAGCTTCTAATTAACATAATTTCATACGTAATATATCATTTTAAAAGTTATTTGAATCAGAATTGAAGAATAGATTTAGCAAATGTCTCTATAAATATTAATAAATGATTCATTAATTATACTGATTCATAGATTGAAAACCGCCAGAAACAAATTTGCCAGTTATTAATCATTTTGTGACCCGAAACATGTAAACCTCTTACTTTTATTCGCACGCACGTGCCTAATTGCAGATTGAAAATCCGCGTCTGGATGCCATTTATCTAGACTGGTGTATATCACTGGACGGAATAAAAATAGAAATACAGTTGGAGCGTTCAAAATTGGTACAAATAGTCTTTTAAGGCCCACAAGTGGAATGAGGATATTTTCGAACGTGTAAAATAATTAGGAGGGGCAGAAAAGGGGGCGAAGGGTGCAAAACAAATAGAAATTGAGTTAGACCGTTTACAATTGGTATATATAAGTTTTTGGGATCTGCAAATCGAATGGGGATATTTTCGAAAGTGTAAAATTATTAGAAAGAGCGGAAAGGGAGCAAAAACATAGAAATTGAGTTAGACCGTTGAAAATTGGTATATGGTATACATAAGTTTTTTTGGCCTACAAGTCGAATGAGGATATCTTCGAAAGTGTAAAATTTTTAGGAGGAGCGGGAAGGGGCAAAATTTAAAGAAAGAGTTAGACCGTTGAAAATTGGTGTTATTAGGTATAGAGGCCCGATAAATCTATTGCGTATATTTTCGAAAATGTAGAATTATTAGGATGGATGGGAAGGGTGGGAGAAGGAATACGCGCGCTGCACACGCGTGTTTACGCTGCCGCAGGCAGTGGTGACACGGACCCATGATTCCACCGATGAGAGAAGATTTCTTTCTGTATTTTCTTTCTCTTTTTAAATTTATATTAATATAGTGATTCGTAAAGAGGGAAGAAAAAAAAACTGTGCGCACACAGGCTTGCGCCGCCGTAGGCAATGGGGACTAGGAACGAATTTATCGTAACTTATTGATCGTAAATTATTATTTTTAAAATTTTATTTTTTTAAATTATAAAAGTTAATGAGTTATAAATATTAATAAATGATTTATTAATTATAGCGATTCATTTAAAAATCGTGATCCGCGCGCACGAGTCTGCGCTATCGACGGCAGTGGGAACCCGGTGCGAGTTTTTAACCGATCAGAATAGATTTTTTTTAAATTTTCTTTTAAGAATAAAAGTTTATGAGTGATAATATGCTATTTTGAGAAACCATTAATTATTGTGATTCATTTAAAAATAGTGACCTGCTAGCGGGCGAAGCTCGCTATTAATATTATTAAAATCCTATTGCATGTAGCATGTCTGTCTGGGTGTGAACCCCCCCTCACACACCCCTGAATGCAGAAACACATGAATTGTACCAAAATACATAAAGTAACTTAAAGTTTCTGAGTTGAGCATATAAATTAAATTATTCCAATTAATTGAAAAGATAAAAACTTTAAATGTATTTAAGATATATACTGCTAAAAAAAGAAAAGGAATAATAATAATAATAATAATAATAATAATAATAATAAAGAAGCCTATTTTTATTTTCTAAGTAACAGATTTAAAATTTTGTACAAAACAGAATTCAGTTTAGCACGGGACTTTTCTAGTCCATTCTTCTATATAAAATACATGTGGTAACTGTGTTGCAGTCCTTAGCAGCAGTTACAATATCTATTTCTTAAAATTTCTTTGTTACAATTTTAACAACCTCGGTGACTATTACATTTTTGTTGTCATTTGGAGATGAATGAAAATGGTCATCGCAGTTACGTAAGTAAAGACCTTAACGAAAAACGTCCGACTATTTCGGTTCCAAATTTAAAATTTCGCCAAGGAAACTCTATACTAAAAATGTTCCATTTCTGTCACACGATATTTCTCAATTTCATTTTAAATATATTTTTTAACTTGATGCGAGAGAGAAAAAAAGAAAAACTTTTTTAATTCGTCTAAATACAAAGCAAGCGTTAAAAAAAAAAAAAAAAAAAAAAAATGTCGTCTTACAATTTATATAAAAGAATATTGTTACACGTTCATTTTCATAAGCATATAATGAAAAAAAAAAAAAAAAAAAAAAGGAAATGACATGCAGCTTTTTTTTTTTTTTCAAACTTCCAACTTTTTCTCTCTAGCTACAAGTGGTCTACAGATCATCGACTAACGATCTCTCTCCAGAAGGTTGGGCACATTCCGAAGTAAAGATGGAACCTAGTGTAAGTAGAAGAAATTTTTGTGTAAAGCCTTCAGAGTTTAACTTTCTAGATTTCATTGATCTTGTTTGGTTTGTCAATCTACAGTCAGTTTTTGAACACAAAGGCTAATCATGCCATCACTTGCTGCTTAAAATGGATTCAGAAACATTACAAAAATTTATCTCAGAACCGAAGTTGAATTTATCACCTATTGTGAAAGTAGCCATTTTAAAATTGGTTGTGGGATGAATTAATTTATTTACTTTGACAGCTTTGAGATCTATAGTTAAAATGACTGTTTGTCACGATTGATCCATATTCTATCAAATCACATCAACAATGCACAATCTTATATACATAGGACACAACAAGCATCCATGCCCGTAATATGTAACCACGTTTCCTACGACTAGTAGTGAGGACGAGACCAAAGGTTTGGAGGGGTACCAAATTGACCGACAGATTGAGATTCAGTAAACATCCAGTCAATCAGTGTTTTCTTATATCTTCTCTTCTCTCAAAGATCTATCCCCCTTATTTTAGCACTGGACTCGTTGAGTCTGCACTTGCGCAGAGGCTCTCATGGTCGCAAGAAATGTGGCTAAAGAATACCGGGATCGAGAAGGTTGTACCCTACCGACTAAAACACCAAGCCGATAGGTAAAATTCGTACAAACAATTTGTTGCGTACATAGAAATTTTTGTCAATATGTTTCTAATATTTGTTGAAAAGCACTACCTTGTTTAAATTTATTTTGAGAAGAATCCGATTAGTTACTTAGTTTAATCCGATTCGTTACTTTCTTTCATATTTCCAAAGTCCGAAATTATATATATATATATAAATAAAATTTAATAAACTGAAATTTTCTGATTTTAAAAAATTATATTAAATATTAAATATAAATGTTAGTTTAGTTTTCAATTTAACGCACAGAAATAAGACTTAATAGAATTAATTACAGTTAAAATATTTATAGCTGCATTCGAATGGTTATTAATTAAATCCCCTCTCAGTTTTATAGAAGAAAATACACTCAATAATACATTCGAAACTGAATATCGTCGAGATTTCTTTATTTATGAGTAATAAAATAGTAGCTGTAAGTCGACTCAGGTTGTGGGAGATTAAATCAGTTTTAAGACGTCACCAAAAAGGAAAGTATTTCTTGTAAGACTTTTCCTTAATCTAAAATTAGTTGGAAAAAAAAATGGATGGTGTTGAATAAATATATTTTGGTATGGATATTTGAAAAACTGTAGAAACTGAACACATTTTTTAATCTACTGTAAAAGTTTCTAAAAAAGATATTTCGTACATTATTAAAAATAAAAATTACGTTAAAATTTGTTTAATATTAAACAAATAGTAATATATTTTTGTGCGAAAAAAAACTCATATTTAAAAGGAAAAAAGAAATAGAAGATAAGCTTTAGGATATTTAGAACTTTTAAATGGAAATTTGGAAGTTTTACTTATGCTACAAAATGTTTGAAAAATGTCTAAAAGACCGTAAAATTCCAAATGCAAAAAATGCACGTAAAAAAAAAAAAAAAAAAAAAAAAAAAAGAGGAGGGCTAGTTCATTATGTTTAAAGATAATCAATAGAACCGTTTTTTAAGACACCAATTTCGAAGACCTATAACTGGTACCCAATCAGGGTGCTTCACAATTTTCCTAAAATAAGCAACATGCATACATGAAAGGAGATTTAAAATGGGAGTTTATATAGCAAATTTGAATACAAAATTATTAGAGTCATATTTAAATATCAAATTTCGATCCCATTTTTGGCTTTTCAAGTCTTATTTCTGATTTTCGGATTTTCAACAAAATTTTTCATCTGTCACCAGATTTGCATTATTATTGAAAACTGGTTATTATATCTTTTTATTTTCATTTCGTTTTGAAAATATCCTAATGAGAAGAAACCATTCCCCGCACACACATGCACGCACTTGCCAATTAAAAGAAAAAGTCCTTTTGACCAAAAATTCCTTTACCTTTTAAAAATTCAAAAGTGTCAGCTACTTTGATTTTGTATTCCTACTGCGGGCACTTTTTGAGCAATAAAAAAAAAATAATTTTTTATGTATAATAATGATTCAAATAGCATTTCTCGCAGTACAATCAGGTAGAAAAAGAGCTAGTTAAAATATAGAACACTGGTTATAGTTAGTCTTTGAATTTAAAAGAAAAGCATTAAAAAAAAAAAAAAAAAAAAAAAGAAGAAGAAGAAAAAGAAAGAATTTGATGAAATTCTGGCAAAAGCAGATATAACACCACTTTCAAATTATTCAATTATATTTTCGATAAATTTTCAATTTCGATAAATGTCCAACTATCGTAAAACTGGTATCGCAAAAATCCGTAGATTGAGACTAATAGTCCTGAGTCCTAAAAATAGCCCGAAAATGCACTAAAAGTATTCACTAATGGTAGAGTAACTACATTTAAGTTTTTATTTCATTTATTTATTTTCACATTTGAAATTTGTCTTCGAAAAATTTTCACATTGATCTACGTTTATGGTCTTTATGCAATAAAACTAATTATTCACATTAAATTACTTGTTTTCTCAATGCAAAAAGAAATTGCAAAAACCAGAAATCAATTAAGTGATTTATTTAAATTATTTCTTTAGCATTCAAAAGAAGATGCGTGTAAAAATTTCAATGTCGAAAATCTGAAGAAATTATGAAGAATTAATGAATATAAAATAAATCTGTTGTAACATTGAAATTTAGAAATTCTATAAAAAAATATTTAATTCAGTTATTTAAATGTTTTTAAACTATTCGATTCGCTTAATTCAAAGTAAAAAAAAAAAAAAAAAAAAAAAAAACTTTTCTTTGCGCACATTAAAAAAAAAAAAAAAAAAATGTCGATTCAAAAGATCAGCTTAAAATTTACATTAGTACGGTAGAATTCATTATGTCTTATATGGAAATATGAAATTTGCCGAATAGGTAATGACTTTTAGGCTTGCATTCATTATAAAACATTTTTGTATTCTGTTCTTACATTAGTATCTAAATTTAGGAATACAGAAAAGAATTGAATGGTAAAAAATTATTTCTTGCGTTTTAAAGCGAGTTTTGCTTAAAAATTTACATATATAGAATTTTTTGATTCACTGATGGCTATGAGTCACAAATGATTTTCAATGCCCAATATCAATATTTTGAAAATATTATTTTTACTTCTATTTTAAAAATGAATTGTAAATAATTGCATTAATGGTAGCGTTATTCGTATTATGCTATTCGTATTTACAAAAGAAGGCTTTCTGAAGAATATAGTATGATTAGCATTAAAATTTACAGGGCCACACAAAAATATTCAGTTACATTAAGGGCTACTATTGGAAATTTGCTGGAATTGCATTTTTGTTTATATTAAAAGTTTTTAGCACTTTCTAAAATATTTAACTGTGCACCCAAAAAATATCTAGTGCATTACATTTTAAGAGAGATATTTTCAGAGCTGCCAATCTAATCCGGCAAATTGTTTGTACCGCCCATTTTTCTACACCACTTAATTTTTAGAGTATTTGATTTCTTAATTAATCATAAATATATTTGAAGAGAATTACTGTAAAAATTAAGTGGTGTAGTAAAAGTGGCGGTACTAACAATTTGCCGGATTCAGTTGGCAGCTCTGTATTTTTATCAATTACAACTTTCTACTGTAAAATCATGAAGAAATTGACATTTATTGTTAATATGCTGAAATAATTGTTTGTATAGTATATAATAGGGTTAACCTCCAGCTTTAAAGAGTTACACTAAAATATTCAGATACATTATGGGCTGCAATTAGAATCTCAGAGTTGCATTTTGTTTTGTGTTAAGCATTTTTAACACTCTCCAAAAAATGTTTAAGAGTGATTATGATTACAATAAGTCTTTTTGTACGTCTTTCAGTCCTTCTGTCTGTCGTTGTGTGATGGCGTAGGGAAAGAACATTGAAAGTTATACGATACAAGTAGTGCGTAGAATTGGAAAGTGTTAATAATCAATGTGTACAGCACGATTTTGCGGTCTTGTTCTATCATGTGTTAACTTAGCTATAGGATATATAATTTTTAGTTGCATAATATTTTCAAAAATAACTATGTTTGATAGTAAAATGTTGTTTTTGAAATCAAAAATAATCTTTGTCTTGCACAATTTACTATGTTCAATACACCCTTCACTAACAAAATGAATTAAAATATAATGGTTATAAAAAGTGTAAAAAGATGGTATTTTTACCTTATAATTAAGTTTGTTTTAAGCAGTTTATTTATGGAACAATAAATTTTTGCAGGAAATTAGGTCCAATAGAGTTGTACAAATATTTCACATTGTAAAAGAAACTTAAGTGTCCGATACTATCGTAACTTTTTTTAAGCACTTATAAGTAGTAAACTTTTCTAACCGATTTAATTTCTGATTGGAAACAATTTGTTTAATCTTTTGCTTTAAAGATTTTATTTATCGTTATTTAACACCAGTATTTATGTGCACTTTTCAATTGTAAGTATTCCTTAAATCGTTCAATCCTCAACTTTTAAACAGAGCGGAAAAGTGTTAAAAAACCATAACTGAAAAGTGTAGTCGGGATATTTTCTGGAGCCTGGTAAAAGAAACATTAATGCTGATAATACTGAATTTTAAAAGAAATAATATTTTAGAAATATAACAAGGAAACATTCAAAAGGTGTCGTCTTCAAAAAATATTGAAAAAAAAATATATATGATTCTACTCTTCATAATACACCAGAAAGTGAAAAAATTATCGGCTGAAATGATTTACAGTGACCACAAAACATTACCGAAATTAAGCATTTTTGGCAATAAGTTCGCTAGCACCGAGGTTGCCGTGTACGAACACACCGTGTTTTGCTTCTCCGCCAAGTACTCAAAATCAATCGCCTAACAGAGTCAAATCGCCAAATATGTTTAATTTTGATAATTTTTTGTGGTCGCTGTAATTAATTTCAGCCGATAATTGTTTCACTTTTTGGTGTTTTATGAAGAGTAGAATCACGTATATTTCTTTCAATATTTTTTGAAGACGACACCTTTGGAATGTTTCCACGTAAGTAATGCATGTGTAATTTTTTATTTTTTATTTTTTATTATTTTTTATTTTTATTTTTCTGCGTGTTTGTTTATTGTAAAGTTATTTAAATATTCTTTTAAAAAAATCTCTCCCTAATCATAATGAGTTTCCAAATTCCTTTGTGAGTCTCTGCTCATAAACCAGTAGCTTTGCACAATTTTCAATATGAATTTGGAAGAAATAAATAGGATAGGGAATAATCCAAGAAATACCTATCTTTACATATATAAAGCTGACAAAACTTTTTAACTGTAGATATATTCCGAATCTAGAATTATGCAAGTGATCGTACAGTGACGCGGTTAAGTCGTGCTGAATGAAAAGAAATTAAATAATTTTGTTAATTAAATAATTTAAATAGTTAAAAAAAAGAAAAAAAATAACCAACATGAAAGAAATAACTTGTCAATTATATACATATATACAATATTTATTACAGTTATTTTAAATGTAGTCTTGGATAAGTATTCTAAACATTATGTAATAATTTTTAAAATAGAAACTTTATTAATTATAATAAACACTATGTGATATCAAATATTTCGAGTTGGATATTAAGTGGAAAATATTCAATTCTAAAGGTGTTCACCGTTCAATAAAAGGTTATTGCTTATAATATAAGTATATACACATATTTAAAGGAAAGTTTCTGATAAAAATAGTAGATTAGTACATATTTTTATCACATTAGTACATATTTTGTACACATATACAAATTGTGAACCTTTATATCCCGATCTTATTCATGTTAGAAAGTAGTTTTCCTGAATTACAGACTATTAAAATAAAATAAAACAAAACAGTAGTTATTAATTAATACTGCACACTGTAAAAAAAGCTGCAGTAAAATTACGGGCAAAGCCTGGCAGCAGAGATACCAGACAAAGCCCGTAAAAAAAAAAAAAAATATTTAGACAATGAATGATGTATCGCCAGTAATTTTACGTTGTGATGAAACATACGAAATACGAATGAAACATAAGAAATTCGGCATGGGTGGATGTGCAAAGGGGACGTTCATGACATCCTTCCCTAACCACATATAAGTGTTTCCATCTTTTATTTTTACAATTTTGTAGGGGCCAAAGTATTTCGATTTCAATTTAAGGATAGGACGGAATTGTGTTCGTTTGATGGCAACTAGGTCACGCACTTTTGGTTATTTTCTTCGTAAGTTATAATTTTTCCTATTTTCTTCCTGAACTTTAAAAATTTGTCTTTTTGCATGTTTGCGCAAATCTTCTCTCTGGGACTCAAAATCAGCTTGGAATTTGAACTCGAGTATTTCTTTTATTTTGTCATTTCCCTTGGTGTTTATTTTGGTACCGAACAACAGTTTAAAGGGCGTCATGTCGATGCTTCTTTGGTATGTTGAGTTTAATGTGCGCTGCAATTCATTCACATGTTTGTACCATTCAGCTGGATTTTTTAGTGATAATTTGAAAGTAATATGATGATTCTGTTGACTCTTTCGACCTGGCCATTGGCCCTTGGCAAACCGGTAGTAATTAAGTAGTGTTTAATGCCTTCATTTGAACAATAATCAGCAAATTCTTTGGAGGTAAATGCAGTGCCGCGGTCAGTAATAATTTGTGATGGGTTGCCAAAAACTGTTTTCTGAATTTCTAATTTAGCTAACACTTCTGTAGTCGTCGTACTTTTGGTAGGATATATCCACACAAATTTGGTGAATGAGTCAACTATGACTGAAAGATGTTTATAGTTTTTATGCGTACTTTCTAATGGCCCGAAATGATCTATATGATAAGTATGAAGTGGTACGTCTTATTTGTGCAGTGGGTGTAGCAGTCCCTCTTTCTTTCCGCTTTTAGGATTTATAAGAATGCAATGTACACAATTAGTGATAACGTTTTGAATTTTTTCTCGAAGTTTGGGAATGTAATAAAATTTATCAATGTATTTCTCAGTGTGTCAGTGTGTTTATCAATGTGTTTAATTCCTGTATGTCCTTTCTCATGAGCTTCCTTAATGATCTCGATTTGCATGCTATCTGGTATTACAAGTAATTCTTTCCCATTTATGAACTTATATAAAATTTCGTTTCTGGTACAATAATCTTCATAACTAGAATGCTTTAATACTTCTTTAATGGTTTTTATGTGTTGGTCATTATCTTGAGCATTTTTAATTCGTAGTAAGACAGTTTGTATGGATATGCAAAGTACATCTATTGGTGCTCTACTCAATGCATCATCATGGGGCATTCTATTTCCAGCGCGGTGTTCAATATTGTATAACTAAATTCCTGTAACAAAAGAGTCCAAAGTGCTACTCTAGTGGCTAAATCTTTTTTTTCCACAGTTTTTTGAACCGCTGCACAGTCAGTTACTATCTTAAATGCAATTCCTAATAAGTATATACGAAACTTTTTTAAGGCTTCAATAATCGCTACCACCTCTAACTCGTAACTTGAATATTTTTTTTCAGCGTCTGAGGTTTTACGACTGATGTAATATGTAAGGTAGAGATTAGTGTCGTTTGGGGATTTCTGCATTAAAATTGCGCCATACCCAACAACACTGGCATCAGTATGCAATTCTGTTTCATAATTAGGGTTATATAAAGACAAAACTGGTTTGTCGGCTAAGATAGATTTCAAGCAATTAAAGACATTTCTCTCTTCACCACAAAAGTTAAACTTGCGATCTTTTTTTAACATGTCACTCAATGGTCCAGCAATGCTGGAATAGTTTGGAATAAACTTTCGAAAGTATCCAGTTAAACCTAGAAAACTTTGGACTTGCTTTATGTTAATTGACTTCGGAAATTTCATGACGGCTTGTGAGGGAGCTGGAAAAATTTTGACTCCTTCGATTACGTGGCCCAAGAATTCAATCTTTTTTTTTTTTTTTTTCAAAAAATGAGATTTCTTAAAATTAATTTCTAAGCCATATTTACTGGCGAGAGTTAGGGTCTGTCTTAAGTTGTCAACGGCTTCTTCGTAGGAGGATGCTTATATTATGAGGTCATCTAAATAAGGTAAAACAATACCGGAATTAACTAATGGTCGAAAAATTGTGTTTATGTATCTTTGAAATACAGCAGGCGAGTTGCACAGACCAAATGGCACTTTAAGAAATTGATACTGACTCTCGTGGGTCACAAACGAGGTGTATTTTCTATTTTTTTTTTAAATCAACATCCACATGAAAAAAAAGCGTTCTTCAAATCGATCAAACTGAAAATTTTTGCACCCTGTAAACGGTCCAAAGTATTTTCAATCAACGGCAGGGGAAATCGGTCTTTAACTATGATTTTATTTAAACGCCTATAGTAATGCAGATTCTTGAAGTACCATCTTTTTTCTTTGCTATTACATTTGGACTACTGTATTCGGAGGAACTTGGTTCGATAATACCTTCGTCTAGCCATTCGGCTATTTGACCTTCCACAATTTTTTTTTTCGGAAAACGGCAATCTCCGCGGCTGGTGATAAATAGGTTCAGCTTTTCGACAAAATTTTTAAGTCAACATCAGTTGACAACGTTTTTTTAGGTTTATAATTCGAAACCAAATCCTTAACTTCATTTTGAAAGTCAATGGGGGCATCATAAGCAATATAAATTTCAACTTCATTCTGATATGCATTTATTTGAAGTACTGTTAAAAAGTTAATTTCAATAGGATTGGGTTTATTTTTCACAATAATGCCATGTTCATTTATTGTCGTCTCACCCAACATTAACACGTTTTGACCAATGATGACGTCATGGGGTATTACATAATTATTTACAACATAAATATTGGTTTTACACTCAAAATCATAAATTTTAAGTTTCGCATTAAATAAGCCTAACGGCTTTATGAAATTTGTTCCGATTCCCTTCAAAGTGGTACTCACTGGATTTAACCCATTAACATCTAGTTTTTCAAGTACACTTTTACGGAAAAGTGTTGCTGCCTCTATCAACAATACCACTAAAATTTATATTATTTATTCGTATAGTTTTATTCAAATTACGATTTACACTAATGCACAAGGATTCGACTTTGGGTTTTGAACCCGGGCATTCTGAACTCTTGTGCCCAAAACATTTGCAATTGAAATACTTTAAATCTTTAGCTATATGGGGTCAGTTTCTAGATAAGTGATTTTTCTCACCACAATTATAACACACTATTTTCAATTTTAGGACTAAATTTTTCGACTACATTATGTCTTATGGGTTTCAATTTAGCATTATGCTCTATTTTATTTTTATCAAATCTATATTTATATTTCTCACTATTCCGTTTAAATTCTTCATATATTTTAATTTTCTCTTTAAAATCATGTAGGCTTTTAGTGCCATAGAGCATCATTTTGTTTTCATATTTATCATTTATTCCTTGGATCACATAGTGCATTATGGCAGTATCATCAATATGCCCATTTTTACATAATTCTTTAATTTTGAAAAAATACTCAGTTACTGTTTCTTCAAATTTCATTTTTCTTTTACTCAATATATCATGCAAAGCAGCCGAATTAATTTCTACTGTAAATTCTTCAATAAGCGCCTTTTTTAATTTTTTATACGTAAGCAGCGCTTTTTCTGATTTAATAAACAATAGAGCTTTTCCGCTCAAAGATCTTTTACAAAAAATATTCTTTTGCAATTCACCCAATCTGAACTTTCCGAAATTTCTTCAAATTCAGTGAACCACTCGATTATATTTTCGTGCGGCTCACCGCTAAATTTACTAATGTTATTTTCAAAATCATTAAACGAAATAGTTGCACCATGTGTTCCAAAATTCTTAATATTAACATTTCTAATGATAATCAGTACATTTATCACCCTTATTATCATTATCATTATGGCATTGCACTGAGGAATCAATTTTAGTTGCTATACTATCGTCACTTTCGGATTCACTTCCGGTTTCGGTTTCATTTTTAGAATTTTTTTAAATTAATGATTCAATATTACACAATGTTGACAGTAATCTGTCACTTAAATCTTCTTTAGTACCACCAAAAGACGCATTTAATAAGTTACTAATAGCTATCAATTCATTTAAAGTAAAATTTTCATCAACTAGTTTTTGTTTTAGAATATAATTTTGATTGTCAACGGTGAAAGTGAATCCTGAATTTTTTTTTTTTTTTTTTTTTTTTTTTTATTGCTTCTGTTTTTACTGTCTCCATCGTCATCAAACAGAAATCGATGCAGAATTTTTCTTTCCGAAAACTTTTCATTCCGAAGTGCAATACTTATTTGAGGAATATCTAAAGAAATCATCATGCAGTAACAAAAAAAAAAAAAAAAAAAAAAAAAAAGACGTAACTTTGAAGAACAGGAACAACAGATGCCTTGTTATTTTAATAAGTAAATTTCATAAACAAATTTCTGTTGATCAATTTCCGTCGTCATTGAACACTTTAGAAATTTGCACACTGTATATATTTGCAGAAAAGCTTCAATGTAATTCAACACCGTATCTCATTCGTAGACACACAGTTCAACTACAGTGTACAACACAGTTCGGAATGATGGAAAGTTTATCTTAAGTTCAACCAATGTTCAAAATAATTGTTCTTAGGCCCATTCCACTTCTGATTTTGTGGGAGCGGTTGTGGGCATTTAATTAAATAATTACTTAAACACTTATTAATTTCTATCTATTTAAATTTAATAAAGAAAAACTATGTACAATATATATATAATATGGAAAACAAATATTAGCGTCTGGTTAATTTTAAATAAGTTCATACTTTTAATATGAGAGTCAGTATATAACAAATGTTATAGAGTTTATATTTCGTCTATTATAGAGCACCCGTCTGATGCTTATCCGTCAAACTAGATTATACAAATAGTTCACATACTATTACTAGATGATATAATATCCTGCATGACTTTCGTCAAACAAATAAACTTCCTTTGTATTTTGCCATTTTGTAAAACAGTTGGCGACAGAACCGAGATATGCCGTCGTCAAAATCCAAACAATCGTGAACCGCTCCAACGCACTTGCTCGACAATTCCACACAGGAGGATGCGCGCGCAGGAGAGGTGTGAGTTAGAGCTCTTAGGAGTCTTAGGCCCGTATTCACCAAACTTCATTGATCAAGGATTAAACCATGGATCAGAAAATCCGAGAATCAAAGCTAACACTGGATTAAATTCCTACGGTATTCACTATCAGCCGATTACGTGATCAATGGATTAACTGGAAGTGAAATAAAAGCTTCGTTTTGATTGGCCAAAAACGAAGATAGCCTTTATTCATCGTTCGGCTTCAATTAACTAATCAATCGGATTAGAATATTAGAAAGGGTAAAAAGCAAATTGGCAACACTGATACACGCTTCGCTCTTGTTTACTTCGCTTTTGTTTACGCACGGATTAAGAATCAATTTTACTTTAGAGCATTTTTAAAAAGAATAATCATGCAGACGACAACTGTTTACGCTACGATTTAAAATTTTGATTGTTATGGATAAGAGAATCTTAAAGCTATTAAATTTTTTTCTGCCGAAGTTAATGCATTATTTTTCTGTGGCAGATGACAGCCTATTATCTAACATTCGTATTAGAGATTCCACGGAATCTTTATTTAATCGATAGCGATATCGAAACGCCACATTATCCAAAGAATCCAAATCATTTAATGCACCGTCCTTTTCCTTCTTTCAAATGCTTCCAATAATTCTAAGCTTTCAATATCATCTATAGTGAGAATAAATCGTCAACGTCAGCCATGTTTATTACTTGTTTATGAAGCTGAGCTGCGGAAAGCGCATGCGTTACGAAAAGATCCGAGAATTATCTCTGCTAATCCTCCGATATTCGAGGATTAAAAACGAAGTGTTAAAGTAGCCGGTGAACTGCGGATTTTCGTTGGAGAATACCGACTTTCCTATAATCGAGCTATTACCGCTGATCCGAGGTTTAATCCGAGTGTTAAGAAGTGAAATATGGTTAAGAAGTGGTGAATTAGTGTTAAGAAGTGGTGTTTATTAGTGTTAAGAAGTGGCGAATATGGCCCTTAGTGCGAGTGATGACGTCCTTCTGACATCACAACTACGTCTTGGTTGCGTCACTCCGTCAAGGCTGCTCGTCTCATCTGGAACTCCTGAGCCCCATAGTCTCATCGCTGCGGAAAAAATGGGATCCACATAGAGAAAGTATTCAATTAACGGCCCTCTTCACTTACCGTCGCCGGTAGACCGAGCCAATGTTATTCTATGGGGAAATTTTCTTTACAAATAACTTATTAACTAATACATATTTTTAAATTCTGTTTTCACATTCAGAAAATTCCCAACTGTTAAATTGACGGACCTTTTTTGAAAACGTATTTTTTTTAATTTTTAATATTTTATTTTGAAATTGCAAAATGAAAAAAATTCACATATAGAAAATTCGAATTTTGAAGCTTCGAAGTAAAATATAAAAAATTAAAAAAATAATTTTTTAAAAAAGGTCCGTCAATTTAACAGCTGGGAATTTTCATAATGTGAAAACAGAATTTAAAAATATGTATTACTTAATAAGTTATTTGTAAAGAAAAATTTCCCATTGAATAACATTAGCTTCGGCTTCCAGCGACGGTGAGTGAAGAGGGCCCTTAAACTATGTAGCTGAACCAGACAGAGTAGAAATGAAACAATTGAACCAGCATAATACTTTCACCACATATATATAAGTTATCAATATGGAACCTATTATTGTAAACCTAAATAACAGGCATTTATGAAATATTTATGAAAATAAGACCCTAAAATGGGTGCACAAGTGAACTGAAGAAATAAGCATTTTTAACTGTAGTGAAAAATAATAACAATTAATCTTCTGGTAGCAGATTTTTGAGCTAAAGTTTTAAACATTTAACAATGCTTTTATATAAAATTCCTTATGGAAAATACAAAATTACGATAAAATTAAACCTCTAAAATTTAACTAAAAGAAAATTGAGTAGAGTAAATAATCAAATTATAATATATATATATATATATATATATATAATATTTATTCAAAATCAATGTGTATTTAAGTCGATCCTTATTCTTAAATGTTATTTTAGGATAAAAATTTTACAGAACAAAAGTTTGAAAACTTAAAAAAATATTTTTTCACAATTAGGCGATACGTAAAAAAAAAAAAAAAAAAAAAAAAACATGATTTTTTTTTTAAAGAATAATTTAGAATCTGCAATGTCGTACGGAAATTATGTAAAAAGTTATCCATGTTTGGTTAAATTTTTATGTATAAGATTGAAGGGAAAAAAGTCGTTGATATACTTAAAGCGACTTTATTCGGATATCATTGTAAAAATAGAAAAAAAAAAATCTTTAAGTATTTAATATACTGGGGAGTGGAACATACTTTCAACGCGCAAGCAAACACAGATAATTGATTTTTGCATTAAAGTATTTGTGTTCCCAAGTTTAAATGTTTTTACATCGGATGAAATTGTTTTCTTGCCGCTAGAAAAAAAAAAAAAAAAAAAAAAAATATATATATATATATATATATATATTTGTGATAAAATTAATTGCATAGTCTTAATTTTCTCGAATATATATATATATATAAATATAAAGAAACAGAAATATAAAGTCACGCTAAAAATTTATTTATCTGAATAAATTTTAAATTAAAAACGTTTTTGTTATGTATATTACAAAATGTAAAATAATAAATTTTATTTAGAGACTGTAATTAATAGTTTAATAGATAGTATGTGTAATAAATATTGGTTAGCTACAAAAAAAAAAAAAAAAAAAAAAAAAAAAAAAAAAATATATATATATATATATATATATATATATATCTACACAGGTACACTATTTATCGCAAATTTAATTAATTATTTACAAAAGGGCTATAGCAGCAATTAGTTGTTAAAAATATTCACAAAATTAAAGAAGTGTCGTTATAAGAATGGTAAATCAGAATGCTTCAACGAAATAAGATGTTGTTCGAAATGTCACATATGGAGCCCATGTAATACCTTTAATAAAAATAAAATACAATTGGAACAATGCAGTTTATTTGTTTAATGCAAATAACATATTCATGTAATAGTCTTACATATACAGGATATTTCAAATTGTTTGATCAGAGGGCTATTTTTAAACTATTAACATTAATGTTTGCAGTTAGGAAAAGTTTTTTTCTCATGACATGTTGCTATTTTTATGCCATATATTTGATAAAGAACCATATATTTAAAAGAAAATAAAAATTAATTTTTAATGTGATCCTGTATGCAAAAAATTAAAATTAGAAAAGTAAAGTTATATTTTTTAAAAGTCAGCGTCAGTAAATAAATAAATTAATAAAAATAAATAAATAAATAAATAAATGTACATTTGTAAGTGTAATATTCAATTGCTAGTTTCAAGTAAGTTCGTATTGATGAAATGAGATAGATTATTATTTGAAAGCTTTGAAAGCTTGAATACACAATTTATAAAACATTCTGTCCTGTTGATGCCGACGTTTAAGTTTACTGATACTCAAATTTATATTATGGTACTACAAAGATGTAATTGTCAATATTTTATATACAGGTGTAATTCAAAGTCCACATTTTTGGTAATAAAATGTTGTATTCAGGTCCAAGCGAAAGATTTTAAACATGTAGATTTTTGATTTCTCTAACAAAATGAATTTCTTGTGTAATTTAAATTTGTATTTAAAGACTTTTAATTTATGTTTCTTTAATATTCGCCGTTTGTTGGTGCACAGTGTGCCACAAAATATTACGAAGTATAAAATGATTTTATGAATAAGATAATGAAACAAAATATGATTTTAAATAATTATTCCAGTTTTGAATTAACATTCGTCAGCGAATAAATTGAACTTTCGCCTCATTGTAAATGTCACAATTTTCAAAGATGTTACATTTCGAAAGACTTTTAAGAGGATATAAATGCTTTCCATGAAGCCGAAAACCCTCTGTGACAGTGAAATTCATAACGTATACATTAACTTCTAGAAATTTGTATTTAGGGACATCTCATAAGTATTGAGTAACCCAAAAGTTCGTTAACATTTGAAAATTCAATAACTGACGGAATAATTCAGGTAGAGAGGTAAAATAATAACTAGAGCTGGAGTATTTATCAATATATCCCCAAGTATCAATATTTTTCTAATATCGCAATAACGATATTAAAGATCTTGCTCTGCCGATATATCCCTCTAACGATATTTCTTAGCACGCACTGAGTGATCGATCGATGCGCCGATAAATAATGTTTAATGTCAATCTTAAATACCTTCTTCAAATCCTGCTTTCCCCAGTAGCACCCATCACCACGCACCGAACAAAGCGCGCGCCGTATAGCTTATACTAATGCAACCCCTTGTGCACGCTCCATCGATGTGCCGATAAATAATAATGAACGAAAATCTTAAATACCTTCTTCCAATTCTGCTTTCCCCACTAAGCATGCATCGCCACGCACCGAACAAAGCCCGAAAAAAAAGAGAGCTGAATAGTGCAACCCTTTATCCTTTTCCCTCCTATTCTATTGCTCACTGACTAAAATAGAGAAACATAATCCCAACTTCCAACCCCAAACGATATCTCTCTTTCATTAAGAAAAAACTAAGTTACCGCAGTGTATCTACTTTCTTTATCTTTATTCGTGCTATCTACCAAATCAAAAATATCACTGTCCAAAAAGTCTGAATGTTATTCATCAAGAAAATTAAGTTATCACAGTATATTGACTTCCCACTCTACATTCATGCATTTACCTGACCCTAAACGATAATATGAAGGAATTTATACTACCGTTAGTATAAAATCGTAGGTGATGAAAACCACAGACAAGGCGATACAAAAACAAACGGTTATTATGACGAATGAAAACAATATCTTTTGTTTTAGCTCATTTCCTGCTATTGGTTCATTGATATTGGTCTATTCCAAAGTATCGATATGTACTGGCCAATAAGATGCGAGCTTCAACATGTGTTTAACAAAGATCATCAAAGCCGAACTGATAGCTACTAGAAGAGTTTTTGGCAAATTTTCTTAGCGTTTAATAAAAACTTCTGAAAATATAAGCAATTATAGAATGTATTTTTTTAATATTTTTTTTATTTATTAAATATTTCGATAAAACATTTTTTTTATTAAGGCTGTACATCAGTCAGATAGCTCCCTTTCTCCTTTCCCATGTTATCCAATGGGATTTTCGTTGCTTCGTTTTATAAAAATATCTCATTCAAAAATGAAGTTTTTCGAATTCTGTTTTTTGAATATTACTCTTTGAACGGGTCGCCCTTTAACTTGGTGAACAATTTTTCGAAAAAATTAATTTAAATATTTTATTTCAATAAGTAAACTATGGACTCTAAGTGTGGATCTCTAAGTAAAATATTTAAATTTATTTTTTTGAAAAATTGCTCACTAAGCTAAAAGGCGACCTGTTCAAAGAGTAATATTCAAAAAACAGAATTTAAGCTAAAAGACGACTGTTCAAAGAGTAATATTCAAAAAGCAGAAAAAGTTCATTTTTTAATAAAATATTTTTATAAAACGACGCGACAAAAATCCCATTGGATAACATGGGAAGGGAGAAAGGGTGCTATCTGACTCATGTAAAATAAAGTTTTATCTTCAGTAATTTTACAGTGACAGTTTCTTTATAGAATTATATAATATTGGATAGTCTATTACTTTTTTTATGTAGCATTTATTTTTTCTCTTCCTTTTTTTTTTTTTTTTTTTAAGCCGTACATGTTAAATAAAATTGGTTTAAATGCGAAATGAGTTACTTTAAGTAACAAAATGAAACTTTAACATAATTTTGTTTAAATAATATAATTTTTATACTGACAATGTATACATACATACACATATATATATAGATATAGATATATTATGTATATAATTCAATTTTCAATTATTGTGAAACTATTACGAATGTGAATTGAACATATATATATTAAAAAAAATTTGTAATGATTTGGTAAGCAGATACAAAAATAAAAATGACAAGTAACTGACATTTAGGATGCATATAAGAGTTTTAAGTAAAAAATATTACTCTCTACGACCAAAAAAGGTGTATCCAATAGCAATTCTTAACTATTTAAAATGATTTTCATTTTTATTTAATACCTACTTCTTAAGACAATTTTTCTTAAGCTTTATTTTTAGTAGAATTATGAATTTTGATATACTTGGTACAAATAAAACACAGATCACATATTAGCTGTGTTAAAATATGATTTTTAAATGATTAAAGCTTAAAATGGGAAAAACAGAGGACAAACTATACAGAGGTATACTAAAAAGCAATAGTATAAGTTATAAGAAACACAAAATATTGATTCACTTTTTATGCCTTTTTTTTAATTTTTTTTTATGATAAAGTTATGGTAGTAATATACCAGAAAATACATGGAAGACACTCTATACTTGTATACTTTAAAATTCGTGTGCATATGTCTTTATAAAATAACAAATGTCTATTTTTTCCTATCTTGAAAGAAATATCGCAATATATCACTAATATCGATATTAACTTGGTGATATATCGCATATTTAATTTCTGATATCGTCCAGCACTAATAATAACACACATGCTTGAAATGGTATGGGTATTTATTTTAAAAAATGCCAACAGATGGCGCTAGGCAGCAAAACGTCCACGACGCCACATGAGAAACGTGTATAAAATGAGCTGTAGTGAGACAGACAACCAGATACATCAGCAATTGCGGCATGTTGACTTTACCAGAAAACTGTTAGTGAAGAAGTACTATCAAGAAAGAAAATCTGCTTTGTTTAGACTAGAGCCCCTTAATAAAATATATAGGCCGGCGCACCGCCGCCATTTTTTTGCCTCGGAAGATGGCAGCATTACCGCTTGGCGTCGTAATCACTTTCCTGGTGATTTTAAGAAATCTTGATCTGAAACTACGATCGGTCAACAAAAGCAATAAGCAACAATAATATTCCTAACAACACATTTTTTTTTCACATTACATTATCAGGATATCCTATGGATGTATTGGAAATAAGATGTGTTATTAGGGCTGTTTTGTTTTCTTAAACAAAATGTCGCCAAAACACAAATGCACGGTAATAAAAGGTCTTCTTAAATCGATTTATCAATATTAATATAAATAATATGATCAAAATAACACATTTTTCTGTTTCTTTAGATTAACACATGTCAGAAATACAAAGAAAAATATAAGTCATATTGTTTTATTCTTCTTAAATTATCTTATGGAAATATGAACATTGTATGTTCTTTTCTTGAGTGATTATAGCAAATTATCGTTAAACAAACTTTCATATGGTATTTTATTTAGCTAAAAATTTTGAAATATGATAAAAGGTGTACCTCTAAACCAGTATCTGCCACTGTTAAAAAAATGCAACTTTGCTACCAGAAATTCTCTGTAATGACAGAAAAATACGTTTTGTCAACGGAATTTTTCCGTAATTTACGACTATTTTCTCAAATTACAGAGAATTTCTGGCAGTAGAGTTGTATTTTTTTAATAGTGTACGACTAAAGTAACACAAGACAATAGAAGTAATGACTGCCATTTATTTATCAATGGAACGCGCTGAGTACATGTGGTAACATCAGGCAACAAAATGCCTGATGCGCCAGCTCGTATATATAGGAGCCTTAGTTTAGACGATCAACTACGATCGCCTGCGACGTCGTAGGGCAATCGTCTACGCATTAGGAAGTTAGTGCTCATGAAATATCTCGTCGCACTGGCATTCTACGGAGTTACTATATGGAGAGTACTAAGGTGTATCCTCCAAGGGCATCCGTTCAAAATTCCGCTTCAACATAAACGGTTTGGCTTCAATAAAGCCCCATGTCATTTCGAGCATGTGTTTACCTGTTTACCTCTTTCAAATTTTTACCTCTCTACCTGCATTATTCCGTGAAATACTGAATTTTCGAATATTAACGGACTTTTGGGCCATTCGGTCTGAAAAAATTATAAACAGTTTTATGAAAAGTTATTATAATTTTTAACTTATTAATCCTATGAAAATATTGCGTTGAACTACAATTTTAAAATAAAGAACAATTTTTACTGTTATTATTGAATTTTTTTTCCAAAAATTATTTTTAAATTTGCGATAAATAAAAAAATATTTCCTTGATTATAATATAATCATTATTTTTAAAAACAACGGGGAATATAGATTGTCTGTTTTAATAGAATTTGCAATATAAGCAGAATAGCTATTTTCATCACTGCAAAATCCGATATGGGATAAACATAAATTAATGTGTAGTAGTAGTAACTAACCAATTAATTTATATATGTATGTATAAAAAAAAAAAATGTTTCATTTAATTTTATTTCTTTTAAGGGAATTTGGTTGACTAACTCTATAACAAAGTGAGCATTTTCAAATTTTTTGTAAGCAAAATATAAAAGAAATTGAGTTATTTTTAGTGCAGTGCTAAATGTGTACGGATTTTAATAGATTTAATTACTAATTAAAATAAATTTTTTAACAAAAATTTTGAAAATAAATAATATTTTCTCGACAAGTGAAAGACCTGTCACATATTCGTAAAATTACCCTTTTATAAGTGTTTTTTTTTTTTTTTTTTTTTTTTTTGGAAATGTTTAGCCTTGTTAGTTTCAATGAAAATCTATTTTTTGGTTTTAATTCTCACATACAAAATATAAATGACGCAGTAATAAAACTTTATAATCTTATTGTTGGTTTAAATGGGTCCACAGCGTAAAAAGCAGAGTCTTTTAAACAGTCACAACATTTAATAATATAGAAAAGAAGAATAACATAATGCTGGCCGTTTAGCACAGCTTTCTAGTACAGACTCATATAAACCTCTCTCTCTGAGAAGCGAAGATGCGCTGTTGATTACGCAATACAGTTACGTCACATTTGACGTCATGACAGGTGTGCGCTCGTTAGCAAATGATATGAGGAAACATGCATTGAAATCCTACATTTCCCCCTTTTTCAATAAATGTTTCGAAAATAAAACATATTTATGCATTATAATAGCATATTAAAAATTACAGAAAATTATTTTTATGCAAAAGTTACTTAAAATGAGAAAAGTGTTAGTAAAGAAATAGAATTATAAGCAAATAATTTTGGTTAATGTAATAAAATAAAATATGTAAAATATAAGCAGTTAATTTCTTAATGAAAACACAGTTTAAATATTTTTTTAAGTTCATCAGTCCTGAATATTAAGTCCTATCATATCACAACATTTTTCATGTTTATATGCATTTAAACTTTTTGTTAAAATATCTGCAGGTTGTTCATCTGATGAAATATATTTAATGTCTATTAGTTTATTATTGTAAACTTCTCGCACAAAATGATGTCGAATGATTGTGATGAACAGGATTTTTTACTAATCTCAGTGCGGACTGACTGTCGCACATGATTGCAGTCGGACTTGATACAATTTCAGGATCCAGTTCTTTTAAGAAATTTCTAACATGAATTGTCTCTTTTGCGGATTCGGACAGAGACATATATTCAGATTCTGTTGTGGATAGAGCAACGGTTCGCTGCTTTCTAGATTCCCAAGAAATAGGTCCACCGGCATACTTAAAGACATAGCCTGTATATGATTTTCTATCATTTATATCCGATGCCCAATCGGCATCAACAAATGCTGTTATAATGGTTTATTGTCTCTGTAATAAACAATTCCTAAATTTCTAGTGCCATTGAGATACCTTAGTATTCTTTTAGCAGCTATCCAGTGAGGTTTTCCTGGATTGTTATTAAACTGACTTAAATAATTTACAGCATGGGTGATATCTGGTCTGGTAGCAACCGACAGATACATAAGAGAACCAATTAATTGTCTATAAGGAATTTTTGACATGTATGATTTCTCTTCTTCTGTATTTGGACGCATTTGTTTAGTTAATTTTACACTGTTATCTAAAGGTGTATTTACCACTCTAGAATCTTCCATATTAAATTTATTTAATAAATCTTCAATGTATTTCTTTTGTGTTATAGCGATGCTGTCCCTATCTTGATTAAATTCAATGTCTAAGCAATAATGCAGAAGGCCCATATCTTTCATTTTGAAAGATTCTGCTAATTTATTTCTAATATCAAAATAGTGCTCTTCACTTTGAGTGAGACAAATTAAATCGTCGACATAGACGATTATAATAGCATCAAAAGGATATTTTGAGTAATAGACACATTTGTCGGAATTCAAAGGGTTAAATTTCATTTTTCTCAATTTCTCATCTAATTTCTTAAACCACTGTCTTCCTGACTGTTTAAGACCATACAAAGATTTTTTTAATAAACACACTTTATTTTCATGTATATCATTTTCAAAAAATTCAGGAAGCTCCATAAAATTTTCTTCATGTATATCACCGTTAACATATGCCATAATGAAATCTAACTGGTATGCTGTGAAACCATTTTGAATTGCATACGCAATTGCAGTTCTTATAGAACTTAATCTGGCTACTGGTGAAAAATTTTCCTCAAAATCTATACCTTGTTTCTGTGAACACCCTTTGGCAACTAATGGCCCTTTGGCAACTCTGGCCTTAAATTTTTCAATTTGACCATCTGGTTTGAATTTTGTTTTTAAAACCCATTTACACCCAATTACCTTTTTATCTTTTCGTCTATCTACAATTTCCCAAGCGTTTTGCTTAACTAAAGAATCATATTCTAATTTCATCGCGTTCTCCCAATTTTTAGCATAATCTCCATTTAGCGCGTCGATTACGCCGGGATTAATTTCAGTAAATGAGTTATCAGCTAATTGAGAAGTTTCATCTTTATATGTTGTATCTGTAATATATTCCTTACGAGACTTTTGAAAGTTCCAACTTTTAATTTTTTTAGGTCTTCCGGGACCACGTTTAAAAATAGGATTGTTTTTGTCAATCCCTTCCTCTTGTTTACATTCACCGTCAGCACTCTCCCCCCCTCCACTCACATCTTCCACGTTCCCCCCTTCAGAAAGAGAGTCGCTCGTTTCCCCCCATTTCGAAAAAGAGAAACTTTCTCCGTCGAATTCAGGGGGATGGGAAATCGATCTGCTGCCCCCCCCCCCCTTTAATCGCTGTGGATGTTTTCGCTTTGAGTTGCGAAAAGAGTTTCATTTTTAATATTACAATCATTGCATTTATTCTCAGACGGAAAAATTAATTCTAATTGATCAGTAGTGGCTGAATCATTTGTTTCAAACTCGTCTATAAATCGAACATCACGACTTATGACAATTTTTCTGGTATCCTTATTCCATAATCTGTAAGCGCGTGATTCATTTGAATATCCAACGAATATATGTTCGTGTGACCTAGCTTCAAACTTCCCTTTTGATTTTTTATTTAGAACAAAACATTTCTGTCCGAAAATTTTAAAATAATTAACAGTTGGTTTATAACCAAAAAACAATTCAAAAGGGGTTTTATTTTCTTTAATTCCTTTAGTGGGACACCTGTTTCTAATATATGCAGCGCAATTTACTGCTTCAGCCCAGAATGTATTTGGAAGGTTTGATTGCATTAATAAACACCTCGCCATTTTGCATAATGTACGATTTTGTCTTTCAATTCTAGAATTTTGCTGAGGCGTCATCGGAGATGAATATTCGCGTTTGATACCGCATTCTTCAGTATATTTATTGAATTCCTCGCCACAATATTCCAAACCATTATCAGTATGCAGTATTTTAATTTTTTTTCCTAATCGATTTTCGACTGCCGCTTTATATCTCCGGAACGCGTACTTAGCTTCATCTTTTGTTTTTAGAAAATTTACTTCAATGTAACGAGATTTATCATCCAAAAAAGTAATAAAGTGACGTTATCCACCATGGGATTTAACATTTATAGGGCCACATAAATCAGAATAAACTACTTCTAATAATTCATTACTATGAAATTTGTTTTCTTTACAAAATGGTTTCACAGTTTGTTTAGACTGGATGCATACTTTACAATCTTTTAAAGAATCTTTTTCATTAAAATTTAAATCTCTTAACATATTTTCAGATTTTAATAATTTTAAATCTTTTTCATTTAAATGTCCTAATTTTAAAGGCCATTTATGAAAGTTGCTTACCTGAGTGTTGCAGCTATTTCCACCTGCGGCTGAAAAAAATATAAATCACCTTTTCTCGTAGCACTTATGATCAGAGAGCCGTCCTGCTCTGTAATTTTCGCACCTTTTTCGGTAAATACAATTTGGCAGTTGTTTGCTGTAGCTTTTGACATTGACATTAAATTGCATTTTAATTTTGGAACGCACAAAACATTTGTTAACTTTAAATTGGTTACACCGTGATTACCTGGAACTTTTAATTTGACTGTTCCAACACCTGTGATCTCCGCTGTTTCATCTACAGCTAATTTTATAGATAAGCCACTTCTGGGTTCGAATTCTGTAAACAAATTCTTGTCATGAGCCATATGCGATGTTGAGCCACTGTCGAGATACCATTCGGAATGTTCTTGGAAAGAGTTACTGACTGACATAGTAAATTCCGTACTGTCTTGAACCATAAAAGATCTTTCTTTGTATTTATTCGATGAAGTGAATTTTCTGTCTGAGATCTTCTTTCGGCATTCTGAGGCTTTATGCCCTACTTTTGAACAGTAATTGCACTTGAAGATTGCATATTTTCTCTCTCCATACGTGTTCTTGTTCTGCACAGGCTTTAAGATTTCTCTTTTGTTCTTTTCAGGAAGATTTTTCTTGTGAGTCGTAAAATACGCATTTGACGATTCTTGATGCTTTTTATTTTTTCTTGATTCATATTCTTCCATCATTTTAATTTTTAGAGCTTCAGGCTGCGGCAGTTCATCTCTTGCTTCGATAGCGCATCGAAAATTTTCGTAGCTATCAGGAATACTGCATAAGAGCAAAATTGATAATAGATCTTCGGCTACTAGAATGTCCATTTCTTTTAGCTTGTCCACTATATCAAAGAAAATATTGAGGTGATCGGACATATTTTCACTATCAGTCATTTTCTTAAAGAGTAGCTGCTTCAATAGGGTGGCTTTTTTTGCCGGTCCTTTCGATTCGTAAACTTCTTTTAATTTATTCCATACTTCATTTGAGGTGGTACAATGTTTAATATGACACAATTCACTTGGAGTAATTGCTAGGATTAAATCTGCTCTTGCTTTGCGATCATTTTCGAGCCATTTTTCTTCGTCTTTGGTGTCTTCATCGGGCTTAATTTTCGTTCCGTTAGCATACGACCAGTGATCATTCTTGATTAAGACAGCTTCTATCTGAAGCTTCCATGTGTCAAAATTGCTTTTTGATAACTTTTCTATGTTTAATATTTGCGACATATTTAATCAGCTATAATAGCTTCGTTATAAAAATAGAATCAAAAATACTTTCGATTTCAGCCCTTAGGCTTAACAGTAAGTCGCACTTTCGTTTTAGCGAATGTTAATTTAAATTTTTAAAAAGTCCGCAGTGAGATGCGTGTCTCTGGGCCCATAACCATTGTTGGTTTAAATGGGTCCACAGAGTAAAAAGCAGAGTCTTTTAAACAGTCACAACATTTAATAATATAGAAAAGAAGAATAACATAACTCATATAAACCTCTCTCTCTGAGAAGCGAAGACGGGCTGTTGATTACGCAATACAGTTACGTCGCATCTGACGTCATGACAGGTGTGCGCTCGTTAGCAAATGATATGAGGAAACATGCATTGAAATCCTACACTTATGAATATCTAAAAGGCTTAAAACTTTGATTTATATCATATATATTGTTTGCTTAAGATTTCTTGAATTAGTTTTTTACAAAAAGTTCCAAAATTTTCCACTTTCTTCCCAGAAATTAACATTTTTACTTCCATTACCGTACTACCTTAGGTAATGGAAGTATTGTATTCGGTCTGAAAATTCGATATCGGGTTTTCACCTGATTTACATGTTTTAAAGTCCCCTGAGTCCAAAAAAGTGGTTTTTGGCAATTGGTCAGTGTGTGTGTGTGTGTATATGTATGTGGAGAATCTTCTGGCTATTATAGCTCAGAAACTAATAAAGATAGAGCTACGAATCTTTAGAATTGAAATACGTCTGGTGTACAGATGAAATTTCCAAATTTTGGTGAAAATTGAAAAACCGGAAGTGGGACATTGAAAACCGGAAGTGGGTACCGTAAGTCCGTATCTCAAAAACGGCTCTAACGATTTTCTTCAAACTTGCTATATAAACACTCTATTAGATGTCCTTTCGAATGATATAGTTAGTTAGTTCAGGAAAATTGATAGGCGTCCTGTATAAATAGCTCAATTTCAGGCCTCGCAAAGGCGTTCCTTTAAAAACGGTTGCACGGTTTTTTTTCAAACTCGCCATTTTAACTCACTTTTAAATATGCTTTTGTATGTAATTATTGTTTTCCTGTCAATAATTGAGTTTAACCGGAAGTGGGACATCGGAAACCGGAAGTGGGACCGTAAGTCCGTATCTCAAAAACGGCTCAAACGATTTTCTTCAAATTTGCTATATAAACACTCTATTAGATGTCCTTTCGAATGATATAGTTGGTTAGTTCAGGAAAATTGATAGGCGTCCTGTATAAATAGCTCAACTTCAGGTCTCCAAAGGGCGTTCCTTTAAAAACAGCTGTACGGATTTTTTTCAAACTCGCCATATTAACTCACTTTTAAATATCCTTTTGTATGTAATTATTGTTTTCCGGTCAATAATTGATTTTTTGTAAAAGTTGGTATCTCAAAAACGGCTCTAACGATTTTATCTTTAGTTCACTTTTATGTTTTCTGATCGCATTATCTCTCAAAAATGTATATAATATGTGTAATAGTGGGTAATGGAAGTCGTGTGGTTGTTTCACACCAGATTTTTTTAATCTTACTTCAAAATTCCTGGATTTTTTACATCTCATATTTTCAAGGCATGTAATTGATTTTGACCATTACACTGATACTTTTAATATTATATGCCACAATTCCTGGAACATAATAATCACAGGTATAAAATTTTAAAGTAAAAGTAAAATTAAAAAAATAATAATGAAAAATGACTTAACACAACAAGGAAAATATAAATATACCTCTAAATAAACTGAAACCACATACCTTCTAACAGTGTTCTCTTTTAAATTAAAATGACTGTAAATGTAAAAGAAAGAATTATTAATCTTTCCGAGTTTCAAGAAAACACAAAATTAAGACATTCTCTGACAATGTCAAAAAATTTGCAAAGAGGGAAGAATTCTTTCATTTTTAAAATATGGCATGTAGAAATATGTTTTTAATAAAGTATTAGAAGTTGTCAGAGATATGAAAATATAAATTGCGGCTGCCAAAATTGCTATAACATCGCACTTGTTTTCATTTATTTACCTTGAAAATGAAGTTAAACTTACTTTTTGAAGACATTTTGAATAAAGAAATACTTTCATTCATGCGTTATGAAGAATAATTTATGTTAGGAATATTAGTTTAAAATTTGGAACAAATCGAAGGACGACGCTTCATAATTAAAGAAGTTATTGATACTTTAGCTAGAAAAAATGTAGAAGTATAATACAGAAAATGTAGAGTATTATAACGAAATATTTTCAGTGTATTCTGTATTAGTACAGATATTAAAAATGCACATTTTTGTAATTCTTACGTTCTTCTGAAATCGGAAGAGAAAATTTGTTTTACATGTTATTAAGCTTTGAGAAATATTTTTGCACACATATGAATTGCCTTTTAACTGTTTAAAATAAAACCTACGCGTAGTATGAAATAGGCAAAGCATATAATAGTGCATCTGTATGTCGGGAGTTCCAAAGTACCGCTGGTATTAGTCATTAATCAGTAGTTAAATAATATATATATATATATATATATACACACACTTATACATTTATATATATCAATATATATACAGGCGAGTGTAATTAAACTTGGCCTATTTAGAGTAACTATAGCGAAATTGCGGATTGAATCGAAAATTTTTATACAGACAACTCAAAGAATGCGTTCAAGAATTCTAAAAGAAAAAAAAAAGTTAAAAAACTTGCGGTAAGGGCGCAATACAACAAAATAAAATTTCAATAGAATCATATTTATCCACATTTGTTTAAAAAAAAAAAAAAAGAAAAAAAATGTAAAATCACGGGACTTGACCGTATAATTTTACGGAAAATGATCATTTAGCTAAATGCTGAAAGACCGCAAACTGACGTCATGAAAGTACAATTTTAGAGTACTGGCAATTTTTTACCTGCAAAAACCGTTAATATACGTAATTTGATCAAATCTACCACCAAACTACGGTCAAATCCCTTCAAATGTAAAGTGTTAGCTTTTTAGTGACACCATATAAGAATCATTTGGTGATTGAAACTAAAAATATAATTGCAGTTTATTGACTGAAAGAGTGTAATTATACATTTATACAAATAGAAATAGATATAAAAGAGTTATTGTTTTCCTAATCTAATTAAAAGAGTTTAATTCAAAGTTGTATATTTGTTACAACGTAAAATTACGGGGAATACATCATTTATGGTCCAAATGTTTTTTTACGGGCTTTGTCTGGAATCTTTGCTACCGGGCGTTGCCCGTAATCTGGTTTGAATTTTTTTTTTACAGTGCAATTACAGACATTTTTGTTATTTTCTTGTTATTCATTATTAGAGACTTTTTAGCGGTGTAAAGTATGTTGTTCAATGGGGGGCACCATCATTTATTTGTGTACAACTGATGAACAGTGACAGATCAACAGCTGATGGCTAGTGATCCGTCGCACATTGCCCTTCACACCAGACAAGTTTTCGTAAAGTAGTTCCAACATTGCCATATTTTCTGGTAAACTAACAAAACGGAAGAATGCTACTCACTCGACCTCCTCTTTTTATACCCAGCAGAACTTTCGTTGAATCTATCTGCTTATGCATCCTTCTTCACTTTTAGTACCACAATTATCATTCTCTGTATTGTCATAATGCTTAAAAATGTAAAAACTAGTTGGCATAGGTGGACTCTGCTCAGTTCCCCATCATATTTATGTTCTCAGAAATTTCTAGTGCGACACATATTATAATCATGTTAAAAGAAATGAATTTAACCAAAGCTTGATACAGTGACAGAATGAAATCCCCGCCTAATAGGCTATCCACCGTTCACTTGGATATAATTATCTTATTCTAATTTATTAATTTATTTTATCAGGGTCAATTCTGTTGTTTAGTTTTCATGCTACTATTTCCAATGCAATAAACCTCAAAATTCATATTTATATGAAAAATTTACAATTTCACTATGTTGATAAAATCGTAAATTACGAATAATTTACGAAATTTTCCTAGTAGAATATTTGTATTCAATCATGTTCAAACAAATATCATAAACTTAATTTTGAAGTTGTCTAATGTATTTAGGATCCTCAAAATGGAAGTTTATGATAAATTTTGCCTTATTCTGACATGTTAAGTAAATCGTAAATTCCAAATAACTTACGAATTTTTTTTAATTGGAAAAATCATAGTCTATGATATTCATGCCAGTATCCTAAATAATATTTCGAAAGTGAAATACTTTCAGCGAATCTTTACGCTGAAAATATCCCTCAAGATTGACGTTTATGTGAAATTTTGCTCTATTCTGACATGTTAAGAAATTCGTAAATTTCCAATAACTTACGAAATCTTTATATTGGAAAATTCATAGTCATTAATATTCATACCCGTGTCCTAAATAATATTTCAAAAGTAGTCTGACATCTTTACGATGAAAATATCTCTAAAAATTGACGTTTATGTGAAATTTTGCCCTAAACTGCCATGTTAAGAAATTCGTAAATTTCCATTAACTTGCGAAATTTTCAAAGTAGCATATTTATAGTTACTGATGTTCATTCCGGCATCAAAACTGATATTTTAAAACTGGTCTGACATTTTTACAGTTAAAGGTTTTCATTTAATGCACGTTTAAGTGAATTTTTGTCCTATTCTCCCATGTTAAGAAAATTGTAAATTTCTAATAACTTACGAAGTTTTTAAATTCGAATGTTGTAAATGAATAGGGTTCTTGCCAGTGTCGAAAGTAATATTTTAAAACTGATCTGACCTCTCTGCGACAATTTGTTCTTGAGATATCGTGTACACAGACTAACAAACTAACGGACTGACCCACTAACAGACTAACACACTAACCCACTAACACACTAACAGACACCCTACAGACAGACACCATAGAAATTTTGTCATTTTCGGATTCCTCACACCTGAAAACGTGTAGAAAAGTCAGAAAACCGAGGTCGAAAATTTTCACGATTACCTAAGTTCCCCATACCTATAGTATGATGGGGAACTAATAACAGTTTTAAATGTTGTAATGTTTAAAAATATTAAAATAGACTACATTCATTTCAAACATTTTGACTGTAATATGCCATCTAGCGATTTTTTTTTTTTAAGCATCTGTCAACAAATCCTTTGAAATGTCTATCTGCAAAGTTTCAACTCAATCCTCATTCTAGTTATAGCTATAGTGAGTACTACTCTGAGTAGGCAAAGTTTAATTACGATCATCCTATGTGTATATAAAATTGATGATAAATAGGAAAAATGAGAGAATTATTGTTTGAATCAAACAATAACAAATATAAATAAGGATTATTAATGATAAACAATTGTTAGCTGTCAAAAAAAAAAAAAAAAAAAAAAAAAAAAAAAAAAAAAAAACGGACAATTTTGTAAGCTAAAAATTCAACAACAGAATAATTTTCCTCTTTAGCTGGTGAGAAAATGCTCTGAAAAATGCTCTTAAGTATTAAAAAAAAATAGTTATACAATAAACAAGTTTCATAAGTTTTGAAAAGCTGGCATACTCTAAAATGTAACAAACTAGAAACTACATGATAATACCGTAAAATGAACTTATATTCAAAACAAGTACAAGATAAGCGACAAATGGTAATGGTAAAACAATAATAATAATAATAAATGTCCGCTACAGCAGTTTTAAATGCCTGAAAGGACTGTGCTGCAAAACACATGGAAAAGGATTACAAATAGACTAGTTAAAAATTTTGCTAAATACAACATTTACATTTCGGGATATGTTAAGCAATCTTTAAAATTTAAAATCATATGTAATCGTTAAAGTAATTGTAGTGTATTTATTTTTCTAAAATATTTCTGGTATGAAATAATTATTCTAAGATTCTAAAACGGAAGGTGGCCGCTCACCACTATGCAGCGGTTTTGAGCGATTTTAACCTTTAGAGAGGGGCTCCGATGGCACTGTGGAGATTCAAATGAGCCCGTGTCTAAAGATTAAACCTCCTCCGTTGTTTATTGCATAAACAGAAAAAAAATTACAGAGGTCGCCAAAGCGGAGCTTTCGCACGACAGAGGGCGACAAGGTAACAAGAATATGAAAAGAAGAACGGAGCCTTGCTCCCTCGCATGGAAAGGCTAGTGTTGAAAAATTATATGGACCTCCAAGAGAAAAGTTGGTAACTGCCTTGGAAGATTGAAAAATTAGTTGGTCAAATTGGAAAGATGCATTAAGAAGTTATAGATTTTGGTTAGTTTCTGACGTAGCGGAAGCCGGATAACGATATTAAAACGATATTAATTACAGTCGTTAGGTTTATTAGGTGGGTTAAGGATACGCCAATCATGAGTTAGTGGGCATGAGAAAACGTAATGATTTGCATTACCCTCAGCCCCGCACTCACTTTGTGGAGTGCGCGAGCAATCAAAACTTGTAAAGATGTGATTTGAACGGGTCATGACCCCTTAAGAAGGCTGTTATGGCTGAGGAAAGGTCAAAGTTATAATTTGACACTTTTGGGAGGAGCTTAAAAGTAAATCTACTTTTGGGAGATGTATCCCTGTATAGCTGCCATTCTTTCTTTAGTCGTGCTTTAAGATACCTTTTGATGTAAGAGGGGGGGGGGGGAGGGCCAGAACGAAATCTACTGCTTCCTTTTTAGTGGTAGTTTTTGCTAAGAGATCTGCCATTTCATTGCCCGCGACGCCCCTGTGAGCGGAGACATGAGCTAAAGAGAAAGTATCGGGCTTAGACAGGAGATCTAATTTGATTTTCTGAATAATAGGATGGTTACTCTTGTGGCGAGCCAGAGCCTGAAGACCTGAGAGACTGTCACTGTAGATATAAATTTTCGAATTGGTAAAATAGGAAATAGACCAAGAAATTGCTTGGCTGATAGAGAAAATCTCAGCCTGGAAAACAGCGTTACAGTTCCCAAGCCTAGAGGACCACTGATGAACCACGACCCCGTCAACAAAGGCGCAAAATGCGGCACCCACACCATAAACTGTGTTAGATCCATCTGTATATATCGCCACAGGGACTGTGGGAGAGAAGGAGTTAATGTTAGTATTAATTAATGAATGCGTAAAGTCCTTTGCTGGGTGTATGAACCAGCTGTCCATTTTGAGTTGAATTTCTTCATCTGGAAACAGGATTTTCTGTAAGTCTTTGTTTCTTAGTTGTAGTACGTTCATTCTGTTGTATTCGTAATTCAGAGTGAGGTGTAAAGGAGGAATACCGGTGATGACGTGGAGGGCATCAGTGGAGATAGTTTTATAACCCCGTGACAGTTGCAAGAGGAACATCCTTTGCAATGAATTTAATTTTCCTATAGCTGTTTATGAAAGATTACCTCCCCAGAATCCCGCCCCATAAATTACGATTTTTTCCACTATTGTTAGATACCATGTTTTTAACATTTTGATGCTCATACCCTATTGTTTTCCCATTAATTTGCACGAGTTAAGATAATGTATAAGAAGTTTAATTTTAAGTGAGTTTAAATGTTCAATCCAGTTAAGGTTTTTGTCTATTGTTAGTCCTAAAATTTTCAAGTGATCGACATGTTTTGCACTTTTGCTCTCAAAACTCATCGTCGGCTTTCTCTTCAGTATACGTGGTTTGGAGAAAGTTAAAGATTGAGTTTTATTGGGTGAAAGTTGAAGGTTTAGGTCTTTGAGCAGCTGGGAAAAAGCAGTGAAGGTATCCTGAGCTAAGGTCTCCAGATCTTTTCTGCGTTTGCCCGAGAGAAGTAACGTGAAGTCATCCGCAAATGCAAATAATTCAAAGCCTTGTGAGCTCATAGAATTAAGTATGTTATTAGCAATGAGTGTCCACAGGACCGGGTCGAGACACGAGCCCTGTGGACAATCTTTCTGTTGGCTGGGCACACTAGAGCCTGAGCCCCAGTCGATTAAGATGGAACGCTCAGATAAGTACGATCGGATGACTCCCGCCAAGTTTCTCGGACATTCAATTTTTGATAGGGAGTTAAGAATGTGGGGCCATTCGATATTGTCGAATGCCCCTTGGATATCCAGGGATACTAAAGTTGTACATTGATCAGTATTGTAACTGAGGGTACTAGAAGACAAAATATTTTCTAAGGCCTGTTCGCAAGATCTGCCCTCTCTGAACCCAAATTGCCGTTCATTTAAGAGCTAGTTAGATTCCAAAAAGTAATTAAGTCGGACAACAATTAATTTTTCTAATAATTTTCATAGGATTGGAAGAAGTCAGATCGGGCGATATGATTTTGGCTCAGAAGGTGACTTCCCTTGCTTCAGGAAAAATACAACTTGGCCTTGGCGAAGAACTCTAGGAAAGTGATTATAGTCCAGACAGAGATTTATCCGGATGTGTAAAATATTAGGGATGCATTTGTTAACTTGTTTTAAAATTTTAAAATCTATGCCGTCTGGACCTGGTGCTTTTTTGTCATTAAAATTTTTAAGCGCGGTGTGGATTTCCGCCTTCATAAAGGCGGAATCATAATTCCTCCTGCGTGGAGAAAACGATGGGAACGTTCGCAGAATTTGGAATTGTTGACGGGCCGAAAATTTGCTGTGTAAGAAAAACAAGGTTGTTTTGTTTAGAGGAAAGACCAGGAGACCTTTGTAACCTTATTTCATGAGGAGTAAAGTACTTTTGCGAATAAAATTTTTGTGCTGTGCCAAAGACATTCGTCTGCGAAGAGCAGAAAGTCTTCCACGCAGCATGTTTGGCTAAGTTAATTAGTTTTTTATATTGCGCTGCAAGTCTCTTAATTAATTCTTTGTGTGCTTGTGATTCTGATATTGGTATATGTTTAGTTTTCCGTCTTAAAGCCGTGAGTCTGTTGCGTAGCGTTTTAAGTTGGGGGGACCAGAAGGAAGGGACGTGGTGACGTCGTACTGATCTCAACCGGAGTGAAGCGCTAGCTGCTTCTTTTATTGTTGAAATGAAATGCTCTGTGAAAGAGTCCAGTTGGGTTATCGATTCGATGTCATTTGGTTGATGTAGGAATGAGTGTTCATTAAATTTTATGAGTCTATTGAATTTGGTAAAGTTGGCTCTTTGTGTTGAGAAGCTAGTGCGGGTTTTTAATTGTTTAGTTGTGTTTATTGAATATGTTATGTAATTGTGATCAGAGTTATTGAAGATATCTAGCACTGACCAGTCGTTAATCTTACTGAAGGTTTCTGGGTTGACTAGCGTAAAGTCTGGCCAGCCCAAAGCTCCGTGTTTTTGGAATGTTGGTGATGAATTTCCGATGTTTGCTAGACATGTTATGTATAAGAATATGTTCTATTAAGCGGCTTCCCTTAGTGTCCTCACGAGGCGAGCACCAAAGAGGGGAGTTTGCATTCAAGTCACAGCCGCAGATAAAGAGTGCCTTGTGTGTAATAAGATGTTGCCATTCTTCCAGACAGAGATCAAAGTCAGACGATGGGGCTGCGTATGCGCTGCCTAAGAACACCTTGCCTTAACTTGACGTCCGTGTAATGAATACGCAATTGTCCCCGGTGAAAAGGTGAGTGTAAATAAAATGTGATGACCTTAAGACAATGTGTGCATTTTTGTTGCGTGAAGAAAAAACTGTCCAGGATGCTGGAAAATCCTACAGACGACCATCTGCAGTGCTATAAGCGTCTTGCAGCAGCCCAATATCAAAGGAGGTTTTCTCCATAAAATCTTTTGCTGCTGAGTTAGCCACTCTGCAATTGTTCAGGTTGATATGCATGATTTTGATGTTTGATGGAGGAACTAGGTGAGTATTATTAGAAAATTTATTTTCATGCATTATTTAAATAATTTATGAGAGTTAATGTTTTTGGTATGAGAGAAATTTGAATTGGCAGTTACCTTAATGATATGAGGGCTGATGGGGAGTCCAATCTTCCTGTACATTAGGTTCTTGAGATGAAAAGTTACTAAGATTTGGTGGCAGGAATTGTTCATTCTGGTACCACTGCGGAAATGCTGGAAACTGCCAAGGTGCACACGGTGGGAGAAAAGGAGGGGACAGGTGCGGTAGCTGCTCTCTCAAGGGGAAACTGTGCTTGTCGAACAGTGGAGGAAGACCTTGATTCGCAAAGGGAGGAGGAAATCTTTCCTCAAGATATTTCCTTTCTTTTTCATAGTGCTTTTGATATGTGGGGCAGGCCGAAGAGTACGCCAGATGATCTGTTTTGAGGCGTCTGTTGTTGATCTCAAAATTTACCCGCATGCAATTGACACAACCAGGAGAATTGGTGCACTGAGAACTCGAAGAGTGATTGCTTCCACAATGGGCACAATAAGAACTGTTGTTACAGGTGCCTGAAGTGTGCCAGAATTTCTGGCAATGGGTACATCTCGGAATAAATGTAAAGGGTCTAACCCTGGATTTTATAATGCCGAAGTTAATAAAGCCTTCCCGAAGTAGAATTTCGGCGATTGGTTCCTGTATGAGTAGAATTTTGTTGAATTGTCCTGAATTTTTTGTTTTTTTTTGTTTTGAGTACTTTGAAACTTGTTGCATGTTTTTTTTTTGAGATGTTCAGTACCGTGGAAATATTGGATAAAAACTGACAGTCTTGAATACCTTCAGGAACTCCTAGAACTATAGTTTTTAAATTTCGTGACCTTTTGGATACTACGTTTAAGGTCATGATAAATTTTGATTTGATTGGAGTTCATCTTTCGGTATTTTCGCAGCAGAGGGTGTGTTACAGATGAGTTCTAGGTGTTTTAATTAACTGGGGTGTTTTAATTAATTGGGGACTTTAATTGGGGGTCTTGTTTCCCTTCATTTTGACAGCTGCTATTATTCCTATGGTCGCTATGGCTGTTGATCTTACTGACTTGTATTCTTTGAAATCTTCATTTGGGTGAAAGTCTTTTGTTGCAGATTCAGGATCCTTGAGAAATTGATTCATTGGGAAATGTTTTGCTTTTCCACTTTTGGAAGTCCTGGATCGTGTTGAGACCCCTGTTCTTACTGAGCAGTTGGAAGAGGTGGAGGAATCCGACGATTCAACAAAATCCTCCGTTTCCGTCATACTTTTGAGGTCTGTATTAGACATAACAGCAGATAAAGAAACTGATTTAGGGTTAGCCTTGAAAAATCTTTTTAACAAAGTTAACTTTAGCAAGAGTAAAAATCCATAATAACGCAGAAGGGGCTCGCCAGAGTGCTTGCACCACACCATGGAGGAAAAAAAAAAAAAAAAAAAAAAAAAAAAGGAGCCTAGGCTCCCGAAAATAGCTAAGATAAAATTCTAATAAAAGAAAAGTATTTAATTTGTTACCATTCGTTAAAAAAAAAAAAAAAAAAAAAAAAAAAAGGAGAGAGAAAAGCCCAGAAGTTCGCCCAGAAGGGATCAATGATAAGGACTGTAGTTTACAGTATGTACATTAAAAGACTGTAGTGGTAGTCATTTTCCTTTAATAATAATCATATTGTTTTTACGGATAAAATATTTAATCATTCTAATAGTATTGGCATGTGGGTACAAATTAATCTTTCAGTGATGCAAACTTTTTTATTACTTTCTTCTACATTCAAAAAAAGAATGTATTCATCTTATTAAAAAATTTGATTTCTGATTTCCTATAGATTCAATTGATTTGAGAGGTTCAGAACACGATTTGACTATTTTTTTTTTTTAAATGATTGTCTGTGTGTGTCCCACAAACCTTGTTTTGGCAGCATTAGATCAAGAATTATTGCCCAGAATTTCATACAAATTTATGTATATTTACAACTGTATACACATTTATAAATCTATATATATTTACAAATATATATAGAATTGAAAATATATTAGTGCTAGTAATTATTTAGCGTAACAGATGGTGCTGTCATTCAGTTTTTTCGTGTTGTTTATTACGGAAATGTTAGAGAAAATTTCATGTTAATGCACAAAATTAGATTTATTTTTAACCAATCAATGTGAAAAAAATTATATATTTATACGAGTGCTAGTCAACCACGAAAAAATCTTTTATAAGTAGGATCATCGTTTTTCTTTCTCCAGAGGTATGTGTGTGTGTAAATTTTCAACATGAGTTTTTTTCAAAAGATCTCCTCAATAATTTTAAAACAAAAGATTGAATAAGTGATCTGTGAAAATATGCAACTAAGCTAACGATTTTTTTTTTTTTTTTCATTTTTTTTTTTCTTTTTTTAATCTTATTTTTTAGATATTGATAATAGGACAAAAAATTGACTTTCTTTCGGCAATTATTGCTGTATCTTTCTGAGATTAAAAAAGTCTGTAAATAACATGAAAAATAATTTTAATAAATAATTTGTAGTGCGTGAATTTGATTAGGAAAATATCGAAGAAAGTTTTGCGATAGTCCCAATATAATGGCTATTACTTTCTTCTATATGTAATATAGAGAAAGTATTGGATTCGTGAAAATTTTCGGTTTTCGATGGATTTGCACGTTTTGGGATGTCCTGCCACGATTTGATAGTTTTTAGAAAACGTCTTTCTGTCTGTGTGTATCACGAATATTGTGAACGAAATTTAACCAAACTTGGTATTTAGTTGGACCCTGACATAAACTGGTGCTGATTAGATTTGGGGATGAATCGTTCAACAGGTGGTGCTGTGATCGCATTTTTTTTCTAAATTTTTAACATGGCAGTATAGGACAAAATTTCGTATAAATGTACATAATGAGAGTTGTTTTTAACTTGTGATTGTAAAAATAATATGAATTATTGATAATAGTAGTAGTTAACTAGTAAAAAAATTTTGTACATCCTGGGGTGGGGTGGGGTAAATTTTCAAGATGGGTATCTTTCGAAAGGTCTCGTCAATACCTTTAAAACGAATGGTTGTATCATCGTTTATCTGTAATAATTTAAAACAAAGTTATCGATTTTTTTTTTTTTTTTTTGCTGTTTTATTTATTTATTTATTTATTTATTTTGCTTTTAACGAAAAAAAAAAAAAAAAAAAAAAAACAGATACAAAATCGTATTTTTTTTTTTTTTTTTTTTAATATTGAAAATAAAATGGACTTTTTTTGGATATTTAGTGTCATGGAAATCGTCTAATATGTAAATCGTCTGCATTATCATGGAAGATATTTTTTTTTTAAATAATAGTTTTATTAAATTATTTTTATTGAGTGAATTTGTATAGAAAAATATTGAAGAAAGTTATGTTGTGGCCACAACATACTAGTTTTTTCTTCGAATGTAAGTAAGATAGCAATTCACAGTATTTGATTATTTGTTTACTAACGCATTTATTATTTGTTTACTATTTATTTTTCACAATATTTTAATATTTGTTTACATTGACCATCTACTATTTTTACTTTCGCTTACCCATAAGGTAGAGAAAGTATTGTTTTTTGGTCAATTTTTCGAAAGTGAGATTTTGTTATATTTACACGTTTTGAGGTCTCCTGAATACGATAATCATGTTTTTAGCGTTTGGACTGTGTCTATGTCTATGTGTGTGTGTCTGCCTGTTATCAGCATATCTCAAGAACAAATAGTAGCAGACATTCCAAACTTGCTATTCTAAATGTGTTTCATATAGGGATGCTACAGTAAGCTTTTCGTTAAGATCAAGCAAATGGTTCGTGTACAGGGACAATCAAGATAATTCTAATACATTACGTCTATGGGGGAAATTGCAGGTAAGTAGAGTTTAACATCTATACACTGCACTAAACCAAATGAAACGAATATATATTTTTTGTAATAAAGATAGTCAACTGGGAAAAAAAATTGTGTATGTAGGAGCCTCGCCTACCAACCTGGGGGGGGGGGGGGGTAAATCCCCCCTCGTGGGGAGTAAATTTTCATTATGGGTATCTTTCAAAAGTGCTCGCCAATACCTTTAAAACGAATGGTTGAACCATCGGTCTGCGATAATTTAAAACAAAGTTATCGATATTTTTTACTTTTAACGAAAAAAAAAATCTTAGAATTTTTTTTTTTTCCATTTAAATATTGAGAATAAAATAGACTTTTTTTGGATATTTTGTTATACCACTTCTCTAATATGGAAATCGTCTGCATTATCATGAAAGATAATTTTTTTAAATAATAATTTAAATAAATTATTTTTTAAAAACAGACTTATTTTTTAATAACCGAATTAAATTCTATATAAATGTAGGTGCATTAATGAAACGGGGGTTGAGGGGGGGGGGGGCAGTAGCCCCACTAACACAGAACTAATTATCATATAAAACTCTCCCGAAGCCTAATTTGAATTGTTTTAACATAGGTTTATATAACATCGTTATCTTACCTCTTAATCTCCAACCTGTAAGGTAAGAGAAAGTCGTCTGAGTGACACACCAGATTATTTAATAGTGATTTTAATAATTTTATTTATCAATTATTCTAATGTTTCCTCGAAAAACAAAGACACAGACAACAAAACTGAGCGTCGTCTCAACTAGGAATCCTCATTGAGGTTACAGTAAAAAATTCTACATTAATATTTTGCACTGGAAATCAAATCTCATATAGAGACATTATAAATAATCTGGTGTGTCACTCACGCGATTTTCTCTTACCTTAAATTTAAGACTATAAGTACAGATTGGAGATTAAGGGGTAAGATAACAAGTTCTGCTATGCAAACCTATGTTTACACAATTCAAATTAGGTTTCGGAGAACTTTATTTGACAAGTAATTCTGTGTGAGGGGGCTGCCGCCCCCCTGAACCCTCCGTTTCACTACTGTACAAACACTGTCAAAAAAAAAAAAAAAAAAAAAAATTCCTGTTTGCTGCCAGAAATTTTCTGTAATTCAGAAAAATACGTTCTATCAACGTAATTTTTCTGTTGATAGAACGTATTTTTCTGTATTACAAAAAAATTCTGGCAGCAAACAGGACTTTTTTTTTACAGTGTACATTTATATAGAATTCTAATCTGTAATTAAATTCAAAAGTTCATTTTAAATTATTGAAACAACTTTCACGCCAACATTCCTTGAAATTGACCAATCTTGTGCAAACATTTCTAGCAACAAACGTATTCACTCCAAAATACAACATTTGGATTGTCTGAAATTATTTGTTTTTAATTTATTCTAACAGACACAGACGAAGGTCAAAGTTAAAAACATCATGACTTAGGTATTCAGGAAGCCTCAAAACGTCTAAATATACAAAAAAAAAAAAAAAAAAAAATACAGTATTTACCATATGACTATGAGGAATTAATTTCAATTCCTGAGCTGCTTCCCTGGACATGGTAAAATATTATAGTGAAGCACATCCACTTACAAAAAAAAAAAAGAATGTTAAATATGCTTAAATATTGGCAGCCCTGTTTATCTTCTGAAAGTTATGTATATATCACATGGTGCACATAAATATAATCCTACATTAATAACACACGGCACAACCTGAAGTACACTTCCATCAATTTTCAAGTATTGTCGTACTATAACCTAGTTCTTTTATGTAGCCCTTTAAATGAACAGTGAATGATTTCTATACCATATTCTACACGGGACTTGTTTTTACGTATATAAAAAAAATATATATATTCGTTTCATTTGATTTAGTGCAGTCTGTAGATGTTAAACTCTACTTACCTGCAATTTTCCCCATAAGCGTAATGTATTTGAATTCTCTTGGGTGTCCCTGTACACGAATCATTTTCTTGATCTCAACGAAAAGTTTAGTGTAGCATCCCTATATCTTACAAATTTAGAATAAAAAGTTTGGACTTTTTGCTATAATTAGTTTTTGAGATATGCTGATAACAGACAGACACACACACACAACAACAGACACATACACATACACCGACCAACCGCTAAAAACATGATTTTTGGATTCAGGGACCTCAAAACGTGCAAATATAACAAAAATTCAATTTTGAAAATTTGACCCAAAAACAAAACTTTCTCTACCTTATGGGTAACAGAAAGCAGAAACATGTGTGTCATTGTAAAAACAACTAATTTGTTAAAAATTACACTTTAAAACACGTACAAGTGTTCTTTAAGAAAGACATTTAATTAAAATCACTTTAAAATTATAAATCATTTTGTCAAAGCTTTTTACCCTGCTTTTCAGGACATCTTGAGGACAAACTTAAGACATAGTTTGATAACAAGTGCAGCAACACGTTCATTATATATTATAAAAAAATATTTTGCACTATTTATGAATATATATCTCCACGCAGATGAAAAATCTAAGAAAGGAAATCGCACTACTTAAAAAATGTATACGTAAGTCTCACATTTTAAAGATTCTATAATGCATATAGAATTAAAGAGCTTAAAGATTTAAAATCTTAGAAAAAAAAAAAATAAGCTTAAGTTTCTCCGTAAAAAATCTGAGTTACAAGTAAAATGCATTTTTACTTAAGGGAATTATTTCTTAATACTTTAAAATGCTTTTCACTACTGCTTAAATAAAACTTAAAAAATAAACTTAAAATTCTTCTAAATAATTCAAAACTGTGGAATAGATATTTTGGAGAAAATAAAATAATATACACTGATGGAAAAAAATCCCAACACCAAGAAAAAATTATTGTACAGTAATGAAATTTCAGCAATACATTTGTCTAGGTAACATATTTAATTGTTTAAAGTTTCAAGATCACAGGTAGAGCCATTGGCGAGAAAAGCCATTTCAAATGTGAAATGTTGGTACATTAGTAACCGGTGTAACCGCCAGAATTTTGAATGCAAGCATGCAAACGTGCATGCATTGTGTCGTACAGGTGTCGGATATCAGTTTGTGGAATGGAGTTCCATGCCTGTTGCACTTGGGCGGTCAATGCAGGGACTGTTAATGCTAGTTGTGGATGACGCTGGAGTTGTCGTCCAATGATATCCCATACGTGCTCGATTGGAGAAAGATCTGGTGATCTAGCAGGCCAAGGCAACATGTCGACACTCTGTAGAGCATGTTGGGTTACAACAGCGGTATGAGGGCGAGCGTTATCCTGTTGGAAAACACCCCCTTGAATGCTGTTCATGAATGGCAGCACAACAGGTTGTATCACTAGACTGACGTACAAATTTGCAGTCAGGGTGCGTGGGATAACCACGAGAGTGCTCCTGCTGTCATACGAAATTGCTCCCCAAACCATAACTCCAGGAGTAGGCCCTGTGTGTCTAGGCCGCAGACAGGTCGCTAGCAGGCGTTCACCTGCCCTCCTTCTAACCAACACACGGCTATCACTGCGACCAAGGCAGAACCGGCTTTCATCAGAAAACACAACAGATCTCCACTCCGTCCTCCAATGAGCTCTAGCTTGACACCACTCACATCGCAAACGGCAGTGGTTTGGAGTCAGTGGAATGCACGCTACAGGGCGTCTGGCTCGGAGCTGTCCTTGAAGTAACCGATTTGTAACAGTTCGTTGTGTCACTGTGGTGCCAACTGCAGCTTGAATTTCAGCTGTAGACGCAGTACGATTAGCCACAGCCATACGCCGAACACGGCGGTCTTCCCTCTCAGTAGTGCCACGTGGCCACCCGGAACCCGGTCTTCTTGAGGCAGTACCTTCCCTTGACCACTGCTGCCAACACTCATGCACAGTGGATACATTCCTGCCAAGTCTTTCTGCAATATCGCGGAAGGAAAACCCACCTTCTCGTAGCCCTACTACACGACCTCGTTCAAACTCAGTGAGCTGTTGACAATGGCTTCTTCGTCTTCTTAGAGGCATCCTTGACTAACATTAACCCACTACGTCAAATCTCAACTGTAAATAACGATCACGAACCTTACAGCGCTTATTTAAAGCAAACCTCATTTGCATGTTCATAGTGTCGATACTAGCGCCACACTTATGCGCGTAGCTCGAAATTTGAATCGACGTCATCTTTCAGATGTATAAACACGCCTACCAAATTTCGTTTATCTAGCACAGCTCCTTCCTGGTGTTGGGATTTTTTTTTCCATCAGTGTATATACATGCATGTATAAACAAATAAGTGTGTGTATGTATATATATATATATATATATACATACACACACTTAATTGCAGTGGACGGTTTGAATTTAATTCAAGAGTCGGAAATCATAATATTTAATATTAATAATAGCCTTTTAAATGTTATTAATAACGTATTCGAAATAATATTGACAATTTCAATATCAATTTAAAAATTTAATTTGAATATTTGATATTAATTATATTTTTATGGAGAAAAATTGAGAAACTTTGACAACCAATTCGAAATAAATAAATAATATTTTGTAATTTTTTTAGTTCCCCATCATACTTAGGTAATCGTGAAAAATTTCGACCTCGGTTTTTTGACTTTTTTACACGTTTTCAGGTGTGAGGAATCCGAAAATGACAAAATTTGTATGGTGTCTGTCTGTGGGGTGTCTGTTAGTGGGAAAGTGGGTCAGTCCGTTAGTGTGTTAGTCCGTTAGTTTGTTATAGTCTGTTAACACGATATCTCACGAACAAATAATCGCAGAGAGGTCAGATCAGTTTTAAAATATTACTTTCGATACTGGCAAGAACCCTATTTATTTGGAACATTCGAATTAAAAAAACTTCGCAAGTTATTAGAAATTTACGATTTTCTTAACATGGGAGAATAGGACAAAAATTCACTTAAACGTGCATTAAATGGAAACATTTTATTGTAAAAATGTCAGACCAGTTTTAAAATATCAGTTTTGATGCCGGAATGAACATCAGTAACTATAAATATGCTACTTCGAAAATTTCGCAAGTTATAGGGCAGTTCCTTGTTTGTAAACAAACATCTCAACTTTTATGAGTGGTTGGCAAAAAGGCTTGGGAAAAGCATAGCGATGGCGATTACTTGATTACTACCAACGGAAAATCAATGGTGGGCGGGGCGCGGGAAAGTCGAGCGCGCTTTTTTGCCAACCACCAGACGTCACGAGGAAATGCTCTATTGGAAATTTACGAATTTCTTAACATGGCAGTATAGGGCAAAATTTCACATAAACGTCAGTTTTGAGCGATATTTTCATGGTAAAGATGTTAGACTACTTTTGAAATATTATTTAGGATACTGGCATGAATATTAATGACTATGAATTTTCCAATATAAAAATTTAGTAAGTTATTGGAAATTTACGAATTTCTTAACATAGCAGAATAGAGCAAAATTTCACGTAAACGTCAATCTTGAGGGACATTTTCATCGTAAAGATGTCAAACCACTTACGAAATATTATTTAGGATACTGGCATGAATATGATGGACTATGATTTTTCCAATTAAAAAAATTCTTAAGTTATTTGGAATTTACAATTTACTTAACATATCAGAATAAGGCAAAATTGAGCATAAACTTCCATTTTGAGGATCATAAATACATTAGACAACTTCAAAATTACATTTATGATATTTGTTTGAACGTGATTGAATACAAATATTCTAATAGAAAAATTTCGTAAATTATTCGTAATTTACGATTTTATCAACATAGCGAAATTGTAAATTTTTCATATAAATAGGAATTTTGAGGATTATTGCATTGGAAACAGTAGCATGAAAACTAAACAACGGAATCGACCCTGATAAAATAAATTAATAGATTAGAATAAGATAGATATATTGAAGTGAATGGTGGATAGCCTATTAGGCGGGGATTTCATCCTGTCTCTGTATCAAGCTTTGATCAAATTCATTTTTTTTTAACATGATTATAATATGTCTCGCACTAGAATTTATGAGAACATATATATGATGGGGAACTGACCAGAGTCCACCTATGCCAACTAGTTTGTTCAAGTAGCCAAAAGAAATAGCCATGGCAAAGGCAATAGCCAAATTAAGCAATAGCGTGCAATAGTCAAACAGTATTTAGAAAAAGCTTTTTAAAATTTCAGTAATTAGTACATGTTATTTCGGAACAGAGTCAACATTCCAGCGGTATGCTTGATAGCGTGCTCAGCTACAGCCTGAAACTCCCCGGTTAGATGCTACTTCTGGGTCACTTATCTTTTTTAAATTATTTATTTGTCAAAATGTTTTACTCAATTTATTTAATAATTAAAGCAAAGCTAAAGCATTTTTTCAATTACAAAAAAATTCTATTACAAATAATATATATATATATATATATATATATATATATATATAATGTATATATAATTAAAATACCTGCATACTTTTAATTTCTTAAAAATGAAATAATTATCGTTTACTAGGATTTAGGTATTCAGAAGATTAAATTTTACATTCATCCATCTTTACAATCGTTCGCCCGACTAATGAAGAAATAAATATGTAACTAAATAAAAAAATAAATAAATAAATAAATAAATAAATCTTTGAATAATAAATATAAAAATAAAGAAAAATCAGACAAGAAAATTAAAATAATAATAATAATAATAATAATAATAAAAAAAATAAAAATAAAAGACTGAAGTATAAGAAATATTTTTGAGTTGTAAATATTAGAGATGTGCTGAAAAGAATTTCTTTGGTGCACAGAAAGAGAAAAAACAAGAAAATGACGAAGAAAAATGTTTGTTGATTAATATTTAAATTAAAAAAAAAAATTGTTTGCTGTTGTATAACCTCTACCCATCCAATTTCCTGACTAGTTATTTTTTACTTTCTTCTGTATGTATATATAGAGAAAGTATTCGATTCGTGAAAAATTTCGAATTCCAGTTTTCGATGGATTTATATGTTTTGGGATGTCCTGAACACGATTTGACTGTTTTTAGAAAATGTCTGTCTGTCTGTGTGTGTGTGTATCACAAATTTTGTGGACGCTGTATCTCACGAACCAATGAACAAAATTTAACCAAACTAGGTATTTAACCAAACTAGGACCCTAACATAAACTGCTGATTAGATTTGTGGAACAATTGTAAAACAGGTGGCGCTGTGATCGCTTTTTTTCGAAATTTTTTACATGGCAGTATAGGGCAAAATTTCGTATAAATGTACATAATGAGAGTTCTTTTAATCGTGTGATTGTAAAATTGATATGAATTATTGATAATAGTAATAGTTAACTAGGAAAAAAAATTGTGCATGTGGGAGCATCGCTTCCCCTACCCCTAGGGGGAAGTACCCTTCCGTGGGGAGTAAATTTTCAATATGGGTATCTTTCGAAAGATCTCGTCAATACCTTTCAGACGAATGATTGAACTATAGATCTGTGATAATTTAAAACAAAGTTATAGATTTTTTTTTTTTTTTTTTAACGAAAAGTAACTTAGAAAAAAAAAATCGTATTTTTTCTGATAATTGCAAAAAATTGACTTTCTTTCGGCATTTGGTGATATAATTCTGTCAGATAAAAATGTCTGCATTTACAATGGAAAATAATTTAATAATTAATTTGTATTGAATGAATTTTGTGTAAAATTCTGTAGAAGAAAGTCATATGGTGGCCACATCATACTAGTTTTTAATTTGTAGTTAAAATATATAATATTTGTTATGGTTTTTATTATTATTATACAATTTTTTGTAAAACATTTATCAACTTTTGAATGTTGGATTTAAGGAAGATATTGCTAGTGTAGCAGAAACTGAGGGAAAAATTATTGATGAATCACCGTTGTACAAGGGTACATTCAAATCTAGATTAAAGGATGTTGTCGTGTACTTCGAACATTTTCTTGCCTGAAATGATTTAATAAATGTTCTCTCAAAGTGAATTTTCCATGTTGTGTCCTCTCCCCATCAATCTCGAAACTTTGAAAGCTAATAATTTACACTATCAATTAAGAAAATTAAATTATATATATATATATATATATATAATTGCATCATTGTAATATTTGCTCACTTGCTCATTTCTTTCCTAAGTTTTTTTTAAAATAATCTCCAATTTAGTAAAATACAAATTTTTCAATATATGTGATTTCAAAAATAAGTATTTCAATTTCCTGAAAAGTATCAGTGTCGGATGTTAAGAAAAAGGCTAAATCATTCTGATTCTTTTTTTTCGATGAGAAAGAAACGCGTAAGTTAATTTCTTTGATTTCGATCAAAGCTGGTGATTATTGCATCAATATGCATTGATTGCATGCAGCAGTCATGACCAAGCGGCCAGTCCTTTGTCTTCAAGAGTGGTTTGCACCGTGGTAACCCACGGACACATATAGTCACTCTTACTTATTACTCGTTGACAAAGTTTCGGTGGACAATGTTGGAAATCATACAGTATGCCCCCGATATTTTACCCCTTGAATTTTTCATCTTTATTCATCTGAAAAAGGCACCCACATAATTTGACAGAGAAGTTAATACTATCGAAAATGGTTCTAGTTTCAGTAGAACAACGTCTAGACACAGGTTATTTACTGTTTAGCAAAACAATGAGACAAATGAATATGCAGATTCGGTAATAGTTTTTAAAAGTAAACTGTACCATTTTCCCCTGCGGAAACCGTTTTGTTTCATTGGATCAACCGTTATAAAATATTACTACAGATAAAAGTTTATAAAGCATAAATGTTTTTCTCTTGTACATTCCTTTCTATAGATCAAAAGTATGATATTACATCTTCTCTAATCTTCAAATACGTTTTTCATATTTTTAAACCTCCTCTTACCGATATTATGGATAAGGAATATTTTTTTATGGTGGAACTTTCGAAACTGATTTTTTTTTTTTTTTTTTTTTTTTTTTTTGTAATTACATGTTTTAAAGTCCTCTGAATCCGAAAATAAAAATTAAAAAAATTGTGATTTATTGCAGTTGTAAGATTTGTATGTGTCTGCTATCAAAAATCAAAAAAACAAATAAACGAAAGATAAAGGAAAAAGAAATACTAGAGGATTTTCAAATTCGGTAATTCTTATTTCTTACATAAAAGTTTTTATGTAATAGAGATCATTTGAAAGTTTTTATTGAGATCGGACAAATGATACACGTACAGAGATATATCAAATTATTTAATTACGCCGATTAGCAATACATTAGAACTTAGGTAGAAAAATCAGTAACAAATCAGAACTTAGGATGAATATATCATGAAAAACGGCAGTTTTTTGAGTGACGCAAGCGGAGGGACAAACTGGACGCTGCGAACTCATATATACGGCTAGTTTGACATCAAAGAGATTTGTAAAAGCCGACACTTAATATCTCAGCAAATATGCCATATTTTGTTCTCATCTTTTCAAAATAGTCTTTTATCTTCGGTCTTAATCTATCCTGAAAATTTTACATTTCTACATGCAGTATGTTTTGAGATCTGAATCTCAATTTAAAGCCAAAAAGGGAAAATGTGTGGTGTACGGATGTAATGGACTAAATTCGGAAAAATATCTCTAAAACGGCTCGAAGGATTTTCATATAATTAATATATGCTGTTAATAGAATCTTTCTGAATCTAGTAACGTTTTCGTTTTTTTCAGGAAAACTCTTGTTTTTTATATAAATCGCTTTAAATATGGAACTATATTACTCCACCAATTACATGTGTTTCTTCGGGTGAAAACGCTGTTATGCGGTTCTTACTTGTAAGGTATGTGGGTTGGTTTGTTGACCGACTTGAATGCAGCCAATGAATTATTTAGAAATTTTTTTTTTTTTTTTTTTTTTTTTTTTTTTTAACGCAAAAGTACTTTATTACATGCTTAAAATATTTATTGTATAGATACTAAGTCAAATTCACTTAAATATATTTTCTCTTGTGTTATGAAAAAAATATTTTTGATTTCAAAATTTTATATTTAGTCAAAAAAATATTTAGATAATATTTTAAATAAAGAAGTATTTTGTAATTTTAGATATTCCATTTTATCATATTAATGATGAATTTACAATTTTTTTAATTGAAAAAAATTTAATCATTCATGAACATCGATTTTATAATAACTCAATGATTTGCGATTCCTATTCATGTATCCTTACACGCCGGGAATGAAAAAAAAATAGCAAATAGAGTTTTGGCGCCATCTATCGTTTTTATTTAAAACATACTCTTTCGTAAATACACACACACACACACACACACATATATATATATATATATATATATATATATATATATTTCTTTTTAAAAATTAAAAATCTCTTTTGAAAATACAGTTAGAGTTTATTCATTTATTTATTTTTCAGACTTTAAAATGATACATATTTTAAATATTAACATATTCAATTTATTATTATTATTATTATTCAAAGCAATAATGACTAGGGGATGAAACATTGTTTACACTGTTTATTAGAAAAAACAGTGTTTTAATAAACAGTGTTTAAACAGTGTTTTAATAAAATTCATTTTTCATGCAATTTATTAAAATTCATGAAAAATGTGTCAAATAGCAATTATTAAAAAACACGTCAAAATAAATAAATAACATCTTTACTTTGAAACCCATAATAGTTCACAAAAAAAAAAAAATTATTCTTTCTTTTCTTTTTTTAATTAATTAATTTGTGCATAAAAAATTCTATTTCATAAATATATTTACAATTACAGTAGACAAAAAATCAGCCTTTAATTTTAACTAACTATTTCTACCTGTTTCTAAACAAGTTTTTTTTTTTTTTTTTAACGAAAAAAAAAAAGTTAAATCTGTATGTATATGATTTTAATATAAACTACTAGATGGCGCCACTACATTTAAGTTATTTTTCTTAAAAAAAAAAAAAAAAAAAAAAAAAAAAAAAAAAAAAAAAGAAAGAAAGAAAGAAAAAACTTTTAATAGCTTCGAAACATGTAGAAATAATTATTTAAAATTAAAGGAGGGTTTTTTGTTTATTGTAGTTGTAAATATATTTATAAAATAGTATTTTTACGCAGAAATTTCATTTTTTTTAAAGCTTAACTTATATTATCCATGATATTTTTCTCCAGGTGATTTTATCTTATTTTTAAAATTATAGAAATGTAAAGCTTAATTTATATTTTGTCTATTTTTTCCCCCAAACGTTTTATATGAAAATATATAGGAAGTAATTTTTACCTGCACTTTTGATGAAAATTTAAATTGTGAATATTGGAGCAGTATACTTAGCCTCAAAAGGGGAAAGAAAATATATAAAATTCTATTTTTAACATTTACTTGATTTTTTTTTTTTTTTTTTTGTTTAATTTGTAATTCTCTAAAAAGAAATTTGCAAAATGTAAAATACGTAATTCTAACTTAAATTTGAAAATTTTCACTTATTTTTCTTTCTTTCTGTTTTTTTTTAAGAGTTTGAGAATCCCAGTCAATAAATTTTTCTAGTGCGAAGCTTCTCCATTTTGTTTCCAAGTGGCAGGCTACTTGAAAATTTGTCAGTATGATAACGTTTGAAATACTGAATTAATTCACACTAAATTTGTAGTGTAGATTTATCTCAGAAATGTATTTGATATGTTTATTTGCCAACTTAATCCACCCTCTTGTTTCCCTGTGCCAGCACACTGAAAATTTCAAATTTACATTAGAAAGGTTTTATGAACCGATTTGCTTAAAACTCCATATATACATAACCTTCATTTATAAATCCACTAAGTCCATTAATAAATTGTAGCTGCCATTTTGAAAAAAAAATGGTGACAACTTCATATGAAAAATTAAATTAGTTTACCCTTCCTAGGAGCCAGAAGGACTTGTTTTAATTTTTTGATCAATAACCACTAAAAAGTAATGATATCAGTACAAAAAACCCTTAGCGGCTTAAAAGTTTGTGACGCCGCTACTTTGTGGCTATAAGAATTTGAAATATGAGTCTTAAAAATAATGATATTAAATTTTAAGTGACGCTTTGCATTTAGTTAAAATATACATAGATTTTCTTATTTGATCATTCACTTTTATCCTTTATTTATATTTATAATGCAAACGTAATATTTTTAACTTGAAGATCAGACAGATATATAAAATACACTCACTGATGCTTTTTCATTCGCTTTTCAAATTCAAAATAACAGTTTTAAAAGGAATGATATAAAAATTCCAGTGGCGCCTCGGTGTTATTTTAAAAGATTTGTTTTTAGATTCCATTAAAATTACTTTTGTTTTGTCTAATAAAGTATATTTACACATTTAAACAGTGCTTTTAATTTTCAAATATACTGTCAAATAATTATACTTTCACTGAGTTAGCATTATAAAGTAAAATTATTTATTTCAATAAATTGATTTATCTTTTGCGTCACGCTATCCAAAACTGCAGTAAAATTTGTGTAAATGTTTTCTTTACGTCATACTACCTCTTTGAGCAAATTTTCACTTAGTTGGACACTATGATACTATGTTTTGGATGGCATGATGCAATTTATGGACCATAGATTATATGGACCATTGTTATGCAATTTATGGACCATAGAAAAGGCTATCCAAAAAAAAAAAAAAAGATGAATACGTTATTTTCTGTTGGATGTAATTGACTGAAATGCTCTATTAAATCATATTTCGAGCAGGAAAATATCACCGCAAAATTTTTTATCTGTACAACAAGATTTAAATAATAATGTAGGAATGTCAATAAATATTTCTGTTTTAAAAATGCATGATAAGAGAGATGAGAGCGACTCCTGCAACAAAACTTTCTTTTCCAGCTTCTTTGCTTTTACATAAATTTACGATTAAAAAGTCTTAACAGAGGAGTCAATTTTATAATATACAAAATTGACAATTTTTTTCATTGTAATTTCCTTTTCTCTATGAATTTAATACTTTAAATCTGAAATTCAGTAACATACGAATATGTAGCTCGAGCAACAAGATAATTAAAATAGGACAGCATTCCATTTGAATTATCTTGATTATTAGTATTATCTATTGAATTATCTTGATTATTTATTAGTATTAGTTAAAAACGACCACCTATTTATACATTGTTTATAGGTTCATAATCCACTTTCTATGTATTTGTAAATGAATTTATTTTTCAATATCTAGATTTTTTTTTCCAGTGTAGGAACTTTATAACCTCATTTTTCATTATGCAATTGCCATTAAAGGTAACTTTTAATACTTTCTTTAAAACATAATCACAAACGTATTTTTTCTTTAAGAAATATTACTGTTTCTTATCTCTAAGAGCATATCATTCTTCATCATAAATTACCTATTCAAACTTAAGAAAGTTCTACTATATCTCTTTCAGTAAATAAGCCATAATGAATGCTTTAAAACTTTATTTAGTATAATGAAGAGTATAAACACTAATCAAATACAATTCATTTAACAAAAGCGATGCTAATGAAAGGTCGTATTATTAACTATGCGAAAAACTTTCTAAAAGTTTTAAATTTAAGTAAAAGTTCGATGTACAGAAGAAATACACAAGTTGAATAGGTATTATGTGCTTTTTTTTTTTCTTTTATAAAAGTTAATGACCATGTTTTAAAAAGGATGGCCATGGCTATGATATTGAAATTAATTTAATGAAAATGTCAGATGTTTTTATTTTCTTGTCTATACAGAAGAAGAAAGGATTGGATTCGTGAATAATTTCGACTTTTACCTCTCAGCAGATTTACACGTTTGGACCATTAAAAAAAAAAAAAAAAAAAAAAAAAAAAAAAGATTGTCTATCTACGCGTTAGCAAAAATATTGTGGACATTGTATATCCCGAACCAATAAATGAAATTTGATATAAGTTTATATTTAGTTGAATCTTGACTTAAGGTAATATTGATAAGCTTTTGAAATATTTTGTCGCCCAGGTGCAGCTGCTGGTCTCCCATTTAATAGAAAGTTATATCTGAGTTTCCATAATGTATAAAAGCACAAAACCGAATGTGTATGAGAATGCTGATTCAGTTTCAATGAACATCGGTTTATTTATAGGTGACATTGATAAGTACAAACTTAACCCATTTACGAGACAGATATTTCTCTGCTTCTACGATATATAAATACATCAAAATTCGTATGTGAGATTGATATCATGAATAACTATATTGATTCGATTTGGCTGCATATTGGAAAAGGGATAGAGTTTTTATACAGCATTTTAATTCCGTTCATGGAAAGACAATATCTTAAATTCTGTTATATATAAATCCACAATAGATATTATGAAACATTTATGCCGATTCATTCTAGGTGTATATCGGACGACAGATGGCGCTGTTGTTATTTTACCCATTGCATATATAAAAGTTTTGGTTGTGAGAAGCAATGTTGCTTAAATATTTATACATGTTATGTAATAGATGGAGCTGTTATAAGGATGTTATAAAAGAAAGCTTTGTGATAACTTCAGTATACCAGTTTTATTTAAAATTAGTAGATTAAATACATAGTTTTAGATGATAAAATGATCAGCTTGCTTCGGACAATTAAAAAAGAAAAATATATTAAGAATTGTCAAATATAAAATATCAGACTAATTTAAAATTAATAATTTTATTTAGTTATTTATTTAAATACCGGGTGATCCAGGACGAACTTTAAAAATGAATAATTCGAAAACTAATCAAGATACAAAGATACGGTTTGCACCAAACGAATGGAAAAGGAGCGGGGTTTTGTGTGGCTATTAAAAAAAAAAGTTTTGCTGGCGACCAATAGATGGCGCTGTCGGATTTCTGATGTAGGATTAGGCAAAGCAACAAACGATATAAAAAAGAACAACTACAGCAGGTAATGATAGTCGACGCTTATATGCATCGAAATATCGCATTCTCAGTCGCTACTTTAATCACGCATGGCCTCCAAGATCTCCCGATCTGACACCCTGTGACTTTTGGCTGTGGGGATTCTTGAAGTCAAAAGTGTACCGCGACCAACCGGCATCAATAGCAGCACTGAAAGATGCCATCCGCCAAAATGTGTCTGCCATAACGCAAGAAATGCTACTAAATGCTATGAACGATGTGGTGAATCGTCTCACAGCTGTACTTCTGAATGATGGACATTGAACAGTTACTGTAGTAGTACTAATTAACTGTAATTAAGCTAACTTGTAAGTTGTCAACATTTTTTTCATTTGTAAATCATCTTTTGGTGAAATAAAACACTACGCCATCTGTTGGTCGCCAACAGAACTATTTTTTTTTTCTTTGCCACACAAAACCCGGTTTCTTTTTCATCCGTTTGGTGTAAACCGTATCTTTGTATCTTGATTTGTTTTCGAATTATTCATTTTTAAAGTTCGTCCTGACTTTTGGATCACCCGGCATATATATATATATATATATATATATATATATATATATATATATATATATACACGGCGAGTCGTATTAATCCTGGACGATAGGACCCATGCCCCAGCCCACCCGGTTCCCGCTGTTCAATGTATTTTTCTAGTCAACTTTGTCCTCTTATTACTTCCGGTGTGATTTTTTTTTTTTTTTTTTTTTTTTTTTTAACACACTTGACATTGTGAGTTTTTTTGCTTTTCTTCCCATGCTATTCCTATGGGGTTTTTAGCCTTTTCCCTCCTCTTTTTCTACATACTAAAGTGGCAATGGTTCCCGCCCACCCACCCCCACCACCGCCAAGAGTAATACTAGGCGAGTCGTATTAATCCTGGACGATAGGACCCATGCCCCAGCCCACCCGGTTCCCGCTGTTCAAGGTATTTTTCTAGTCAACTTTGTCCTCTTATTACTTCCGGTGTGATTTTTTTTTTTTTTTTTTTTTTTTTTTAACACACTTGACATTGTGAGTTTTTTTGCTTTTCTTCCCATGCTATTCCTATGGGGTTTTTAGCCTTTTCCCTCCTCTTTTTCTACATACTAAAGTGGCAATGGTTCCCGCCCACCCACCCCCACCACCGCCAAGAGTAATACTAGGCGAGTCGTATTAATCCTGGACGATAGGACCCATGCCCCAGCCCACCCGGTTCCCGCTGTTCAAGGTATTTTTCTAGTCAACTTTGTCCTCTTATTACTTCCGGTGTGATTTTTTTTTTTTTTTTTTTTTTTTTTTTTTTAACACACTTGACATTGTGAGTTTTTTTGCTTTTCTTCCCATGCTATTCCTATGGGGTTTTTAGCCTTTTCCCTCCTCTTTTTCTACATACTAAAGTGGCAATGGTTCCCGCCCACCCACCCCCACCACCGCCAAGAGTAATACTAGGCGAGTCGTATTAATCCTGGACGATAGGACCCATGCCCCAGCCCACCCGGTTCCCGCTGTTCAAGGTATTTTTCTAGTCAACTTTGTCCTCTTATTACTTCCGGTGTGATTTTTTTTTTTTTTTTTTTAACACACTTGACATTGTGAGTTTTTTTGCTTTTCTTCCCATGCTATTCCTATGGGGTTTTTAGCCTTTTCCCTCCTCTTTTTCTACATACTAAAGTGGCAATGGTTCCCGCCCACCCACCCCCACCACCGCCAAGAGTAATACTAGGCGAGTCGTATTAATCCTGGACGATAGGACCCATGCCCCAGCCCACCCGGTTCCCGCTGTTCAAGGTATTTTTCTAGTCAACTTTGTCCTCTTATTACTTCCGGTGTGATTTTTTTTTTTTTTTTTTTAACACACTTGACATTGTGAGTTTTTTTGCTTTTCTTCCCATGCTATTCCTATGGGGTTTTTAGCCTTTTCCCTCCTCTTTTTCTACATACTAAAGTGGCAATGGTTCCCGCCCACCCACCCCCACCACCGCCAAGAGTAATACTAGGCGAGTCGTATTAATCCTGGACGATAGGACCCATGCCCCAGCCCACCCGGTTCCCGCTGTTCAAGGTATTTTTCTAGTCAACTTTGTCCTCTTATTACTTCCGGTGTGATTTTTTTTTTTTTTTTTTTTTTTTTTTTAACACACTTGACATTGTGAGTTTTTTTGCTTTTCTTCCCATGCTATTCCTATGGGGTTTTTAGCCTTTTCCCTCCTCTTTTTCTACATACTAAAGTGGCAATGGTTCCCGCCCACCCACCCCCACCACCGCCAAGAGTAATACTAGGCGAGTCGTATTAATCCTGGACGATAGGACCCATGCCCCAGCCCACCCGGTTCCCGCTGTTCAAGGTATTTTTCTAGTCAACTTTGTCCTCTTATTACTTCCGGTGTGATTTTTTTTTTTTTTTTTTTTTTTTTTTTAACACACTTGACATTGTGAGTTTTTTTGCTTTTCTTCCCATGCTATTCCTATGGGGTTTTTAGCCTTTTCCCTCCTCTTTTTCTACATACTAAAGTGGCAATGGTTCCCGCCCACCCACCCCCACCACCGCCAAGAGTAATACTAGGCGAGTCGTATTAATCCTGGACGATAGGACCCATGCCCCAGCCCACCCGGTTCCCGCTGTTCAAGGTATTTTTCTAGTCAACTTTGTCCTCTTATTACTTCCGGTGTGATTTTTTTTTTTTTTTTTTTTTTTTTTTTTTTTTTAACACACTTGACATTGTGAGTTTTTTTGCTTTTCTTCCCATGCTATTCCTATGGGGTTTTTAGCCTTTTCCCTCCTCTTTTTCTACATACTAAAGTGGCAATGGTTCCCGCCCACCCACCCCCACCACCGCCAAGAGTAATACTAGGCGAGTCGTATTAATCCTGGACGATAGGACCCATGCCCCAGCCCACCCGGTTCCCGCTGTTCAAGGTATTTTTCTAGTCAACTTTGTCCTCTTATTACTTCCGGTGTGATTTTTTTTTTTTTTTTTTTTTTTTTTTTTTTTTTAACACACTTGACATTGTGAGTTTTTTTGCTTTTCTTCCCATGCTATTCCTATGGGGTTTTTAGCCTTTTCCCTCCTCTTTTTCTACATACTAAAGTGGCAATGGTTCCCGCCCACCCACCCCCACCACCGCCAAGAGTAATACTAGGCGAGTCGTATTAATCCTGGACGATAGGACCCATGCCCCAGCCCACCCGGTTCCCGCTGTTCAAGGTATTTTTCTAGTCAACTTTGTCCTCTTATTACTTCCGGTGTGATTTTTTTTTTTTTTTTTTTAACACACTTGACATTGTGAGTTTTTTTGCTTTTCTTCCCATGCTATTCCTATGGGGTTTTTAGCCTTTTCCCTCCTCTTTTTCTACATACTAAAGTGGCAATGGTTCCCGCCCACCCACCCCCACCACCGCCAAGAGTAATACTAGGCGAGTCGTATTAATCCTGGACGATAGGACCCATGCCCCAGCCCACCCGGTTCCCGCTGTTCAAGGTATTTTTCTAGTCAACTTTGTCCTCTTATTACTTCCGGTGTGATTTTTTTTTTTTTTTTTTTTTTTTTTTTTTTTTTTTTTTTAACACACTTGACATTGTGAGTTTTTTTGCTTTTCTTCCCATGCTATTCCTATGGGGTTTTTAGCCTTTTCCCTCCTCTTTTTCTACATACTAAAGTGGCAATGGTTCCCGCCCACCCACCCCCACCACCGCCAAGAGTAATACTAGGCGAGTCGTATTAATCCTGGACGATAGGACCCATGCCCCAGCCCACCCGGTTCCCGCTGTTCAAGGTATTTTTCTAGTCAACTTTGTCCTCTTATTACTTCCGGTGTGATTTTTTTTTTTTTTTTTTTTTTTTTTTTTTTTTTTTTTAACACACTTGACATTGTGAGTTTTTTTGCTTTTCTTCCCATGCTATTCCTATGGGGTTTTTAGCCTTTTCCCTCCTCTTTTTCTACATACTAAAGTGGCAATGGTTCCCGCCCACCCACCCCCACCACCGCCAAGAGTAATACTAGGCGAGTCGTATTAATCCTGGACGATAGGACCCATGCCCCAGCCCACCCGGTTCCCGCTGTTCAAGGTATTTTTCTAGTCAACTTTGTCCTCTTATTACTTCCGGTGTGATTTTTTTTTTTTTTTTTTTTTTTTTTTTTTTAACACACTTGACATTGTGAGTTTTTTTGCTTTTCTTCCCATGCTATTCCTATGGGGTTTTTAGCCTTTTCCCTCCTGTTTTTCTACATACTAAAGTGGCAATGGTTCCCGCCCACCCACCCCCACCACCGCCAAGAGTAATACTAGGCGAGTCGTATTAATCCTGGACGATAGGACCCATGCCCCAGCCCACCCGGTTCCCGCTGTTCAAGGTATTTTTCTAGTCAACTTTGTCCTCTTATTACTTCCGGTGTGATTTTTTTTTTTTTTTTTAACACACTTGACATTGTGAGTTTTTTTGCTTTTCTTCCCATGCTATTCCTATGGGGTTTTTAGCCTTTTCCCTCCTCTTTTTCTACATACTAAAGTGGCAATGGTTCCCGCCCACCCACCCCCACCACCGCCAAGAGTAATACTAGGCGAGTCGTATTAATCCTGGACGATAGGACCCATGCTCCAGCCCACCCGGTTCCCGCTGTTCAAGGTATTTTTCTAGTCAACTTTGTCCTCTTATTACTTCCGGTGTGATTTTTTTTTTTTTTTTTTAACACACTTGACATTGTGAGTTTTTTTGCTTTTCTTCCCATGCTATTCCTATGGGGTTTTTAGCCTTTTCCCTCCTCTTTTTCTACATACTAAAGTGGCAATGGTTCCCGCCCACCCACCCCCACCACCGCCAAGAGTAATACTAGGCGAGTCGTATTAATCCTGGACGATAGGACCCATGCCCCAGCCCACCCGGTTCCCGCTGTTCAAGGTATTTTTCTAGTCAACTTTGTCCTCTTATTACTTCCGGTGTGATTTTTTTTTTTTTTTTTTAACACACTTGACATTGTGAGTTTTTTTGCTTTTCTTCCCATGCTATTCCTATGGGGTTTTTAGCCTTTTCCCTCCTCTTTTTCTACATACTAAAGTGGCAATGGTTCCCGCCCACCCACCCCCACCACCGCCAAGAGTAATACTAGGCGAGTCGTATTAATCCTGGACGATAGGACCCATGCTCCAGCCCACCCGGTTCCCGCTGTTCAAGGTATTTTTCTAGTCAACTTTGTCCTCTTATTACTTCCGGTGTGATTTTTTTTTTTTTTTTTTTTTTTTAACACACTTGACATTGTGAGTTTTTTTGCTTTTCTTCCCATGCTATTCCTATGGGGTTTTTAGCCTTTTCCCTCCTCTTTTTCTACATACTAAAGTGGCGGTGGTTCCCGCCCACCCACCCCCACCACCGCCAAGAGTAATACTAGGCGAGTCGTATTAATCCTGGACGATAGGACCCATGCCCCAGCCCACCCGGTTCCCGCTGTTCAAGGTATTTTTCTAGTCAACTTTGTCCTCTTATTACTTCCGGTGTGATTTTTTTTTTTTTTTTTTTTTTTTTTAACACACTTGACATTGTGAGTTTTTTTGCTTTTCTTCCCATGCTATTCCTATGGGGTTTTTAGCCTTTTCCCTCCTCTTTTTCTACATACTAAAGTGGCAATGGTTCCCGCCCACCCACCCCCACCACCGCCAAGAGTAATACTAGGCGAGTCGTATTAATCCTGGACGATAGGACCCATGCCCCAGCCCACCCGGTTCCCGCTGTTCAAGGTATTTTTCTAGTCAACTTTGTCCTCTTATTACTTCCGGTGTGATTTTTTTTTTTTTTTTTTTTTTTTTTTTTAACACACTTGACATTGTGAGTTTTTTTGCTTTTCTTCCCATGCTATTCCTATGGGGTTTTTAGCCTTTTCCCTCCTGTTTTTCTACATACTAAAGTGGCAATGGTTCCCGCCCACCCACCCCCACCACCGCCAAGAGTAATACTAGGCGAGTCGTATTAATCCTGGACGATAGGACCCATGCCCCAGCCCACCCGGTTCCCGCTGTTCAAGGTATTTTTCTAGTCAACTTTGTCCTCTTATTACTTCCGGTGTGATTTTTTTTTTTTTTTTTTTAACACACTTGACATTGTGAGTTTTTTTGCTTTTCTTCCCATGCTATTCCTATGGGGTTTTTAGCCTTTTCCCTCCTCTTTTTCTACATACTAAAGTGGCAATGGTTCCCGCCCACCCACCCCCACCACCGCCAAGAGTAATACTAGGCGAGTCGTATTAATCCTGGACGATAGGACCCATGCCCCAGCCCACCCGGTTCCCGCTGTTCAAGGTATTTTTCTAGTCAACTTTGTCCTCTTATTACTTCCGGTGTGATTTTTTTTTTTTTTTTTTTTTTTTTTAACACACTTGACATTGTGAGTTTTTTTGCTTTTCTTCCCATGCTATTCCTATGGGGTTTTTAGCCTTTTCCCTCCTGTTTTTCTACATACTAAAGTGGCAATGGTTCCCGCCCACCCACCCCCACCACCGCCAAGAGTAATACTAGGCGAGTCGTATTAATCCTGGACGATAGGACCCATGCCCCAGCCCACCCGGTTCCCGCTGTTCAAGGTATTTTTCTAGTCAACTTTGTCCTCTTATTACTTCCGGTGTGATTTTTTTTTTTTTTTTTAACACACTTGACATTGTGAGTTTTTTTGCTTTTCTTCCCATGCTATTCCTATGGGGTTTTTAGCCTTTTCCCTCCTGTTTTTCTACATACTAAAGTGGCAATGGTTCCCGCCCACCCACCCCCACCACCGCCAAGAGTAATACTAGGCGAGTCGTATTAATCCTGGACGATAGGACCCATGCCCCAGCCCACCCGGTTCCCGCTGTTCAAGGTATTTTTCTAGTCAACTTTGTCCTCTTATTACTTCCGGTGTGATTTTTTTTTTTTTTTTTAACACACTTGACATTGTGAGTTTTTTTGCTTTTCTTCCCATGCTATTCCTATGGGGTTTTTAGCCTTTTCCCTCCTGTTTTTCTACATACTAAAGTGGCAATGGTTCCCGCCCACCCACCCCCACCACCGCCAAGAGTAATACTAGGCGAGTCGTATTAATCCTGGACGATAGGACCCATGCCCCAGCCCACCCGGTTCCCGCTGTTCAAGGTATTTTTCTAGTCAACTTTGTCCTCTTATTACTTCCGGTGTGATTTTTTTTTTTTTTTTTTAACACACTTGACATTGTGAGTTTTTTTGCTTTTCTTCCCATGCTATTCCTATGGGGTTTTTAGCCTTTTCCCTCCTGTTTTTCTACATACTAAAGTGGCAATGGTTCCCGCCCACCCACCCCCACCACCGCCAAGAGTAATACTAGGCGAGTCGTATTAATCCTGGACGATAGGACCCATGCCCCAGCCCACCCGGTTCCCGCTGTTCAAGGTATTTTTCTAGTCAACTTTGTCCTCTTATTACTTCCGGTGTGATTTTTTTTTTTTTTTTTTAACACACTTGACATTGTGAGTTTTTTTGCTTTTCTTCCCATGCTATTCCTATGGGGTTTTTAGCCTTTTCCCTCCTGTTTTTCTACATACTAAAGTGGCAATGGTTCCCGCCCACCCACCCCCACCACCGCCAAGAGTAATACTAGGCGAGTCGTATTAATCCTGGACGATAGGACCCATGCCCCAGCCCACCCGGTTCCCGCTGTTCAAGGTATTTTTCTAGTCAACTTTGTCCTCTTATTACTTCCGGTGTGATTTTTTTTTTTTTTTTTTAACACACTTGACATTGTGAGTTTTTTTGCTTTTCTTCCCATGCTATTCCTATGGGGTTTTTAGCCTTTTCCCTCCTGTTTTTCTACATACTAAAGTGGCAATGGTTCCCGCCCACCCACCCCCACCACCGCCAAGAGTAATACTAGGCGAGTCGTATTAATCCTGGACGATAGGACCCATGCCCCAGCCCACCCGGTTCCCGCTGTTCAAGGTATTTTTCTAGTCAACTTTGTCCTCTTATTACTTCCGGTGTGATTTTTTTTTTTTTTTTTTAACACACTTGACATTGTGAGTTTTTTTGCTTTTCTTCCCATGCTATTCCTATGGGGTTTTTAGCCTTTTCCCTCCTGTTTTTCTACATACTAAAGTGGCAATGGTTCCCGCCCACCCACCCCCACCACCGCCAAGAGTAATACTAGGCGAGTCGTATTAATCCTGGACGATAGGACCCATGCCCCAGCCCACCCGGTTCCCGCTGTTCAAGGTATTTTTCTAGTCAACTTTGTCCTCTTATTACTTCCGGTGTGATTTTTTTTTTTTTTTTTTAACACACTTGACATTGTGAGTTTTTTTGCTTTTCTTCCCATGCTATTCCTATGGGGTTTTTAGCCTTTTCCCTCCTCTTTTTCTACATACTAAAGTGGCAATGGTTCCCGCCCACCCACCCCCACCACCGCCAAGAGTAATACTAGGCGAGTCGTATTAATCCTGGACGATAGGACCCATGCCCCAGCCCACCCGGTTCCCGCTGTTCAAGGTATTTTTCTAGTCAACTTTGTCCTCTTATTACTTCCGGTGTGATTTTTTTTTTTTTTTTTTTTTTTTTTTTTAACACACTTGACATTGTGAGTTTTTTTGCTTTTCTTCCCATGCTATTCCTATGGGGTTTTTAGCCTTTTCCCTCCTGTTTTTCTACATACTAAAGTGGCAATGGTTCCCGCCCACCCACCCCCACCACCGCCAAGAGTAATACTAGGCGAGTCGTATTAATCCTGGACGATAGGACCCATGCCCCAGCCCACCCGGTTCCCGCTGTTCAAGGTATTTTTCTAGTCAACTTTGTCCTCTTATTACTTCCGGTGTGATTTTTTTTTTTTTTTTTAACACACTTGACATTGTGAGTTTTTTTGCTTTTCTTCCCATGCTATTCCTATGGGGTTTTTAGCCTTTTCCCTCCTCTTTTTCTACATACTAAAGTGGCAATGGTTCCCGCCCACCCACCCCCACCACCGCCAAGAGTAATACTAGGCGAGTCGTATTAATCCTGGACGATAGGACCCATGCTCCAGCCCACCCGGTTCCCGCTGTTCAAGGTATTTTTCTAGTCAACTTTGTCCTCTTATTACTTCCGGTGTGATTTTTTTTTTTTTTTTTTTTTTTTTTTTTTTAACACACTTGACATTGTGAGTTTTTTTGCTTTTCTTCCCATGCTATTCCTATGGGGTTTTTAGCCTTTTCCCTCCTCTTTTTCTACATACTAAAGTGGCAATGGTTCCCGCCCACCCACCCCCACCACCGCCAAGAGTAATACTAGGCGAGTCGTATTAATCCTGGACGATAGGACCCATGCCCCAGCCCACCCGGTTCCCGCTGTTCAAGGTATTTTTCTAGTCAACTTTGTCCTCTTATTACTTCCGGTGTGATTTTTTTTTTTTTTTTTTTTTTTTTTTAACACACTTGACATTGTGAGTTTTTTTGCTTTTCTTCCCATGCTATTCCTATGGGGTTTTTAGCCTTTTCCCTCCTCTTTTTCTACATACTAAAGTGGCAATGGTTCCCGCCCACCCACCCCCACCACCGCCAAGAGTAATACTAGGCGAGTCGTATTAATCCTGGACGATAGGACCCATGCTCCAGCCCACCCGGTTCCCGCTGTTCAAGGTATTTTTCTAGTCAACTTTGTCCTCTTATTACTTCCGGTGTGATTTTTTTTTTTTTTTTTTTAACACACTTGACATTGTGAGTTTTTTTGCTTTTCTTCCCATGCTATTCCTATGGGGTTTTTAGCCTTTTCCCTCCTCTTTTTCTACATACTAAAGTGGCAATGGTTCCCGCCCACCCACCCCCACCACCGCCAAGAGTAATACTAGGCGAGTCGTATTAATCCTGGACGATAGGATTTCAATTAATTATTTCAATGAATTATTCTATCTTTTGCGTCACGCCATCCAAAACTGAAAAAAATTTCACAGTTTTTTTCTTTGCATCACGATATCTATTTGCATGCATTTTCAATTTATTTGGATGAAATGACACAAAGTAAACATTTCCATATATTTTACTTACAGTTTTGGATGGCGTGACGCAAAAGATAGAATAATTCATTGAAATAAATATATTTCAGTACATAATATAAGCTTAATGAAAGTGATATATTTGACAGCGTATTTGAAAATTAAAAGCAATATTTCAATGTGCACATATACTTTAATATGCAAGACAAAATAATTGCAGAGAAATTTAAAAACAAATCACTTAATGTAACACCACTGCGTTACTGGAATTTCATATAATTTCTTTTAAAACACATGCTTTCATAGTATAAGAGATGTGAATGGAAAGGTATCAATGAGTAAATGCTATATATTATTTTATGTTGAAAATAACGTTTACACTGTAAATATAAATAAAAGGAAAAAGCAAATTCAAATAAGAAAATCTATGTATAATTTAATTAATATCAAAGCGTCACTGAAAATTTGATATCATTATTTTTAAGACCCGTATTTCTAATTCTTATAGCCATAAAGTACAATGCTGCGTCACAAACTTTTAACCCGTTAAGGGTTTTTTGTATTGATATCATTACTTTTTAGGGGTTAATGATCAAAACGCAAAATTAAAGGAGCATGGTAATAACACTGTATTAAAAGTGTTGTTTTATAGGTCACACTCGAACAAAATAACAAACTAAATAAAATTTCAAAATTTTATAAAAAGTGATAAAAAAGATGGACACATGCAACATTACAAAGGCATAATATAGTACATTTTAAAAATGACAAAAATTTCTTATTTATATTTATTTCTTATTATAATGTTTTAGGTATAGATTTGATTTAAAAGAGAAAAATAAATAATAATAGAAAAATCTTTAAAAAGTGAAAATTTTATATTGGTAAAAATTTAAGTAGTATAGTTTGTTATGAATTTAATTTAAAAAAAAATCTTAATCTATTCAAAATTTTATTATAGCTTAACATTTTGTAATTTATATATTATATATATACTAGAAACTTAATGAGCAAATTAATTATTTTCAAATTCTGTTTTAAGAATTTTTTCAATCCGTAGTTTAAGTGATTTATCACCTAATTTTGAAAAAATTACAAATATTTGCATATGATTATCATATTATTTGTCATTTTTATGAAATTAAAGGAAAAATTTTTTTGTTGTTGCAATCACCTTTTAAAATAGAACCAATTTTGAAAGTTAACAACGTATCAGCATGAAAACAATGTAAATACAAAGAATATTTTTGATAAACAAATGTCATATAAAATACAAGTACCTAAATAAATAACTCATTTAATATATATATTAAAAAAAGAAAAATATTTTTTATTTATTTTTTGTGTTTATTTTTGACGCTCCCCGATAGATGGAGCCAAAACGATTATTTAATATTCAGTATTTCAGATGGAAGAGAAGAAATTCGTCCGCGAAACTGCCGCATCACGGTATTTTCGGAGTAAAAAATAATTCGATTTTTAAACTGAGTTATAAAAAAAACAAGAGTTTTCCTAGGAAAAAGGGAGATGTCAGGCACATCAGATAAAAGCGATTAATATCATATATCAATTAAACTAAATTCGCTCGAGCCATATTCGAGAAAAATTTGTTCCTTACATACGCCGTCCATTTACAACTTAAATGAGCCAATTCATATCTCGAAATATATTGCACGCAGAAATGTAGGGATTTCAGGGTAGGATCAGACAGAAGGTGAAAGTCTATTTTGAAAATATCAGAACATAACCTCCCATATTTCCTGAGATATTAAGTGTCGGCTTTCAGCGGTTACTTTGATCTTAAAATTCCTGTATATATAAGTGTCGCAGTTTTCGTTCGTTTTTCCGTTTCCGCTGAGTGTCGTGGCGTTCGTTTGTTTTTGCGCTTGCGTCACTAGAAAAACTGCCGTTTTTCATGATATGCAAGCTTGTGTGCACACAGGTGATGACGAAACACCCCGAACTGCGCAGCGTGGATCAGTTCACGCACATGCCAATTGAAATATGGACAATACAGAGGAAAGTTCACTGTGTTCTGACGTGCTTAGACTTTTATTTGTGGGTATATGTGAAGCAATATGTGTGCAGTGAACGTATCAACGACATTAATTATTTAAAACAGAGAAACGCAGACGATATTCCCTCTGTTACACCAGACGTCCAACTATCTGGCCAACGTTGACGCATATGTCCGGTCATTCAGCTGTCCCTTTTTCTGCAATGCATTTATATTTCAAAATTATATAAATTTAATATTTTAGGTCGTTTTTTAAGTTTGAATGTCTTAAATTGCAATTATAAGGATTATAATCTCGTGCACAATTAAAATTTTTAATCAAGTGTTAAAGTAAATATTATTTTACTGCATTGAAAAACGGTGCAGTGAAAACGACATTACAAATCTGCCCTTTTTAAAGGCGGTCAGATGGTTAACCGCGTGTGGGAAGAACTTGAATATCGTTTAAATGTGTGTAGGGCAGCAAATGAAAGCCACATCAAACTGCACTGAATAGGTATGAAACTTGGAGAAGTTTCTTTTTATTTGGTGAAGATTTCACATTTCTATCTTGTTTCATTGGTTTCCTGTCACCAGCCAGGTGTGCACCTTTCTTCTATATGTGGATAGATGAGTTAAATTGAGTGGGGTTTACAGTCACACTAGCTGTGGAATGTTCACTCTCTTCGAAGGGGATCGCTCCCTCCGCTTTCATAAACCCCATAGGTATTAATTTCGGAACCTTTTAAATGAATAAGAAGAATATATTAGATAATTAAACATTTTGGAATGCTGGCTTTCAAGAGTTCTTTTTTTTTTCTTTTTGAGGTTTTAGGTGTCTTAAAGAATTTTTTAATATTTTTTGAAATTGTCAATCCGTTTAGTTGGAGTCTGTATGTTAGCAAAAGCTGGTAGGCGCGCTGTATCTGACGGAAGAAAGCACGGAATTACGAAAAACTTCATATTCTGTTAGACTTGGAATAAATTGAAACTGACTTGATTTTGACATACATCTCTCAGCAAATAGCGCTATTCTGCAGTAATTTTTCACATTCACGGAAAAGATATTTCGGTTCCTATAGCATGCACGTTAATCAAATTAGATATGTGAGTCAGTTGTTTGGAAAAAGCATTCTGATTTAATTTAAGGCTACATCAGCCAATAGGTAATGCTGCTATAATAAAAAAAATAAAAAATAAATAACTTACATCCTTAAATTTTGAAATTAAGTGTTTTCTTCATTTCTATTGCTAATACACTGATGGAAAAAAAAATCCCAACACCAGTAAGGAGCTGTGCTAGATAAACGAAATTTGGTAGGCGTGTTTATACATCTGAAAGATGACGTCGATTCAAATTTCGAGCTACGCGCATAAGTGTGGCGCTTGTAGCGACACTATGAACATGCAAATGAGGTTTGCTTTAAATAAGCGCTGTAAGGTTCGTGATCGTTATTTACAGTTGAGATTTGACGTAGTGGGTTAATGTTAGTCAAGGATGCCTCTAAGAAGACGAAGAAGCCATTATCAACAGCACACTGAGTTTGAACGAGGTCGTGTGGTAGGGCTACGAGAAGGTGGGTTTTCTTTCCGCGATATTGCAGAAAGACTTGGCAGGAATGTATCCACTGTGCATGAGTGTTGGAAGCAGTGGTCAAGGGAAGGTACTGACTCAAGAAGACCGGGTTCCGGGCGGCCACGTGGCACTACAGAGAGGGAAGACCGCCGTGTTCGGCGTATGGCTGTGGCTAATCGTACTGCGTCTGCAGCTGAAATTCGAGCTGCAGTTGGCACCACAGTGACACAACGAACTGTTACAAATCGGTTACTTCAAGGACAGCTCCGAGCCAGACGCCCTGTAGCGTGCATTCCACTGACTCCAAACCACTGCCGTTTGCGACGTGAGTGGTGTCAAGCTAGAGCTCATTGGAGGACGGAGTGGAGATCTCTTGTGTTTTCTGATGAAAGCCGGTTCTGCCTTGGTCGCAGTGATAGCCGTGTGTTGGTTAGAAGGAGGCCAGGTGAACGCCTGCTAGCGACCTGTCTGCGGCCTAGACACACAGGGCCTACTCCTGGAGTTATGGTTTGGGGAGCAATTTCGTATGACAGCAGGAGCACTCTCGTGGTTATCCCACGCACCCTGACTGCAAATTTGTACGTCAGTCTAGTGATACAACCTGTTGTGCTGCCATTCATGAACAGCATTCAAGGGGGTGTTTTCCAACAGGATAACGCTCGCCCTCATACCGCTGTTGTAACCCAACATGCTCTACAGAGTGTCGACATGTTGCCTTGGCCTGCTAGATCACCAGATCTTCCTCCAATCGAGCACGTATGGGACATCATTGGACGACAACTCCAGCGTCATCCACAACCAGCATTAACCGTCCCTGCATTGACCGCCCAAGTGCAACAGGCATGGAACTCCATCCCACAAACTGATATCCGACACCTGTACGACACAATGCATGCACGTTTGCATTCAAAATTCTGGCGGTTACACCGGTTACTAATGTACCAACATTTCACATTTTAAATGGCTCTTCTCGCCAATGGCTCTACCTGTGATCTTGAAACTTTAATCAATTAAATATGTTACCTAGACAAATGTATTGCTGAAATTTCATTACTGTACAACAATTTGTTCTTGGTGTTGGGATTTTTTTTTCTATCAGTGTATTTTGTCTACAATAAAATTATAAAATCCCGTACTCTTTGTATAACTTATATTCCTACTATCACCATGTCCACAGTAGGGTTTTCCGACCCATTAATACATTAAAATGTGTAAGAGAAAATTTTTTATAGTCAGAGTATACACGTTTTTAAGGAACTGATATAAATATACATGTAAAATTTAACTATAACGCAGTATTGAATTTTAAAATAAAATCTAAAAAAAGTCCTGATCTTCTTCAAAACTTTGAAAGACGCTCAAATTACAGAAATTTACCACTTTTATCTTTTCATTAATTTCTTTTATTATTACTTTTTCTTTATGTACATTAGCAACATGTTATGCTGAATATACTGGTGTGGAATTTATATGTTAATTTATTAAACTATAAAATGTGATGAAAAACAATTCTTAAGTTTAATCTTTTAAAAGTTTCTCATGTGAAACTTTTCCTTTTCCAATATACAAAATGTTCGTTACGAGTGAACTACGACGGCATTTTTAAGTTTTGGGATGTTCAAAGCAAATACCGCCATTTTGAAAAGTAACAAAATGCTAAATAAATGTGCAGCATTCCATTTTATGAATAATGAAGGAAATATTCAAAGAAGATTCTTTCGACAGCAAAGGAACTAGTTCTGAAAGTAAAGAATATTACTATTTCAGTTAATATTTTAATTTAAAAATCTTAAAATGAAAAATTAAAGGCGGATTTACTGCAGCAAAATTTCAAAGTTCTAAATTTTAAATTTAAGCGAAATGCTATGCGATGAAGTCTTAAAAAACGAAATATCTTCCACTAAATTTTAAAAACGTAATGTTTCAAAGTTTGTTATGAAAATTATTATAATCATTAGTTTCTAGTGTACATAGAATTTTTTGGCATAGAAGTTTCTTTGAAATATTAAACTGAAAGTTAAATAAATTGTAAAGTTTTCATTACTGGTACATAAACACACATTTTGGTTTATTAAATAATAAAATTAAATATAAAATTGTGAGACATTCTGACAACGGAAATTGTAACAAGTTTAAAACTTTGAACTTAAGCGCTATAAAATGAAAATGCAAAAAACTCGCAACATTTATTTCAGGTCGAAATAAAACACCTTTCGTCAGGCGAACAAAGTAGGTACGAGTGCTGCAATCAAGATGGAAATTTTTTTAATTTCAAACTTTTCAAAGCGAGCCTTCAGGTGCAGTTTTATTATTTTTCAACACAAATTGTAGTTTAAACAAAGAAAAATTTTCAACTCGTAATGAACAGTATTACATTACGCCTGTGATCAGAATTTCTGGTTGTTACAATTTAACATTTTAAAGCACAAAACATAATTGATTTAGGGTAGGTGCTCCAGTGATTGGCATGCTCCAGTAATTGACATCTATCCCGAAATAATTAATAAATAAGAAAAATAATAAAATCACATATTTTCCATATAATAATTTTAACGTTTTATGTCAAACACTAGAGCATAGGGTGCTAATAACTGGTAAAATGTATATATAGCAGTGCAAAACTCTGGAACATAGGGTGCCAATTACTGATAAAATGAAAAATTTGCAGTGTAAATTACTAGAACATTGAGTGGGTGTCAAATAAAAATTCATAAAAAAAAAAAATAATTGTTATCAAATGTATATATTTTAACATTTATGTGTTTCTGAATGTCTTTTATACCATATGTACTAACTTTTAATATTTCTAAAAATATTTTCTGATGACTAGAACATTAAAAATATCAGAGATTGTTCTAAAAGTGTCAATCACTGGTGCACTTACCCTATCCTATATTTTTTACATTTACGAAAAATAGTTTGTTATAGAATATAGCGTAAAAATCATTCATCAGTTATTTTTACATCGCAAGACAAAGTATTCCATTTCATAATAGCAAATGCAACGAATGGAATTAAAAATAATCTGCTCGTTGTTTCTAACCATTAAGTTGAAATAAGTTATATCTTAAAAATCTAAAAGCCCAAAAATTTCTTTTAAAAAGATAATCGCAAAGCGGGAAGTTTTAAAAAAGATAGCATATCCTGAATATAAATTATTTAATCCCTTAAAATAACATAGTTAATTACTGAATATGAATGAGGGAATATTCAATTGGGAAAACAAATAATAATAGCTTTAAAGGAGAAAAATACATTTTGAGTTTTAAATAGACCACACTTCACGATATTTACTAACTGATGTGTAGATTTCATTTTTAAAATCAATTTTACTTTTCGCCAGATTTTTTTAAATTGCATCTGCAAAGGCTGCTTTATTTATATTTTTCTCAACAATTCTGCAGAGTTGTTGAGACTAGAATTAAAAGGTTTGAGTATCTAAATGCAAATACACAAAGATTAATAATAATTGAATAAGTTTTTTAAATAACTATATGAAAAATATAAAATAAACTTTTAAAAACAATATTTATTATTATTATTATTATTTAGTTTTTTACATTCTCTTAACCATAAGATAAAGAAAATATTGTTTCAAATTTTTGAAATTGAGTTTTTGTTACATTTACACGTTTTGAGGAATCAAAAAATCAGGTTTTTAGCTGTTGGTCTGTGTGTGTGTCTGTGTGTTATCAGCATACCTCAAAAACAAATTATAGCAGAAAGTTTAAACTTGGTATTCTAAGTGTGTATCATATAGGAATGCTACACTAAGTTTTTCGTTGAGATCAACTCAACGAAATGGTTCGTGTACAGGGACACTCAAGAGAATTCAAATACATTGCGTGTATGGGGGAAATTGCAAGTAAGTAGAGCTTAACATCTATAGACTACACAAAACCAAATGGAACGAATATATATTACTTATATGCGTAAAAACATGTTTCATGCAGAATATGGTACAGAAATCTTCCACTGTTCGTTCACAGGGCTACACAAAAGAACTAGATTAAAATACGACAATACTTGAAAATTGATGGAAGTGCATTTCAGGTTGTGCCTTGTGTTATTAATGTAGGATTATATTTATGTGCACCATGTTATGATAATGTTTTGTCGTTACTATTGAAGAATCGGCACGTGATCTTACAAAATTAGTGGATGTCAGGTTCGAAATCAATCCATACAAAATAAATCACTTGTAAACAAAGTCAAGAGGCGACTATCTTTTTTTATTTAAACATTTAAAAAAAACAATTTAATGGATTTCAGGGATATGCTCCAATTCAAATGCCGTGAGAGAGAGGTAACTTTTTATCGCGTGTTCAAGTCAAGATCTTTTCGTCGAGTGTCCGGGGAGAGTACAGCAAGCGCACGACTTGCCCAGCCAAATCTGGCAAGCCTGCAAATCATATGACCCTGTAGTCGCCAAATAACCGCCAAGTGTTATTCTTTGTTCGTGAATTGAAATGTATATAAACTTTTTAAATTTTGAGAGGCGGTTAGAAAATATTAACCCTATTGTTGGCGCGCTTGTTTAGAGCCAAGAGAATGAGGTGATTTATGAGTATTGTGAAACAGGAAATAGATAATTACTTTAATATGAGTCATTTAAAATCTATTGCATCAGGTTGAGTAGAGAATGACCGTTATTAACTGAAATCATTAATATTGCGTAAACACAAATAAATTATTATATGTGTCGAAACATTAATTCTGGAATACCCGAGAACAATTTTTTTTATAAGATTATTAAGCTAATTTATATCTCTCAAATGATAAGTTATTAATAAAGTATTACATTTAAAATCTAAATAAAAACGAAATCTTTAATTTATGGGCTCTATTAATGTAATTCCAAAATGAATAAAGTTTTGATTTTAAAAGGTTTATCTTAATCTGGTTTACGTAATTAACTATATAATACAATTAATTTATTTTATTTTATGAATCAAAAAGTAAACTTCATTAGGATTCGGAAAACTAATATGAAATAAAATTAATTTTAAAACGAAATTTTCTCATGAAAAATGAAATAATTTAATTATTGAAAATTTCAAAGGAAATATATTAAAAAGTGAATGTATGTGTGAAAACTCCTTCACACATATCCTCCCCCACAACCAGAAAAAGAAAAAAATACCTCTCGCTCACTTAACACAAATGATATATATCATAATACAATAAAATATCCCTTAATTTGTACAGCAATATGAATATCATAATGTTACACAAAACAAAAAAATATCAAAAAGTTTGTTTACATAACAATGAGAATTAAATCATTGTGTTAAAATTTTGCGAACATTATTATGTATCTTTTGCATTAAAACAACAATAGAATTAGATGTGAACAGACAATAGAAAAGTGTAAAAAAATCTTGAATATTACGTCAGGTGACAACAATGTTTGTAACATATTTAGACTTTGGTTGACAAAATCCTCTGTAAGAAAAACTAATTAATATTCATATCAATATGTAAAATATACAGTGATGCAGATTAATAAATTTAGAAATTTATTTAGCATAAAATTATATGTTTTTAGAAAAGAAAATTATTCAACAAAGTTTTTAATTTTAATCAAATTTCATACAATTACTACTATTTTATCAACACCTACTCTTCATTAAACAAAAGAAAAATTTAAAATATTGAGAACATCAAAAGTACTTGTCCAAATCCAGAGGGAATGTGTATCTCAGCAGACAGTGAAATTGCCAAATGGTTTGTGAGGCCATGACAAGATCACATACCGAGAAAAGTGTAAGAAAGGTCAGAAGAGGCTTACAGGTTGTGCAAACATAAGTGTCACAACAAGCATTCTGACAAGACATATTTATGTCGTGTGTATGTGAAAAATGACTATGGAAGAAAATTTTGTAAAAATTGAGAAAAACTCATGCCAAAAGATTTAAGGATCTAGAAATGGAACAAGCACTGACATACTATAAAATACCATTTTTTATCATAAAAGAAAGGGTAAGTGTTATTGATTGCAACAAGCTTTAAATAATTGCAAGAAAAAAATTTTAAATCAATTTGTAATAATGAGACCGATATTTGTATTTACCCTAAATAAACATTTGGGGAGAAATCAAAACCTATTAAGTTTGTAAAAAAAATATGAACATGTTACTTCTGTTTAATTAAATGACAATATTAAAAGCAATATCAACATAAACTCTTTTTTTTTTTTAAACAAAAAAAAATATAATTTTTTTTTTTTTATTTTATTAAAATTATAAAGCACAAAATATTAATCTTGAAAAGAAAATATACCCACTGCCATGAGATGTAAGATAAACAACTGTTAACCCAGTGGTGGCCAACCACCAAGCCAACTAATCCACCATCTCATAACCTCACCATTGCATTTAGTCGTCACCAAATGCAAGGGTGGTAATTAAAATAAGCCTTCATAAAATACAAAATTTAAAAGAATGAAAATTAAAAATTTTAATACTTGTGGTCCTTAAAAATATCTGTAGGTCTTGTTGATAATTTACATGTCACAGCAAAAATTTGCATTCTGAAAAATAAATGATGTTAGTCAAATGCACACATTCAATATGATACAAGAAAAAATTTCTGTATTTGTTCACTTATGCTTTAAAAAATTATTTGCTCATTTTAAAACACATACAAATTGTCTATTATTACCATTATTATTATTTTTTTTTTTATTATTATTATTATTTTTTTTTTTAAACTCAGTCACCTCAAGAATTTTTTTTTATAAAAACAGATCTGTATGTAAAAATATATAAAATAAAATGTCGACCAAATAAAAATAATAATCTACAAAATGTAGAAAGCCAACAGGCAATGAGAAAATGAAAAGAAGGGCCCTTAAATAATAAAAAGCAGGAATTTTTTTTATATCCATTTTTTTATAACCATAGCATAAATAGCCATGTATATCCTGCATATACCTGCTTAATGAAAATATTGTACAGCTAGACCACATAGGGGAACTGCACACATTAAATAATAATAAACTGATCAGTAAAATAAAAGCAAAAATATTGCTACAAGCAGGAAGTGCACTTATTATTATTATTATTATTTTTTTTTTTTTAAAGTCTGTCGATCAAAGAAGTGTCACATAGCACATCATTAAACATATAAAACTGAATAAATGTGCTGAATAATATGTTAATATAAAGCACCTGTTTAGATTAAAATCAAACAAGTACATAATAAAGCAATACAAGCAATGTGACTATTCCATAAAAATAAAAATCCTTTTATTTTTTTATATGTGCCTGTACCAACATACACTGTGTTCATTGAAAACAAGGCAATTATTCTTTCCCTTCTGTTCTTATGTAGCAAAGTTCTTCGAATAAGGTGGTTAATCATTCCATGAATTTTATGGTGTTGTATCAGTAAAAAAAACTACTAATACAGACATTAATTTTCTTAGTTAATTAAAAATATGTGTGAGCAACTTATACTGTGTGTGTGTGTGTGTGTGATATAAAATAAATGAAAGTGTAGCTAAATCAAGACTATAAATAAATATAGATTCACATGAAACTTCATTTATAAAAGTATTTAAACATTGTGGATAAAATGTGTTGTAAATTAAATGTCATCTTTCACAGAAATTTAAAACAATAAAAAATAAATTTTCAAATCCCATAAAGTATAAACAAGTGTTCAGGTAAAAATGAATATTTCAAATTGCACAAAAATACAGAAAATAAAATAGGTTTTGTTTAGTGTAATTTTAATATCATTACATTTCTGTATTATCACTACTAAAATTTAAAAACTTGATGGACAAGAATACCAAAATTAATAGGCTGTGTACTGTTGACGTGGTGTAACTTTTTCTGAAAAAAATTTTCTCCTAAAATTTTAAACATTGTGTAAGTAAGAAAAATGTATGTGAAACAAAAAAATTCCATGTATAAATTTAGACTGATGATCCAAATCAGATTTACAAAATTTTTCATATACATGCAAAAAAATATAAATAAAAATAAAATAAAAACATAAGTGTTATTTAAAGAATAAAAAAATTAAAATTCTGCAAGTTCTCAAACAAAAATGTATTAGAATGAGAAATATTTAATTATATGTTGACAAAAAAAATGTGTGTGTGAAGTGCACCTATGTGCATTTAACAAAAGTAACCCTATAGCAAGGCTAGTATGACTAGATTTACATGCAAGGTTACCCTAAAAGTGTATTAATATAGTGTATAAAATTGAATAGTTCCTTTTTTTTTTATAAGGATTTTACATTAAGAATGGACAATAATATTGAACAAAAAAAAAAAAATGAAGCATTTGTGAAACTTATTTATGAAACTTTTTTTGTAATAAATTGTGTATGTGGTATTATGTATGTACTAAAATAAATAAAATATAAGTGTATATATGTACAGTTACCAAAACATCTGTATCTCGAAAAATTACCCATTTATGTGAATCTTTAAAAATGATTTACAGTGTTTGCAAATTGGAAAAAAAAATCACTATAGAAATAAAATAAAAATATGTTCAAGTGCAATAATTTTTTTTTTTTTTTTTTTTTTTTTATCCATAATATGAAAGAGCAAGAAATTTATAATCAACATCCTGCATCATTGATTAAAAAAAATGTGATAAAGACTCTTTAACTTTATTTGTTTTCTCGTGTATATGTGAACAAAACCATTATTTGAAAACAAAATTCAATAACTAATATATAATGGCATATGATTTCCCTTTTAATTTCAAACCCTTATGCTTAAATATGCTACCATGAATTGGCACAAGTTTTAAATTTTATTTGTTTGTTCTTTATTTATCTATTACCCTAAATAATTCATTGCCATTACTACTTTTAAAGCAGTATCAAAAAGCAATTTATCTAATTAAAGTAAATTTTTAATCATAAGGCCAAAAATAATTAATTGAAAAAAAAAAAAATCTGACAGAAATTGCAATGTTTCACAAAAATGTCTCGTCACTCACTGTCCATAAATAAAAAAACATAAATCGGTCCAGCCGAAAATATTGTCTGGACAATGGATAACAAAACAGTAAAAAAAACTCATGTAACACTATGAGGTGCATGGAGGTGCATGCCACTCACAGGAGCTCAAAGCACATAAATTCCTCTGCAAAACACTACAACTTCACAAGAATAAAAAAATTATCTTAAATTTTAACTATCAAAATGAAATATTTGCATTAAAATTTAAGAATTTATAAGATTAATGAAAAATTCAATAACTAGAATTATGAGAAGACCCCTAGCAAGTTTGTGAAAAAAAAAATATGTATATGATAAAAACATGAGATACAAGTGTATATCACTGCATTGATGTGTTAAAAATATACCACAGGAAAGGTTATTTCGTTTTATGTGTCCATTCTTCCTTTTGTGTGTTATGTGTAAGTGTAAGAGAAAATTAAAGGTTATATTTCACAATTACAATAAGAATTACATAACATATTACATGACCGTAAAAATTGTATTAATGTTGTGTTTTGTGTAAAAGGATAAAACTGATAATGAAAATGTAAACAAAAAAATTCCTTTTTTTTTTTTTTTTTTTTTTTTTTTTTTTTTTTTTAGCCACCAGCATGTCATTATTTTATATTAAATAGGAAATTGTCAATATCTACCCTAACCAAAAATCTCACCAAGGGAAAAATTAATTAAAATTTCAATAAATTTTTCAAATAAAACCCCTTTAAAATATGCAATAAAATTAAGTAAAAATATAAATTGTATAAATAAAGCAACAGTATTATTAATATATAAATAAAATTTAACACATAATTCCAAAACTTATTTTGTTAATTTTAAGGAAAAATTAATGTCATTGCTAGCAGAATGATAATAAAAAAATTGTGGAAAAGAAAAAAATGTATTTGTGAGAAAATTTTGAGAAATTAGAGTGTAAATGATACATTTGTTAGTATCCTCAAGTTCTTTAAGCAACTACACTATTCTCAAAAAAATATATGTATTATGTGTATTGATATCTACCAGCAATGACACTATCAAGTTAAGAGTCAAATGAGGGTATAATCCAAACTATTATTATTACTATAAATTACACCTAATAATGTAAGTTCAACTAAAATTTTTTTTAAATAAACCCTCATGAAAATATCATTATAACAGTATATGTAAATTTGAACCACCATGGGTTAAAAATATTTTTATAACCACCTTATTATTTTCAACTATCTATTGTTGTAAATCCAAGTAAAAATTTTCAAAATTATAAAATTAATTATGTAAACATATATAACTATGCACAATCAAGAATAAAAATTAAATTACCCTAGAATTATTCTAATACAATCATGAGCACATATTCAAAAATCTTGTCAATAACTCTATCTTTGAATAATATTTAAAAATATATACGTATTTAAAAATAAAATAAAACACTGAAAAATATACATGCACACACATACTATGTATTTCAAACCACTTAAAAAGATGTTCCAAAATCTGTTGAATACCTTTTAAAAATTTGACATTCTAAACCACAATATACAATGAATATATATATATGCAAACTTCCATTTTTTTTTTTTTTTTTTTTTACACACACATCTATTCAAGAAAGTTTGACAAGTGAAAATTAAATGGATGTAAAATATTGCAAAGATATAAATGTAATCATGCACACCAATATATTTTAAAATAACTGTTTTAAATAATATTCGTTAAAATTTTAAAACATGCTATGAAAAAAAAAATATATATATAAATAAAAACGAATATGTCATTATTTATTTAAAACACACATTTTTAATAAATGAAACGAAAATTACCAAGGAGTTAAAAGTTATATGTATACTAGATACTTAAAAATGTTCAATACAATCAAATGAAAAAGATTTACGTAGTCTATATTGCTCTATATTCTGAAATAAAAAATTAATGTACTCACATTACCTGCTCCATGCGAAGACGCAAGAAAAACAAACATTATAAACTATCACCTCTGTCCTTTTATAGTCCTGTAATTCAAAATAATTTTAGTCACAGAATATCACAAATATTTTTCATTCGACGTCACATTTGAGTGAGAGTTAATGAATTGTTAACGCGAGACAAAAATTGTTCTTGTTTATCGAATAAAAATGGACGAAAACCTCAATTACAGGAGATTATGATTTCAAATGTGGATCGCAGTCGAAAGGTGTGATTAAAGTGAAAGACGACAAAAGGCAGATCACTTCTGTGAATTCTTTTTACACATTTAAACAGTAAATTATTCTGATAGCCTGAAAGATGGGGAAAGCACAAACATCAGCCCTCCTAATAGCAAAGCAGATAATAACCATAGCTGACTCTTGAATGCCACACAAAATGAAATCGTTGAAACAAAAATATATCGGTTCGACTTTCTGTAGCATATTAAAGTAAAGTGCATCGGAAAAAAAAGGCTGCGCTATTTCACACGTTTTGCAGAAGATAAGACTTCATTCTAAAGAGGCGTGCGGAACGCTGATGTTGTTTAAACTAATCAGTCACAACTGTCAGGTGTCTGGACTATGTCAGCGGCGCATCGGGAAAGTTTTCTACTATAGAAGGAAGACGATGGCAGGCTACTTCTATTTGAGAGCGCTGAATCCAGGATTAAAGAAGCCGGTTCTTTGAGTCATATGATTCATCACAACCATATTTAAAAAAAAATGTTGAAGGAAATTATCATCGTTCACTTGAAAAATGCATGATAGTTAGAAGTTCCTTTCAAAACAAAAAGAGTTCCAATAAAAGTTGTAATACAACGTCCAACGCTTGATAAAATGCAATAATAATAAATTTTAGAAGCACATACACTCTCTCTCACATATATTGAAGCAGGGATCCCCGACTGGCACGTAAACCAATTATATATGATAATGTTTTGTCGTTACTATTGAAGAATCGGCACGTGATCTTACAAAATTAGTGGATGTCAGGTTCGAAATCAATCCATACAAAATAAATCACTTGAAAACAAAGTCAAGAGGCGACTATCTTTTTTTATTTAAACATTTAAAAAAAAACAATTTAATGGATTTCAGGGATATGCTCCAATTCAAATGCCGTGAGAGAGAGGTAACTTTTTATCGCGTGTTCAAGTCAAGATCTTTTCGTCGAGTGTCCGGGGAGAGTACAGCAAGCGCACGACTTGCCCAGCCAAATCTGGCAAGCCTGCAAATCATATGACCCTGTAGTCGCCAAATAACCGCCAAGTGTTATTCTTTGTTCGTGAATTGAAATGAATATAAACTTTTTAAATTTTGAGAGGCGGTTAGAAAATATTAACCCTATTGTTGGCGCGCTTGTTTAGAGCCAAGAGAATGAGGTGATTTATGAGTATTGTGAAACAGGAAATAGATAATTACTTTTATACGAGTCATTTAAAATCTATTGCATCAGGTTGAGTAGAGAATGACCGTTATTAACTGAAATCATTAATATTGCGTAAACACAAATAAATTATTATATGTGTCGAAACGTTAATTCTGGAATACCCGAGAACAGTTTTTTTTATAAGAATATTAAGCTAATTTATATCTCTCAAATGATAAGTTATTAATAAAGTATTACATTTAAAATCTAAATAAAAACGAAATCTTTAATTTATGGGCTCTATTAATGTAATTCCTAAATGAATGAAGTTTTGATTTAAAAAGGTTTATCTTAATCTGGTTTACGTAATTAACTATATAATACAATTATTTTATTTTATTTTATGAATCAAAAAGTAAACTTCATTAGGATTCGGAAAACTAATATGAAATGAAATTAATTTTAAAACGAAATTTTCTCATGAAAAATGAAATAATTTAATTATTCAAAATTTCAAAGGAAATATATTAAAAAGTGAATGTATGTGTGAAAACTCCTTCACACATGTGATGTGTACATAACTTTCAGAAGATATACTGGACTGCCAATATTTATGCCGTAACATTCTTTTTTATTTGTTAGTGGAAGTACTTTACTATAATATACTATATTATATAATATTTTATCATGTCCAGGAAAGCTGCTCAGGAATTGAAATTAATTCTTCAAAGCCATATGGTAAGTAGTGTATTTTTTTAAGCTAAATATTCATCGATTGGTTTCTTGTATATTTATACGCTTTGAGGCTTCCTGAATACTGAAGTCAAGTTTTACAGTTTGATATTTGCCTCTGTCTGTTAGAGTAAATTAAAAACAAATAATTTTAGACAATCTAATTGATGTATTTTGAAGTGAATACGCTTGTTACTAGAAAAGTTTGTACAAGAGTGATAAGTTTCAATGAATGATGCGTGTGAAAGTAGTCTAAATAATTTTAAATGAACTTTTGAATTTAATAACAGATTTGAATTCTCTATAAATGTAGGTACAATAATGAAACGGGGGGTTGAGAGGGGCAGTAGCCCCCCCCCCCCCCCCATATAGAATTATTTATCAAATAAAGCTGTTCCGAAGCCTAAGTTGAATTGTTTTAACATAGTTTTAAATAACTGTACTCGTTATCTTAACCCTTAATCTCCAATCCGTACTTATAGTATTAAATTTCAGAATAAGAGAAAGTCATGTGAGTGACACACCAGATTATTTCTTTGAATTTTGGATTTGCATTTTATTTACAGAAGATTACTTTGATAGTGCAACCAAAATAATACTGTTTTTTTAAACAGTGACATTTGTATTATACGATCCATTTTTATTTCTATGTATGGAAACAAGTATTTTCCTTGGATGTGTTCCAGATTCTACCCTTTAATTACTCTCTCTTTCTCTTTTTTAAGTATTATGAAAACCATTAGGGCTTTGACAATTTTTAATCTTAAAGAGAGGCATACATTTTTTCTGATATCTGCTTTATTACTGCAAACTATCTGATGCCTTTCATGTTTAATTATCCATATCTCTAATAGCACTAAAATTCCGTTAGTTTCAGTGAAATGATAGAGAAAATGAAGTATATAAATTTCTATTTTTATTTTTTCTATATACATAATGAGAAAGTATTGGATTAGTGAAATTCTTCAACGTTCGTTTTTCGATCAATTTAATCGTTTGTTCCGTTGAATTTACTTGTTATATGGTAACCACAGTGTAACCATTTTTGTAAAATGTCTGTTAATATTTTACTACAATTTTTTAAACATCGCATTCGCAGAAAAAAAAAAAGTCAACAATTTTCACAAAAACGTATATTTAATTTTATTTTTACATAAATTTTTACTGGATAGATTTTGGCATATATCGCCCTACAAATTACACTGCTTTTTTTGCCATTTCTCCAATAATAATAATAATAAAAATATCCATATTTTAGCTTCCACTATGTAAAAATGCTCCATACTGGATATGGGAGATGATTATTATAAACAACTTTTCTGGTTCAATTTGAATTCGTATTGGCTTGAACGTGCAGTTGTTTGTATCTAGCTTTCACGTTGTAGGGGAGAGTGGGGTACAATAGACCAATTTTGGAAATTTTAGGTGTTTACTTTTTAATATAATTTTTTTTATAACAACTGACAAAATGGACCATTGCACCCCGACCGCGGGGAACAATGGTCCATGACATGGAGTGCTATGGACCACAGTTCAAATTTAAAAAGCATAAATGTAGTATGTTTTTTAATAGTATAAAATGTAGAATTTATTATATTTGTTTATTTATGTCTTCGATTCATATAAATAATGTAAATTAATGAACATCAAAATTAGAAAATACGCTAAATAATTTTTGTGTCACTGAAAATCTGCTGTTTTCTTGTGAAGTTGTAGTGTCTGGAAAACTCATCATTTCAAAAGCTTGAAAATTTACAAGAGATATAGCAACACTCTCACACATCTCACATAGTTCACACAGCAAAAAATGTAGAGATCTTAATTAAGTTTTCGTTGCATGAATCTCGCAAAAACAGATTCTTTATCTTTTATTTCTGTGATTAAATCAACAAAATGTAAAAACCGTCTTTTTCGTCAAATTTATTTGTATTATAATTTTTTAATTGCATTATTGAATTTAGTTTGTTACAGCTGTATGATATTTGTAAAAATATAAGAATACAAAAGTAACTGAATGGTTATTAAAAAGGAATAAGAAGAAACATCAAAGTAAATTGCTTTCTTATTCATCTTTGAAGACATAATAGATCTAATTAAGGTAACTCTGAAATTTTTATATATAATTTATAGCTAACACTTCAAAAATGCAGATTTCATAAATCAGTTTATTATGACAGAGAACTGAGGTAAATGGACCATGGTCCATTGTACCCCATCTGGACTCTGACAGCATATGATTAAAAAAAAATGAAAAATCCTCTTAAAAAAGATTTTAATGATATTAAATATAATAATAGATGACCTTAGCTCTTTATTGTGCTAAATAGCCTGTTCCAGATCATTATTCCTGAAAGACGAAAAGAAATTTTTTTTAACTAAAAATATTTAGTTCTGGCTACCTTAAACTAAACTTCACGAATAAAATGGATAAATTATTAGTTAGGCATGAAGTTGCTGGATAAGTTTCATGATTCCAGGGCTTCTATCTATGTACCAAAATACGAAACATAAAAATAATTAAATAAATAAATTATAGGCAGCGGGCCATTGTACCCCACTCTCCCCTACTTGGTAGATATATCTCACTTTCTATGGCCTGCAATAATGCCAAGCTTGATATATAAGATGCTTATTCTAAATAACCATGCTAGTTAAATATAGGATTATCACACCATGTTCCAGCTAACGCTATGTAGCATTTTTCACTATTTTCCTTCTTCTGTTTTGCATCACCATACATCTAGTGGTTGTAATCTAAAAAATCTTAATATATTAAACAAAAGTGTGATATTCTTATTTTAGATATTTATTACATACGAACACTGTAATTTGTTTCGTATCGCTGTTAAGATCCGCCCTTTTCCCTTACCACTTAATTTCGATGAAATTTTCCCTAATGTGTAATTACGTGTAAAATATGAAGAAAAATGAAATTATGTGTGTTAATAAAATAGGAAGAAAAATACCCTTTAAGAAAAGGGGTGGAATAAAAGGGTAGGTACTAATAATGCTCCAGAATAAATTAAAATGTTGGTATGCCTGACATTACTTCAGTAGTCGTGGTGTTATTATTAACTTTCTGGGGATTTTCAGATGGCTATATAACAGCATCTACTGGTGAGAATTGCGCCAAAATGTATCTGTTCAATATTAATTGTGAGAATCTTTGCTCATTAAATTTTTGTGAATAATTAAGTTGCTGTTAGATGGCATTGCTACAATGGTTGATCTAGAAGAAGGTTTTGTGATGGTTACAAAATGGATGGTTTTAAAAATAATAAGAACAGATTTAAAAAGTTTCAAAAATAACAATAACAAAATCTCAAAGAGAAAATTTAAATAACAAATTGAAATTTATAAGAAATATAAAAATATGAAAATTTTATATTATAATCAAGTTATATTATTATTTAAGCTATTTATTGTTTGATAAACTATAAAAACGTACCAAGTGTATAAATTAAGTAATAAGACTGGTTTTCTTTTAATGTTTTTATTTGAATGAAATATTCAATATTATTTCCCCCAAAATATTGTTTTTTGGAAACACAGATAGCGATGACAAAGGAGAAACTTAAAATGAGTTTCGGGAGGATGTTTTGCAAATGAAAAAGTGGAAATCATGTATTCAGTTCAATCTTTAATCATTTCTGGAACTCTGAACCAATGTTTCTGTTGCTATGTCTCTACGGGCAACTCAAAATGTCCCTACATTGATTATATAAGCCCTTCTTTATAGAGCCCCTAAATAAAATAATAGGCCGGCGCATCACCGCCATTTTTTTGCCTCCGAAGAGGACAGCATTCCCGCTTGGCGTCCTTATCGCTTCCCTAATGATTTTTAAGAAATCTTGATCTGAAGCTAATCCGGTCAAGATAAGAGCAATAAGCAACAATAATATTCCTAAAAACACATTTTTTCACAGTACATTCTCAGGATGTCATTTTATTCTGAGGATATCCTATGGATGTACGAAGTGTTGTTAGGGCGGTTTCTGTTTCTTGTCGCTAAAACTCAAATACTCAGTAATAGAAGGTCTATGAACACTTTATATTCACTTCTTGAATGATTATAGCAGTTTATCGCTAAACAAACTTCCATATCATAGTTTACTTAGCTAAAATTATGAAATATAATAAAATAAGTTACTCTAAAGTAACGTAGGACGATTAAAAAATATATATATATATATATTTGTGGTTTGTTTATCAGAGAAACGCGCTGGGTACATGTGGCAACCCTAAAGCAACAAAATGCCTGATGCGCCAGCTCGTATAATAGGAGCCTTACTTCTTTAGTTTTGAGGATGTTTACAGACGTTCTTTCATTCACAGGATATTTTGAGAACGTCCTGGGGTGAAAGGTTATCTCCAAAATACTCCTTACTCTGCTCCTACATGCTGAAGAAAACTGCTAAATGTCCCTACGCTTAGGAAGAAATCCTTACCTGAATAGGGACCCTATATAGAGAGAGACTGGACATTGGCGCGCCGGCTTTTTGACGAAAATCTCCATTTTAGTGCCAGTTGCTCCATTGCTTACCATTACGCTGAGAAGAAATTTTGATTATTTTACGTCATAATCGAAAAAGAACTTATTTATTACATTTTTACTTTGTTGCGAGATAAATTGCTTTAATTTTGGAATACTTATAAAAGATAAAAATGCATAATTATTTATTTTATATCATGCTTTAAATACTTTGAATTCTCTTTGCATGCTGTTTTACGTATTTATTTTCTAACATAGGAGATAATTACATTATTTATTTGCTAGCTATTAATTTTTAAGTTCTGTTGTGCAATACATTTAATATGTTAGATCTCAATGTATTTTTCTGATATATTTTAAAATACATATTTAAAATAACTATATAAAAATATTTTTTTTGATTTTTTGCTAGTACGCAAAATGTATCAGATTTCTTAAAACAAATTAATAAAAATAAAGAAAATAAGGTGTATATTATTTGCTAACTTATGAAATATAAATTTCTTTTAAATAATAATTGCCATAATAAATTTTATAAATAATATTTAAATAAGTAATTATTTTTATTTACATAATATTTAAAAAAACTTAAAAAAAAAAAAAAAAAAATCAATGAATTGAGCAAATGTAAATAAAACAAATAAAAATATTTTTTAATTTCTAAAGATATTAGTTAATATTTTTTACAAATTATTATTTATACAATTTTTATTTTTAATATTTAACTAAGTCATTATTATTAATAATGCGTAATTGAAAATTGAAATAAATAAAATATGTATTTTTAGCTTGTAAAAATATTACGTAAATATTTTTATAAAATAATAAAAAATAATTTCCGTTCTTCTGCTGCAGTTTTACATTTATTCATGAATTACTTGACAAAAACTAAGATTACCATATTTTTGTTAAAATTTTTCTAACTTCTTATTTATAGAATGTATGTCCTCAGAAAATATAAGGTAGAATTACTTTCACTAAGGTAGAATTGCTTTCACAATCAACGTATTTTGCTTAATATAGAAATATACAACAAAAAATTCCTCTGTTTTCCGATAGGAATTGAAAAAGTAACCATGTTAAAGGTTAAAACAAAATTCGTTTTTCTTCAAATTATTTTTCTCTAAGACGAAAAAAACTACATATTTATATTCTGCATTACTTTCTGCACAAATTTAGCACAATTTCCTTTCATTTATGTTGTATAGTAAAGCGTCAATCGCGAAGAAAAAAGCATTACGTTCTACGGGGATCGCTCCGAATTGGCACTAAAATGGACGACTTTCGGTCAATGTCCAGTCTCTCTATATATAGGGTCCCTATACCTGAACAGCATATAATGCCATCTGTTAGTAACGTTTGCTACTAATAATAAAAATATATATATATATAAATTTTTTATAGTTTTCACAATAAAAATTCTGTTTATTCTATTATATTGTTTTTCTTAATTTTTGAGATATTAAATTTTGAAATTAGGGTGTCTACTCTGCATATAGTGATAATAAATATATAATTTAAAATTTGCTTATGCTCTCTGAGTAATAATGTGTGACTTAAAAATAACAATTTTTTTAGTTCTCGATAATAAAGTATGTAAAATATGATTTATAAAAAATTTTATTGAAATGATTTATTAAATGAGCGTAAAATATGATTTATAAAAATTAAATCATTTTGACAAATCTTGAGGTTTAGATAATAGAAGAAATATAAATTTCAAATTTTGATTATTGTTTTATATAGTAATATTTCGTTCAGTGGTCGAAACACGACCACTTTTTTTTTTTTTTTTTTTGTAAAGAAAAGCAAAGAGCAATTGCCTTCTCGTTAAAGGAATTAAATTGCAACCCAGCTGCGCCATTTGTTTGCTGATATGCATCCAAAGTGAATCAGCAGAGTTTTACTTAATATATTTCTCTAAGTTTGGCACACTATACCTGCTGAGCCTTTCCTGAAATGAAAGGAAATCGCAGCGTGGAAGCGCCCCCTGTTCGGAGATATAGCTTAAATGTAATCGGCATCAATTTAAACCAAGGTGCAACCAAATATCAAGTTCGGTTAAATTAAGTGCATTGGTTCATAAAGTACAGTGTTCGAACTCAAAAAGACATATATTATCTAAAAATGGTCGCATTGAGTTCAGGAAATCTCAAAACGTGTAACTTCATCAAAAACCGAAAATCTAAATTTTTTCTGAATGTTATACTTTCTTCTTATGTATGCAGAGGATAAAATAATAAATCCACTTTTTAAAAAATAAGCAGTCAATATCAGTTAATTCAAATGCAAGGAAATTTCAAAACGTGAAAATTATCGAAAACCAGAAATCGAAATTTTTTCTGTATCATCTACTTTCATCTTATACATGCAGAAACTAGTAATAAATCCTTTTTTTTAAAATAAGTAGTAAATTTCAGTTTATTGAAATGCAAGGAAATCTCAAAATGTGTAAATTCATCGAAAACCAGAAATCAAAAGTTTTTCAAATCTTAAACTTTCTTCTTACATACGTAGAAGATATATGCAAGCGAAGTGTGACTCACTGACCGTCGTTGTGGCCAAATAAATGATTTTCTATGTTAATCGTCCACTGGATGTTTTGTAAAAAAATATTAAAAACTACGGAAAATTACTTCCTGATTTTAATTCCCATTTTTGTGTGTAATTAAAAGTTAGTTATCGTGCACATGTGTTAGATTAAGTTATTTTGCTATCAAATTGACAAAATTTAAAATTTAAATTTCAAATCTCTAGAAACAAAATGGGCATAGATTTGATATCTGTTCGTCCTTGGTGTTTTGTGTATTTTGTGATCAAAAACGTAATACGAAAACATACATGCCAGATGTATATTTTCGTATTACATGTATATTCTACGAAATATTGTTTGATATTATTGATTGCTCGTTATTAAAATAATCAGGATTTTGGAAAAGAATTAAATATGCTCGACAGATAATTTGGCGACCTTTTACTTTTTTTTTTTTTTTTTCTTTTTTTCCGCCAAGGACGGCGGATATCAATTCTGTTCCTTCGAAAATCGAAGTCTATCTTTTTATTGTTCCGAGTTTTGAAATTTAAAATTAAAATTTTATGAATTTTACCGAAAAAATAACTCAACATAACACCCAGTAACTTATATAACAGACAGTAACTTATATAACTATACCAAAATATGAGGATTGAAATCGGGGGATAATTTTCCTTAATGTTAAAAAATATGAGAAATTTTTGCTTGGCTCCACTAACGTTCAGTGATGTCATCACTTCGCTTGCGTATAGTAATAAACTTATTAAAGAAAAAAAAAGTAGTCATTTTCAGTTAATTGGAATGCATTATGTTTTTGCTTAAAAATATGTATTCAAATTAAAGCTGACGCAAATGACACACACACACACACACACACACAAAAAAAGGGGGGGGGGAAGAATAAAAGAAAAAAAGAAATTTTGATGTTTTTATCGTTTATAGTTCGTATACAAACACAGCCAAAGTATTTCTTTCATTTATGGCCTATGGAAAGAATTTCGTTTAAACAAATTTTAACGTGGTTGCACTGCATCTAAGAAAATGAAAGAGACATACATTATTGAGATGTTTAAAAACATGATTTCTGTAGAAAAATGTGTGTTTAGACTAAATAATTAATGTACAGTAGGGGTAAGTGGTGTACCTTGGACATAATTGTACCTCGGACCTATGCTATTTCTAGCTCTATTTATTTAGATATATAAACAATATCACATGCAGTTATAACATTTACTATTAAGGGTCTTAGTGAAGTAATCTATGTTTGCTTGGAGGTTCAACTTTTTAAGAGTTCTTGAAAAAGTAAATTCACATTGCAAAAGCACATTTTTCTCAGACCTTTTATGTATTTCTATACCTTCCTATCACTGGGTATTCTGAAATGAGTGTTATGCATCATGAAGTAGCTTTCTAGCTATAACCCCATATGCTTGTAATCAAGTTAAGCCCAACCTGAACATCATGATTAGCAATTTCGTTTTTAATAACAGAGTGGTGTACCTTAAACTAAACTCAACAAAAGTAGTGTACCTTGGACTGGTCATATTGTGTGGTGGATCAGAAATACAGCTTCAAAAGTGAACATTTGGAACTGACCTATCCAATTACAATCTTGATTATAAATAAGTGTGATGATTTTTACCAATAATCACAATATGGCTTAAAGTAGAATTTTTTAAGTTAATATTTCATATTTTCCTCTTTTTAGACTCATATTAGACTTTATAACAATACGATTGTAACAGATTAATGATTTTGAAAAAAAGAAAAAAAAAAAGTTTATTTGACGTCATATGTGTGTACTGATTAATAAATAGATTTTCTTACTTAAAATTGAATTTTTCTCTATTTTTTAATAAATGGTCCAAGGTACACTACCAGTGGTATACCTAGAACGTAATTGCACTTTTTGTTATTTAAAAAATATAATTGATATAATTTTAATAAAATTTTGGAATAAATATATATTGTATATAACACCATACAGTATTTAAAAAAGTTATTTGTATTCAGTTTTGGAGAAAAATTACAAAATTAACATTGGAAAAGTCAAAATAGGTCCGAGGTACCTGATGGGCAGAAGCAGCCATTTTGTTAAAAACAAAATAATAAAATTACAAAAGGGTATTATTTAAAAAGAATAATAATAAAAGACTACAAAAGCTGTTTTACTGCATCTTAAAAACTGCAGACAGAATTATAACGCCAGATTTATGACCAGTACTTGGAACACTCTGAAAAGGACCACACACTAAAACCCTCAGGCAACCGCCAAAAAAAGCCCCTGCGAAGTCTTAAGAAAGGCAATAAAAAATCTAGAAGCAAGAAGATTGGTCAAAACTTGGGACCAATCGGAAGAGACCCAATAAAGAAATGCAAGAAGAAAACCAAACACCCAATAAGAAAAATGCGAAAAGAAACCGAATCAAAAAATTATAATGAGAGACCTGATGGAAAATGAGAAATTTTTAAAAAAGAGAGATTCTGCCAAGTGCCTTCTGACTGACAACATGGAGTGCCTTCTGGTTGACAACATGTGACTCTGACTGCCTGATCGCCGACGTCAAGAAGTACTCGCCGTTGGCCCAAATAATTGATTTAAAGATACGTAGTTAATTAATTAAGAATGTTGTGGTTCAAGTGTAGATTATCCAAGAAGTGTTCCATGTGATGATCCTTCTCATGCCCTGGCTGCACACTAGCATCTAGTAATCTGGTGAGAAACTCTTATAATACTTGGTCACTAATTTTTAATCGTGCAATGCATGTCAAGCAGACCTGTTTCTAAGTACTCATCTTATCTCATTTCTATGCAATCAATTTGATAAATTTTAAAAGGGAGATCATTGTGATCCCATTTATGATGTATTTTAAAATCAAAAATATAATCATTTTAATTAATATTCAAAATTGGAGATTTAATAAAGAAATTAATGAAAATTATATTGAGTCTAGTATTATTTGATGAGAGTAAATTTACTTATTAATAACCATTTTCACTTTGAGATCTATGTTTATGTTCTTAATTAGGTTAATTTTAGGGCATTTCACAACGCATGCCCGAATATCGAATTGATATTCAAAATGTACTACCACGAAGATGTCACCTCAGAGCCACGGAAGTAAGTGTAGTTTGATTTTGGTTAATATCCGCCCACTATCCCCTTCCAATTTGGTGCCGTGTATTTGGTGACGAATTTGGCACAGTTAACTTTCAAAATTCTTCCGCGTCATTTACTAAAATTTAAGACCATTAAAATTATTAACGTTAGCGGAAAAACAAATAAAGTAAAAATAAAAGATGAGTACAGAGAAAAATGATTTAAGGGAATATAATTATTTGCATATATACTAACACTCCACAGTGATGTGTATTTTACGATCTGTGTCTTTGATTTAATTATATGTGTTAAGTGTAGACATGAAAATCATAGGTTAAAGTCAAAAATAATTAAATAACAGAATTAATATAGAAAGAAGATATATAGAATATCTAGGGTTGTGTGGATATAACATAATAAAAATATGTATGTGTATAAGCGTATAATTAAAAAAAAAATAATAATAATAATAATATTTTTGTATCTTATTTATCTCATGGTGTTATATATATATAAAAAATTCTTAGGATGTAATAAAGAGTAATCACTTCATAAACAAATTGAAAGTAGTAGAGTATAGTAGCATTTACAAAATCTCTGAAATTTTAACAGAGGTATTGATATAAATTGAAATTTTTTCAAGAAATTGTATGCTTAAATAAAAGCCTTATATACAGGAATAACAAATAATGTGCAAATAAATAAATTGATTAATTAAGAAAATTATGAAAATAAATTAACATAATATTTGCAAAAAAAAAAAAAAAAAAAAAAAAAAAAAAAAACTGACAGTTACTCCTGTATATATGCTAATTCTATTTTATGTACATATATTTTGATTTATAAATATTGTATTTGGTATACATTTTGGAGGGGTAATCAATTTAATTAAACAATAAATAAATAAATAAATAAATAAATAAAATACGCGTATGAGATCCTCTATACCGAGATTAGCTAAAAAACAAATAAATTACGCGGAAAATAAAGAAATAAAATCAAACGAAATTTCTAAAGAGAGAAATAAACCGATTAAGAAAATGGCAGACAAAATTGTAATAAGCTATGATGCTATCCTGAATAGTCTACCCAACTTTGACGGAAAAAAATTAATAATATCGTAAACTTTCTAAAAGAATTCGATACACTAGCTGAGGAAATTATGTTACCAGAAAACTTAAAAGTAATATTGCTAAAAGCCAAAATAACGGGCCAGGCAAAAGAAAGCCTAATTAACGACGAAGACACAAACAATATTAACAACTATGATGACATCAAACAAAGGTTACAAGAATTATTCAAAAGGGAAATATCTTTTGACATCTCACAAAATGAATTCATGAATTTGAAACAAATGCCGACACAATCAATAGAAGAATTCACCAAAATATTCAACAGGGCGGCAAACAACTATTTAAAAGATTCAGGCCACGCAGAAAAAACTGGGGCGAAACAATTTCTAGACACAATTAAATTGACTAAATTTTTAGAAAGCATAAGGCAAGATATTGCATTAGAAGTTAGAAAAATGGCACCAGACTCGATAGATAAAGCAATTAAATTTGCGAAACAAACCGAAAGCGCTTTTAACGCTTCGAAAATAGAAGAAATCAACACTACTTCCAAAGAGGAAGACAAATTATATGAAATGCTCCTAAATATGACAGTCAGACATAATAAAGAATTAAAAGAAATTCAAAAACAATTAAAAGAGAACAAAGAAATGCAGTTTAAACAGACACAGGTACCAAACACAGAAATTTGTAATATTTGTAAAAAAAAGAAATCACACAACAGAAAACTGCTGGTTTAATGAAACAAATAAAAACGTAACACAAAATAAACGGAGATATCAAAATAAAGATTTAAGGGGAAATAACTCATATCAAAGTAGATTCCCAATAACAAACCATCAAAATTATCAAACTTATCCTCCTGTGAACTATTCTTATAATTATACACCGCCTAATAATTTTCCGAATTACGCTGCACAATCCCAAAACAGTCCCCATAACGAAAATTTTGCCTATCCACAACATTACACAAATCAAAATGGATATAATGAAAACAATAGGGGTGCTAGACCCAAAACAACATATAAAAATCAAGACTATAAAAACCAGGAAAACTATAAAGGAGGTTTATAAATAAAGCAACATATAACAATAATTCAAGCCCATATAAACCTCCAGATTTCGGGCTTAAAACAAAAATTAATATCTACGGAAATTCATACAAACAGGGAGAAAATTACAAAAAACATCACAGTAAACAGTATGACACAATAGCCAGTGTAAGCGACGGATCACAACTACCGCTAATTAATGTACTAATCATTAGCGCTGGTCAGTTCCCCCGACACAGCGGCGCGGGCGAAAGAGGGGCTATCACCCCCTATTACAGAACTGCAAAACAGCTCTCGGAAGTTAAAATTAATATTTTAAATAAAGCAAGCGACTTTGCAAAAAAAAAAAAAAAATTGCCTTACTTAATTGTAATAAACACACACTAATGTAATATACAAAATTTATATTTTATTATCGGTACTATACACTGAAAATAATGAATGATATGTATATAGAAGGAATGCATAGACTTGTAGAATTTTGCTAACAATTCAGAAAAAGTACTAGTATATGTGAATTTAATGTATTGTATGTGTATTTATAAATGATAAAAAAATGAGTGTTGGAATACGGTATAAATAATTATAATTATGGAATTAAAATGCAAAGTAATAATAATAACCTTTAGCATATGATTTACTGACCGAGTGGATTAATACTGTACAATATGTGTCACAAAAATTATAAACTGAATAAAATTTACAAACTATTTGCACAAGCAGCAGCTAAATGCAACGACCATAAAACTGTCTATCACATATTGATGGTCACAAATAAAACTATTAGTGTTGAACTACGCATGATAACCAATTGATAATCAGCATTGAACATTATATTATGAACAATCATCAATTACTGATTGAACTAAACTTTATGTCCAATCAATCATCAAGTGTTGAACTGCATGTTCATTAATCATTATGCATATATATACACGAAACTATTAGTGCTGAACTACATCACAAGGACTGTAATGTGCACTAAAATACAGTTTAGCACGAATATGTATAAAAAATTCTACTGACCAAACCCAAACCAGATTACTGCAACAACTAAAGGACTCAAAATGTATTGAGATACAGAAACTGGCTCAAACTTATTCGACAGGGGGATATGGCTGATGGGCAGAAGCAGCCATTTTGTTAAGAACAAAATAATAAAATTACAAAAGGGTATTATTTAAAAAGAATAATAATAAAAGACTACAAAAGCTGTTTTACTGCATCTTAAAAACTGCAGACAGAATTATAACGCCAGATTTATGACCAGTACTTGGAACACTCTGAAAAGGACCACACACTAAAACCCTCAGGCAACCGCCAAAAAAAGCCCCTGCGAAGTCTTAAGAAAGGCAATAAAAAATCTAGAAGCAAGAAGATTGGTCAAAACTTGGGACCAATCGGAAGAGACCCAATAAAGAAATGCAAGAAGAAAACCAAACACCCAATAAGAAAAATGCGAGAAGAAACCGCCTCAAAAAATTATAATGAGAGACCTGATGGAAAATGAGAAATTTTTAAAAAAGAGAGATTCTGCCAAGTGCCTTCTCTTCTGACTGACAACATGGAGTGCCTTCTGGTTGACAACATGTGACTCTGACTGCCTGATCGCCGACGTCAAGAGGTACTCGCCGTTGGCCCAAATAATTGATTTAAAGATACGTAGTTAATTAATTAAGAATGTTGTGGTTCAAGTGTAGATTATCTAAGAAGTGTTCCATGTGATGATCCTTCTCATGCCCTTGCTGCACACTAGGATCTAGTAATCTGGTGAGAAACTCTTATAATATTTGGTCAGTAATTTTTAATCGTGCAATGCATGTCAAGCATACCTGTTTCTAAGTACTCATCTTATCTCATTTCTATGCAATCAATTTAATAAATTTTAAAAGGGAGATTATTTTGATCCCATTTATGTTGTATTTTAAAATCAAAAATATAATCATTTTAGTCAATATTCAAAATTGGAGATTTAATAAAGAAATTAATTAAAATTATATTGAGTCTAGTATTATTTGATGAGAGTAAATTTACTTATTAATAACCATTTTCACTTTGAGATCTATGTTTATGTTATTAATTAGGTTAATTTTAGGGCATTTCACAACGCATGCCCGAATATCGAATTGATATTCAAAATGTACTACCACGAAGATGTCACCTCAGAGCCACGGAAGTAAGGGTAGTTTGATTTTGGTTAATATCCGCCCAACAGTACCCCTTCCCCTACCTCATAAAAGTGTTCCGAAAATGTTACGCAAACATTCATATTATATCAAATTTCGAACAATTTTTCATGAGCTACATAGAATAAGTTGTATAATTTTTTCTGGTGTATATAATGTTTATGGCTCGTTTACAGGGACATAAAAAAGTTTCGTAACATGGGAGCCTATGGACAGATATTTATTTAAGCGCATTTTGATGCGTTTGTGCTGCATTCAACATAATAGAATTAATATATACTATTAAGTTGCTTAAAAGCCTGTTTTCTCTAGAAAACAAAGTATGTGTAGTCTTTAAAAAATGTTTACAGGATCACACAAAAGAATTCTGATGACATTCTGTAATCATCCATGTAATGTCAAATATAATTCTAATATTAATGTGCGAAAAAGAATCAGTTGTATAATTTTTATTAGTGTATATAAAGTCTGTAGTTAGTGTACAGTGACACTCAAAAGAATTTTGTACCACTATCGTCTATAGAATGTATTTCTTATAATAGCATTTTAACATGATTACGTTCTATTTAACATAGTGAAATGAACATGTGTTATTCGAATGTTTAAAAGCTTAGTTTCTGTAGAGAACGGTAGGCATAGAAATGATAATTAGTTTACAGCTACACAAAATAATCTCGACATGCTACAAAATCATTTCGTTTTAAACTTTGTACAAGTATTAATGAGCTACGAATTGACACATGGCTATGAGTTATACGGATATATACATATATACAGATAGATATTGATAGATATATGTAATGGGGGAATGAGGGGGCGGGAACCCTCCTGAGAAACGTATCTGATTATGTAGAGATTTAATTATGCACCGTCGAAGTAAAAAAAAAAAAAAAAAAAAAAAAAAAAAACCTACACGCGACTTAATTTTATTGCTAATTGATGCAAAAAATGTAATAGGTATCATCTGATAAGGAATTGTGACTACTTTTAGAAAATGATGTGAAATTTTGAATTGGGGGTTGTCTACATATTAAAACGCACACCAACTTTGATATTTTCAATGGTAATGCTCTATTTTTATTTTATATTTGAATTCCCATGGTCGCAACAACGCGAAAACAGATATTGGTTATACATTTTACTTATTTTTTTAAAGTGCTAAAAGCATTTAAAGTTTGGAGGTGCTAATGTTAAATTCATACAGCAAATTTTTATTAATATCTTCATAAAAAATAACTCGAATGACATAACTTTTTTCATACGAGATAGAGTGAAGAAACCCAAACATAATTCAGAATCACTTTTGATTCAGAAAAATATTTTTAATTATAAAAAATATTAATAAATTCATATTGAAAAAAAAAATGAATTATGACCTACATTAGTTTTTACATAAAATGAATCCTAATGCTGAAAACTATGGGTGTGCGAATTTTCAGCTTATTTCAGTTATTAGTTTTCGAGACATAAATCAATTTTTCTTTTGGAAAGGCTTAGGGGGACATCTCTTATAACATTTTGCATGAGATAACGAAGAAAATATTAAAAAGTAACGGAAAAAATGAAACAAAATATTTTTAATTTTTAATTACTGATCAAACTATATGCAAAAACTACGTCAAAAGCAAAAAAATAATAAAAAAAAGAGTTGGTTTTAAGATATTAGTGATAGCAAACGAGAAATGTTGTTTTCTTGAGAAAACAAGCCCCGCCTTTCATCGTTCTAAAACAACACGATACAGAAATAGAAAAGAAAAAGTGACTTTGAGTATTCCTGTTAAACTCCTTAATTTACGTGGGCTAAAATGTATGCAAGTGGAATTTACTTCATTGATTACAAGTGATAAATTTTTAATCCTTTAAACTAACACTAGAATAGAAAATCAACTAAACAGGCGGAGCTCACAGTTTAAAATAGAAAAATAGGTGACGTAAAACTTATCAATTAAAAAACCGAATTGTCTATTGAAAACCATTGGAATGCGAGGCAGACTTGTTAAATCGCTTTTTAACTACCATCATAATTTAAAGTGTTAATCATTTAGTTCATAGTATACTGCTTTATTTATTTATTTATTTTTTGGGGGGTTATAATTTTAAGGGTACTTTTGTCTTAAAAACTTATTTTTATAAATATATTTTAATTAAGAAACCATATTTTTATAAAAATTATAAAACAAATCATACAGTTTCAAACAGTTAAAGTACGATTGAAAATATTTAATGTGTACTTTGTGATACCTCACAGTAATTTATCTGAAAAGATGTAGTTTATGCGTTGTTGTTGTATGAATTATGTTATTTTCTCACAAAATTTTAATTCATCATCATACAATTCCGTTAATTAATATGAATTTTGTTAAACATTTTTGTATACATATGTATTATATATATAGCTACATTGTTGAAGCTCGTACATTATGTCACGCCTATAACATAAATAATATTTTATTAATGTGAAAGAAAAGTTGAGTTTTTATTGGCGATCAGTGTCGACATGTGTTGGAAAGAAATACCAGTTTGAAGTGTAATATACCTAAAAATATGTAAAATGTATTATATTCACATACATAGTTACCAACTTAGCACCTTTTGGCTACCGAAAAATTTTAATAAAAATTTTCATTTTACTTAATCAGAGAAAACCGCTACAGTTCGCTGATTACATAAAATGAATATTTCTATTTAAATTTTCCGGTAGCCAAAAGGTGCTAAGTTGGCAATTATGTTCATATATGTATTTACATTTCACATTATTATCTAATACAGTATTTAAGTATATATCTAAAAAACCGTTATCAGGGATAACCAAGGAGCTATATTATCACGTATTTACATGTCCCTTGTATTATTACCATTTATTTTTAAAACATTTTTTCATTAAAATTGTTCAAGTATAAGACTTTAATAATTTCTTCTGTTTTTGTATGATCTTAAATTTATTTACTAGATTTACAGATAACATACTTGACAACCTAACCCGGAAGATTGTTAGTTCCCGCCCCTTTTTGTACACCACTTAATTTTTAGAGTAATTCTCTTCGTATTTATGTAAGATTAAATAAGAAAAATAATCTACCAAAAAAAGAAAAAAAAAAAAAAAACTGGTGTGAAAAAATAGGTGGAAAGGGGCGAGATTAACCATAGCCTCCTAAACTAAATGCCTTCTGCGTGACTCGGAAACTTGGCAACAGTTCAAGTGGTAGACAGTGTGCCACCTGGTACAGATTGCTCGACTTTTTTATTCAATTGTCACCAATAAAAAGTGATTTTAAAAAGTGATATGTGATATACGCAATCAACGTTTCTTCGATTTTATTTGCTTTTTATGTATATCAAATCCCACATTAAAAAATTTTTTGGTGGCTGTTGAGTAAAAAAGTCGCGCAATCTGTACCAGGTGGCGCTGTCTACCGCTAAGTTTTCGAGCCACGTGGAAGGCATCTGGTACAGGAGGCTATGGACTAACAATCTTCCGGGTTAGGTTGGCAAGTATAAGATAACCTCCTAACACATTTTTGGCTATAATTCTATGAAAACTAATGATAAAGTATACAAAATGTATACTTTTCCGCGCTGCTAGGCTCTCACGAATTCAAATAGGAAGTCGAAATTGGGTGTTGCTATTAAAAAAAAAAAAAAAAAAAAAAAAAAATCAAAGTTGGAACTCACTTTAATATGTAGTAGATCACCCCGAATTCAAAATTTCACGTCATTTTCAAAAGGTACACTTAATTTCCTGTTGAATGATATCTATTAAATTTTTCTGCACTGTCAGAAAAAAGTCCTTTTTGCTGCAGTTTGCTGCCAGAAAAAAGTCCTTTTTGCTGCAGTTTGCTGCCAGAAATTTTCTGTAATTCAGAAAAATACTACTATCAACGGAAAAATTACGTTGAAAAACGTATTTTTCTGAATTACAGAAAATTTCTGGCAGTGAACTACAGCAAACAGGACTTTTGTTTGACAGTGTGGGTCAATTAATAAAAAAAAAAAAAAAAAAAAAAAAAAAAAAAAACGGATGTTGCGTTTATTTTTTCCTCGACTGTACATACATAAAGTGTGTGTTTCTATATGTAAAAATAGTAATAATTATTTTAAATACTATGGAATAATAATAATAAAAAAAAAATATTTAATGAGTAATGTGATTAGGACTTTGAAGCTCCTGATTGGAGGTCTACTAGTGCTATTAATTTTTGCTGCGTAAAACATCAGTGTGAAATATTTTTTAAATATGATTATTAGTTTTCTTAAAATAGAAATATTTTGAAACTTAGATATCATGACAAAAGCGATTTTCACCATTCATTATTTATGAATAAGATTTTAAACATTGTGTTGTAATTATCATTAAAAAGACAAGAAAATGAATGCATAGCTTGAGATTTAGATACTTCAGAACTAAAAGAAAAAAAAAATGTTAAAATTCAACAACATATCAAAATTTTATGGTGTTTTGAAACATTTAACGGAAAAATACACAATAATGTGTTTTTATTGCTAAATTTTATGTCGCTAATTTATAGGGACTTTTTTTACTTAATAATTACCAATACTTTTATATATTTTATATATAGTATATAATAGTTTTTTAGACAAACATTACTATCGGAAATTATTGATGGATATTTTATATAAAAGTCTCTACAAGTTATTCAACACTGATAGGATGTTAAAAGTTTAAATATAAAAAAATATTTTCGGTCTTAACAACCTATCCATAAGATGTAGTAATTAACCCGATGTAAATGTTAAAATCAAAATGACTTTCAGGAATTTTTGACAAATGTACCTCTCTACGATCCTGAAATAACTGTAGCATCCATAAACAAAGCTTCTATTTATACAATACTCGTGAAGAAAAAAAAAAGAAAAAAAAAACTAACCTCATTAGACTAATGTCGTCATTTTTTCTTATTATATCATTGAACTGAGTCCACGAGCTTGAATATAGTCCATTTATAAATCTTATTTTATTGTTTATTTCATTTTGCACGTGCGCTTTTTATTTCATAATTCAAACACACATATATATATATATATATATAAAACTTTTTCGGAACTGTCCGTCTCGAAACTGATTATTATTAATTTCTTTTCTTTTTCTTAAAAAAAAAAAAAATCTAGTTTAATCTAATTTCCTATTTTTCTAGTTAAATAGGAGGTCTTAATTTGTGTATTTTTAGTCCAAAATTCTAACAGCTTTCATTCTGGAAAATATTTCATTCCTAAAAGTACCAATAACAACAAAGAAAAACATGTAATAACGCAACTCATGCCTAAATTTTAGAGCACTTTCTAACGTTAAATTGACATTAAATTTAAAATTAATTTACAGTTTTATTTATTTATTTATTTTTAATTATATAAATAACATATGTAACATTACATTAAATTTTGAAGTTTATTGTAATGAGACATGTAACAGATTAATTCTCAGAACAAAATTTTAAGAGTTAAGTACCATTAGAAAACTTTTCTTGAAAGAAAAAGAAATCTGACAGACTTTTTGGAATCTTCTAATGAGAAAGAAACGAGGCATATCTAGAAGACATTAAGTAAATTATTTTTCTTCCCTACAATGAAACGAGGAAAATAAATAAATAAATGAAAACAGACAATACAATCAAGAGGATTAAAGAGATACAGCTAATATGATACATGTTCTTGTCCACTTCATTTTCAACGGAAAAAAAAAAAAAAAAAAACTTTAATACATTAAATCATAATATTTTCAAATGTATGTTGGCAAACAATTTTTAATGTAAAATAAATTTTTATTTCAGTTCTTAAAGTTTTTTTTTTCAGAGTTTTTATGATTCTGCTGACAAATATTAAAACTTGCATATTTCAAATGACAATTTTTCATGTCAGTTTGAATAATGAAGCAAAGATCATCCTTTATACATAAGCGAAACAATTTTAAATATCACAATTTATGTATTATATGATTGATAAAGCAACAAAGCACACAAATAATATTTTTAAACTAGTACTATGCATAGTTTTAACACGATAAAAAGAAGTAATTTACGGAGTAAAGTTTTCTATTCTTTTTATATATGATTCTGTAAGATATTTTAAATTTGTAATATGTGTTTATCATTTTAATTTTAACCTCATGTTTAGTTTCTAAATTATGCGAATCTTCTCGCAATTTGTGGTTGGTACAGGCTTTAAGTTTAAATATTTTAATCACTGTTTAATTCCAATTATAGTTTTTTAGGTCGTAAGCGCAGAATTTCCCAAATGTTAAGCATTAGAAAAGTACCAAATTTGGAATAGGTTTGAAGATCTTAAAATAGGATAAGTTTATATTACGCAAAATTTTATAAAGGGTTTGGCTCCATTGGAATTTTTTAAAGAAATAAATAGAATTGAGATTTTTTAAAAATTTGTTTGTAAAAGCATTATTTAAACCATTAAGCTCTGGAAAATACTCGCATGTATCATTAGTACCCAGGTAGCACAAAGATATTGGCCAATATAAAAATATCATATTGAGGAATATAAAATGAACCCTCTCTAAAAAATATTTTCAGATATTTTTTTCTGATATCTGTGAATATTGACAGTATTTCCTGACATCAATAAATATCGCTTTTTGACATTTCAGACGCTACGCATGTTCAAAAGCCACATTGATTCTTTTCATAATGTAGGTAGATGTCTCCCAATATCCAAAAAATGATATTGCTTGCCGAATATCGATAGATATCGCAGATTTTTGTTAAAAGAATGTCATTTTTACGACATTGGCTAATATTAACAAATGTTAAAAATAAAGCCTTAGAAAAATAGATTTAAAAAATATATATTAATTTATAAAAATTTATTTTCAAAATATTATTTTCGGATCGTGATTTTTGTAATTAATGAAAATAATATGGATTTTAAATTATGTCTGTCAATGTCCATAAATATCGTAAGCTTGACGTTTGACATTCAGTGACATTCAAAATATCGGCCAATATTGGTAGGACATTGGTGGATTATATTATTGTGCTACCTGGGTATGGGATAACGTTTTTCATAATATATGCATATTGAAACGAATGTGCAAATATGATTATTGTTAACCCGAAATTGACTTAGAATAATACGGAGAAATATTTGATTTTCGACCCCGGCTAGTTTCATTATCATAAAACAACATTTATAGATTCAGTTTTCTATTTGAAAGCCATTGCGATCGAGTAATTAAAAGAGCTTTGATGATGAATTTATACAAAAAGATCAGCAATCTTGGTAGGTAATTATTTTTTGCATTCTTGTATCGAAGATATATGGTTTAATATTTAAGAGCTTACTTGGAATGAGTAAAATATTTAAGAGCTTATTATATGTAAAACATTTTTGAAATTTCCTTAGCTATGATCAAATGATTTATATTGATGGAAGCTCACGCAAGTTTTAATCGTGTATAGGGTTTAGGCGCATAGATCCAATTTACTAATGCATGGATCCTTTTGGTCCAATTATTTACCTAAATCACCTACATCCGGGGAATGCCCTCTATGAAAATGAATATCGTTATTAAGGATCTTACAAGTCTAGGAGAAAAAATGGAAAACCCCGGTTGTGTGTGAGGATTAAAGCCAATTAATATCACGTGGGATTAAGGACTTTCGAATGCCTTTAGTGGGGTGTCTTTCTAAGTATTCTCAAGAATACCCTTTGAAAGGTCGGAATGAGGCTATTTTTCCGTATTATTTTGAATTTCAGATAAAACCATGAGCAACTCAGAACAATCTGGTCTATGTGCGGAACCTAGGTTGGAGCCCATGTACTTATGTCTACGAGATTACAAATCGGAATTTTTTGGCAATTTAAAGGAGCGAGAGTCGCAATAAAACTTGATTTTGTAGTGAGCTGCTGAAATATCCTCGATTGGTTAGCCTGTGAAATGCCTGAACCAAATATCAATAATCCTGACATAAACCAGTGGTTGGAAAACAATTATTGTGAATTTTTTTGTATTCAGCTATTTTACGCAATAGAGATTTTTTTTTTTTTTTTTTTTTTTATAACTTCTGGAATTTTTTTTTTTAAGTAAAGGATAATGTGTCTTATGGAAATTTTGAATCTTTTCTGGGAATACACAAACTCCGTAATCAGAACAAAATAATACGGTTTTTATAGTACACATATATCAGTGATGGCGAACCTCTTGTAAAGTGGGTCAAATATTATATATTAATATTTTAGTTCTACCTTGGAGGTCACTAAATCAGCTGCATACTACGAAACGGGGGAAAGGGTGAGGAAGCAAAAAGGTTAATAATTTTGAAACATGAAAAATCTGTTAACAGAAAACTTGACAGATAATCTTTATGTTTCGTTCTCACTTTTAACATTTAAAAAAATGACGAAAAATGTTTGACTTCAGTTTGTCTGTCTGTCTCTCCGTCTGTCTATGCGTCCGTGCTTTCATTCCTGTAAATATTAATGGAATATTTTGAAACAGATACGTTATTCAAGTTCACCATTGAATGTCCTCTATCAAAAATGGAGTAAATACCACCATTGGTTTGTGTACAAGGACACCTGAAAGTATTCCAAAGCACTGCGTTCTACGAGAGATACTTATTTAAACCACATTTTAGTAACTTTACTTTGTACAAATCTTAATGAAATTGAAATATGTTATTCATATGCACAAAAGAATGCTTTCAATAGTATATAGTACATTTAGCATCAAGATTTACGGGGCCGCATTTATATATTCAGATATATTAAGGAATTGGCTGAAATTGCATTTTCTTTTTTATTAAGCATTTTAACATTTTCTAACAATGTTTAATAATGAATATGATTTGAATTAGTCAATCTGTCTGTCTGTCTGTTCCTCTGCCTGCTTCCAGCGTCTGGAATATTTTCAGAATTTCTTCAATATAATACATGTTATTCAAGTTCAGTATAAAATGTTACTTATTTAAAATGACATTAATAGGCGCTATACAACTGGTTTGTGTACAGGAACACCCAAAACAATGTCAATGCATTTCGTATTAGGAGAGACATTTTTATGAATCACATTTAAATAACTTTCTGCTGCCAAAAATCATAATGAAATTGACATTAATTGCTAATAATGTTTCACAAGAATATGATATGTTAAGCGTTAAGATTTACTGGGCTACACTAAAATATTCAGATACATTAAGACTACACCTGAAAATCGCTGGAATTGCATTTCTGTTTACGTTAAGAAATCTTAACACTTTCAACGATAATTAAGTGTGACTATGAAGTCAATTAGTCAGTCCGTTTTTCTTCACGCCCTTATGTCTGTCCGTTGTGTGATAACATAGTCAAAGAACATTGAAGGTTAAACGATACAACGACAGTTGGAAAGTGTTAACTGCGTGATTTTTTCGCACTTGTTAAACCCTCATAAAAGGAATTTATTTTTGGTAATAAATATTTACATATATATCGACGATAAAAAATTCATATTAGTGGGGTAATACTACTGTAACAGATTACATCCGTGCATTGTTTATTTTAATAAAAACTGTCTAAAAATATATATATATATATATTATGAATATTTTTCATTAATAAACATCATTACAAATATGTACAGGTGTTGGACAAAATAATGATACACTTTCATTTTTTTACGTTTTAACGAATATCTTGAAAAATACTTAATGCGTTGTTTTTGAATTTTGAGACTAAGGAAAACATGTCTTTCTTCATATTTTTCAGGAAAGATTTTGTCTCGAAGACCTATAGGGGACGAACAACAAATCCAATAAATTAGAAAATATTTGTAATTATCCTGTATCTGGAAGTGCGTCGATTCATTTGCAAATTTTAGATATGATTATAAATGTTATATTCTATACGTATGCTGAGTTTTGTAAGGATAGCCCGAATATTTAAAGAAATGTAAAAATTTTATTAAAAAATGCAAAAATTTTTCTCAAGTTTTGACTTTATAACTCTAAAGGTTTTTCTTCCAATTTCATGAAACTTTCACTAAACATGATAACATATGCCTAAATCATTATACGATAGTTTAAAGCAAATACAATTAATATTCAGAGAGATATAAACAGTTGTAGTAAATAATTTATTACTGCACATGCGCGGACTATAGCAAAAAAAAAAAAAACTTTTACATACTTTAATAATCAGCTGTATCAGCCTTATAAAAAACTCCAGTTGAATATCAGGAAAATTCTTAGAGATGTCGGTGATTTTTAATCACCGAGCAGTCTTACAGTTGCTTCATACAAGAGGCGGGTTTCAGAAACTATAATCTAGGTTTCTAATTCTAAACATAATTCTATCCCAATTCTAGAAAATCAAGCGAGAATTCTCGCAATACAAAAGATTCAGAATATTCAGAATATTGTTTCACCATCTGGAAATGTGTAGACTAGAACTTCTCGATCATTTCGTCTATTCAGTTTATTGGCGTGCATTATGCGCATAGCTTGGAAATCTATATTTTTAGTTAAGTGATTTAGAAAATGACCACTTATTCATTCTAGATGAAGGTGGTATATTTTTTTTCTCAGTGTAGGGTAGGATGATAGAAAGTGGGTTACAATTAGAAATCAAATTTGTAACTGGGTTGGAATCTCAGGAGTCCAAGCCTCACCTTTTTAAGTCTGTTACTACTTAAACCTATGATCTAAAAATGAGGCATTTATTCTTTAGATGAAAAAATTTAAATCCCGCCTGATATTTATGCAATTGCATTTTTACATCTTGAGGTGAGATGTTATTATCTATGCCCTCTCAAGATACTATATGTATATTTTCAGCAAGTTGAAACTAAAAAAAAAGTGGTCTATCTGGACATTAAACATAAATTTGTAATGTCCTTATGTCCAATTTAAGCTAAATCAGGTGATAGATAGGAAATAAGTTAAAATTAGCGCTTTCAATATTTCACAGTGACAGAAAACAAACTAAGTTAAATAAAAGCAAGTAAAAACCAAATAATGCAGTCGTTACAACATATTACAAATTTTGACAAGTTCATCATAAAAGATATATATTTAGATATTACTTTGTGTTAAAATATAGTACTGTACCCATATAACGTACACACCAGTTTTATCAATATATTTGTATTAATCGTGAAAACTTTCTTACGTTGAGTGATATATACGAGGGCAATTCAAAAAGTAAAGGCACATTTGCAATTTCTTCTTCCAGGGATTGGCAACACTGCTAGTTTCAGCAGTGTTGCCAATCCCTACACTTCAGCACTGAGTGAGTGTAGTTGGCAACACTTCGAGACAACGTGTAGCTCGTATTCCTGCATTAGTTGTTGGAGTGTAGTAGACCGTTAACCATGGCAGATGAACTGGCGATCTGCAATTTGAAGCGCTCTATCCATTCGTAGATCTTTCTTCACGATAAACAGCTGTCACCATACTGTGCTTGCATTCGACGAATAATGTCTGCAGGTTTCACACATTCAACAAAAAGGGAATCACTCTAATTTTCTCCTTGGTGTAGATCGCCAACTCTGCCATGTTTAACGGTCTGCTACACTCCAACGACTAACGCAGGAATACGAGCGACACGTTGTCTCGAAGTGTTGCCAACTACACTCACTCAGTGCTGGTTATTAGCAGTGTTGCCGATCCCTGGAAAGAGAAATTGCAAATGTGCCTTTACTTTTTGAATTCCCTTCGTATATATATTTAAATATATATATATATATATACTTAAATATCTCTAACTATACTTTAATGATGCTGTTTTTGAAAGACGTTTATAATAATTAAAAAATATATATATAGAAAACTTTTCTTTAATTACTTTTATACTTAAGTTATAAAACATCATTAAAAATAAGAAGACATTAATTATTTGTTGATCATTATACATTGGCCTTATCGCGTAGAAAAAAAGTGTATGATGACAAAAAAAATAACTACTCATTAAAAACAGAAGACGGATGTTATAAAACATTTTTCAAAACAAAAGACTACAAAGATAATAGTTTCTTTCGTCTTTTCATCCAGAGATTTATTTCGCAGCATCGTTGAAAGCTTGCAGCAAATGTGAAATTTAAAACTTTCGAAATTGTAAAAGTCATGCTTTCATTTTCTTCAATATTTCAATAAGAATATAAAATAATGTTTAATTTATAGAGAATTTTCTTGGGGAATTTTCTAGCAAAAAGTAGTTGTAAAACTTTTTTTCTGTTGTTTCATTGCTCGTAAAATTGTTTGTTTTTAACAAATAAATTTTGTTTTTGTATTTATTTATTTATTTCTCTTACCCGTATATATGGAATAGAAAATATTGGTATTAGCTCAAATTTTCGAAATTGAGTTTTTGTTATGTTTGCACATTTTCAGATCTCTTGAATAGAAAAAAAAAATAATAATATTTTTTTTGCGGTTGATCAAAGAGTCTGTCTGTGTGTTCATATTGCTGATAAGTACATTTTTACATCGATAGGCTGCACTAAATCTAATGAAATGAACGCATATTTTTTATATGCGTAGAATCATGTTTCGTGTAGAATATGGCATGAAAATCTTACACCATTTGTTTATCGAACAGAACTAGAATATAGTGGGGCTATACTTGGTGAGTATTTTAAGTTGAGTTTTTTGGAATATTTACACGTCTTTAGGACTTTGAATTCAAAAATCAGGTATTTAATATTTGGTCTTTGTACTCGTCTCTGCGCATTTCGCATTGTGCTACGCTTTTCTTATACATTGGGCCAAATTTAAATGCAATTCGTGTATAGGGCTATAATAATGCAGGTCTGAACAAAATTAAGTAAATATATTCACTTTTATTGGATATAATGGACTAAAATGCTTTAGTAATTCATACCATAGACAGAAAAATTCCTTTAGAATGATAACTACTTTCCATTACCCATATAATAGAACAAAATATTGTTTTAGAATAGAAATTTTCGATATATAGTTGGATATTTGCTGTAATTATGCGGTTTGAAATCTTTTCGAAAGGAAAATCAAATTTTAAGAGGTTGGTCTATTCGAATCTATGGTGATGGTTACACTATAAAAAATTTGCTCTCTGGATTACTGTCAGTGACCAGCAAAAAGGGTTCCGGTTACTAACCGTAAAAATAAAGTCTTATGTGTACGTCTGTCATGTTATATTTTTTTTTACTCGAAGAAGGGAAGTGACGTTTAATAAACGTCCAATACTCCTAATTTTACAACGATTTGTTACAAATGCGATATTGGACTCTTTTCTCAGCGAAGGAAACTGGCCGTATAACTTAATACTGAATTTTAATGAAATTTATTAGAGTGCATCGGTATGAAAAAAAAAAGAAAAAAGAAAGAAAGAATTTCAAATTTAGTATTTTAAAGATTATATAAGGTTGCTGCTTGATCATTTTCTTTCATTCATTGATAAGATTTAAAGAGAAGTGCGTGTAAAAGTTCTCTGAAAATTTGAAATAAATTATTAAACGTAATGTGAGCCTTAACTATTCTACGAACAGAAGTACAGTGCTGAAACGGGGTGGTGAGATAGGTGACAGCGCCCTCAGACACAAATATATGACAAGTAAAACTGTCTCTAAAACAAGCGCAGTAAGAAAAGAAAAAGTTGTTTGAGTGCAACACTAGAATTTTTGTTGATGAAAATTAAATTTCTTCTGTTATAAATTCATATAGTGGCAACTATTCCGTTCTTAAAAAAATTGATAAGTAAAACAAAAAAGTTGAAGATTATTATGCTTCACAAGATTAATTTTTTACTTTTATATCTGGTAAAGAATTCATTTTGTGTCAAATATTTGAAACTGAGTTTTTGCTGTAATTACACGTTTTGAGGTGCCCTGTTTGCAAAAGTCAGTTTTCTATTTTTTTTTAATTTTTTTTGTGGTTTCACTACGCATCTACGCATTAGAGACAGAGGAACTTTTATCAGCATGACCTAAGAATACATATTAGCATGGAGTCTAAAATCATTATTCTAAATGTATTTTATGAAAAATATTATTTGAAACATTTTACTGACAAGGAAACATTCGAAAGGTGTCGTCTTCAAAAAATATTTAAAAATAAAAAAATGTGATTCTACTCTTCATAAGACACCAGAAAGTGAAAAAATTATCGGCTGAAATGAATTACAGCGATCACAAAATATTATCAAAATTAATCATATTTGGCGATTTTACATTGTTAGGCGACTGATTTTGAGTACTTGGCGGAGAAGCAAAACACGGGTCTGTTCGTACACGGCAACCTCGAACTTATCTCCTAACAGCGCTAAATCGCCAAAAATGGTTAATTTTGATAATTTTTTGCGGTCGCTGTAATTCATTTCAGCCGATAATTATTTTTTTTTTACTTTCTGGTGTTTTATGAAGAGTAGAATCGCATATATATATATATATATATATATATATATATATATATATATATATATATATATATATATATATGTTTATATATATATATATTTAAATACTTTTTGAAGACGACCCCTTTTGAATGTTTCCTTGTGAGATCGAAACTATGGTTCATGCTTAGGAACACACGAAGAAACTTTTATAATAGACGAAACATGATTCAGATACAATTTTGCATGAAAAGCAGTCACCGTTCTTTTACAGAAGTACCTACACAATAATATTCGTATACATATTAGGTCTATAGTTGAAAGATGTCTAAAATGCATTTCATTATGTCTTTTGCGTTTTTCTTGCAGATTTAAGCTAAATTTAAGGAAATCATATATCTTTTATTGTCAATAGACGATGTCGATTAAATTAAAATTAATCGAATAAATTTGAAAGATCTATCTGAGCGAAAATTCTCTGAATAATTTAAAATAAATTTTTAAAATTTAATATCTATCCTTAAAGTTTCATAAATGTCGCTATATTATTAAAACGGATGTTTTAGGAGAGGAATGCCTTAACATATAGGCATGCTAAAAATTAATTTCTACAATAATTATTAACAGAAAGCACCACTTTCATCACATAACTATGTGGCAGGAACACATAAATACCTACCGATTAACATGCACAAAAGTTTTTTTCGCAGCTCTCCCAATTAAGATTTTATTTAAGTAGTTTAGGGCAATTTAAACCAACAGATGCTGAGATATAGCCATAATGAAAATTGCAAAAGAAGAGTAATAACAGGGCCACTTGTCGCCTAGTATACACCCAAATTAAGTCAGTATTCTTTTTTATAACTGCTATTTTACATACCAAGTACCAAGTATGGTGCATTTTTACGCTACAGAAGTTGAGATATAATCCTCCAGTGCGTAATTGAAGCACAGCAAAATTATAGCATACCAAAAATTGATAGACACCACTTAATGCTAATTTGTAATTAAATATAAGTTTTTTGGAATTCTGTGCATCAGTTCTTCATCTAGAGTTCAGACAAAATTTCTGTTACGCTTATACATACAGTCGGTAACAAAAGTGTCCGAACGCTAGCAAAAATTCTTATGTAAAAAAAGTACACTTGATATGTTTTTTTTACATAAATCCTTGTTGAATTCTGTTCTTAGTCAGTGTAAGAACATAATTCGATAAGGATTTATTTAACGAAACCGTATGAAGTGTACTTTTTTTACATAGGAATTTTTGCTAGTGTTCGGACACTTTTGTTACCGATTGTACAATTAGAAATTGTATAAAAATTGTCGGTTCGTGTTCAGGAAAACATGCAAACTTTTTGAAAATTGGAAGTATTTTATGAATTCAACATTTCTTTCTATAATCATAGAAGAAACTAATAAAATTAGATTGTTATCTTGATTAAAAAAAAATGCAATTTAATTGCTTTTATATGGTAACTAAAATTATATAAAAAATATTGTATGATGTCATCATATATTTAGAAAAACAGTTGAAAATTCATTTTTTTACAAATTTCACTTATTTTTACTTTTTGAACATACATATGTGAGGAAGGTTTTGAAATCCTCACAAAAATTCGACTTTGAGATTTTGGTGTATCTATAAGTTTTAGCATCTGATAAGCAAATTTGTGCTGTTTTTATGATTGTGCATGTATGGGTGTAAAGAAGAATAGCCTCTAAACGCTTTGTTCGAATGAGTTGAAAGTTCGTACCTATGTTATAGATCACCGTAACACAAAGTATATAGATTTTGGAGAATCCATTGCTTTTAGTTTTTTTAGAAATACACGAAGAAAATTTCTTTATCATTATGACCTATGGGCTCTAACTATTTAAAATGCGGTTACATTTAAATGCTTTATTTGATTGAGCTGAAAATTTATATACATATTGTAGGTAACTATTGCAGAAAATGTATAAATTTTATATTAATCTAGCATTTATAGTTTTTTTTCTATACGGACACAACGAAATATTCTTCATCTTTGTGACCTATGGGCTAAATTATTTGCAGTGCAATAGCATTAAGTTAAACAGCATGCTATTTGGAGAAAAATACTCAAATACCCTATTATAATTTTACCTTTTATTTATTCAACGACTTCTCTTATTTTATTTATTTAAACATCCGTTAATTACTTTACATTCAGCAAGTCGAGTGGAGTCATTCCAGATGTTTTGAATATTTTTTCGAAGGATACTTTTTAGAAGAAATTTCACATTTCTTTTAGTTCTAATAATGTTTTGTGTGCTATTTACAGATTTAATGATGTACTTGATGTACGATGTCAGCATATCTAACGTCAATATTTCTTTATAAAACGTAATATGAATATATAAAAACTAATATTTCAATATTTTTTAGGAGAAGGTTCAAGTTTTCTACTTGTAATGTTTCATGTATTTACATTTTTAAAGACGCATTATGATATACGACGTCAATGTCTTGAAATAAAATGTAATATGGACATATAAAAGTATTTACTTTAGCATTTTAAGGAGAGTTTTAAAATTTTCCACTTTTAATGTTTCGTATATTTACATGCTTAATGACGTACTTGATATTAATTTAAATGCATATATATTTGAACTAATATTTTTTCTATCTATATCCATGTGTTGTACAAGTTCTGTCGTCACTGTTAATCAACATCTGTTGCATAGAACTCCGAGAAACGGTACGTTTAATTATGTCTTCAACCAATAGAACTGGTTCTATCTTAATATATATCGTTACCATATGAGAATGCCATACCACGCATTTTGCGATTTACATGATAATTACATGTTAGAATAATATAATTTTGCCCTATAATTTCACTAAACTTAATACAACTAAGGTTTAATTCCAGAGGTTTTAACCATGCTAATAACACTAATCAGCTTTTTGCTTTCTTCTATATTCATAGGATTCGTAATTTGGATTAGTAAATATATTTAAAACCATGTTTCGATATTATGTACAAAACGCGTTTTGACCAATTTTTGAATGATATCTGTCTATGTATATGTATAAAAGATTTTGCCGTTAATATCGCATGAACCAGTGAATGAAATTTAACCAAACATGATATTCAGTTGGACTTTGACTTAAACGGTTACTGGCATCACTTGGGGATTTGTCACTCAAATAGATGACACTGTGATTCTATTTTATTTTAATAATACAGTCAGCCCCGCTTAAACGAATATATACCATTCCACCTATATTAATTCGTTTAAGCAGGGTATTCGATTATGCAGAGAAGACTAGAAACGCAATTACATGTATAACTATAATGATTTTATGCTTACATGAAAAAATAAATGAACCTGTGCGATACCTCTTTCCTATTTAAATATTTAATTAAACTTTTTCTAAGTAAAACTATTATAGTAGTTTATAAATACAGCTAATGCTGGAATAAATAGAAAATAAAGTGTGTACAAACAATTTTATAAAAAAAAAAAAAAAAAAAAAGAAAAGATAAGTTATGATTTATTACTTTAGTATAGACTGAACTATGAACTGAAATAAAAGTAATAATGGAAAGGTTTAAAACAGTAAAAGTTTGGTAATGTTACAGCAACAATGGACGAATAAATATTTTTTAGCAATAGAAGAGATGTAACAATGAAAAATTTCCACAGCCTATTAGAGCATTAGAAACGAAAGTAACATTAGTGATGGGACAGTGAAATGCAAGAGTCATCACAACGAACATTTGAAGAATAAATGTTTTTTAATAGTGTAAGGAACAAAGCGAATCAATAAATGTATCAATTCAACGATCAAAAGAGTTTATAATAATAAATGGAAAGGTTTGTCTGTCTGTCTGTCTGTTCTTTTATACGTTCAGCCCCTATTGAACGCTGAAGTACAAGAATTGACATACGGAGGCTCTGGAGTCTTTCCGATGTTTTCCTCGAAACAGAATATTAAAATCTTAATTAGTTTCGGAGATATTAATTAAAATGTTGACCCATGTCGATCGCAAAAATGACCAAAAATCCTTATTGCTTAAAAAGAGGCATTCTATCAGCATTCAGCAGACGATTTTAACGGCTGTCTCTAACGGAAACAAAACATGTGCAAGTCATTAATGTGACATGATCTTTAACTGGGGTTAAAAATTGCAAATTTCAAAGTGCTTCAAATTTTCTTTTTCGTGCACAACACTTAATATACAACCTATTCAGCACAAAACCAACCTGCAGTTAAAATTTCATCAATTTTCATTAATAAACAAAGCAGTTACATTTTAATTGCAAATTAAATTTTATTCTAACACGTAATCTATGTTTTAATAGACGATAGGAGTTTCCATAGCAACAAAATACATTTGAAGGAACTAAAAAATACTTTTTATTTTTCCTTTTACTTCTAATACCCGACTACAGTGGTATATATAGGTTTTGGGGAAATAAAAAATATTTATTTTTCTTTTTACTTCCATTAATAAAACTACCGTAGATATTGGAATTAGAGATTTCACGTGATTTACATGTTTTAGAATGTTCTGATTAGGTTTTCTTTTGTATCTCAGCTTCTAATTGAAATAATTTCATAAGTAACACATTATTTGAAAGCTTTGTTGATTTGAAATTGAACAGTTGATTTGGAATCGAACAGTGGAATACAGAAATTTGTACCGCCAGATGGCGCTGTAATATTTTAAAATTTCAAAATTTCAATTTCTAATTATGATTAAATTATTTTTAATACATCATTCGAAAGATATTTTAAAGTTCTTTTAAATTATCGAAAGTTTTCACCAGATTTACACGTTTTGAGGTGTCCTGAATCAGTTTTATTTTATATCTCAGTTATTAATTAAAAAAATTTCATAAGTAATACATCATTTGAAAGCTTTGTTGACTTGATACACATTTTAAAGTACTTTTACATTATCGAAAATGGAATTCGAGATTTCACCCGATTTACACGTTTTGAGGTGTCCTGATTAGGTTTTATTTTGTATCTCAGCTACTAATTAAAATAATTTCATAAGTAATACATCATTAGAAAGCTTTTTTGATTTGGAATCGAACAGTGGATTACAGAAATTTCTACCGCCAGATGGCGCTGTAATATTTTCAAATTTCAATATTTCAATTTCTAATTATGATTAAATTATTTTTAATGCGTCATTCGAAAGAAATTTTAAATATCTTTTATATTATCGAGAGTTTTCACCACATTTACAGGTTTTGAGGTCTCCTGAATTAGTTTTCTTTTGTATCTCAGCTACTAATTAAAATAATTTCGTAAGTAATACATCATTAGAAAGCTTTTTTGATTTGGAATCGAACAGTGGAATACAGAAATTTGTACCGCCAGATGGCGCTGTAATATTTTAAAATTTCAAAATTGCAATTTCTAATTATGATTAAATTATTTTTAATACATCATTCGAAAGATATTTTAAAATTCTTTTAAATTATCCAAAGTTTTCACCAGATTTACACGTTTTGAGGTGTCCCGAATCAGTTTTCTTTTGTATCTCAGCTACTAATTAAAATAATTTCATAAGTAATACATCATTAGAAAGCTTTTTTGATTTGGAATCGAACAGCGGAATACAGAAATTTGTACCGCCAGATGCCGCTGTAATATTTTAAAATTTCAATATTTCAATTTCTAATTATGATTAAATTATTTGTAATACATCATTCGAAAGATATTTAAAAGTTCTTTTAAATTATCGAAAGTTTTCACCAGATTTACACGTTTTGAGGACTCCAGAATCAGTTTTTTTTAAATCTCAGTTATTAATTAAAAAAAGTTCATAAGTAATACATCATTTGAAAGCTTATTTTAGTTGATACACATTTTAAAGTACTTTTACATTATCGAAAATGGAATTCGAGATTTCACCCGATTTACACGTTTTGAGGTGTCCTGATTAGGTTTTATTTTGTATTTCATCTACTAATTAAAATAATTTCATGAGTAATACATCATTTGAAAGTTTTGTTGATCTGGAATGGAACAATAGATTACGGAAATTTCTACCGCCAGATGGCGCTGTAATATTTTTAAATTTCAATATTTCATATTCTAATTATGATTAAATTATTTCTAATACATCATTCGAAAGATATTTTAAAGTTCTTTTGCATTATCGAAAGTGGAATTCGAGATTTCACCTAATTTACAATTTAAAGTGTCCTGATCAGGTTTTCTTTTGCATCTCAGCTAATTGAGTAAGACCGTTCAAAATTGGTATATGCAATTTAATTAGGGGGGGCTGGAACGGTGGGGAAGGAATAGGCGCGCAGCGCGCATGGGTTTGGGACCCGGTGCGAGTTTTTACCCGATGATAAAAGATTTTTTTTAATTTTATTTTCTTAATAATAAAAGTTTGAGTTGAGAAGGAATATGCGTGTACAGCGCACGTATATCCTCAAAAGTGCGCGCGCAGCGCGCATGGGTCTGCGCTGCCGAAGGCAGTGGGGTCCCGGTGTGAGTTTTTACCCGATGCTAAATGATATATTTTTTAATTCCTTTTCTTAAGAATGAAAGTTTATGAGTAATAAAATGGAATTTTGAGAAGTCATAAGAATGGTGAAGGAATACGTGCGCGCAGCGCACGGGTCTACGCTGCCGAAGGCAGTGGGGACCCGGTGCGACATTTTTCCCGATCAGAATTTTTTTTAATCTTTTTTTATCACATGATAAAAATTTATGCAATTTTGAGAATTCATTAATTATTGCGATTCATTTAAAAATAGTGACCAGCGAAGCGGGCGTAGCCTGCTAGTAGAAAATAAAAATATTCTGACTTTAAAGTAATTAAAGGCAAATATCATCACAGCAATAATAGGATGGACATATATTTCGGATGAGTTCGATGGACAACTTCCTCCACAATTTTGTTTCTAAGTGGCGGCTACATAAAAATTTCAAACTCACTATGTACAAGATGCGCAGATTAATCGGCTTGCTTAAAACTCTATGTATATATGGCCCATATGAAGGTCTCAAACAAGTTTATTACACATAATCATTCTATTAGGTCGACGGAAAAATTCTGTTGTATTTCAAGTAAAACATTTGAATCAGATTTAATAACGTATATCAACATTTTAACCAGTAATAGAATGGTCATTATTTGTAACCACTCGTTCTCATCTTTCAGGTAGCTTGTCGATTCCCCTAGAGTAGAAATGCTCTTTCTTAGACCCAAAATATTCAGCAACTGTCATAGAGACAGCTTCGAAAGAAGTCAATCTTTTCCCATCAGATAATTCTTAAGCGATCAGAATGGATAGTAATGCAATGGAACTACTATATCAGGTAAATATAATGGGTGACAAAGAACTTTTCATCCAATTTCATTCAACTTTTGTTGCGTCACCACTGTGATACGTGATTTTGCATTATTTTGATGGAAAAGAATTCCTTTTCTGTTCACTAATACTGGTCGCTTTTCCTTGGTAGCTGCCTTCAATTTATCAAGCTAGTTAAAATAAGTACAGGCATTGATGGTTTATCCCTGTTTAAGAAGCTCGTACTTGACCTCTTCTATCCCACCATACAAATAGCATCAACTTCCATTGATGAAAATCTGGTTTTGCAATAATTGTAACGGGTGTTCCATGTTTACAGTAAACATTTTCTTTTTATATTCTAGTAAATAATGCACTTTTCATCTCTGGTAATGAGCTTGTCCGGTTCCACATTGTGTCGAACAGAGATGAACAAATTCTTACGCGATCCGAAATTTTTTTTCAGTGAAATTGTCTCTGTCTCAAGAAAAATCCACGATGTTTAATGTGTTCCTCAGAAGTCGAATGGGGAATGTCTAGTTCTTTTGAAATTGCTCTAGTGGTTAGATGCGGGTTACTCTTTAACATGGACCTCAAAATGTCATTATCGATATTGGATAGCCACCTAGATCGATTATTTTTTTGAGACTGCAATTTCCGGAACAAAATTTAACAAACCATCTTTGACAGGTACGAACAATTACAATTTTACTTTCTAACATGTCACATAAGTTTTTAGAAACAACCGATGCGTAGCTTCTTTCTGGAACTCATGCCAAGTGCAATGTCTCAAATGCACTTTATCCACTGCCAACTATTTCACTCTGTACTTTGCAACTAATTGATGAAAAGTATTGAGAGTAGCCTTTTTATATCCTATGAGAAGTGAGCTAATTAATATGACCCCATATGACGCATTCTGTTTGCTTATCTTGACCTGACAAGTCAAATTATCAGCAGGTAATAAAATACGACAGAAGTTTCCCGCCAACCTAATATATCTGTACTGATAAGTATAAAGGATTTAAGTCCATATTCTTGATTTTTCAGGAGACGAAAAATAAAGTTAAAAAAATTCTGTATTAAAACGTATCCGTTCAATACAGTTTTAACCAGGATATTATCATAATATACAATTTTGTTAATAAACTACATACATTTAATTTTGAAGTTTGTTTATTTTTAACAGATTTATATCGTTTTGAAAAAATGCCTGCAGGACTTAAATCCTTTGTATTACTCAACCCAGGACTTAACTCCTTTTTACCACTTTGACTTGTACATTCATTTAACATTATGATTATGCTGACAGTCCAAAAACTTGGCTGCAGCATTAAAAAATACTGGATTTATGACCTCAGTAGATGTTCAAAATAATTTGAACCTAATAGAAATAAGGTCTTATCAATTCTAACTTCCTCAACATATTGATTCATGATTTTAATAAGATATATGAACAAAGTTATGCCGGATTACCAAATGCTTTCATCTTAGAAATCTAAGATTAATGAAATGTTATAAGGTAAGGGCCCATGATAAATCCAGGTTCGGGAAACATGAACGATCAGCATTATTGAAAGAACTTATTACCTCAAACAAGGAATTGAATACAATATCATAGACTATCATATTGAAGATAGGAATTATTACACAATTATTGAAAATTAATGCTCAAAAACCTTCAATGTCTATGAAGAAATTAAATAAAGATAATATGCACTTGATAATATATACCAAATAAAAAAAAAATATCTGATGTACAATACTACTCAAGCTAAACTGATTGAGAGATAAATCAGTTTGAGAAATGATGAAATATTTTTGTATTTTACCTCTAGAAGCTGTTGTTATAAAATTTCATCGTCCTTTTTTGTTATAAAACTTTTGAAGATTAGAATAATATAAATCATAATAAACGATATGCTGTAGTTGAAAATAGTTAATAATAATAATAATGATTATAAAGAAAAAAGAACATAATGATAGATTAAAAAATAAAACAATAGATTAAAAAACAAAAATATGTATCACCCTATTAAATGGCAACAAAATACGTCATTAATAATCCACAAGCAAAACACTAAAGTTAAAACACACTGTAAAAAATAGTTCCTTAAAAATGAGCTAAATTGTCCCAAAATAGCTCCGAAACAATATATATACTTAAATTTGAAAACCCATATACTCGTTTTTGAGTATATTGAAAAATTCAAAAATAGGGTTGAACAATAAGAATCCCAATATCCATATATTTGACACGCTAATATACTCAAAAATGAGTACATGGGTTTTCAAATTTAAGTATAGGGGAGACTGGGGCGCAGTGGACCTAGGGGCACAGGGGACCACCCCTATTTAAATCTCTTAGTATTTAACTCTTATAGTTTATATTGAGATTCATAGATTGAAGCATGGTACTACTTCTACACATCCAAAAAAAAAAAAAAAAAAAAAAAAAACATGGCAAATGCTATGGTATCTATTTTATACACCTTTTATATTTTGAGCTGCTCAAAGTAATTTTTCAAGTTTGAAGTTTTTTTAAATTTTATCAGGACAGAACTATTGACTACAAGTATTGGACAGTTGTTAAGAAAAGCTAAGATATTGTTGTTTTTAAAATTATAAAAATTTTTAGCATATTTATAGTCTATATAGTATTTTAATATTATTATTTGTTTTGTTTGGACATGGGGCACAGTGGGCCACCTTCCAATGTGCCTAAACTCCAAATTATATTTAACACATTATTTATTTTAGTTGAATTTACATATACAAATATAATGTGACTCAAAATAATTAATAAAAAAATAATAATCTTAACATTATATAAATTTCTGAAAAGGGAAAATAGTTGAATAGTAGTATAATAATTATGAATATCTAAATTTAATAACTATTTGAATTGTTTAATATTAAAAAAAAATAAATAAAATGAATATGTGATATAATAAATAGTAGGTTATATAAATTTATTGTTGTTGTTTTTAGGAATAATATGTAAAAGATAAAAGTAGAATAATTTTAGTTAAACCTATCTCACAAATATAATGTAAAGTACTAATGTCTCAAAATAATTAATAAAAATATTTGAATAGTAACATAATGTTTAATTACATATTTCATAATTTTTATAACTATATAACATTAATAAACAAATTAAAAATATATCTTATTGTTTTTAGTGATGGCACGTAAAAGACAAAGGAAATCTGATATAGAATTCTTACTCTAATTTGATTTCTTATTTATTTATTTATTTATTTATTTATTATTCCTTTAAATTTTGGTAGTTGTATTTCATGAAAATATTCGAATTATGTTATTTAGACTAGAATTGCATAAGAAACTAATTTTAGGGGAAAAAATGAGTAATTTATATTAATTAAACATGAACAACAGAGGTTGGTCCACTGTACCCCGGGTTGTGGACCACTGTGCCCGGGTGATGGGGCACAGTGGTCCACTTTGTGAGTGCACACAATTTATTTTTTTTATTCGTAATGTATTAAAAGTATTGTTATAAAAAATTAGAACATGTCAAGCAAGGTTTAAAGAATGTTTGCTAATTTTTTCAGGTACCTTGCTTTTTTATTTTTGTTGAAAAAAAATTAAAAGTGTAAAAGTGGTCCACTGTGCCCCAGTCTTCCCTATATTGTTTCGGAGCTATTTTGAGACAATTTAGCTCATTTTTAAGAAACCATTTTTAAGAGTGCACCAATTAGAAAAGCATTAGGATTAATAGAATATTGACCATCACAATATTATATTCGTGTTTCCTTCCACTGAATCATGGGTCATGGTGATTAATAGTCATTTTCATCAGTATCACTAAATTCTAAGTCAGGGTCAATGTTTTCTATGCTAGCTGGTGTTCGTAAAGTTTTGTAAAAGTTATGGAATACTGGAGGCACAAGAGGAAGCAAAGTAAGTAGATCTCTCTTCTTCTGCACTGCGATTGGAACAGATTTGTTATACCGTTTTTGAATCTGGGTAATTAGGAGATTTGTTTTGCCTAGTCGAAGAATACTAATTTTTTTGAAAGTGCCTTCAAGTAGACTGTCCCTATAAAATATCTGATCCCCTTCCTGTCAATACCAATCATTGTACCTCTTGTCACTTGAACGGCTCTCCATCAACATTATTCTTTCGCACAACGAGAGTATTTATTGACAGTAATGCAAAATCAAAAAAATCATCTTGAGTCATCTCTCTAACAGTGAATTTATTTTTCTTTGGAATACTTGAAATGCCATACTTTTCTTTTCTCTCTCAATAAGAGCATGGTCTACGTCACATTCCATGTGCGAGTGACCTGAAATTAGAAATTTGTGATTGATGCTGGAGAAATGAGGGAAGTCAGCCATCGCATTCAAAAACATCGCTGACACATGGATGTTTTTGTTGTGTTGATGTGTCAGAATAGAAAGTTACAATTGTAACAGTGTCAGGTACATTTTGTAGGTAGTCGTAAAGACATGAAGCAATTTCGTTAGTTTTACGACCATCGTGCCACATGTAATGACATGACTTACCTATGGCACTGTCACGTATAGTCAAATTAAAAGTTCAAAGTTGGCGTTTGTTGAAAGCTACAGATGATGACAGAAATGGAGTTGCTAGACACTGTTGTAAATCAAAAACTAAACACAGTTTTGAGGTATGAATTTTGGCTTCTGCTTTGCCAAGCCTTTTCTGTTCATAAGCTAAATCTGCTTTTCTCTGATGTTAAATGTAGTAAATTATTGGTAAAGAATGATGTAGTAAATTATTTATATATATTAAATTTCAATTGAAAAGTGGGTAATTTTTTTATCGATACCAGTTCTACATTTATAAATTAAAGCATAAAATACAATAATAAGCAATTGAATAATTATAATCTCATTATTACATTGGATTAAAGCCTGTTGACCGACAAGTGGCACAGCGCAAAAAGAGAAAAGTGGACTTAAATCCTTTATACCAAAAACTAATCAGAAGACTCGATCAGGAAAAAGGGATTATGTTGACTTATACCCTTTATACCATTCAAGTGATTATCAAATTTCATTTCATAAAGGGAACAAATTGACTTAAACCTTTTATACCAAACATGAATGCTAAATTTCTCACTTGAATCTTTTTTACCAATGCATTTTCTCAAAGACTAAGGGACATGGGCTTAAATCCTTTATACCAATCGATGGAGAATTTTTTTCTCAGTCTGACTATGTACTTAACTCAAAATCGACATTTTTGGACTTAACCCCTTTATACTTATCAGTACAGATATTTTGTTTCAAAATAGAGACCAACATCAGTTGGTTTAGTTTGTTATTACAGAACGCTGATTTCTGAAATACTGAATCAATCTGAACTAAAATCAGACAGTAGTCTTTTGAAAATATCTCGAAGGGGTTTATTGGTCAACTAGATTTGTCATCCGTCCAAATGGTCCTTCATAAAAATTTCCAACTCACATCGTAAAATATATGTTTATGGAATGCCTTGCTTAAAACTCGATGTATATACATATATCCCATATAATGGTCTCAAACTGTTCATTATGCGATTTAATTCGATATTTCGTTTCAAAATGACAGAGACTTGAAATTACGCGACCATATAAAAAATAATTTCCGGAACACTGAGTTAATTCAAACAAAAGTTGTCCAATAGATTTATTTTTCGAAGCATCTGAACTCGTTGGTCAACGTCATCCTTCAGTTTATTTCAATGAAAAATGGCGACAATAAAAAAAAATATATATATATATTATATATATTTCTTAGAAATATTGTAATTGTGAACCGATTTCTTTAAAACTTCGTATTTATATAGCTGTTAATATCAAGATTTCAAACAATTTTATCATTCAACTCAAGTCACCATTTCATTTCAAAATAGCGGCCAAACGGAATTTTAAATTCATATATAAATTTTATTTTTGACCCGATTTGCAAAAAACTCAATATGTACATAGCCCATATAAAGATCTCATCTGAGTTTATTAATGAAATCGATCTGCCAACTTATTTTTAAAATGGAGGCTACTTAAAATTTTCAAACTGGTATGAAAAACATAAATACAGGTCTGTGAAATCGTACTTTTAAATTATTTATTTATTTATTTATTTTTCGACAATACGTTGGGTATTTCTAATGTGTATTGATACGTTGAATTCAGAAATGTTTGTCTTTTCTTCTTATCACGTAACAGTTTTTCGCAAAGTAAGAGTGAAGATAGGAAGAATTCGCACAGTGGCTATAACAAATTTGAAACTTTGTATGCATAAAATTTATTAAAATAAACTATTTACGCATCATCATTTAAATGTTTTTCTTTACATCGAAGCTCTCTTTAGAGCTTTTTCCCTTGTGCATGGCTTGAGGACCTTGAGGAGGGAGGAATTCTCTAAGCAGCATCCAACAGTAATCTGATAACATGTTAACTCTTAACGCGCGCTGTCTTCGGTGCGAGGACGAAAAATTGAAGATCGAGATGCAAAAATTCATCCCTGAAATTTTTTAGCAAAAATTTACGTTTATAACATATCAGAAAAGGCCGGACTTTTTACCCTTAAAATTTAAAATTTATTTTTATTTAATTTTGTTCATGAATTCCGGTGGCAATATAATTTAATTAATCCGAATTGTCTTGCGCCGCAAAGGGTTAACACACCATCGTCTCTGATATCTTCTCTATATTCCTTTGATATCTTGATGAAATAGCTATCTATGTTCTTCAAACACATCACCCAGATTTTACAGGAAATGGGAGTTGAAAACGTGAAGATTACAGCTCCAAAAATCCCATTTTTTGTCAAATTTGTACGTAATGGAAATTTCTTAATAGTTTTTCCTTAATTAGCATCCAAAAATACACCAGAAAAATACATCACCCACCTTGAAGAAAAAAGTTTCATCGCAGGCCTATGAAATTATTGAACAATTTTTTTGAAACTCAGCATATACATGACCCATATTAAGGTCTCAAGAAATTTTATCAAATAATTCTGGCATATTACTTTAAAATGGTGACTACTTGAAAATAAAAATAAATCGATTTCTTTTTTTTTTCCGACTGAGCTGCAAAGACTTTTCTTAAAAAAAAAAAAAAAAAAAATCAAATGTGAAGATAAAATCATAAATATGACTTTCCCATATTTATGATAAAAGTCATAAATATGGGTGTTGGTGTTTAGGATTAAGGCCGATTGACTGCTGTAGGTCCTGGGCCTGAGGGGAGTGCCTTCCGTGGAGGTCTTTCTAAGGGGTCCTAGCCCGTATTTACGCAAGTTTCGGAGAAAACCACGGAAAACTCCGAACGGCTAGGCCGACGAGCGCGACCGGGGATCGAACCCGGCACCTCACGTCTACCAGCTTTGAGCGCAGAACCGCTCGGCCGCTGGTGGGCCGTGTCATAAATATGGGAAAGTATTTCATATTTTTCAAAGAATTCATGGGCTTTCTCTTTTCTTCTTCTTCTTTTTTTTTTTTTTTATCGTGCGCGTGTGTCTGCATGTGCAAATAATAATTCGTAGTTTCAATCACGTTGTCTGCATCATTCTCTTCAAATATTGAAAAATGTTATATTATTTATCAGTTATGCTTAGTCTTTCGTTCTAAGTTTTACTATTTTACGGATTTGTCTTAAATCGGTGTAAATAAACATTCGTAAATTTTCATTTTCCTCGATTTGCAATTATAATTATATGTAGTAAGATGAGAAAATGTTACGTGCTAATTTATTCCAAGTATCCCACTGTAAAGCTTTTATTGCAAATTCGAAGCAATACTTTTTGTAGGCTAAAAGTGTAAATGATATTTCCGATTTATTACACGCAACCAAACTTATCATTAAAAAAAATCTTATGATAAAATTTGTTTTTATAAAATTTTTATATTATTTGTTTTTATAAAACACACATATATATATATATTTATATATATATATATATTACACATATATATATATATTTACGCAGCTGTAAACACTTGCAACAAATAGTTGTAAAAAATAATGTAAGTGAGATCAATGAAAATTCCAGAATGAAAATAACTGGTGAAAATTATTCCAAGAAATCATTAAAATTTCTCCTTTTATTCATAACAAACTTTTCTGTTACGGAAGTCTGAACTCATATTTAAATTAGTTATTTTATGGAAAACTGTTCTTTGAAAAATATTCAAATCATTTCTTTTCTTTTTTTTTTTTTTTTTGAAAGTCAAACATTTCTTTTGAAATTACAAATTTATGGTTCGGAATCAATTATCGGAGCTTTTATTTCGGAAACACTTTGTTCAATGTATATTCTTTTGACTGATTGTTAACAATTGATAAATTACACGCATCGTTTACATATTAAGATATTTATAATAACTGCTACGCATTTTCTTAAATGTGTTAATAGTTTATAAAAGATGTCCGACTAATAAATATTTTTGAATAACCACTATACATATATCTTTTGTAACTATTCCAAACTTTATAAAGTATTTTTCATTTTTAATTATCCAAAGAATTGTTTATCATCTAAATAAGTTCTAAACTTACTGAAGTTTCTTTTTGTATTTTACAGTCTTATATTTTAATTGTTTTATTTGCAATACAATTTTATACATAAATAAAAACAAATAATGTTCGAATTAGAAAATTACATTATTATTTGTAAAGATCAAATTTACACCACCTCCCCCCCCCCCCCCCAAAAAAAAAAAAAAAAAAAAAACTAAATTTTTTTTTTTTTTAATTCTTCGTTTACATATTGTTTTAAAAATTGAATAATACTTTATAGTCAATTTACATGATATAATACCTAGTAAAAAAAAAAAAAAAAATCACGAGTTTTATTCAGATTTACATTGAAACTGTGTACATATGTTTTACCGTTCAATGAATTTTACTTTTTGATGACGCTTATACACTGCTCGACATTGAAAATGCAACACCAAAAAGGAATGATAATAACGGAATGAAACTTGTTGGACACATACATTATAGTAGGAAGAACAATTGATTAAAATTTCAGGAAATTTGGAGTAATATGTACTGAGAAAACAGTACATAAAACAGCGACCTCTGTGAGCAATAATAGCACATATCTGCCTAGGCATTGAATCGAACAGCGATTGGATGACATGTACGGGTAGATCATTTCATGAAGTTTTAACACGATGCCACAATTCATCGATCGAAGTTACTGGTGAGTGGTGGGGGGCCAGTCGCTTTTCAACGATTAAACAGCCATATTCATTGGTGCGAAATCAGGAGAACGCGCTGGCCAGAGCAACAATCGAACACATTCGGCATCAATGAAGGTCCAGACAATATAGACAACTTGCGGTCGTGCATTGACCTGCTTAAATGTTGCGCTTCGGAAGTCTTGAACATAGGCAGAGCTATGGGCCTTAACTCGTCAGAAATGTAATGGCTGGTATTCAGAGTGGCGGGAATGAAAACAAGAGGTGACCGGTACGTGTATCCAATAGTACAACATACCATCAATCCAGGTGGTGACTCAGTATGCGGCTACCAAAATTCTGATTACCCTTAAAACTGCATCACTGATATGGGCGCCATTAATGTGTGATCAACGATGAACCTGGACGCAGGAATGGCGTGAAGTCACTTTTCAGACAAATCACATTCCTGTTTAGAGCATCAAGATTGCCTTATCCGTATTTAACGGCATTATCAATAATGCACATTGCCAGCTGGGATTCGACATCATCATACTGTCCATCATTTGCTATGATGTTATGGGTTCCCATTGGATACACGTCTCGATTACTTCATGTTTGTATTCCTGGCACTCTGAACAGCGGCCATTAAATTTCTGATGATTTAAGGCCCGCCCCTCTACCCTGTATTCGAGGCCTCCGTAGCGCAAAATTTAAGCAAGATAATACACGACCGCAAGTTGTTTGTATTGTCCGGACCTTCTTTGATACAGAATGTGTTCGACTGTTGCTCTGGCCAGCGCGTTCTCCTGATCTCGCACCAATGAAAATGACTGTTTAATCATTGAAAAGCGACTGGCCCTCCACCACTCACCAGTAACTTCGATCGATGAATTGTGGCATCGTGTTGAAGCTTCATGAAGTGCTCTACCCATACATGTCATCCAATCGCTGTTCGATTCAATGCCTAGGCAGATATGTGCTGTTATTGCTCACAGAGGTCGCTGCTTTATGTACTGTTTTCTCAATACATATTACTCCAAATTTCCTGAAATTTTAATCAATTGTTCTTCCTACTATAATGTATGTGCCCAACAAATTTCATTCCGTTATTATCATTCCTTCTTGGTGTTGCATTTTCAATGTCGAGCAGTGTAAATGCTAATCATACTATTTTCTACAATATATTTTTTTTTTCTTTGGCAAAATTCTACTAGGAAACATTCCTTAGTAGACTCATTTATGCCAATATCAAAATATTCGAAAAATATTTACAGATATGAGACCGTGCGAGTTGATATACAGAGAGATGAACAGAAACTTAACTCTTAACTACACACGTTGGTGTAAAAAATACACTATTTATAGTAAACAGAATATAAATGATTTTGGAATCTCTCTCCCTACGCTGCGTGGACATATAATCTATCATTGAAGTATTTATTGGAAGATATTTCATTAGTTTTTGTGAAAAGGTTTGATAATTAAAACTTATACAGTCGGCAGAAAAATTATCCGAACACTAGCCAATAATTCTTATGTCAAAAATGTACACTTAATACTATTTTGTTATATAAATACTTGTAGAATCATGTTCTTAGACTGTCTAAGAACATGGCTCGAGAAGGATTTATTTAACAAAGCAGTATTATGTGTACTTTTTTTAGATAGGGATTATTGCTAGTGCTCAGATACTTTTGCTGACAACTGTAGCACACATATTTGTTTTTATTTAATTTATTTCCTCTAACAAGACATCTTCTCCGAAAGGCATACTCAAGATGTTCTATAGACAAGTGTGTTGTTAGGGTTTATTTAATATTCTGGTGGTGTACAAAGTACACCACGCGTGTACTTGTGCGTCAAAATATTAAGTGCGTGTATTTAAAAGTTAACCACGTTATAACTTTATTTGAAGCACTGTAAAAAAAATTGTGTAATATTTCACAGCATTATTGAGGCAGCTTACTACGTAAAGAAGTACCGCAACCATGAAGAGAAATGTTACTACCTGTGCCTGTGTAACCCTAGCATAACGTGTAAGGTTACACAGTTACACCTGGAAACATTTCTCTTTATAGTTGTGGCAAGTAGGCTGCCTCATTATTGTTGTGTAACATGGCAAGAAGTTTTTTACTGTGAAGCATTAAAAATGCATAACATAACTAAAAGTTCCTTTCAGTTCTTTTTTTTTTTTTTTTTTTTATAATGTATATAAATATTTTTGAGTAATCCAGTAAAATGGGCTACACAAAAATAATCGTCTGCTAATTACTGGCGAAAAGTAAGTGCATGAAGTCTTTCATGTGGAGAGTAAAAAACGATTTTGGATCTTGCCTGTCTGTACCGCGATAGTGGCTCCAAAAATCACCGGATTGATTTGCACATTGGTACACATGTTTATGAGCCATACAGAATTAGCTGTGTAGGTGCACATTCTGTTTGTGGTTCCTGTACTACAACAAATCTATTCTTATCTTTAGGGCATATGGACAGAGTTTGTTTAAACCTCGATAGCGGCCGCAAAAATTAGCTAATTGCAAATTAGTGCACGTAAAAGAAATTATTTTGATAAATATGAGAATCATATTAGTTCCAATGGATAATATAGCAGTGTTTTCAGAATATAAGTGTTGTTAATGAAAGACTAAAAATAAATACCGGAAAACTTTTTTTTAAATATTTTTTTAAAGAAATAAATAAAATAGGAAAAAATAGTAATGCATCTGTTTAATGTATAAATTTATTTAACTCAAAAGTTATTTTTTTGTTTTTATTAAATTCATTAAAATTGATTTATTAAAACACACGTAAAAGTTTCAAAAACTCAGTTATAAAGTTTTCATTTATGAATGAAATTATCATCGGCAATAATACCCTTACACAAATATTCTGATTTTGAAAATCATAGTTATTCAAGAAATTCTGAAACTTTGCGTAATTTTTTTTTAATTATTATTTTAGATGAATTAACTTATACGGAATTCATCTATATTCTTTTAAAATCTTTGCTTATCACAGACGATCGCTTTTCAATAATTGTTCCCATACTTTTAATTCAATACGGATATTTTAAAAGAAGGTTTGTCGAATTTCCATAATTTCATTTCATATAGAAAAGAAATAAAATTCTTAAATAATATGATTTTTTTTGTTTAAGAATGATTGAGAATGGCTATTTAATATCGTAGAGTATGATATCGTGGTGTTGTGGTAACGAGCTTGAGTTGAACGAGGATGATCTGGGTTCGATTCTGGCGGAGTAAAATGTGCTTTTTAAAGCATCAAACAGTTTTCACTCAAATCTGGTTTAATTTTACTCAAAAATAAATTCTTTTAAATAACTCAAATTTGAGCTGCTCATAGCAATTCAATTATCTGAGAAAAAAAAATACTGAGCATAGGAAGTTGCTGTTGAATACGATGAAGAGAGAAAAATAGCTAAAATTGATCAAAAATTCCTTTTCTGTTTTAAGAGGTATATATATATTTGCAAAAAACAAAAGCTATAATTTTTTTTATTTGCATTAGTTTATCTATGTCTCTTATTTTAAGATCTATCTTAAAAAAAAAAAAAAAAAAAAAAAAAGAAACAAACAAACAAACTAAAATTGAACACTGGAATTCTAAGATTTGTAAAAATACACCATTATACAACATTTAGGGTATCTAGGTCATCCTTTTCTATGGAAATACGTAATGAAAAAAAATTAAAAAATAAATTAATTTTTTCATAAGGTTAAATAATAATAATAATAATAATAATAATAATAATCATTTTCTTCAAGGATTATGCTGGGAGCCTGTTCCGGCTACTTGGTCTAACTACCGTTTTCTGGGTCTGCAGCAGTTTCTCTTGCACCTTGGAATGTAGTAGAAAGCAGCTCTCGGTAGTCTTCCGCGTGTCATACGTTGGACATGCTTTTTCCAATTAGTGCGGTATTCATTGATGTTGTTTAAGAGGCTAAAAACTTTTAATTCTCTTCGAATATCTTCATTTCTGATTTTGTGCATAATTTTGCTGCCCTTTAGAGATTGTAGGTACCGTACCTCTGCTGCCTGAATTTTTCTTCTACCATGGGCACTCATGGTACATGTCTCTGCGCCATACAGCAAAGTGGGCACTGCCATAACCCTATAAAACTTCAGCTGTGTTTCTTTTCTCGTTTTTCTCTTTAGTGTTCTTAGGAGAGTGGCACAAATGTGTTGGAATTTGAGTAACTTTTTTTGGGAATCGTTATTATTGTCAAAGCAGGTTATTATGTCACATCCCAGATAGGTGAAGTTTTGTATATGTTCGATAATTTTATTATGAATAACGATTTTCGTTCTTACTTGTTCTTTGCCCATAAATGCCATTGTTTTTGTTTTGAAATGGATATTTCATATTATAGTCGTGGCATATTTTATGAAGTAATTAGACAGATCTTTGAAGGTCATCTTCATTTGATTGAATTATGATCTAGTCATCTGCAAACAGTAGTGTATTTACGAAAGTTGACGTATTCAAATGGATGCCAGCATTTATTGAAAATTTCCACATTCGTATAATGTCATCAATATAAATATTGAAGAGGGTTGAGGATAAATCACAAACTTGTCTAACTCCTTGGTTAGTTTCTACTTCCTCCGTACCATTTAGTATTTTGGTATTTTGATATAAAGATTGGCATGCTTGAATTAAATGTCCTGGAATTTCTCTCTTTTTCATTATAATCCATAATTTTTCTCAGTCGACACGATCAAAATCCTTTTCATAATCTATGAAGATGATATGCGTTTCAAGATTGAATTCTCGGCGTTTTTCCACTATTTGTTTCACAACAAAAACATCATCAATGCAGGATATGCCTCGTCTGAAACCAGATTGTTCTTCTAGAAGTAGTAAGTCCATTATCATTATTGTTTTATCATTAATAATTTTACTGTATAGTTTATAGGTGCTATTAAGCAAGCTAATTCCTCCATAATTTCCCCAGCGGTTTCTATCTCCCTTTTGGAAGATAAAGACGATTTTCGCTGTTTGCCAATCTGTAGGCATTTCACATTTTTTCCAGCAGATGTTAAATAAATGTAGTAACTTCTCATGTAGTAAAGAACCTCCATATTTATTAAGTTCAGAATTTAGATTATCAGTGCCCATGGTTTTTTGTTTTTAGTAGTTTTCATAACTTCTTGTAGTTCGCTCATTTCGATATTGTCTATATTTTCGTCTACCGTTTTGATTTCCACATTTAATAATGCCAGTATTTTCATTATCTCTTTCTCCATTATTTAATTTTCGTAGAATTTTGTAGGCTAATGTCTGTCTTCCATGTACATCATTCTCAATATTACTTATGACTTTATTCCGAGATTCTTGGTGAGCTTTCTGAATTATATTTTTTGCAAAGTTTCTTTTTCTTTATATAGTTCTTTTACTTCTTCTGTATTATTTTGTAGGTAGTTTTTGTAGGCTACTTCTTTTTCTTTGACAAACTTTACGATATCCTCATTCCGGATTTTCAGGTCTCTTTTTCTATAACTTCGTTTTTTCTTGCCTAAGGCTTCGAATGCTGCTCTCTGAATCATAATCTTTATGTTACTCCATTCTTCATCTACAGTTTCTTTTATATCTGCTTTTTTTATTAATTGGTTTAAAAGTTCTTGATATAGATTCCTAATGCTGCTATTTTCTTGTAATAAGGACACTTTAAAGACTTCGCATTCAGGCTTTTTATTACGTTTGGTTTTTATCCAACCTTCATTAACTTAATTTTAGAGATGACCAAGAAATAGTCAGAATATATAGCATACCCTCTGGATACTTGTGTGTCAATAACTTTTGATGTTAACCTTTTATAATGACAGCAACATAATGAATAATTGACCTTGAGCTTCTGGTGCTCCACGTGAACTTATTTATATCTTTTTTCCGAAAGAAAGTATTTGTCAGTTTTAAATTGTTAAAAGAGGCAAAATCTCTCAAATGTTTACCATTTTCATTCAAACAAGTTTCTCTGAATGTACAGTCGGGGAAAAAAAAACGCAACACTCAACTTAACTTCGTTGCTAATCGATGTAGAAAAATGTAATAGGTGTCATTCGACGGGGAATTGTGAGTAGTTTCGGAAAATGAACTGAAATTTTGAATTGGGGGTCGTCTACATATTAAAACGCGCATCAACTTTGATTTTTTCAATGGTAACACCCTATTTTTATTTTATATTTGAATTCCTGGGATCACGACAACGCGAAAAAGTATATTGGTTGTATATTTTACTTATTTTTTCACAGAGTTATAAGCGTTCAAAGTTTGAAGGTGCTAATGTTAAATTCATATTCCAAACTTTTATTAATTTCTTCACAAAAAATAACTTGATCGATATAAATTTTTTTTTACGAGATACAGTGAAGAAACCCAAACATAATCCATCATTAGTTTTGATTCTGAAAAATATTTTTAATTCTGAAAAATATTAATAAATTCATATTCATAAAAATTATGAATTATGACCTATATTAATTTTTACATAAAATGAATCCTAATGCTGAAAAATATGGGTGTGCAAATTTGCAGCTCATTCCAGTTATTAGTTTTCGAGATATAAATAAATCTTTATTTTGGAGTGGTTTAGGGGGCCGTCTCTTATAAAGTTTTGCATGAGATAACGAATCAAATCTTAAAAAATCACAAAGAAAATTAAACAAAATATTTTTTTTTTTAATTTACGGGTCAAATTATATAACATCAACGTCAAACGCAAAGAAATGAAACAAAAATGATGATTTTTAGACATTACTGTAAGCATCAAGAATTCCTATTTTCTAAATAAGACAAGCCCCGCCTTCAACGTTCTTCAAAACAAAACAATACAGAAAAGTAAAGTAATTGTGACATTGAGTATTCGTGTTAAACACCTTATTTTATGTTGACGAAAATATGCACAAGTGGTATTTACTTCATCGATTAATTGGTGATAAATTTTGAATCTTTTAATTAAACACTAGAAGAAAAACAATTAACTAAATAGGCGGGGTTTACTGTTTTAAATAGAAAAATAGGTTTAATGTGAAATTGTCAAATATAAAAAACGAATGGAATTGGAATGCAAGACAGACTTGTAAAATCGTTTCTTTACTACCGTCATAGTTAAAAAAGGCTTAATCATTTGCTACATATATTGCTTTATTTTATTTTATTTATTTACTCATTTATTTATTTTGTAGGGGGAGGATTATTATTTTAAGGACACTTTAGTCTTTAAAATTTTATTAATATATTTTAACTTTATACATTTTTAAAAACATACTTTAACTTTTATAAATATATTTTAACAATTTTTGCGACTGCAGGATTTGTCTTTTTGACAGTAAGACCCGCCTACGGGCGTTATACTCTCAAAATAAAATATTTCAGAACAAATTTTCTGTATTCACAATTATATTACAAATGGATATACATTATAATTATATTCTTTCGAATCAATATATTTCTATCCGTAGTATATTTTATTGCAAAAATATGAACACTGGGTACACGCTTAAGAAATATGAAACACACATATTACGAAAGAAACGCCATTGACAGAGTTACAGATTTTCAAATGGCGTGAATATACGTCAGCAGTCCCAAAAGTGTTAATTAAGAAATTATATTTTCATGGGAATTAGAAAACGAATCGTACAGTTCCAAATAATTCAACTGACCCAAAACTGGTAAGTGCGATTAAAATTGTGTAATATTTACTTTATGAACCTTTACGATAATTTATCCGAAAAGATTTAGTTTATGCGTTGTTGTATATATATATATATATATATATATATATGTATATTATTTCATTTCGTATATTATGTTACACCTACGAAAGAAAATTTAAGCTTTATTGGTGATCAGTACAGCCATAATACACACTTTTACTTGAAAACCATTGCACTTTTTTCAAAGAGTATTTTGTATGGACAAATCGCAAGAGTAATGTATTTAAATAGACCTAAAATTATCTAAAAAAGGACTTAAGTAAAAACAAGCCTAAAAAATTGAGTTCAAGATAATTAAGGAACTGGAAAAGAAACAACGTTTGATTAATTTCTATAATTATTTTTTTCCTGAAAGATTTCCGGTGTGAAACATTAAAATTTTCTGTCTTACTTATAAGATCTTAATTTTACTTTTCTACATTTACAGATAACCCCCTAACACATTTTTGATTATAACTCTATAACTACTAAAGATAAAGTATACAAACAGAATACTTTTCCGCACTGCCAGACTCTCAGAAATTTGAAAATGAAGTCAAAATTGGGTGTTGCTATTGAAAAAAATGAAAGTTGGTGCTCATTTCAATATGTAGATGACCCCTAATTAAAAATTTGACGACATATTCTAAAAGTGCTTTTAATTTCCTGTTGAATGATGTCTTTTGGATGTTCCTGCGTCAATTAATAACGAAATTACAGCGGGTGTTGCGTTTTTTTTTTCCCCGACTGTACCAACAACATTTGGGATAGGCTGATTACCAACACAAGCATTCACATCTCCAATTAAAATCATATAGTCATTTTTATAACAGCTGTTTGTATTACATTGTAGTTCTTCATAGCAAAGCTCAGTTTCTTATTTTTTGTCGTTCTCTTGGGCATATACGCGAAACACCGAAAGGTATCCTCTTTCTATTTTCAATCGTACAATTATGATTCTTTCACTGACAAAAGTGTAGATTACAATTTTGTTTTTTATTTTTTGTCCAGATTATTGAAACTCCGCGAGTCTCTCTTTTATTTTGAGGTACTCCTGTATGGATCGTCCCAAAGTCATCAATACCCTTAGTCCTTTTTAGTTTCTTTTTGGTCTCTGTAATCTCAGCAATGTTAATAAATCTTTCTTTTATGTGTTTCAGTATTTCTGATTCTTTCGTAGCTAAGCCTCTGACGTTCAGTAAGTCCGCAATTCCAAAATGCTTGTCTTTTTTCTTTCCACGTCGAGTTTCAGCTAAGCAGGCCAGTGTGTTTTTTCCTTGAAGCTTAAGAGTAGATGTCAATTTTACACGAGGAGGGTACCAGCCTCATGCAAAACACCCAACCTGGAGGACCAGGGTGTCCTTTTTCGTGTGGCACCTACCTTCAGACCTGTCCGGCTTGGAAGAACCTACCAGTGGCTAAGCAACCGCCGACATAGCTCATTGGGTAATTGGTGCACGCAAGCCTCACCGCCCCGTGAAGGCAGGAACACCAACGGAATAATAAATAATAATAATAATAATAATAAACTAAAAATAAAAATCTATAGTAACCCACTCGACTTTCTGAACATTAAATAATTAACGGTTATATAATTAAACTAAAGAAAGAAAAGTTCTTAAATAAACAAAACTGAAAATTATACTAAGATGTTTGAGTATTTTTCTCCAGATAGTATGTTGTTTAATTTAGCGCTATTGCGCTTCAAATAATTTGAACTCACAGATCATAATAATAAAGAATTTTTCGTTGTGTCCCTGTAAAAATCTATAAATGCTAGATTCCCCAAAATCTATTCAGTTCGTGCGACAGTGACCTATAACATGTGTATACATTTTCAGCTCAATCGAATAAGGTGTTTAGACGCTATCGCTTTTAAAATATTTGGGTTCATAGGCCATAATGATAAAGAATTTTTCTTTGTGTCCCTAAAAAAGCTATAAGTGTTATATTCATCAAAATAAAATGGATTTGTGCTACAGTGATCTATAACATACGTACCAACACTCAGCTCATTCGATCAAAGCATTTAGACGCTATTGTGTTCACTCACGTGCATACATCATGTGCATACTAGAGTGGGCTGAAAAGTGGATATTTTAGATAAGCGTTTTTTAATAACAAAAATAAGTTGTATTTTGGCATCCTCAGTTTGGAAAAAATAATAAAAAAATTAAATATTAATGTCTTTAGTTCGCGCATGATCTTCAAAAATCGAAAAAACCGGTAAAAAGAAAAGTTAAATTTCAAACATTTTTATTAAAAAACAAATATTATTAATTTTTGTTCTTACATCATTCATTTGTTTCCTTTTAATACACTTTTCAAGTACCTTTAAAAATACATTTATCCTTTTACAGCTCTTAGGTCGCACATAAGCCGTAAAATTTCGTAAAATTAACGATAATTCAAATTTTTTAGCTTCTTTTGCAAATTGCAGTATTTCGTCTTTTATTGTCCAGTTTTACACTTTTAAAAATAAATATGCACAGTGCAGCTCTTCGCTTATTATTCAATTATAATTTATTACATTAAAATTCAAAACGCAACACGGGAAAGTGGCTGCACTTGGAATTTCATCCTGCACTTCCCCTTCACCCAGCCGTGAAAGACAGTTATTTAAAATATTTATATATTTACAATATTTACATATTTACAATGTATTTACATTTACAGTTACAACATGATTTTAAAGACGTTTCAACTTCTAGATTAATATTTGAAGATGGACTTACTATTCAGTTTTGGCATTGATGATCGCAAGTATAAAATTATTATTATAAATACTATCTCTCGCGTCTTTCTCAAATAGCTTTTCTGTAGATTCATTGACCAGTTTCACAATCGTTTCATCAGCATGAATGTGACATAGGTATTTTCTGATTTCAAACTTTGGCGATTGATTATAGAAATGATAAAACATCCTTGTTTGTCAGATTTTCTTGTCATTGGAGGCGGATAAAGTGAACAGGTTGACCAGCCGTTCAACTCTTCATAGTTCAAAGCTTCAAAAATTTAATATTGGTGAAAGAAATAATCTTATAGATACAGAAGTGTGTTCTGATGTTTGATCTCTTACCTTTAGTATCTTCTGTAGGCCAACTCCCTTATATGTTGCTGGTCGTGCACTGCCATGATCAATAACAAGTTTTGAAGTATAGCAAAAGTAAACATTTCCTCACGAATCAGTCCAACATATTTTAAAACGCTTGACGCAATAGAATCTACTGCCCTGTCAAAAAAATATAAATCTGCCACACATTACCGTAAAAGCAGGTTACTTAATTCTCATTTGAGTTTTTGATTTCGAAGCAACAGATACGTCACCATTTTTGCTTCTTTAACTGTCTTCTTAAGATGTACATTTATAAATGGATCATCGGAAGAACTAATTAAACTGTTTTTCTATATTGGTTTAGTAATTTTACATGTTCCTTCTTTCTATGCTTTTATGTTTCTTTAGTGTATAGGTTACTAATGTGTTTCTAGTAGTTCGTTGGTTATACAAAAATTTAATTCTGTAAGGGAATTTTTTTTCTCTTTTTTACATTTACAATTAATATTTGCAGGGCAGTCAGAAGTAGGAGTGGGAATCGATTAAGAGATTTGACTGGGTTAATCGTAGTTCATTAATCGATTAATCGGATTTTTAATCGGTTTTAATTTTTCTTTATATAATTTTATTTCAATGAGTAAAACTCTCATATTGTGTATGTATATACATATATACACACACACGCACACACACACACACACACACATATATATATATATATGTGTGTGTGTGTGTGTGTGTGTGTGTATCTATATATATATATAGATATATTATTCATAAGTTTGACTGAATAAATAAAAATGTTTTTTCAAAAATTTTTGTCTAATCAATTATATCTGTTTCATAGCTGAAATTTAAATCAATTTTCAGAGCAATAATTGGTGACTTTAAGTGTTAATTTTATATAAATATTTTCACTTATTCATTTTTTTTTTTTTTTTTTTTTATAAATTAATTTTTCAATTCATTTTAAAAGGAATATTAAATGAATTTACACATATTTTAGTTTTATATTTGCATTATAAAAATCTGAAATTCTTATATTTTAGTTCTTCTTTGACACTTCGGACTAGAACACAGAATGCTATTTTCTGTTTCTACTTCAGTAGTTACTATCAGCAATTGTGAACAGACAATAAACGCTTGAAGATACTATGAAACTCTGTTGACATTTCCCCCATCAGAGGGATAGTGAAAATCTCAATCCTTTTTTTTTTTTTTTTAACCTTTAACATTTCCATTTTTTGAAAGCTTCTTGTTTCTGAGAATACTATTACCCTAGCCAACACTTTCTGTAGACGGCTACAGACAGGTGTTGTTGTTCCAGCCTGCACATGAAGCGGAATTTTGTTTAATAACTGCCCTCCCATTTTTCTCATTCAACAAAAGTGCAACAACTTCTTTTGAGAGGTATTATTTTTATTTATTTATTTATTTATTTATATTTTGCTTTTTCATTATTTGATGGATGTTTCTTAGAATGCTTGTTAGCAAAACATGTGAAAAAATATTTTGTAGGCAGAACAACATTTTTACTTTAATTCGTAGTTTGAAAATTTTAATCGGATTTTGAAAATTTTTAATCGAATTAATCGATCCGATTAACTCGATTAAAAAAATTGATCGGGACTAAGCATTGATCGATTAACCGAACCGATTAATCGATTAATCGGCATAGCCCTAGTCACAAGAACTCTGGTTTTACCCACGAAAGCACAAAGAGGTGACTGTGCATATACATGCTATAACTTGAAACAACTTTGATTTAGCATCTGCGATGAAACAATAAACTTTTTTCTGAAAGCTTCTTTTAGCGATATATCTGATATTCTCAAATTGTAACATGTATCATGAAAGTCTTTTATTAACTGTACTATTCTAGAATGGGGCACAGTTGGTATTGAAGTTTCACAGTTTAACAGCTGTATTTGCGAACCAGCCCAATAGACAATAATAAAATTCAGGCTTTTCCTTAGAATATAATGATAGTACCTTTCATTGAAACAACATAAAAATACATCTTTATATTTTGGCAATGTGCTCGAACCCAGTTCTTTTTGCAAACTAAAAAATCTGGAGTGACTCCACTCGACTTTCTGAACAATAAGTAATTAACGGTTGTATAAACAAATTTAAGTAAGAGAAATCGTTAAATAAGCAAAAATGAAAATTATATTAGGGTGTATGAGTACTGCTCTTCATATAGTAGGTTCTTTAGTTTAACGCTATTGCGCTTCAAATAATTTGAGCCCGTAGATCATAATGATAAATTTCCGTTGTGTCCCTGCAAAGATCTATATGTGCTGGACTCACCAGAATCTATAAAGTACGTACGATGGTTACAGTCTGTAACATAATTATTCGAACGCTAGCAGTAATTTCTATATAAAAAAAGTAAACTTAACACTGCTTTGTTAAATAAATCCTTGTAGAGTCATGTTCTTAATCAGTTTAAGAACAGGATTCGACAAGGATTTATTTAACAAAACAGTATTAAGTGTACTTTTTTTTACATAGAAATTATTGCTAGCGCTCAAATAATTTTGCTACCGACTGTACCTATAACATGCATATAAATTTTCAGATCAATCAGATGAGGCATTTAGACGCTATTGTATTTTAAATAATTTGAGTCCATAAGCCACAATGAAAAAGTATTTTTCTTTGTGTCCCTGAAAAAAAAAAAAAAAAAAAAAAAAAACTATAAGAATTAGATTCGCCGAAATCTATATGGTGTCTGTAACTATGACCTGTAACATGCGTATGAATTTTCAGTTCATTCAAATGAGAAGTTTATACGCAATTACACTTTAAATAATTTGAGCATATAGGGCATAATGATAAAGAATTTTTCTTTGTGTTCCTGTAACAACCTATAAGAGGTAGACTCACCAGAATCTTTATGTTTCATGCGATGGTGACCTACAGTACGCATATAAATTTTCATCTCAATCGAATAAGGCATTTAGACGCTAATGATTTCAGCCCATAGGCTATAATGATAAAGATTTTTTTGTTGTGTCCTTGTAAAAAGAACTATAAGTACTAGATTCACTAAGATCTAGAAAGTTCGAGTAACGGTGACCTTTAACACGTATATAAAGTTTCAGCTCATTCTGATAAGGCATTTAGACGCTATCGCGCTTTGAATAATGTCAGCCTGTAAGCCATAATGATAAAGAATTTTTCGTTGCGCCCCTGTAAAAAAACTACATGTGTATAAATTTTCATTTCAAACATGTGTATAAATTTTCATTTCAAACAAATGAGACGTTTAGCCACTATCGCATTTTACAAAATTTGGGCTCATAGACCATAATGATAAAGAATTTTTCTTTGTGTTCTTGTTAAAAAAAAAAACAAAACAAAACAAAAAAAAAAACAATAAAAAAGTCTAATTTTGGAAATTTTACGAATATTTACGGTTAATATGCAATCTAAAAACTGTAAAATAATATAAATATTTGTAAAGATATATGGAAAGAAAGTTAAAAAGAAGCATTTGAATGGTATTAGAACAAAAAAATAATATTTGTATTTCAATAAAAAAATTTTTAAATTGACCTTTTAAACTTTTTTTTTCGAACTTTGAAGGTCATGCGCGAACTAAAGACCTAAATATTTATTTTTTTAATTATTTTTCCCAAATAAAGGATGCTAAAGTACAACTTTGTTTTGCTATTAGAAGTCGTTTATTTAAAATATCCATTTTTCGGCCCTACCGAGTGCATACACACATACATACATACATCACCTTAAAAATATCAAAAATGAACTCAGGGGACCTCAAAACGTGTAGAAACACGGAAATCACAAAATCAGTTTTTTGATATAATTACAATACTTTCCTTACCTTTATATGTATGGAAAGTAAAAGCTCGTGTTTATGGTTGTCATATTCTAAAAATTATTGGAATTCAAGAATGAAAATTTTTGTCTGTGCATAAAATATAATGTGAATGTTAAATACTTTCTCTAACTGTTATAATAGACAAAGTATTTCTCTGGAGCTCTATTTTTGAAACTGAGTTTTGGTATAATTAGACGGTTTTCGTTCACCTGAATACGGAAATTAAGTTTCTAGCGATTATTTTGTGTGTATGTAATAGCGAATTTATGTACAATATTTAAAGGGGAAAATCTGTCGGTACCGTCCCTTCACAAAAGTGTTTTGGCTAAATAAAACTGTTCCTAAAATGTAGCAATGTAAGAAGAAGAAGTGTGGGTGCCAAACCAGATTATATTGTCAAAAATTGCATAAAAGCAGTAACTTTATTCCAAAATCTCATGAACCTATTACCACCTGGTCCATTACTCTGAGAATAAATATGCAATAAATAGTTTAGTGTTCATTTCAGTTCGAAAATTTCGAAGCTTAAAACAAATTATTGAGATTTTTTTTTCATTTAAAAAAGATAAAAGAAGGTGCTTTTAGATTTTTTAAATTCAAAAATATTTTTTGTTTTTGAACATTCCTGTTCTATTAGTAACAACCGTGAAACTTCTTCATTCGTTTTCTTCATGATGTATACATCTAGCTAAAATATTCCTATAACATTTTAATTTTGATGATTATATTTCATTACAGATAATACCTTTAACAGCAAATTGTAGCTAATTGTCACTATTACCTGTCGCTACTACTACAATTTGCACTTTTATCGCAGTAAGCATAACTACTTACTATATATTTTAAAATTTACAAATTTTTTTACTTTACTTTATCTATTTTCCACCCTGTGTTATACCTGCTTTTATACACAACTGTCAAGTCTACCGCTTTTTAAACGGAGACATACTGGAGAAAATTTATAATGATTTTCAGTTTATTTATTCGACAAAAATACATACGAAAAATTCTGTTTTTGAAATACCGGGGTAATAATCTTGATTTAAAAGTTAGAAAGGTTGGCAACAATGTTTTATGTATAAATTACTACATTTTCTTCTTCATCCTAGAATAAAATATTGAATTCGTCAAAAATTTCGACTTCCAATCTGGATTTAGACATTTTGAGATAGCTTAAACTCGATTTAACATTTGTTAAAAAATATCTGTCGTTTGTGTGTATTACTCTTTGTGTATTACTAAAATTTTGTGGCGTATTATCTCACGAAATAACTGATGAAATTCCACAAAACTTTATATTTAGTTGGATTTTGATATAAATTGTACTGATTAGATTTTGTTATGCATCACCCAGTAGGTGTCGTTGCTATGCTCCAATTTCTCGCAATTATGGCAAGAATAAATCTCAGCGTCTTTAGCGTATATGTGCAAAAAATTAATGTATGAGATGGCCTTTTTATAGGGTATATAAATGCACCAAGTTTGATATATGAAACGGATCATTTGAAAAAAAAAGGTGATCCAATTTGAGTCTATTTCATCCGACAGGTGGCTTTGCATTTACTCTCTTTCTACTATTTTCTGGATGTCTATAACTTAGCATCTATTGTATAAAATTGTGCTAAATTGCATAAAAAACTGAATACATAAACAAGCTATGTTGATTAAATATTTGTGCACGTTAATCGGTAGACTGTACAATCAAACAGAATAATCTGGAAGAAAGTTTTGTGGTGACTATAGTAAAATAGTTTTTTCAGAGAAGAGGGATGAATTTTTATTTGCTTTTTTATTGCATCAACAAATGTAAATTTATGCTAAGGTGGAATATTTTTTATAGTCAAATCACAATTTATCAGAAATGTCGTAGATATTTCCCAATGACTTATTTTGTTTCAATTACACAATATTTTTATTTATATTTTTTATTTTTCTGAAAATATTGCCCTTACTTTTCGAAATCTCGTATGTTATTATAATGAAACTGTTTTAAATTTTTACACAACTCTTAAAGTATTTTTTGAATGTGTAACATTAATGAATAAATCCTTTGGGTCTCATTAAAATAGAATTTCTAACCAAAACAAAACATACCCCATATACATACGTACACACACACACAAATATGTATATATATATATATGTTATTGTTTTTCATTATTATAGTTTGTGAAATGCTAATTAGACAAAACAAAATAAAAAGATGAACTTCAAACTATGATAAGTATACTGTGTTGAAATAGCTGTCAGCTATTTTTGTTACATTTCATTTTGCAATATATAATTTCCAATGAAAATATTTTATCTCATTAAATTTAACAAGATTCAAATCATTAGTTTTATTGTTAATACAATAATGGCGTTGTTTCTTCTTAAATTTGTGACATGATAAGTGTGGTATAAAAACAGCAGAACAAGAAAGTGGTTTGTTCATTTTCTGCTGGTTGGTATAACATTCAAACAACTGTTACTTTTTGATAAGAATCAAGTGATACTTTGTTAAGAAAAATGAAGATCGAGAAGCAATCTACTATGATAGGTAAATACTGTAGAATTATATTTTTCAGAACTTTAGACTATTTTTTTCAAATTATGAATTTTTAATTTTTTTTTATAAAACTGTTATTTTTTTTTATTAATGTAATATCAGAGCATTTTTATTTAAAATTAGAATGTACTGACAGCTCCATTTCTTCTGGCTATAAAAGGATTTGAATTTTCTCAATTGATTTAATACCAAATTAAACATTCTAAAGCTGTACGTTTTTGCAAATGATTTTTAGCTTTAATTATTTTTCTTGATTGGTACTTTCGTATTAACTGCATGCAATAAGTTTGGATTTAAAAGTATTGCCAAAATTTTAACATATGTAGTTAGAAATACATAAGTTGTAATAATTAGAACACACTGAATTGTAATTAATGTTTCAACAAAATTAATTATAATGTTATCTTTACTTCAGATCATGAAGGCGAATTTTTACTGAAAATCATTTAATACGAAAGTATTCTATACTTAATAGTTACATTAACATTTTGTGAAAACGGAGGAAAAAAAAAATTGCGCATAAATGAATGGCTTATAAAAAATGTCTCACTGAATACAAAGGATTAAAGCTTTATTAATATTTTAATATATTTTTACGAAAAAAAAAGTTACAGATTAAGTTTCGGATATCATAAACTATATAGCCATATACCTACAGAAAAAAGAACATAACTCTGCATAAACAAAATCATTTCTTTTTTATTTCTTTCCGTATTCAGTAGAAAAAAGTACTGGATTCATAAAAATTTTCGTTTCTGGCCTTCTGACACATTTATGCTCTTTTAAGAAGTCCTGATTGCGTTTTGACCATTTTCGGAACGAGAATTGTATTTATGTGTATAAAAACATTTTACATATAAATGATACAAATGTGATTTTTTTTTTTTTTTTTTTTGTCAGTTGAGCAAAGTATAATTGATTCCTAAAAGTTTTCAACTTCCGGTTTTCGACGAGTTTAGAACATTTTGAGATAAATAGAACACGACATGATTATTTTTTTTTGAGGAAATTCGCCTTCCTGTGTGCTTGTGACAAAAATTTTGTGGTAGCTTTAGATAAAGAATTAATGCACAAAATTTCATAAAAATTTGCAATTAATTCCAACATGAAATAAAGTAGTGTCTGTACACTTTTTGTGTATCTCGCTCAACAGGTACCTTTGATATGATAGAGTTTTTATTTTTATTTATGGGAAGACAATTTATCAATTTCTGTTGTGTACAATTTTGATACTCAATGGGTCATTAGGAAAAATTACGTTCATTAAATTTGGGTATATATCAAAATATGAATGGACTGCTATGCTGAAGTATTTTCTATTTATGGGAAGGTTATATCTCATCTTCGATCACACACGAATTCATAAAGTATTAATATGTGAGATGTATAGTATTAAAGAAAATAATGGTGACTCAACTTAGGTGTACATTCACTACGAGATGGTACTGTTATTACTAACTTTCTGTGTTTCTTCTGTATGGCTACATCTCAGTGCCTATTAGTTAGAATTTCCCCAAACTATGCATTCAAAATATAAATTGTAAGAAGCTATAATCAAATTTTGTGCGTGTTAGCCAGTTGACAATAATTTAAAACACAAGTATGTTTTGTGATGGACGCAACATTACTAGTTTTTATGTGCTACATTGATTTTAATAAAATACTCTTTAATTTTAAATTTTACTGATTAGTTATTTACTTGCTTCGATGCCACCAGTCTCTTAACGGCTAATTTTTTTTCTCTTACAAAGATTATATGTTTGTTGGAATTGTTCATTTTTACTCTCCTTGTATTACTAAATAATGTTTATCTGAATTATTGTTGTTGTTACTTACTAAGAATTCTACAACTTTAAATCACCCAGTGTAAGTTTAGTTTTTATTACTCTGATCATAAAACAGTTGGATTTATTCATTATTATATTTATGTTTATCTGAAGCATTGTTGTTGTTACTTACTAAGAATTCTACAACTATAAATCCCCCAGTGTAATTTTACTCTGATCATAAAACAGTTGAATTTATTCATTATTATATTCCCTTCTATTCTTTGAATATTTCTATCCGTTCCGTTGTTACTGTCACATTAATAATCTTTCACTGTTTTAAATCATACATTGTTATTTTCATTTCTCTTGCCCTAATCATCCATTTGTTGGATTTATTCGTTATTATGTGTCTTCTATTGTGAAATATATATATATATATATATATATATATATATATATGTGTGTGTGTGTGTGTGTGTGTGTGTGTGTGTGTGTATTCGATTTTTGTTGCTGTGATACGATACCACCAATCTTCCAAAATTTACAGTAATTTCATTTTTACTTTCATTTCTATAACATTGATTATAGATTTCTTGTATTTATTCAATGCCAAACTGAAAAAATAACGGTAGTTTTTACAGCAGAATGTGCTGGACTCCATTTTGTTAACACATTCACCTGTTACGCTATTTTACAGCGGAAACATGTGTAAAAAAAGATTCTTTACAGGTGTTTCTGTTGTAAATTATTTCATTTTAACCGCAGATTGTACTGTAACTCCGTTTTGCCAGCACATTCTGCTGTAAAAACTGCCGTTGTTGTTTTTCACCGTGCACAACCCTTTAAAAATTATTTATTCGTCTTATTACTACTGTGATATCCCCAATATTCCATCTTTTAAAGGTAATTTCATTTTTTTTTTCATTTCTATAACTGTCATTATAGATTTCTTGTATTTATTCATTGCTACACCCTTTGCCACCCCTTAAAAAATACAAAGGTAACTCTGAAATTTTTGAGACAAAATCCAAAAATAGGTATTAAAAAAAGTCATTAGATAAATATGTAAATTTGATCTTTTTTTATGGCCGCAGATTATGATTTGCGGCAACTGTGTCAACATATCTCTCGCAGAATAAATGTTCAAAGAAAGAAAAATGAAGTTGAGATGAGAGCATTAACATGCTATGATTTTCTATGATTTTAAAGTGGTGTTATACCAAGACGACTGCTTCAACGTCTACAATTAGCATATAGGAATGAAGTTCCATCTCGTACTCTGTATTCAGATGATTTATTGAATTTCACATCAATGGAAGTTCTCTTCTGAATGGAAAATGTATACAATGTATACAGGGAGACCTTTGACAGATATAGTTCCAGAAAATGTGCTGGTCATACGAAAAATATTAATTGATTATAACCACTACATTTACAAAAAAAAAAAAAAAAAAAAAAAAAAAAAAAAACTTAGCATTAAATCCGAAGCTATGCATAAAATTATTCATTAAGAACTGCAGATGGAAAAAATAGTTTGTCATTGGATCTCCCATAATATAACAAAACATCAAAAAGCGGAACTTGCTAGAATCTGAAAAAAAAAATAATAATGATAGCGAACGTCACCCTGTATATTAAAAAATATAATTGATGATGAAACATACATACCGTGTTTTGACGTTCCAACATGTTAAGAAAGTAAAGGGCATGGGTATTTGAAGATGACCCATAACCAACAAGGGACAGAAGACAGTTTCTGCTAACAATTGATATTAGAGATGACTACTTTGAACACTCCCATGATTCGGTGTGTTTAACATGTAGATAAGAAGAGGGTATTATGGAATACCATTTACATTTCTTAAAATAACTTTACTTGTTTTCAATAAAAATCCCCAAAATCATGATGAGTACATAGTGTAATTATTTGTAATGAATTGTTAATGAAAAAAAAAAATGTTTTTGTTATTATAAAAAGTATACTTTAGGAAAACAAAAGTTACAAATGGAGATTAATATGAAATAGATATAGGTGGTTTAAACTGTTTAAACCATAGAAAAACTAATTAGACTTCATAAAATCATCTTCGGAGTATTTTCTGTGACAGAAGATACATTCGGCATCTTTATTTTCTGTTTCTTTAGTTGAATACATGAAGTCAATTTCAGATGATACTATGAAATACTTAGTATTCCATAATACCCGACACGCCATCTTTAAAAATGAACTTTTAAATTGATGGACAAAATATTTTCAGCTAAAAGACGACCAATGAATAACAAAATACAATCCTTTGAGCATACATTATGCTTAAAATCAATGTTCAAATCACATGTGTACTAATAAGTTTAAATGTTTGAAAACTTACCTGCAAAAACTTTTAAAAATCACAAAACACACTTTGTTCTATAGAGAATGGTACAACAGCAACAAGCGGTTGCTTCTTACTGTATTGCTTCATGGGAATCCTTCTTGAGTAATTCATAGTATTTTGAAGAGATAACAGCACCAATCAGAGCCGAAACCTCTGTATTCCCTATTTCCAGACTATTCCATAATACCCTCCTCTCCTCTACCGTTTAGCCATATTTTCAAAAATTGCAGAGTGATCCTCGTATTTATTAACCTTATTATTATTGTTATCTCTCTAACACTCCACTGTTTTAAATTTCCGAATGCTACTTTAATTTCTGTTTTGTCTAATCATTAAATTGTTGGATTTATTTTTTGTTTAATCCATTTCATTAAATAAATAAATATATATTTATTCGTTCACTATTTCCATGATGCCACCAACTTTTCACTACTCATGACGTTACAGTAACACTCACGTCATGCAATACATGGTTATTTTCCGTTGTTACTTTCCTTTCTATTGTTCTGATCATCAATTTGTTGGATTTATTTATTGTTGTCTTTTCCGTTGTTAAAAAATATTTGTACTATTGTTGATATCATGGCACTAGTATGCTGTTCTTTTAAATAATTCCATTGTTATTTTTATTTATATTGTTCTGGTTATCGACTTGTTGGATTTATTCATTAATATGCCTTTTCCATTGTTAAATATATTTGTCCATTCTTTTCATATGATGACCTATATATTTTAAATACTCTTAAGGTATAAAGTAAAAAAAAAAAAAAAAAAAAAATTCCTCTTTTTAAATATTTACAAAAATTAAAACATCGAATTTTACCAAACTGGAAAAAAGGTCTTGTACAAAAACTAAAATCCAATGAAAAGCATATATGCTTCTTATTAGATGAAATTTGTAAAAAAAGCTCAGGCTGTTAAAAAATTAGAAGCGAATGATTCATACTGCAGTTTAGGTAGCCTCGAAGAGAGACCGCGAGAACCACAAATATAATGGGGAAATATGACATAAAAAAAAAAGAGTTTCATCGTCTTGTTTAAAAGCAAATACTGCACAAAGTAGACAGCCATAAGAAAAACTAAATACTTTTCTTGACATTATGTTAAACTTTTATGAATAAAAATAACAATTTTTCAAATTTATATTAAATTCTTCCATTAAAAAAATATAGAAGTCTATTATCTTAATAGATAGTCACCCTTTTGGGTGAAATGTGCTTTAGCACACTGCTTGGCGTCTTGTTTGCAGTTGGCTATAAATATGCCAAACTTGGCAACCTCGATGTTTTTCAATCTTTAAACGATCAATCTACGAAATGTGACAACCTTTTAGCGACTTTTTAAAAATTCGTCAAGTAGTGGAGTAAACCGCGTTTTCATCACATTTTTATTTCATAAAGTAAAGTAAAGAAAGTTATGACTATCAAAATTTATAAGCCAATAATGAATAATGCAGTTTTGCTAGTGTTAAGCGTATCTTCCTAGTATAGGGTTCCTATACTCTGAGAATAGTATAATCTAAATTACTGGAACTTTATTTACTTCACTTCAACTGTTTTATGTCCTGTGTTAATGCTGTTTTTATATGTTACATTTTTTTTTTTTTTTTTTTTTTTTTTACTTTCTCTTACCTATAGAAAAAGTATAGGTAAGGTTGGTAAAAGGTAGATAAAAGTAATAATAGAAAAAGTATTATTTTTGCGTCAAATTTTCGGAAGTGAGTTTTTATTCTATTCACACATTTTGAGATCTTTTGAATCCGAAAATCATGTTTTTAGCGGCTGGTCTGTGTGTCGGTATGTGTGTCTTTGTGTTTGTGTATGTGTATGTCTGTCTGTTATCAGCATAACTCAAGAACAAATAGTAACAGAAAGTCCAAACTTGGTATTGTAACTGTGTATCATATAAGGATGCTGCACTAAACTTTTCATTGAGATCAAGCAAATAGTTCATGTACAGGGACATCCAAGAGAATTATAATACATTACGCCTATGGGGAAATTGCAGGTAAGTAGAGTTTAACATTTATAGACTGCACTAAACGAAACGAACATATATATTTCTATATGCGTAAAAGCATGATTTATGTAGAATATGGTATGGAAATCTTTAACTGTTTGTTTACAGTGCGACAATACTTGAAAATTGATGGAAGTGTATTTTAGATTGTGCCGTGTGTTATTAATATAGGATTATATTTATGCGCATCATGTGATGTGTATATGACATTCAGAAGTTATATACAGGGCTGCCAATATTTAAGCGATAACATTCTTTTTAATTGTTAGTGGAAGTGGTTTAATATGATACTAGTTAATAAACGTGAAAATTTCACTTATCACGTGCAACTTAAATCTTTTCACTACATAAAGTTTAAAACATTCCTGTTTTAACATTTCGCATTGCTCTTCAGTTTAAAAAATCCTGTTCTAATCAAATATTTTTTGGTCGGAGGGGAAGGGGGAATAAATTTTATGAAATTTCAATATACAAAATTTAAGCGTGCTCCATATAATAAAAATAAAATCCCAAGATTTTCCCTAATTTTAATCTAAATATGACCAAAAGAATGTGAGGAATGATTAAAAGAAAGAATTTGTAGGTAAGAATGGAGAAAGAAAGCATACATCAATACTTTTCATACATATATTTTTTTAAAATTTGATCGCTAATTTGTATCTTCAACATACTTTTTTACAAACAACATAACACAAAGATCATCATTCGACTAATATTTATTTAACAAAACGGTATTAAGCGCAAATCTTTTAAATACTGATTATTACTAGAGCTTCAATAATTTTACTGCCGACTGTACATAGCATCGAGCATCGATAACGATAATATTCCATTTCAATCAAAATATGATAGTTGCGCCATCAATAATCTATCGATGAATATATATATATATATATATATATATATATATATATATATAACAGAGGTTTTTTATTTATAACACTATCACATAAATTAAATCACATAAATTTATAAGGCAAAATAATTTAATTTAAAATAAATTTTACTAATGTTTTATGTTTTCTTTATATTCTATAATTATAATTTTATTTACACTTAGAAATAGACTATGCTAATTAAAAATAAGTGAATAACAACATTATAACACTATTATATCAAAATAGTATATTTCAACAAAAGTATACTGTTAAATAAATAAATAAAAAATAAGAATGAATCTAATACTTTAGCAAGTTAATTTGCTTAGTAAATTTCTTATAATAAATTATACTATATAAATTTTTACCCGTATAAAATATCAATACTTTCAGGTTATTCTTTCTAAACTATTTTTATCTATAATATATTATAGTATGGAAATGAAATTTCAGAAATTATAATAATTAGATAAAAAAAAAAAAAAAAAAAAAAAAAAAAAAAAAAAACTTTTTTGATTTTAAATATCTATCTCCATCTTTTCTAAACGAAGTTTTCAAGTGATAAAAGTTAATTTTTAAAGAATAATATATATGTTTTATATGGTAAGAGATGGCGCCACAACATAAAATCCTGAAATACCATTGTGTAAGGAAATTTTAGGCGAAAATGCATATGACGGTAAAAGATAAGAATTCGCGAATTGGTTTATTTTAATTACATTGCCTTGGAAAGTATGAATCAATGAATTAATTGTATAAATTATTTTTATAATTGAGCTTTAATTAGGCGTCTGCCATAGACATATGAAATACTAATGTCGTCTTCTCGAACTCCGTCATCGGTATTCGTATTGCACTGCATAAAGAGAAATGAATTATTCCCGTTCCGAATTGGTTTAAAATTTTCTTGCGCATGCCCAGATCGTGCGATTTTGGTCTTGCAGAAAGTGCTTTGTGTTTTAATATTATAGATTTTACCATGTCCAAGGAAGCTGCTCAGGAATTGAAATGAATTCCTCATAGCCATATGCTAAATAATGTATTTTTAAGCTAAATATTCATCGCTTGTTTTTTTGTGTATTTAGGTGTTTTGAGGCTCTTTGAACACCGAAATCTAGTTTTTAACGTTTGATCTTTGTCATTATCTTTTACAGTAAATTAAAATTATATGATTTCAGGCAATCCAAATGTTGTATTTTAAAGATAATATGAATTTGTTTGATCAAGATTGATAAGTTTCAAAGAATGTTGCGTGTGAATGTTGTCTGAGTAATTTTGAATGAAATTTTGAATTTAATAACAAATTTGAATTCTATATAAATGTGGGTACAATAAGGAAACGGGGGGTTGAGGAGGGCGGTAGACCCCTCATACAGAATTATTTGTCAAATAAAGCTATTACGAAGTATAATTTGAATTATTTGAAAATAGGTTTACATAACAGTACTCGTTATCTTGCCGCTTAAACTCTAATCTGCATTTGCAGTATTAAATTTCAGCGTAAGAGAAAGTCGTGTGAGTGGCACACGAGATTATTATTATTATTTTATGGATAACAAATTTAATTTTTTGCCTAAGGTTTATACATTGTTTATGGACTACTCGCCCAAAATTTTCCTCTTTTCTTGTTTCTGTTTCCCTTTTAGTTTAAAAGTTAATCTTTTTTTTTTTTTCTTTTTTGAATTTGCTAGTTAAATATTGTAATTTCTTATAAAAGGTATCCCTTTAAGAGTAATCGCCATTTTTAGCATGTCTACAAAATTTTTAAAAGTCCTTCAGCAAAAATTACTTAACTTTTCCTATTTCTTTTCAGTAATATTTGTCATAATTTCCTTGGCAACTTCACAAACTATGGACATATCATTGAAAGATAATCTTAGTGGTGAAATCACTGAAAATCCTGCAAAGATTAATGGTCCTTTCAACATTTTTAAGGATGATCAAAAAGATGAACCTACCACTGTAGATGAGAAAGAACCTACCAATGCAGATGAGAAGTATGACAAATCATTAATTAATGATCATACAGTTGAATCACCCAGAACAGTTGAATCAGTGGATATAGTTGAATCTGTAGATACAGTTGAATCAGTGGAATTATATGATTCAACTGACTCAGTAGATGATTACTCAGAAAACGGCACCATGGATGACCTTTTTGATATGAGATTCAACAATGGGAATGACACTGAATCTGAATATAATCCTACATTCCTTTTCATACCGCCACGGACTAAGACTTTTTCCATTCTTGTGCGAGAATTCCACCAGTGCGTGTCTTGCCGTAAGTAACCTATAAAATATTTCTCTAACGTAGACTAGTTACGATTAAATTTTGTAGAAACGATACGACAGTGACTTAATAAAATACACAAGGATAAAAAACAATACATAAGCAATATTTAAGTGCGTGGACTCAGTTTAGTGATCTAATAATAATAATACAAAAATGACGACATTTGTCTGATGAAATCATTTTATTCAAAAATCTATTTTTAAAAGTTGCATCTTTACAATCTTTGCAAGCGTCATTTTAAACTTAGCAATACTTTAGATATAAACAAAATATGAACTTTTGTTATAAATTCATTTAAAAACAAAATAATAAAAAAAGTAATCAAAATAGGTACTAAGTTTTTTTGACAAAAAAATTATGCCAAAAAGAATAAACAAAATAATTAATAAAAATATATCGCCAACATTCTTGTTGCAATCGCCAACGCAAAAATTTTAAAATCGCCTATGTTAAAGCTATCCTGTCTTGGGAAGTATGAAAACTGGGTCGCCAAACATGAATATTATTTTGAAGCTTTTCTTTGAATTTCAATTAACTATAATTTGTGTTGCATTCCACAAAAACTAATAATAATTTGGCATCGGATGAATTAAAATTTAAATTGGGTGGTGAAATTGGTATAAGACTTATAAGTTTCAAATTTTAAAGATAAATAAGAAAAAAAGAAATTGCAAAAGTTTCGCACGGCTTTGCTATTTTTTATAATTTTAGTTTATTTACCTTAGAGAAGCTGTTTAAGGATGAAGCAATTAGTTGTTTCTAATTACCTTATTATTCTTTTTTAATAAATGTTAGTCTAGCAGATTATAACTACAATCTACTGCAATGTTTTCAAATAATTCCTTGTCACCCATTTTTACAATAACTCAAATTTGGATAATTCTGTACTGATAAGTATAAAGGGTTTAAGTCTATATTCTTGATTTTTCAGGAGACGAAAAATAAAATTAAACTTACTAAAAACAAATCAGAAGAATCGATTAGGGAAAAGGGATTATGTTGATTTATACCCTTTATACCATTCAGTGATTGTCAACCTTCGATTAAAAAAAGGAAAATTAAATATTTTATATCATGCATGAATGGTAAATTTCTGACTTGAACCTTTTTTTACCAATCGATTTTCTCAAAGACTAAATGACATAGACTTAAATCCTTTATACCAATCTATTGAAAATTTTTTTCTGAGTCTGACTATGTACTGAACTCAAAATCGACATTTTTGGACTTAAACCCTTTATACTGATCAGTACAGAATTAGAACCAAAAAGGCACCCCTTCAATTTTTAACTTTACTCCAAAAATACATTAAATTTTGCAGTATAATTTAAGGCCGCACATTCTAGCTGCTTCGGATTTCAAGGATATCATACTGAAAATGCAGTTTTCAAATCTACTTTATTTTTTTCCCTGATCTTTGAATATGCCATCTTTTAATCTTAGGGAGAATTTAAAGTGTATATATATATATATATATATATATATATGTGTGTGTGTGTGTGTCAAAAGAAAGTCGTTGCTGTTTACAAAATTGGATTTATTTTATTTTTTATTTATTTATTTTTTTTTTTGGTGCGACGAATACTTTATTACTTCAATTCACACACAGAGGATTCCGCTTCTTCTTCTTCTTCTTTTTTATTTTAATTTTTATTTTTATTTTAATTTCATTTTTTATTTAATTTTAATTTTTTTTTTTTTTTTTTTTTTTTTAACTCTTAAAGTTTTAATCAATTTTTCGCATCACTTTGTACGGCTTTCATTGTCATAAGAAGTGTTAGATTTTTAAAAGTTAAATTTAAGATATTAATATCTCTTTATTTTTAATATTTGGTTTAATATTAATCTGATTTGTTTTAAAATTATGTATTATATGTTTTAAGATCATATCAGTTAAAGTTCTATTTTTACGAATTGTAATATTTTAACTTCTACTTTCAATGACTAAGAGCACTTGTTAGGTTAACGGTCATTAAGATCATATTATTTTTTATTTGTAAAGGATTTATCTTTTTTCTGTAAGCTTGTAAGTATTTCGTATGGCATTTTCATTTCTTTCTGGGAAATGTTTGTAGAGGCTTACATATATATATATTGTTTAGTAAACTCAGAGCTTTAATTTTCAATATTAAAAAGAAATATTTAGATTTTTTTAATGTATTTTTAATTGCTGACTGCAATAAATTATATTCTCAAGGAATGAAATTAGAAAAAATCAGAATTCGAAAAAATCCATTTTTTAGTCAAACATTCTATAAATAAAAAGTAACGAAAATAACATTACATGATGGGGAGGGGGGGAGGGTGAAACTATAAAACTAATTGGTATACAGTCTTAAGACCTAATTAAAGTCCTCACAGATCTATAAAACTTAATATAAATTAGAGTAACGAACTTGTAAATAGAAAATGAAAATCCTAAATGAAATCTTTTATTAAAAGTTTTAAAATAAAAATACTTTTTTTTTCAGAACTGTTGAAATTTCGTATAAACTGTGCATTAGGTAAAAACAAAAATGCAGACGATCTTTGAAATTTTAAAGAGATTTTTTTTTTTTTTATATTGTATATTTTATTTTTACTTTTCGTAAAATATTACTCATTTAGTGGATGATAATATAATCGATGTGGTATCCTAATTCTAGTAAATGATACCCTAATCGGTTTAATTATGGAATTTTTCATAACACAGCACAGCATTAAATTATTTCCTAAAGTTCTGAAAAACTAGTAGATTTTTGCGTTGTAATGGATATATTTTGCAGTTTTTAAACAGATGGATTATTATTTAACTTTTAGCATCCCATAGTTGGTCCCCTAAATAAATGACTTTTCCGCCAAGATATTAACTCCAAAATTGCAGGTAAAGTAATTAAACTCATTTTTTAATTTAATATATATACAGTCAATAATTTAATAAATTGTACAAAAAATGTCATATCTGAAATTTGCTATTGATTTCAATAACTAGAAGTATGCTTCTTTGACTGATAGTTTAAGATAAAATTGCTGTGACATTTATTTTTAATCAGCCGGTTTCGATACACTGCACACTCTCATATATTTTAAAAAGAAATAATTGTTGAAAAACACAAGAAATTATTCAGTTTGGATACTTGACAATTTAACTATTGTGTTGTAAAACAGCAACAAAGTATGAGATTTTTTTTAACCAATGTATATATGTATCGTAAATGCACACTTAATTAAAATAGAAACGACTGTAGAAGGCAATTCGAACAGTGAGCTCTATTTCGATGCCTTATAGTTTACCTGATATATTTGATGCAAGTTTTATAACATTTAAAAAATAATCTTCTTTTTCCCACCTAGATGCTGACGATGAGGCCAGAAAGTATTATAATCAGTGTCTTCAAAAATTATCACATAGAGTACGTATATGAGTAACTTAATAAACTGCAAAATCTTATTATATATATGCATATGTATATGTTTGCGTATATGTCAAACATTTACAGTCGACAGTAAAATTATTGAAGCACACAATCACATTTTTTTCTTTTTTTCCTTTATATTTTTATCATTATATTACTTTCTTATAAGCAGCATAAAGATTAAGATTATGACTTGACTAATATTTACTTAACAAAACAGTATTAAGTGCACATTTTTTAAATACGAATTATTGCTAGCGCTACAATAATTTTGCTGCCGACAATATTTTAGAGATCCAATTAATTTAACAAGGTTGCAGTTTTTCTTTTTTCGAAAAAACTCCTTATTGGCTTATAACAATAACATAGTTTTGTTTGTTTACTAACATTTGAAAATTCATAAGAAGCATTTTCATAAAAATTAATTTTTCAATCTGGCTGAAATAGTTGAATCTTCAAATTAATTATGGGGCATGCAAAAAACTCCTTATGAAGTTTCAACTCCTGAAAATATTTCAAAACTAACACATTCTTTTATCGATAATTTGCTTAATTTTTACTGCATTCAAATGAACGTTCCACATAAATTTCCCAATATATCCAGCTTTCAACCTATGTAATACAAAAAATCTTTTGCGCACGTGCATAAAATAAATAAAATAAAATAAATAAAAATATATATAAAAGATAAATAAATAATCTATATATTAATAGGCAAGCATAAAATTTGTTGTCCCTTTTTAACATATTAATTATGGGAGTAGAGGGTTGAAAATGGTATCATTCGAAAGGTATGGTTAGCCGGAAGGTGCGAATATAAATATTATTTTCTTACGATGTCAAGAAGGTATTTAAAAATACATTTATTTTTTATGCATTTTCCCCCATTTTTTCCTTTTATACACGTATTCCTTTACATTAAAAAATACCTAAAAGTAGAAAGTTGTTAAATCTGGCAATTTCATAAAGCTCAAATAAAACCATAGACACAGTAATTTGTATAATGTAGCATCACCATACGCAAGCGAAGTGATGACGTCACTGTCTGTCCATGGAGCCATGAAAAAGATTTTCTATGTTAATCATCAATTGGATTTTTTGTAAAAAATTATTAAAAAATAACGGAAATTATCTGCCGATTTTAATTCCAATATTTAGGTATAGTTATATATAAGTTACTGTCTACATGTGTTTGATTGAGTTATTTATTCTGTAAAATTGATAAAATTTTAATTTAAAATCACAAAACTCCAGAAAAAAAAAAAAAAAATGGCAAACTTCCAGTTTTGAATATAAACATAAACATTTCATTTCAAAGGGTGATATTTAAACAATAAATATTCAACTAATATACTAAATAAAAGGAAAATGGATTTGTTACTAACTGCTGCATCTATAAGTAGACGATACGGAAAAAATTCCGATTTCCGTTTTTTGCTGAATTTACATGTTTTGAGCTTTCTTTACGTTTCAATTAACTGAAATTGGCTACTTATTTTTTAAAAAAGTGTTTTTATTGCTAGCTTTTGTGGGTGGAAGAAGCAAGTACAAGACACATAAAAACTTTTGATTTCCGGTTTTCGATGAATTTACACGTTTTGAGATTTCCTTGCATTTTAATTAAGTGAAATTGACTACTTATTTTTATTTTTTAAAAAGTGGATTTATTATTCTTTCCTCTGCATATATAAGTAGAAAATATAAGATTCAGAAAAGTTTTAGATTTTCGGTTTTCGATAAAGTTACACGTTTTGAAATTTCTCAAACTCAATTCGACAATTTTTGAAAAATATCTTTATTTATTTATTTATTTATTTTATTTATTTATTTATTTATTTTTTTTTTTTGTTCAAACACTGTATTTTATGAACCAATCGAATTAATTTAACAGAATTTGATACTTGGTTGGGCCTTGGTTTGACATGGTACCTATTAGCTTCTGGGCTGTATGACACAACAAGGGGCGTTTTCACGTTGCGATTTTCTCTAATTTCAGGAAAGGCTAACATCTACAGAGAGAAATAGTTATATTAAGTAAAACTCTGCTGATTCAGTTAGAGTGAATATCGGCAAACAATTGCCGCAGCTGTGTTTCAATTGCATTCCGTTTAGGACAAGGCAATAACTTTGCTTTGCCTCGCTTTGCAAAAAAAAAATAATCTGGTGTGTCACTCACACGACTTTCTCTTACCCTGAAATTTAATACTATAAATACAGGTTGCAGATTAAGAGGTAAGATAACGAGAACTGTCATGTAAACCTATGCTAAACAATTCAAATTAGACTTCAGAAGAGTTTTATACGATAATTAGTTCTGTGTGAGGGGGGCTACCGCCCCCTTCAACCCCCCGTTTCATTAATGCACCTACATTTATATAGAATTTAATTCGGTTATTAAAAAATAATTCTGTTTTTAAAAAATTATTTATTAAAATTTTTATTTAAAAAAATTATTTTTTATGATAATGCACACGATTTCCATATTAGAGAGGTAGTGTAACACTAAATATCCAAAAAAAGTCCATTTTACTCTCAATATTAAAAAAAAAAAAAAAAAATTCTAAGTTTTCTTTTCGTTAAAATTAAAAAAAAATCTATAACTTTCTTTTAAATTATCACAGATTTATAGTTCAACCATTCGTTTTAAAGGTATTCGCAAGCTCTTTTGAATGATACCCATCATGAAAATTTACTCCCCTCGAGGGGGGAATTCCCCCCCAGGGGGGGAGGCGAGGCTCCTACATACACAAAAAATTTTTTTCAGTTAACTATCTCTATTACAAAAAATATATGTTCGTTTCATTTGGTTTAGTGCAGTCTATAGACGTTAAACTCTACTTACCTGCAATTTCCCCCATAGACGTAATGTATTAGAATTCTCTTGATTGTCCCTGTACACGAACCATTTGCTTGATCTTAACGAAAAGCTTACTGTAGCATCCCTATATGATACACATTTAGAATACCAAGTTTGAACTTTCTGCCATAATTTGTTTTTGAGATATGCTGATAACAGACACACAGACACACAGACACACAGACACACAGACACACACACAGACACACAGACACACACACAGACACACAGACACACAGACACACAGACCATTTGCTAAAAACATGATTTTCGTATTCAGGGGACCTCAAAACGTGGAAATATAACAAAATCTCGCGTTCGAAAATTTGACCCAAAAACAATACTTTCTCTACCTTATGGGTAAGAGAAAGTAAAAATGGTCGATTTTCGACCACTGGGCGATACTAGTAATAATAAATAAATTAAGAAGAAGAAGAAGAAGAAAAAGAAATAAATAGGAAAAGAAAAAGAAAAAGAAAAAGAAAAAGAAAAAAAAATATATATATACATATCAAAAGTGCTCATGTCTCAGTGACAATTGAACGTGTGTATTCTTTGTTTCAGAAGAATGTTTCTCTTACTTTGTAAATTTTTCTGAAAGTTTTGTAAAATTTTGTTGAAAACATTTTCTCGTTATAAACAAAAACGTGTAAAAAATTAATAATTTTAGAATATAAAATATATCTTTCTGAATAATCGTGCAACCTCCACAAAAACATATACGAATATTGTAAAAAGTAAGTAAGATCATGTTTTAAAATTGCAAATCGTTTGTAGTTTTTTATTATATAGGGCAATTCAAATTATTTGTGCTTTTCATTAATTTGTGGTTTAATTTTACTTGCGACTAAATCGACACTCTACAGTATGAGGGCTGGAATGTTCCTTACATGTCTGAAATTCAAAGCTCTTTCATCAGTATTTATTTAGAAATTAAGAAACAATGTCAAAAGAAAAAAAAAAAAAAAAAAAAAAAAAAACTGATAATTTGATTATTTGCCGTATGAACAACAGCTTATATGAAACAAATTTAAAATAATGTTATCACATGAAATATACTAGACATTTGTATATTTTTCCATATTTTTAATATATATTCATGCATACACATATATACAAGGTGTTTAATATATATATATGCAACATTTATATATACATATCTATATCTATATGTATATATAAATCAATTAATACATCTCCCGAATTTACTGTATCCTGCTCTATTTAATCTGTAAAATATAGAAATTGAACGTTATTTGTAGAGAAAAAATATCGCTTACATTTTACGAATTATAAAACTAAATAAATTACAGATTTTCGAAAATTTTATACACATCTTTGCTTTATAAAGTATAAAATGGAAAATTCGAATATTATTTTTAAAAAATTTTGATTCTTCTTTGTCTTTTATTAGTTTATGTTTTCTAAATATTTAGCATCAAGATGTAATAAAGTCCTGCTGTCCTATTTCTTTCGAGGATGAATTCTGCAGTAAAGCGTCTTCTGGAGATATTGATTATAAGACAATTTGTCAAGATCCAGAAAAAGCTTTGATGGTAAATTTTAGAATTCATTTAATTTTCATCTAAGTAAACTTTTGATATAAAATAAATGTTCGATTTTATTGATTGAATTATTATTAAGATCGAAGACATCGGAGCAAGAGAGTGCGGGGATACATTTGTGAACTTCTGAAATATATAGATTTGAAAATTAGCTCAAATACTCAAATCAAAATATATAACCTTAAAGTTTTTGCCAATTTCTTATTACCATTATGAGATATTTTGAATAACAATATGACATTACTTTAATGATATTACTATGATGTATTTATTATTTCCCCCCTCAAATAAGTTCTGGAAACGTTTGGGGCAAAATAAAGCCATATATACTATATGCTGCCACTTAGTAACTTTACAAGCCTATAATATGTATAGGTTATTACAATTTACAATAATAATCAACATATTAATGCGTTGAATTTAATTCATCTCTTTGATGATATAATACACAATGAAATGTTTCTAATTCATCTCTAATTTTAATGTTTTTATTTTTCTATTTCATTTGAAAACTTTATCGAGTAAACATCATAGTCAAAATATGAAGCGCAAGAGCATTCAGTGACTATCATCAGGACTTTTAAGAAGTTCTCCCTGTTTTTTTTTTTTTTTTTTTTGTACGATCCTTTCTTCTGGATCATACCTTGCACTTTCAACCATTTTTTAAACTGTTGTGTCATCTACTCGTAATGATTCTGAAACTTGAGCTAGCATCTGACATGGGTCTTCAGTAAGTAACTCCTGTAATTCTTCGTCTTCAAACTTTTTCGATACGCCGCCAGAGCGCTCTTTATTTTCAAGATTCAAATCATTATTTTTTATGCATAAAAATCAATCTCTGCATGTCGCTTCCGACAGAGCATACTCACCGTAAAGTTCAACAAGAATTCTGTGTGCTTCATCTGCAGATTTCCTTTGAATAAAATAGTGCAGTAAAACTCTTCGCAAATACTCTTTACTTGGCACAAAACTCGATACTTTTAAACTAAGAAAAGACAATCGTTGTTTACACAGTGGCGAATTAACATACACTGAAGTTCAAACTTATCCACAGTACTTCCTTGTAGATGCATCACCATCTGAAATGACATGCATGTAGTCCTGTTAAAAAACAGCAAGAATTTATTCAAGGTCCTTAAAATATTTAATTATTTAAAGTGAAGTTGCTTCACAAACTTTATTTAGAGATAAAAAGGTCTAAGGAGTACAAAAAGAAAAAAAAAAAGTTTAAAAATATGAATCTAGGTGAATATTTAAACTCTTAATTTACCGATTTTTAAATAAGCATAGTATTAATATTAATAATAAATAAACTACCAGTAAATAATAAATAAATAAAATAAATAAATAAATAGAAAATTTGATTAAAAAATTGTTTATCAATTAATCTGAACACCTTCACGTTTCCTTCTATACAGCTTGGTTCAAAATTTATGAGCAAAATGGTAATTGATATTAAGTGCAAATTTCATTGCATTTCAAATCAGTTATTTTCACAAAAATGCTGTTTTATGCCACTATGCGCAAGAATTCGAAAAAAAAAAAAAAACTTATTCATCTTTTGTGGGCAATGAATATCTACAAAACGAATTAATATTTAGAGTAACTAAATTTATTTATTCAAAAATATCTGCAAGTTTGACTTTCGATTTTTTTTTAATTTAAAATGTTTACATTTTAGATATTTAAAAAAAATATAATAAATTTTAAAATATTTCTAAATCTTTAATTCTTTATCTAGAGTAAGGTTTTTGCAAAAAGTTAAGGACACCACAAAAAGCCATTAGTTTAACTTTGTGGTAAGATATCTAAGTGACAGTGTCATATAATTCAATATATATATATATATATATATATATATATATATATATATATATATACGTTAAATTGTGGTTTTATATATTTCAGAATATATTTTTTGTGGAAAAAGCTTTTACTGTTTGATTTGCTTATAAATCAGTTAGTACGGAATAGCAATTCTCATATCTGTACATGTAGTATAAATTGAGAAAGAAGTCTTTTAAATAAAAGCCGTATTTTCATAAAAAACCTACTAGACTCCTTTAAATTCAGTAAAATATTGGAATATCAGACAGTAAATCACAAGCCATATTTGTTCGAAGAAAATCCGTCACAGTACATTTTAATGAAATTTTAGATTTTTAATTTCAAGATCAAATTTTGTATAATCTATTATTTCGGGCAATCACAGACAAACTTCCAGAAATAACAAAATTATCTGTGTTTTATTATATTAAAATATCTAAATCTTGCGCAATTTATTGAAAAATAGAATTCCATCCTTTGCTCCTCTACTTCCGAAAAAAGAAAAGAAAAAAGAAAAAGGCTGTTTAACGCACCCAGCAAAAGAAAGAAAAAAAAAAAAAAAAAGAGAAATCTGTTGATAATCTGTAGATATTCGGAACAAAAATCATAAAATATGCAGGATAACTGTAGTTCAGAAGAAAACAATTTGCAGTTTGGAAGGAGCACTGAGAAAAAATATATACCGCTTTCATCTAGAACGAATAGGTGGTCCTTTTCTAAATCCCTAAACTAGAAATATAGATTTCCGAGCTCTGAGTATAAAGCACGCCAATACACTGAGAAAATATTCTATAACTGAAAAAATAGTTCCATGTCATCCTTATAAATTTCTTATAAAAACATTTCTAGTCCCCTTCGAAAGAGAATTCTAGAGACCTCTATTAGAATTCTTGAGCGTTTGCTTATACTATCGAGGACAAACCTGAAAATATCTCCAAATAAATGTGAATAAAAGAGGCGCGTTTCAGCAGCTATAATCTTGGTTTATGACCCAATTCTAGAAAATTAAGCGAGAATTTCTCGTAATACAAAAGATTCAGAATATTCAGAATATTGTTTCACCATCTAGAAATGTGTAGACTAGAAATTCTTGACCATTTCATCTATTCAGTTTATTGGCGTGCCTTATGAGCATAGCTCGTAAATCTATATTTATAGTTTAAGGATTTAGAAAATGACCATTTATTCATTCTAGATGAAGGTGGTATATTTTTTTTATCAGTGAGATAATTTTTTCCCCTTAAACTTTTTATTGCTCCAAATACCTTCAGATTATCTGTAGTTTTGTGCAGTTTTTTTTTTTCAAGCATTTTACAATATTGTAAGTATGTATGTTATATACAACTTTAAAGTTTGAGTTTTCTTGTTTAATGAAAAAGAAATGATTTACTGTCAATAAAAATGAATATACATTAAAAGCAATTACTATAGTATTCATTCCATATCCAATTTAACCACTTTTTTCTTTATATATGAAATGGCTTCTGTTAATATACAGATTAGGCAAATAATAATAAAAAAAAATGAATATACATTAAAAGCAATTACTATAGTATTCATTCCATATCCAATTTAACCACTTTTTTCTTTATATATGAAATGGCTTCTGTTAATATACAGATTAGGCAAATAATAATTTAAAAAAAATCACTTTGTAATACATAAAACTTTAAAATTAGATTTAGAAAAAAAAAAATGAATTTTTAGTAGCCAATAAATTGACAGAAATAAAACTATGTTATAAGTATAAATATTTATCAACTATTAACTATTTCGTATAAATGATATTTTTTAAAATTATGAAAACTATTCAAACAAACTTTATAAATATTTTACTTTGTCAGCTAAAGTTTCTGTCTATCAATTAAGGAAAAAAATTGGGTCCACTGATTGTATTATTAACTCATTTTTTTAGTTTCTTTGCCGCGCCTAATAATAAATTAGTCTGTATTTAAGATAAATCGTTTATTTTGTGTATTGAAATTGTAATTATTTTTTCATTGTAGGTTGGTGACTGCTTCTGGTTTAAAATTGAGAATAAGGTAAAATATTTTTGTATTAAAATGTTATTTTTATATAACAGTGTGCAAAACGTAAAGAATTCCTGATTTCGCAAGCATTTCGTAAACATTTAATTGAGAAGCACGAAATCCATGCTACGAAAGCAAAATGTAGTGATTGAAGGGTAACAAAAGCATAATATATATATAAAAAAAATGAGTAATATAAATCAATATGGATATATAATTAACAGAAATTTGAAGAATCACATTCTTAAAAATAACAAACGTGCTGCCAATCCCTATACATGTATTAGGTGTACCGAAAAGTTTTTAATTTGTAAAACGGCACTGGAAATTTTTAATAAAAAATATTTATGTTATATTTTAACAAACATCTTCTTAAAAGTTATATAAATGTTGGTACCAGTGTTAGTATAATATACTATATGAAAATAAAATAAAATTAAATAAAATTAATAAAAAGAGGGACAAGAATACTTTTAAATGAGCACTGGTGCAAATGTCAAAAACATAAAACTACTATGTTGTGGCGAACATATGACTTTCTTCTATATTTTCCTATACAAATTCTCCCAATAAAAATAATTTATTAAAATTATTATTTTAAGCCCCAGTTATCATTTTACATGCACAAAAATTTTATCAAAATATCTTTGCAAGTATAAATTCATTTTGGTGTAAATTTATCCAAAACGTCCTCAGTCATATGAGAAATAACAGAAAGTGAGTAAAAGTAGCATCAACTTTAGATCGATATACACCCAATTAACCCACTCACGTTATGAGCACTTACCAATATATAAGCTGTTATATATAGTCTTCTTGTGAATGGGAGAAATTGCACAGTAGTAGCAGCAGGGTGATACGTACGACAAAATCTAATCCACAATAATTCGTGTCAAGATTAGTATAATCAAATATAAATTTTTGCAGAATTTCATCCATTATTTGTGAGATACAGCGCCCACAAAATTGTTTTAACACATTTTCACAAGCGCACATCTTCTAAATAATCTTCAGGACATCACAAAATAAGCGAAAATATTGAAAGCCAAATTCGAAGAATTTCACATGTTTAATGCTATTATTATTTTCAGTATATATATATATATATATATATATAAGTTAACAACGTATTTTCACATTTTATATTTTTAATCAAAAACATCTCTTTGGATTAGCAATACTAGATTTTCTTTTAATGAAACTATAAATGCATTATTATTATAGTTTTATGTATTTAATATTTAAAAAAAAATAATCTAGTGTGTCACTCACACGACTTTCTCTTACCCTGAAATTTAATACTAAAAATACAGGTTGCAGATTAATAGGTAAGATAACGAGTACTGCTATGTAAACGTATGTTAAATAATTCATATTAGGCTTCTGAAAAGTTTTATATGATAATTAGTTCTGTGTGAGGGGATCTGCCGCCCCCTCAACCCCCCGTTTCATTAATGCACCTACATTTATATAGAATTTAATTCGGTTAAAAAATAATTCTCTTTTTAAAAAATAATTTATTAAAATTATTATTTAAAAAAAATTATCTTTTATGATAAGGCAGACGATTTCCATATTAGAGAAGTAGTATAACACCAAATATCCAAAAAAAGTCCATTTTATTCTCATAAAAAAAAAAAAAGTACGATTTTTTTTCTAAGTTTTTTTATCGTTAAAAGTAAAAAAAATCGATAACTTTGTTTTACATTATCGCAGATCGATGGTTCAACCATTCGTTTTAAAGGTATTGGCGAGCTCTTTTGAAAGATACCCATCATGAAAATTTACTCCCCTCGAGGGGGGACTTCCCCCCCAGCGGTGGAGGCGAGGCTCCTACATACACATTTTTTTTTTTTCACAGTTAACTGTCTCTATTACAAAATATATATATTTGGTTTAGTGCAGTCTATAGTCGTTAAACCCTACTTTCCTGCAATTTCCCCCATAGACGTAATGTATTAGAATTATCTTGATTGTCCCTGTACACGAACCATTTGCTTGATCTTAACGAAAAGCTTACTGTAGCATCCCTATATGATACACATTTAGACTACCAAGTTTGAACTTTCTGCCATAATTTGTTTTTGAGATATGCTGATAACAGACAGACACACAGACACACACACAGACACACACACACACACACACACATACATACACACAGACACACACACACACGCACACAGACCATTTGCTAAAAACATGATTTTCGTATTCAGGAGACCTCAAAACGTGTAAATATAACAAAATCTCGCGTTCGAAAATTTGACTCAAAAACAATACTTTCTCTACCTTATGGATAAGAAAAAGTAAAAAAATGACCTTTTCGTATCTTATATATATATATATTGTTCACTCAAAAGGGGAAAAAATGTAGATTAATTAGCTTTCAATATTTAGCAGAATTCTTGGTTATTCTTGGTTCATTAATTTCTTATATTTTCTTAGGCTTCCCATAATTTAATTTTTCAATTCAAAGGAATTGAAAAATTAAATAAAAATAGAAATACTTGTAGCATATAATTAGTTTTAAAAGGAATATAATACGCTATGCATATCTGATTGATTTTTTTCTTTAAATCTCCCCGAAAATCTTGCTTATGAATTCATATCTGAATAAAATAATTTTCTTGTTGTTAGTGGTTTTATTATATTAGAGTAGATATATTTAGAACGAATTCATTTTCTACTTAAACGAGAAAGTAGGTCTTTTTTTTTTTTTTGTAAATAACTGTCTTAGAATTTTAAAAATCTGTATATATATGCAATTAAATATAACAAAGTTAAATACATTTAAAATAAGTAAATAAATAAATAAAAAGTTTAATTTATTTTTAATTGCTTCTTGCTAAGACAACACCCCCCCCCCTCCCCCAGTCGCCAATCTTAAAATTACTCCACGTTGAAAAATTTTGCATTAAACTGCAGCATTCAAGCATAAAGATGACTCCACAAAGTAATACACTAAATGTTGAGAATATATTGTTAAATTGTAATAATGTATAATTGATAGAAACAAATACAGATTTTTTTTTCAAAAATTAAAAATTCGTGTTTGGTTTTTATTTAAACTGTTTTCGAAAATTTTTAATGTACTGCTTAATATTATTGCAGTGTTGCCAAGAATTCTAGTTTGACCCGGAGCATTGTTAGTACTAGTACCCACGTTTCTATACTTTCACTGTATAATAAAAATGTTGCATTCGGTCGGAAATTTTCGATTTTGAGTTTTCGTAAGATTTACATATTTTAAGGCCTCCCGAGTTATTTATTTATTTATTTATTTATTTTTAAGCTTGTGTGCATGTGTACGGGAAATTCTCCGTCTATCATATCGTCAAAACGAAGATAATAAAGACAAATAAAAATAGAAGGACAAAACTTCAGAGTTAAGACAGCTCTAATGTACAAAGTATTTTGGCAACTTTTGACGAAAGCTGGAAAAAGAAAAGTGGGACCGTAAGCCGTGTCTCACAAACGAGTCTAGCGATTTTTTTTTTTTTTTTTTTTTTTTTTTTTTTGTTGTTGTTGTTCAAAGTTACGTCATAAACACTCTTTTAGATGATAATAAAAAGGCGCAACATAATTGGCGTTTTGAAGTAGTAAGTACAAAACTTTTAATAAACCCCATAAAAAGCAATAAACTCGCAACAATCGTTTCAGGTCAAAAGAACACACGACCCTTCGTCAGGTGATCAAAGTAGGCACGAGTGCTACAAACAAACCTGATTTTGTTCGCCTGACGAAGGGTCGTGTGTTCGTTCGACCCAAAACAATTGTTGTGAGTTTATTCAAAGTTTTGCACTTATTACCCTTTTAGATGTCCTTTAGTATGTATTAATTGGTTAGTTCAGGAAAACTGATAGGTGGTCTGCATAAGTAGGCCAATTGTCTCATGAGTACGTTTTTTTAAGAACGGCTCTGCGGATTTCCTTCAAACTTTCCACATTCACTCTATTTTGGATATCTTTTCGTATGTAATTGTTATTTGCCGGTGAACAGGTGAGTTTGCCAAAAACGGTAATGGGATTGAAAGTCGATATATCAAAAATGTACTATTAACTTAAATAATAAAGAATATTCACCAATCTGAAACGTTTAATAAATAAGATGAACATTAACAAATTTAATGTTAAATGGAAAAATGGTCAAAACTAGAAGTATCTCTTGTCAGGAAACTTACATCCTTCCTAGAGTAGAGAAGTGCATGACTTCAAAGACTCTAGAGGTATTTTAGTGTTATCTACAGTGTACCGATAACACAGTAAAATACCGATTTTGAGACAAGACCGAAAACGAAGAAATAAAGACAAATAAATAAACAAAATCCAAAGATAAACCACTACATAAACCTAAAAACATACTTAACATACTTACACATGCTTAAATGCATTGGATTCTCATAACAAGTTGAGTTGCTATCATCAATTTACTAAGTTAAGGAGAAAAACAAATTATGTATGATTAAATTTTATTATTAAATAACACAACTGGATTTCTGATGAAAACGGTAAGGTAATCCATATTCTGAATGGATATAAAAATTAAGTATTAGAAGAGAAGATGATTTAAATATAGTTAATAAAGGATTTAATTATAATTAACAGAACTTTACGTTATCGTTTTTAGTTTATCAGATTAAATATGGAGAAAGATTAGAAGTGGTAAACCATCTGTTGGTAAAAATCATAATCATTCTATTACAAAATCACTGCAAAAATTTATTAAAAATTACTTATATTTTTAACTTTATCAAAATTAGACGAACAAAAAAAAGTTAGAAATATTTCTACGCGTCAAAAATTATTACTTTTAATAAGCAATTTATTTTACATTTTATAATACATTTAAATAACCATATTGTTTTAGTAAAAAAATATAAAAATAAATTACTATCATAAAATAAAAATTTATAAGTTTATATATATATAAATTATTTATTTAAATTCAATTCTAAAAGTATTTAATAAATAAATAAATTAATTAAATAAATGAAGGTATAATGCTTAATTTTCAGATAAGAAGGCGTTTTAATTTTCTTTAGCACAAGGGAAATTTCTCAGAATGATATATTAATTTAACTTAGAATTTTATTTTAAGAGGCAGTTATTTAGGAAAACAAAATTATCTCACGTCTACTATTCCCATAATCTATTTTAAATTTGAAAAATGTTGTTAAAAGTAATATAAATTCAATGTATAAATAATGTATATTAATGTTATTACAGGATGCAGATGACATCAAAGAGTACAGGGTAAGTAACTTCATAGTTTTCAACACTCTCATTATATATATATATATATATTGTTTTTTAAATCAGTTTATGTTTAAATTACTAAATTGAAGATATCTGTAGATATGCCAAAATGTTACGCTTCTCAAATGCCATAAAGATATTTGAAAAAAAAAAAAAAGAAAAAAGAAAAAAAATTCTTAAATAACATTGCTCTGAAAAAAAAAAAAAAAAACCATTGAGCTCTGATACTATTCTTGCTGATTCTTATGTAAAATGACTTCCTGAATCCGAATATGACTTCCATTTTACCCAGTAACCCACCGTTTTCAAGAAACACCACTCCCTTCCTCAATTTTTTCCTCTGTTCGAAAATTTTATGACCATGAATTTGATTTGATGAATGAGAAAGGATTAATTTAACACCTAAATAAAAAAAAAATATGAAGTTTAAAAAATAATATTAATAACAGATTAAGAAAATATAAGGTATGTAATACATAATTTCTGTGGCAAATCCCCCCACCCACCCAAAATGTTTCCCTTCTCGCAAATTGTTTCCCTTGTCGCGTTAGAATTTTCCATTTCTGTAGCCCCTCAGAAGATATTTAACGGTTAAAATAATCCCCCTTCCTAAGAATCAAATTGATAGCCATAAAATCACCAAAAAATGATAAAAATGGAGGTCGATTCCAAAAAACGGTGGGTGTTAGGGCAAAATGGGCGTCATATTCGGATTCAGGAGGTCATTTTTCATATGAATATGCTGAAATGGTGTCAGAGGCAATTTTCATGCCGAGCAATGTAATTAATCCTTTAAATTCTTAATTAATTAAAATACTCTATAATATTTTTTATGTGAACGAACACTTTAGCTTAACTTAATAAATTAATTAGCACAAAAATTTTAAAATATAGAATTTAAAAATTTTTCATTAAATTTCACTATTTTTTTTAATTCCTAGTGTAGAAATATTACTTTTCATTTAGTAGCCGGTATCAATTACTTAAATATGATATAAAAATTATTTTGTAATTTAATCCGTTGTTGAGATTTTGTAAGCTTCAATTTCTAAATGAATTGGTGCATATACAAAATAGTTCTTAAAAATATTTACAATAATACTATGTAGATATTTTTTCTCACCTTATCCACATGTAAACACCTTATCCACACATTCTCACCTTATCCACATGCATTATCCACATGTCCTTGTATTATGCATTTAGATTTTATATTCATTTTAATACTTCGATAGATACTATAACGGCAAATTAATATTAGTTTATTAAGTGCTCGATAATCCAAAATTGTTCCTAATATTTTTTGGAAGAAATAAAAAAGAGAAAATTTTGTTCTCCAAAAGATGTCATTAATTTCATTTAAAAAATAAACATTCACGTAAATGAAATTTGTTTTATATTTACAAATCTCTCTTCCTCTTTTTTGTGTCTGAAATTACTGTTTGAAGTAATCGGTGCTAATGTATCATGCCATGAATAGTATAAAAGATGCGTATTTGCATACTAAATATTATTATTCAAATTCAAATTTTTACTGTTAATTTTCTATCACACAGCCAAATACAATAAAGTGCAGAAAAATATTAAAACAAAGCAATTTCAAGTGATTAGAAAATGGAATACACAGTTAATCAAAATATTAAAAGGAGATTTAACGCCTGGTAATTGAACAACAAGAAAAATCTTTTACATATAGAATGCAAAAAAATAAAAGTGAAAATGCATTTTGAAGTTTACATTTGTTATTGGTGCTCTGTATGTTGGCACTTTATACTGTAATAGAGATATTGTGAAAAAAAAAAAAAAAAAAACACTGTTGATATAATAATAGCTATTAAAATATGTCAATTAAAGCAAAAAAGCAGTATTTATAAATCATTTTAAATTTAAATCTGAAAGTTTTAAAATTTAAGCTGAAATGGTAATAAAGGAATGTAGAAAGGTGCAATGTGTACGATAATGAAATTTGCAAGCTTTCAATTTTTTCGAGAAAAAATATTTTAGCACGAGTCTTCACCAAGTGAAAAAAAAGCAGACACGTAGAGCATAAATGTGCCGTACTTTTCATGTAGAAATTAAGCAAAACTGTAGACTTAAAAAATATTACTACTCAAAAAGAGTATCTAAGAGTTTGAAGTCTGAAATTCAAATTAAATAGCAAAGGTTTAGTTTGCGCAGTTTAACCTTTCATTTATTTAAATATCTATGACGCCATTAATACTTCAAAAGCTAGCTCAGAAAACGGAAATAATGAATTTTAGTTTAAATTAAGGAATATTTGTTTTTAGTTTTCGAAAATTACCGCACAAAAATATGTTATATGTAGATTTTTTGAGGCGATAACATTTAAGTATTTTCTTTTATATTATATTTTTCATAAAGGGGTTGAATTACTTTGATTTTGAATATATCCTTATGTATACTATTATACTCTGTCAAAAACACTGCACCTAGTTAGTAATACAATGCCATTAGTTGTTGGTCAGTTGCACAGGAAGGATACTATTTCAAACCTCGGTTTTGAAATTATTGAACTGGGTTCTGTGTCACCCTATTATAGAATGATGATAGAAACTTTATTAATGAATGAGAGACTTTACATTATGATGACAAATGCATTTGGGCACTTTTAAGGAATATCTAAAGGAATATTTGATAGATTTCCTTGAAACTTCATGGTTGTAAAGAACTTGTTATACCACATACATTTCAGCAAAAGGTTTGTCCTGAAGGCAAATATGAGCAATTATAAATTAAAGAAAAAACAGTATGACATTTGATATTACCCTGCAAAAATAATGCTTAAAATACGCTGTAGCTGAAACATATGATAATGAAGCTTCTACTAATTACACAGGTATACAAAGTTATGTTAGCAAAATTTAATTTCATAATTTTAGGTGATATATATGTTTATTTGGCATGCTGAAACCGAAAATAAAGCCAGTTTTTCTCTACAGTTTTCTCACTTGTGAATTGTGTCTCTATAGATCACTTATAGAGACACATTTTTTCGTTTTCAGTAGTTTTTAGTATGTTTCCATGATTAATTAAATTTATGGAAACGTACTATAAAAGTTACCATACATTGGGGAAAGAGTTCTGGAAGAAGGCGACTACTAACTGCACTCGCTTATTTTCCCCCCACTTTAAAAAGTACCAACTGCCCTCGGACATGCAAACGCCTCCTGCTACCTGAAACCCCCGTTATGAATTAGATCCTTCCACTGATAGCAATGAAATAGAAAACGAACAATGCAATGGGAAACCAAAAATAAATAAAGAAAGAAAGAAAATCACTGGACATCCCTACCTCGCTGTGCATGAATCTGAAAATGCACGTAACTCGGTTCAGCGGCAATCACTATCACGCACGTTAAAAGAAAAAAAAAATCACTAGGCACCCCTACCTCGCTGTGCATGAATTTGAAAACGCACGCAACTCGGTTCCGCGGCAGTACTATCACTCACGTTAAAAAAAAAAAAAAAAAAAAAAAAAAAAAATCACTGTACACTCCTACCTCGCTGTGCATGAATCTGAGAACGCCTGCAACTCGCTTCTGCAGTAATCACTATCAGACACGTAAAAAAAAAAAAAAAAAAAAAAAAAAAAAAAAACTTCACTGGACTCCCTTACCTCGCTGTGCATGAATCCTGAAAACGCAGGTAACTCGATTAAATTACAAATAAAATTATAAACTTCCAGCTAGGGCAGTTAGTATAATTCCACCAACAAACTTTTGGGTTCTTTCTATTCCGAGCGAAGGGGTGGTAAGATAAAAACTTGCAAGAGAGTAAGCGAAAAAAGGATTAAGAGTAGCGAGTGCAATTGGTATATTTCGAGTGCAGTTGGATAACACACCTGGAGGAAACTGAGTTGGTAGACACCTTGTATAGACAACTATCTATACTTGATATCGAAATACTGGCTTCAGTTTCGGTTTCAGCACACCATAGATCCTAAAAATCAGCTAAAATTATCAAATAACAATTTTAGATGTAGACCTGCGTTTATTTATATCTAAAAAGTAGATATTTTCATAAAGCTATAGTGAGATGAAAAAAAAAATCGATTATAACATGCAAGATATTTAATCTAATGCAATGATACTTTTAGAAAACTTGACATACTACATTAGACACAACATACTGTAACTAAAATGTAAAAATAAATAAATAAATAAATGTCTGATGACATATGAGCATTTTTACTAAATAATTTTTTTACCGTTCATATACAAGCGTTAACAAGATACGATTTTCATAATTATTAGCCAAGTATGTTTAGCTACCTTTATAAAAATGCCATAAAATATCGTTAAAGTACTTACAAATTTAAGGGTAACCCAATACTTTTACAGTGTGTTTAAATTCAGAAGAAATTATATAGTTTTGAGAAAAAATATTTCAATTTTCCCACACTACATAGATATAAATAAACAATTGCTAATATTGTTGTATAACATGTTGTATTTCGAGCATTGTATTATAAAAACTATTTTATATATAAGTACATTGTTTCAGGAATGCAAAAAAGAAATCCTGGACCGTTATTGTACGGTTAAATCTTCTTCAGAAACAGATTTAGACATGTAAAATACAGATGCCTTTGAATGAGAGCAGATAGAACATGTTTTCTGCCTTATTCGGTGGTTATTCTTTATGACATTTAGCTGTATTTGTATGCTTGATAAAATGTGAAAATAAATATTATATGAAAGCAAAAATGTTTATATATTTATTTGCAAACAAATGACATTGATGTGATATTTGAATAAAAAATAAAAACAATTATCTATTTTTTTCCCTTCTTCTTTTTTTAGTTTGCACCAACATTACATGAAGAAATATGGACTATCCCTGCATACTTAAAAAAAAAAAAAAATCGTTTAGCTTTTACACTACTTTTTCTTACCATGCATACAAAAAAGTTAACTGCCTTATATTCATAATAAAATCTTACTGTGCACGTGGAAGTTTTTCGTGGATCGTTTTCTCGGATACGGTATAACTTACAAGGAAACATTCAAAAGGTGTCGTCTTCAAAAAATATTGAAAAAAAAAAAATGTGATTTTACTCTTCATAAAACACCAGGAAGTGAACAAATTATCGTTTAAAATTCATTACAGCGACAAAAAAAAAAAAAAAAAAAAAAATCAAAAATAAGCATTTTTGGCGATTTAGCACTATTAGGCGTTCAGTTCGCTAGCAGCGATATTGCCGTGTACGAACAGAACCGTGTTTTGTTTCTCCGCCAAGTACTCAAAATCAATCGCCTAACAATGTGAAATCGCCAAATATGCTTAATTTTTATAATTTTTTGTAGTCGCTGTAATTCATTTCAGTCGATAATTTTTTCACTTTCTGGTGTTTTAGGAAGAGTAGAATCACATATATTTTTTTCAATATATTTTGAAGACGACACCTTTGGAATGTTTCCTTGTTAGTAAAGCACGTTCAATCGATTATATTGAATAAGAAAGTATAAGATCCATTAATTTCTTTTGTAGCTTTTATATGATTTTGTCGATCTATCCGGATTTTTAGTTTGCTATATAAAGCTACACCATTCAACTTACCGCTACTAAAATTGTTACACTTACCAATCAGGACAAAATCTAGCTAACGCCGTATTTTTTAGTTCGGGCAATTGGTTCAAAAAACATTAAATAAAAACCCCATTTCAACTTTAAGATTATTAATAAGAAAATAAAAACAAATTGATGCGAAAAATAAATAAATACGTGTATACATATATACAGTACCTGCAGCTTATTAAAATCACATTCGTTCTGATTAAAAGTGATTTTATTAAGAGGCTGATTTTTATACCCGGCGAAAGTTCCTGCACTATAGAAAAGGGTATATTTACCTGAATTTTGAAAAAAAAAATTTCATAGGTACCAATTAATGGAACTAATAAACAATATTAATTAATTTTTAACAGATAATTATTTGATTGTTCCTTCAAAATAAGTGAATTAAGCGCATCCCAATTTCCTATGCGCTCTCCTTTGAGGAAAATCATCAACACTTTGCTAAAAGTTACGCTTTTCTTTTAAAATTAAAATCTTTCCATTTAAGCTTCTTGCTTCTTAGTTATTTCAGAATAAGAACTAAAAATTGTCTTTTCATTAAACATTATAAAAGAAATCACTTGCGAATCAAGTTAAATTTGTAACTTATTGTTTTGAAGAATACTTTCCTTGAAATTATTACTAACAAAAATGATGGAGCGTGTTTAATTGCTGTAAATGTAAAATTTAACGTTGTAAATGTAAAATTTATGACAAAAAGAGATAACGTAGAGATTGCTGTATTTTATTTTCTATTTTATTTCAAAAATAAAAAAAATCACAGTGTAAATAAGAATTTTTTTAGCGTGCATAAATGACATTTTTGCTGCTGAAGAAATTTTTTTGATTTTATTAACCGGCGGTGTTGATTTTATAAAGCGGCGGTTTTGAAATTAGCTTGCATTGGTTTGATTCTCGTCCTGGCAATTTGACCAGATTAAACGGCTGATTTTATTAATCAGTGAATTTATTAAGCGGCGGTTACTGTATATATATATATATATATATATATATATTAATGTCGAATAAAATAAGAATGTGTAAACTTTTGTTTTTTAATTTAAAATACATAAAGCTGAAAGTTTAGGACTGTATCTGTCCGGATTTTTAGTTTGCTATACAAAGCTATATCATTCGATCGATCGCTACAAAAATTGGTACACTTAGTAATCTGGATAGTAAATATAAAAATACTAGGATAAATTATAGCTAACGCCGTATCTTTTCTAATTTTTTTCTTTTTCTTCTTATTTAAATAAAAACGCCATTCTAAATTTAAAATTATTAAAAATGAAAATAAAAGCGTTTGATGTCAAAAATAAATAAGTAAATAAATATATTCCGTTTTATTACAACAAAAAAAAAAAAAAAAAAAAAAAAAAAAAAAAAAGAACGTGCAAACATATTTTACATTTATTTTACATTTAAATAAATTGTTTATTTGTAGTTTTATTCGTTTAAATTCTCACAATGAGTTCAAGTTGTTGTACTGAAGATTTTATTCAGATAGTGCATCTAGTGATTCATTTTACTGCTTTCTTTTCCTTCCATTCAAATTTTCTCTCAATTTTAACGTTTAAATAAATTTGATACTATAATTGAACGGTCATAACTGTTCATAACGGTCATAAGTAATAATGTTCGCAATATCATAAATCTGAAAGATTTTAATTTAATATAAATTCTATCGCACACTTTTTTTACTTACAAGGAGACGGCAAGGGTGTGGGGTCCTCAAATCGAACGGAGGTTCCGCGTGTAATTAGCACTCTGAGTGTATTCATATACGCAAACCCTAGAGCCATCGCCGAGAAAAAAATTCCTGAAGTTAGAATTTTTTTTTTTTTTTTTTTTTTTTTTTTTTTTAATTTGTATTAAAATTTAATGAATCATTATAAACAATTTCTTTTAAACTTTTATACATTGTTAAATCGCGAATTTAATGATTTCTAACTTTTTAACGATTAGAACTTAGAACTGTAGATAGAATAAATACAAAAGCCACAGTTCTTTTAAACATTACCATTTATTTTTTATAAAATAACATATTATTAAATACAATGAATATTTATGATTATACGTTTATAGCATTAGCAATTCTTTCAATCATTCATCTTTACGAATACACAAACCTGGATGATATTTATCATAAAAACAAGAAAAACACAAATTTTGTCGACAACTTGCACAACAAATAAATGCAGCTTTTTTACAGGAGCACGTAAATTCTTCATATTATTTTTGATATATTAAATTTTATTTAATTCCAACCACATGCGAATAATAAATTTCCATATGTTTAATGTTAAAAAGTTAGAAATCATTAAATTAGCGATTTAACAATGTATAAAAGTTGAAAAGAAATTGTTTATAACGATTTATTAAATTTTAATACAAATAATTTTTTTTTTCAAACTTCAGGAATTTTTTTCTCGGCGATGGCTAAGTAGTGCGCTCTAGGGTTTGAGTATATGAATACACTCACTGAGTGCTAACTACACGCGGAACCTCCGTTCGATTTGAGGACCCCACACCCTTGCCGTCTCCTTGTTAGTTTATTCTTTTATTAATATATATATATATATTACTTCAACCCCAGCATCGCTGGGTAAACCTGCAAACCATTTATACATTTTATACCTACCAGCTAGTATATTTAAATTTAGAATTAAAGAAACATACATAACACAATTTGAAATTTATTTCGAGCGGTTTTAACAATACACCATATAATAATCAAATTGGTTTAGTATGGCCCTGTAAATGGATGACGAAAGCTTTTAATACAAAATCTTTTATATATATAAAGCTGATCGTTTGTTTGTCTAGATTTTTTATTCGCTATACAAATCTACACCATTCGAGCGACCGCTACGAAAAGTGGTATGCTTATTAATCAAGACGAAATATAGCTGAAGCCGTCGGTTTTCAGCCCGTAGCGTTTCAGCCCTCAAGTGAAATCGTAGTTTTTCAGCCCGGAAGTAAAATCTGAAGCCGTCGGTTTTCAGCCCGTAGCGTTTCAGCCCTCAAATGAAATCGTAGTTTTTTAGCCCGAAAGTAAAACCTATCCCGAATAATAATGGAGTTTATGCTTGATTATTTATTTATTTCTTGTATTTATACTTTGAAAAGTTAACTTCCCTTCACACTTTGTCCAGGCTTAGGACTGGCAGCAATTGTTGCTGGCGTGTTTAAAAGTTTTTTTTTTCTTTCTTTATTACAAATTACAATAAAAATCTTACAAATGACACACAAAATAATTTACAATTTAACATTTACGTATGAAAGTTTACATATTACAATTATTCGAGTTTATGGACATAACTTAGTGCTTTTAAACATTTTCTAATATCCAAGGATATGTAGTACTCGTCTAAAATTTTCCTTATTCTTTCATCCAATTTGATATATTTCCGTTTTCTCTTTTTACCTGCTAAACCTATATACTGTCTATCAAACAAAAAATCATTATATTTTGCTTCGTCTTTTAAATTTCTTATTAATGCATATAAATTAGGATGTGATTTTTTTTACTATATCGTTAAGTCTAAAGTTCCATCCTTCGACGGCATTATTCGTACGATGGCGACTTTCATTACAGTTCCACATGTTTGGTTTAATTACGTTGTTTTCTAACCATTGTTCAACAAAATAATCATAAAATTTTTGTAGATTTTCACTCGAAGGAGAAGTTTCTTGTATTGCAATCCACGCGTCGTCAATATGTTGTACAGGTAAATACGCTAGAGACGCACACATTCTAATATGAAGTCGAATTTCTTCGTTTGCAGTGTATTCGTTCACTAAGCCCAATTCTTGCACTTTTCTTCAAAGACATTGGTTGAAGTGATAAATGCATCCTTTTACACTAACAGAAGGAAACACTTTCATTAGAGATTTAAATGCAGCCGCTTCAAAATCCATATGCACAATTTTTGGTTGCCAATTGGGAATATGCTGTTTTAGGAGCATGAAAAATCTCTCGTATGTCTCCATCTGCTTATTTGGAAGCAATGAATATACAGCTGTGATTACATTAGTTTCATTTGTTTGCTGCCAATGTCCATATGTATACTATAAATCTGAGTGAACTGCTTACTACAACTTTTGAACGTGCCGTCCATAAAAAATGTTTCATTGGTCGTAAGAGCTTCTTTGCCTTTTGCAGTGGTTTTTAATTTAAAATTTAGCTTTTGAAAAATCCCTCACGTGAGCAGAGGTTTTTTTAGAACAAAGCACCAGGAGTCCCCCCCCCCCCCAAAAAAAAAAAAAAAAAAAAAAAAAAATTGAACTCCTTGAAAAATTCTAAGTGCAACAGAGAACCTGTTGCTTGTGTTGACAGGAGTTCGGCCTTAGTAGTGATCTGATGCAGATGTTAAAGCTGATTAACTGCACGTAAATCCTAGGTCGGGTTGGAATACCACCAACGGGAAATTTTTTAAGGGGGGGGGGGGGTGTCTTAGTCAGAATTTTGGAGAAAATCGTGAAAAGCTTCAAACAGCTAGGTCGGTTTGCGTGAATTCAAAACGAATTCAGCATTTTCACAGCTGTGGTATTTGAAAAACGCTTAAGCTAGGAACTTGACATTTAGTATGAAAATTCTTCATTCAAGTTCGTATTCACTACGCTTTCGAAAAAGTGTTCCTCCCTCTTAAAAGAAAGAAAATGAAAGAGATAAATAGGGAGTGGTTTATTATATAATTTGGAAACAATTATATAGAAACTCGATGTTTTGAAAAAAAAAAAAAATATCCAATTAAATTTACTATGCGATAAAAAAGTTCCTTGGTACTCTTAAAGGTGGCTGAAATGAAGAGGGGAGGGATGGAAAAAATGTGTGTCTTGTTTGATAGGAAAATAGTTGTAAACTAGTTTCTATTTTTCAAATATTGATGTCTCTCTATCCGTGAATTTTCATATTTAATGTTTATATATATATATATATATATATATATATACAGTAGGAGTTCAAATTATTATAATGTTTTTTTTTTTTTTTTGGATATTTTTTCCGATTATCTAAAAAAAATACGAGACGAACTGACCTGAAGTTCATACATGCAAAAAACATTTAAAAACTCATATTTTCCGTTATCGATTTAGGGCAGAGTGTAATTAGGGGACCAACCACAACTGGAAAAAGAGTGAAAATACTTTGGATCATCCTGTATCACAAATAGCTAAAAATGACTTGTAACTTTAATACATTGTTGCACATATTATGTACAATATTTGTATAATTTGGTGCGGGAATTGTGTTATTATTTAGGCTGATATAATTTTCTTTCCAAAAATTACTAAATTTTTTGACAAGCTTTTTGCTTTTAACTTGAACGGATTTCTGCAAAATTTTACAAAATTTGCAACACATTCGGGAAACATTATTCTGAAACATAAAATTCACACGTGTAATATTCATTCAGATATGAGCATTTTTAGTAAATATTATTTTACTGCGCATGCGCAAAAGATAGAAAATTTCTTTTGCATAAGTTGAAAGCTAAATATGTTGAGCAACATTTGAACAGAGTAAAAATTAAGCAAATTGTCGGCAACAGTACGACCTTGTTTTTAGGTATTTTTCAGAGTTGAAATTTCATAAGGGGTTTTAACATGCTGCAAATTTAATTTGAAGATCTAATTATTTAAAACACATTGCAAAAGTTCTTTTTTGCGAAAAAGAATTCACAAATCTTAGTAAATAAATAAAAGTGTATTAAAGTAACAAGCCAATAAGGTTTGTAGCTTTAATATGAAAAACCCCTTATGAACTCACAAATCTTAGTAAATTAATAAAAATTTATTAAAGTAACAAGCATATACATTTAAAGTAAAAAGCCTGTAAGGTTTGTTACTTTAAATGAAAAACTCCTTATGAACTCACAAATCTTAGTGAATAAATAAAAATGTATTAAAGGAAGAAGCATATGCATTTAATACATTTGTATTTACTTATTAAGATTTGTGAGTTGATATTTTCCATATTAAAATAACAAGCATATAAGGGGATTTTCACAAAAAAGAACTCTTACAATGCGATGGAAATAATTGGATCTTCAATTAAACACACAGCATGTGAAAAAACCCCTATGAAATTTCAACTCTGGAAAATACCTAAAATCTATCTCATTCTTTTGGCGATCATTTGCTTAATTTTTACTCTATTCAAATGAGCTTCAGACAAAAGTTGATCAATATATCTAGCTTTAAACCTATGCAATAAAATTTTTTCTATCTTTTGCGCATGCGCAGTTGACTATTATTTACTAAAGATGCTTATATCTCAACGAATATTACACGTGCAAATTTTATGTTTCAGAATAATATTTCTCTAATAATTTTTTCAGCAAGATTTGCAAAAATTTTATAGAATAATACAGTTATAAGCAAAAAACTTGTCAAAAATTTAATACAGCGCAATTTCTACACCAAATCACACAAACATAGTACATAGTATGTACAATAATGTATTGAAGTTACAAGTCATTTGTAGCTTTTTGTGATACATGGTGAGCCAAAGTATTTTCGCTCTTCTTCAATTTGTGGTTGGTCCCCTAATTGCAGTCTGGACTAAATCGATAATGGGAAATATGAGATTTTAAATGTTCTTTGCATGTATGAAGCTACAGGACAATTTGTCTAGTATTTTTTTAGATAATCGAAAAAAAACAAAATTTAGATAATTGAAAAAATGTCAAAATAAAAAAGTTTTCTAATAATTTGAACACACACTGTATTATATATAATATATATATATATATATATATATATATATATGCGTGTATATATTTATATGTACTTTTATATATAATAGTTTAAATACATTTTTTATAATAAATAAATTCCTTGCTTTTCCAAAATAAACTGAGATTATATTCAAATTTTCAAAGAAATAAATTTTCATATTTATATGCAGTTTCGAAGTTTCACAAGACTTGTCAAACTGAAATTTATTTGCAACACTATTAAATCTTTAAGAAAACATTTAAATGCTGTATTTCAAAATATTTTCAGAAATATGTATGAGCTTATGAATACTTAATTATATTTATTTGAATCGATTTTGTAAACGGAAAGCAACTGATAATTTTTTTTATCAGTCATATTAATGAAATTTCAACCCATTGTTCAATCATATTTCTCATAATAATCCTTCAGAATGGTTTAGATAACGTTTTAATTAATACCAGCAATCCCGAGCGAAACTTTTGCACTTTATTTCTTTTCTTATTTACCTTTAAAATTTGAAACTCATAAACCTTAGGCCAATTTTCTCACCCAAATTTAATTTTAATTCATCAGAAGCCAAATTATTTTATTATAAACAAATCAATATTGTTGGCTGAAATACTAATGATAATAAAAAAAAAAATATCATTCACAAAATGCTTAAAAATAAAATTCATGTTTGACGACCTATTTTTCATACTTCGCGAGGCAGGACAGATTTAGTATAAGACTCTCATGGCGATTTTGAAATTTTTGTCACCACGTTGGCGATACATTTTTATTAATTAATTAATTTATTTAGGCATAATTTTGTGTTAAAAAAAAACTTAGTACCTATTTTGATTATATTTTTGATTATATTTTATTTCTTCAAAACACAACTTTTCGTCAGCGAACAAAGTAAGCACGAGTGCTGTAGAGAAAGTAGCAACGCAGCACTCGTTTCTAATTTTTCGCCTGACGAAAAGTCGTGTTTTCTTTTATTCGATTCGAAATAATTGTTGCGAGTTTTTTGCATTTTATGGTGTTTATTTGAAAGTTTTTTACTTATTACTTTTAAACGCCAGTTCTGTTTTTTGTTTCTTTTTTTGAGCATCTTTTAATGCTAATTTTTACTGGACAAAAGCATATTTTCAATAGAATATTTTGTGATAAGCATTAACTCGTTTAACTGCCTCGGGCGTATATATACGTTTTTCCAAAGTACGATAATTTGTATTGTACTGCTACTTGTGAAACTACAGTGTCATAAAATAGCCTTGAAAGTGATTTTAACAAAGTATTTGCGAAAGATTTACTCTTTTCAGAGTTGAAAGAGAACAGGGAAGCGAAGGCAAGGGAAGCGAATCTCGTAAATTTTTATCGGCAGATAACGGGTTAATGATTGGTTTACAAGGTGTCACAAAAGTATTAAGATATATTAGAGAATATAAAGAGCAATCCCTAGACCGGTATTTTCAATTGTTCTCCCAATTTTTAATGCATTACAACAAAGTGATTATAACTTCGAATCGTCTGTCTGTCCATCTGTCAGTGCGTTAATTTCAGCAAATATTTTTAGAATGCCTTGAAATTGATCTATGTTTTTCAAATTATTATTATGGTATCATTATCATATTACCTAAACTAAGTCAAGTGGACTTAGTATGGGTACAGAAACTCAGAAAATATTTTTGATGCATTACGGTTAATGAAAGATATATTTTAAAGTGTATTTTAATATGTTCATGCTGTGCACTCTACATATCGAAATGATTTATACATGATTTATATGCATCAAAGCATGTTTTATATAAAATATGATACGATAATCAATTATGATTGTTTTACAGATCGACACAAAATTATTCAGATATATTAAGTGATATAATTAGAAATGGTTAGAAATATATTTTCTGTTGTGTTCTGCATTTTTAACGCGTTTCAACAAAAGTTAAAATGATTATGTCTTCATTTCATGTGTCGGTCTGTTTATCTGCTCTCTAATTTCCGTGAATATTTTTAGAATGCCTTAGAACTGAAATATAATATGCAATTTAATATCTTTATTGAGGATGATATAAAAAAGCACAATTGCTTTATATACGGATACTTCCAAAATATTTTTAACGGATTACGGTCAAAGAAATACATATTTTTTAATATCTCTATACTGCACCCAACATATTGAAATATATTTATATTTTTTAAATTTTCAGAACATGTTTTCTTGCAAAGCAGAGTCTTGTAAATTGTTCTTGTAAATAACGAGTTCAGATGTTTTGAAAATTCAAAAAATCTTTTAAATTCATGAAAGTTTTCACTACCTGGAAAAATGAATTACATATTTTCTAATGTACTGAATATTAGTAGACCGAGTTTACAGATTGACTAAACGATGAGGCAAGTAGTATTAAAATTCCTCACCATACACAGAACATGGTTTTTCAAGAATAAGTGACTTTTGAGAATGAACCATTCTTGTCACAAAGACACCATTTCCCCTCATCCGTGACAATATCGACTTAATTCGATTTTTCATTCGCTTGATTGTTGAGGCTAAGCCATTCTTTTCACTTGTTGTGAATCACCATTTCCTTCGTCCGTGACGATATGGTAAAGGTTTTTCATCATGTGTTGAGCGAAGTCAAGTGAAAAATCTGTCAGCGATCGTGAAGTACAGATTTTGCATCTTTTATTTCAAGTGTGAAGCATCCAAGCGCCGACCTTCTGAAATTTTCTCATTGAATGAAGGGAACCACCGTTGTCTTTTAAACACAACCTATTGACTCTGTCAGTTTTCTCATTGTATGACACGATTTTTCTTGCAGATGTTGATTCAATAGTTTTTTATCTAATTGAGTTAATTGACCGGAGTGTGGTCCATAAGACACATAGATATTTGAATTTCTGAAGCACTAGAGGTACTTTGACATGTTTTTCTTTTCCATATACACACTACAATTCTCACAAGCCATTTCGTCGGCCTTGAAAACCTTGATTAAATCCAAGGCAAATGTTGTCGAAAGTGCCCATTTGACAATCCAATTTAATGATGTGAAAATACACGCAAAATAAATAAATAAATAAATAAATAAAATATATAAATAAATAAGTAGAAATTCAACCTGCCCATCTTGCAGTGCAAGAATTTTTTACTTTCTTCTATATGTAATATAGAGAAAGTATTGGATTCGCGAAAATTTTCGACCTCCGTTTTTTGACGGATCTACACGTTTTGGGATGTCCTGAACACGAATTGATAGTTTTTAGAAAATGTCTGCCTGTGCGTCTGTCTGTCTGTCTGTCTGTCTGTCTGTGTGTCTGTATCATTTTTTTGTGGACGCTGTATCTCACGAACCAATGAATGAAATTTAACCAAACTTGGTTTTTAGTTGCACCCTGACATGAACTGGTGCCCATTAGATTTGGGGATCAATAGCTCAACAGGTGGCGCTGTGATCGCATTTTATGCAAATTTTTAACATGCCAGCATAGGACAAAATTCTGTATAAATGGGCATAATGAGAGTTATTTTAAACTTGTGATTGTAAAATTAATATGAATTATTGATAATAGTAGTAGTTTAATAGGAAAAAAAAATTGTGCATGGGGGGGCATCGGTTCCCCCCCTAGGGGGGAAGTACCCCCCGGGGGGGGTTAAATTTTGAAGATGGGTATCATTCGAAAGATCTCGTCAATACCTTTAAAACGAATGGTTGAACTATAAATCTGTGATAATTTAAAACAAAGTTATCGATTTTTTTTACTTTTAACAAAAAAAAAAAAAAAACGGGAAAAAAAATCGTTTTTTTTTTTTTTTTTTTTTTTTTTTAACGAAATTTTACCAAACTTGGTATTTAGTTGGTCCCCAACATAAACTGGTGCTGATTATATTTGGGGATCAATAGCTCAATAGGAGGCGCTGTGATAGCATTTTATCTAAATTTTTAACATGGCAGAATAGGACAAAAATTCGTATAAATGTGCGTAATAAGAGTTATTTTACACTTGTGATTGTAAAATTAATATGAATTATTGATAATAGTAGTACGTAACTAGGAAAAAAAATTTGTGCATGGGGGGCATCGCTCTCCCCCCTGGGGGGGGGAAGTACCCCCCCCCCCCCCACCGTGGGGGGTAAATTTTGAAGATGGGTATCATTCGAAAGATCTCGTCAATACCTTTAAAACGAATGGTTGAACTATAAATCTGTGATAATTTAAAACAAAGTTATCGATTTTTTTTAACTTTTAACCAAAAAAAAAAAAAAAAAAAAACTTAGAAAAAAAAAATCGCTTTTTTTTTTTTTTTTTTTTTTTTTTTTTTAATATTGTTAGTGATTGAATATGTATTAATTTTTACAAAAAAAAAAAAAAAAAAAAAAAAAACTTAGAAAAAAAAATCTTTTTTTTTTTTAAATATTGTTACTGATTGAATATGTATAGGAAAATATAGAAGAAAGTCTTGTGGTGGCCACAACATACTAGTTTTTAAACACATTATATCTCATATCATTTTTTTTTTTTTTTCTGACGAAAACTTTTTATGTTATAAAAAGCTCAGGACCTTTAGCGCAACTCAATCATTGTCATTTAATTTCGATTTATAAAAAAATTAAAATAAACTTCACTTTAAAATATTTAGTTGTAATACTTAGCAAAGAGGATATTAATTTCATAAAATTTATTTTACTCATTTTTTTCTCAATTTTAATTTTAATATTTTTTAAACTTGATGCCAACAGGTAAAAAGAAAAAGAAAAACGATTTTTATTTGTTCAGTTTTGTCTGAGAGAAAAATATCTTTCGTCCTAGATAACTTAATTTTTGCATTTATAGAAATTAAAAATGGTGTACATTACAGTTCGGAAACTGGTTTCTACATTTACAGTATAAATAGATATCAAAAGCAATCTTAAATAACAGCATTATACTCAAGATAAATGTGTGCAAATACTACATGATTAATTTTGTCTGAATAACTTGTATTTTCTCACATACATTCACGTATAAAAGTGCATGCAATGAAATGTATAATTATCTTACACAATAGTGTTTTGTTAGGAGAAGAGGAGAGTATGAATTCAGAGTATGAACTTCTTTGTTGCTACGAGGGTTGCTATTTATATTTCTGGCCTAATAATGAAAAAACAAATATGTAGGATCGAAATTGGTTTTATTGTTTTTCAAAATATTCTCCATGATGATCAATACACTTTTGCATGCGTTTGAACCAATTTTCAAAGCACTTTTTCCAGTCCGATTGAGGTAACTCCAAAACATGCGTTTTGAATGCATCAACCGCTTCTTCGGGGGTCGAAAATCGTTGTCCACGTAATTTATTTTTGATGTGTGGGAATAAGAAGAAGTCATTGGGTGCCAAATCAGGGCTGTACGGCGGATGACCCATCAGTTCGATCTTTCGCTCAGTCAGAAATGCATTTGTTTGAGTCGATGTGTGAGAGCTTGCATTGTCATGATGAAGAATGATTCGCCTGTTCTTCTGCTTTTTTCGAATTTCTCCGATGACTTCTGGCAAACAAATGGTCGTGTACCATTCAGAATTGACCGTCCTGCGTTGCTCTAACGCCACTGTTGCCACATGACCGTTAATGCCGAAGAAACAGGCAATCATTTGTTTCGATGTGCTTCTTCCTCGAACAACTTTTGTTGGTTTTGCCTCGCCTTGGAAGACCCATACAGTTGATTGCTGTTTTGTTTCCGGCTCATATGCATAGATCCATGATTCGTCACCTGTGTAGATGTTATACACAGCCTTTGATGTACCTTGAACGTATTTTTCCAACATTTCCTTGCACCAATCGACACAAGCCTTTTTTTGAGCGTTTGTCAGATTATGCGGGATCCAGCGCGAACAAATTTTTTTTACGCTCAAATGTTCATGCAATATTTTATTGATGCTAGTCATACTAATGTCCAAAGACGCCTCAATCTCACGGTATGTCACATGACGATATTGCTTTATTAGTTCACGCACAGCATCGATCTTTTCTGGCACAACAACGGATTTTGGACGACCTGCACGGGATTCGTCCTGGATTGAACATCGACCACGATTAAATTCGTTATACCATTTTTTTACAGTGCTGTAGGATGGCGCTTTATCGCTGTATAAAGAATTAAGTTCATCGAAGCACTCTTGTCTTGACAATCCACGTCAAAAGTTATGAAAAATAGTCGCACGAAAATTTTCACGATTCAATTCCATTTTTTGAAAGAGACTAACTTTTCAATTTACTGCCAACAACACAAATAAAGCTATAATGGTAAATCGTCTGCTGAATTTACGTTTAAAAATATCAAACTTTCGATTAAAATCGTCTGCGGTCGCCTAGCAACACTTACTGTTGCCAAGGCCAGAAATATAAATAGCAACCCTCGTATTATTTTAACTAAGCAAAAAATAATATGGTCTTATCATATGATATATAAGATAATTGTTATCTATCGAGCTTGTAGTATTGCCAGTAAATCAAATGTAAATGCAATTTGAATAAAAAAAAAAGAGTTTGTTACAAATATTTCTATTCGAGCTTTTAACACGTTTTAAGGAAGTTGAAAAGTTTTTTATGACTTCTGTTTGTCTGTATTTCAGTCAGTTTATTCTATTATTTATGTAAATGTTTTTAGAAAGTCTTGAATCTGATACATATCATCCATATTCACTACGGTATATTTCTTATTGAAAATAGTGTAAATATCACAACTAATTTATGTAGGCTGACACTCAAAATAATTCCATTATTATACGTTCTATGAGAGATATTTCTATCATGCACATTTTGATGCATTTGAACAGCACAAAATATAATACAATTAATATATATTGTGTTTTCTATAAAACATGTTATTTTTACCACTAAGATTCACCTGTCCACATAAAACTGTTGAGATAAATATGTTACGTAAATTTATTTTTAAATATTAATTTTAATGTAATAATCTCTGCATATAATAACAGAAGATGCCTGTGTGTTTGTATATGTGTCGGCCGATTCGCAGAAAAACAACTGACCGCAGAGCTCAAAATTTTGCAGTAAGGTTAGTTTTGACCTCTCTTTGGTGCACCTCGAAACCCGATTTTCATTTTTTTTTTTTTTTTTTTTTTTTTTTCAAATTAATTAAAATATGAAAATAAAATCTTATATTAGCTTTAAAATTAGCTTTAAAGCATATTAAGGTGATGCCAAAAAAGTCTATACGCTTATTTTTTTTTTCGAAATTAAAAGAAATATATTTATTTACACGTGAAGAATAAAAATTTATTAAACCGCTTAAAACCGTTTAAATGCCTAATTATTTTATTATTGATTTAAAAATGTTTTACTTGTTTCAGCTCTTAAATAAAAACACGGGAAAAATGCTTTAAAAATTTATACTTTATTTTAACTATGGTTTACAGCTAAAAAGCAATTTGTTGCCAATTGGCAAACATGAGGCTTTAGAGCTTCAATATTATTCTAATAATAGTTTAGAAGACAAAATTGGGTTTTCGCCGATTATTACCGAAAGGAAATAATCGGCATTTAAGCGTTAAATATTACATTTGCTTATGCATCTGACAAAATTATAACATGGAAATATTAACAAATTAACATTTTTAAACATATTGATAATGTAATTGGACATTTTTACTTATGTGGAAAAAAAAAGGGAGAGAGAGAGGATGTCTTTCTTACCATGGCTTAACAGCACTTAGAAAACTTAGTATGGATATTTCAGTAAAATTCATAGCCGTCACATGGAGCGAAATCCATACAGAACTTGTATCAGGCTGATTTTTCCTACTAAGAAAAAATTATGAGACTGACATCTAAAATCTAAATTGTGTCTCATCCTTATAAGTTGTGAAATCCATAGATTCTCTTTCAAATATATATAAAGTAAATTTGTACTTTTAAAGTATATCAATTTATTTATAAATACAGTCGAACCTCGTTAACGTGGACCTCAAGAAAAAAAAAATCGTTCATATTATCAGTAGTTCGTGCAATCAGTGACTAATCTTCATATAATTAATCTTCATTTTGAAGAGGAATGTGGAAACAGTTCATGTTAAAAGCAATTCATGTTAAGCATGTTCGCGTTAACGAGGCTCGACTGTATTTTAAAATATTGACAAATTGGGATGAGTATGGAAGCAGAGAGAGGGTAGGCTAATAAATTGAGTATTTCAGTCTGAGACCGTGCCTGGCGATCAACGAGGTTAATTTCTCTTAACATGAATTAAGGTGCGCTATTTCAGAAATTTATGAGAACAAATATATAATGAAGAACTAAAAACAGTCTTTTCATACAAATTGATTTCTTTATTAATCCATTTTTTAAACGTCTTTAACAGTATATCTTTTACATTTCATTTTTATTTTAAAATGGGGAAATAGAAAAATCTCTTTGATTTAAATCTTTTTAAAAAATACTTATATCTCTTGTGGCAATATTTTAAAAATCATTTCTAAAAGAAAAATAATGATGAGTTTAAGAAATATTAAAAATAAATTAATAAACAAATGAAACATCGACGAATTTAAAAAAGCAAGTAAAAAAAAAAAAAAAGAAAGAAAGAAAGAAAAAGAAAAACATTCTTTTTCATTTATGAAAAGGTTAAAATAAAATCCACCAAAACATTTAAATGATCTTTGAAGTTTTATTTTTAGATTTCAATAATTTATTCATTCAGTGTATTTTATTTTATTTTTCGCACATGTTAAAGTGATTCTGATATAAAAAGTACTTTTATAATGCCTTTTTTCTTTTTTAATTTCAATATATTTTTAAGTACTTTCAGAAAGTAACTATTTCTTTGCCTAATTAAGCTAGTACAAAATACTTTTTGTTTAATGCCGTAATATATATTCATATCTCTTGAGTAATTTTATTCACAAGAATATCTATTTTATAAAAAATATATTGCTCAAAAACTGCCAAGGTTATTGAATCCCAAAATGTAAGTAAATTTCAGAACAAAATTTCTTTACTCACCAAATTTTTAATTACAGTCACCGACAAAATTTTCCTTTTTGCATTATTTTTTCATCGTCTAACTTTAAAATTTAAATATTAATTTGCATAAAATAGTAAAATATAACAATTAATAAATATATATTAAAGCATCACGAAATCTTTCTTTATTACAGTTTTTTTTTAATCGTAGAATATTATTAATTTATATAAAAAAATCTGGAGTGAATCCACTCGACTTTCTGAACATTGAGTAATTAACAGTTAGTAGATAAAGTAAAGAAAGAGGAGTTGTTAAACAAACAAAAGAGAGAAAACCATAATAGCATGTTTGAGTATTTTCTCCATATATTACACGTTGTTTTATTTAACGCTACTGAACTTTGAGCCCATAGATCATAATGATAAATAATTTTTCTTTGTGTCCCCGTAAAAACCTATAAATGCTAGATTCACCAAAATGCTTATGGTTAGTGCAACAGTGATTTATAATATTCATATAAATTTTCAGCTCAATTGAATAAGGCGTTTAGATGCTATCGCACTTTTAAAAATTGGGTAACGTAGGCCATAATGATAAAGAATGTTTCTTTGTGTCCCTGTACAAAAACTGTAAGTGCTAAATTCACCAAAATGTATACAGTTGGTGAAACTGTGACCTATAGCAGGTGTACAATTTCTTTGCTCAGATTAGTGAGGTGTTTAGACGCTATCATACTTTTAAATATTTGGCTCCATAGGCCATAATGATAAAGAATTTTTCTTTGAGCCCCTGTATAAAAACTGTTAGTGCTAAATCCCCCAAAATCTATACAGCTCGTGCAACTGTGACCTATAACATATGTACAAATTTTTTGCTCAGTTTAATAAAGCGTTACGACGTTATCGCACTTTTAAAAATTTGGCCCCATAGGCCATAATAATAAATTTTTTCTGGTGTCCCTGTAAAAAAAACTATAAGTGCTAGATTCACCAAACTCAATAGAGTTCGTACTATGGTGACTTACAATATACGTACCAACTTTCAGCTTATTCGAACAAAGCGTTTAGACGCTAGCGTGTTCACTCACATACACACACACATACATACATACATCATCGTAAATATAGTGAAAACAGACTCCGGGGACCTCGAAACGTATAGAAACATCAAAATCTCAAATTCGGATTTTTGACATGATTACAATACTTTCCTCACTATAGTGTTCGGAAAGTAAAAAGGATTATTTTTAACTACTATGTTAAATAAAATTAACATTGTATTGAAAAACCTTAAAAAATCCCGATGAATACGATAATAATAATAATAATAATAATAATAATGAATAAATAAGTTTTTACATGAATCATTGCATAAATCAAAAATGCTGCAAAGAAAAATCAATTCTTTTATTTTAATTTGGAGAAAAAAATTATGTGCCTCATCTTTTTTTTTAGTGCTAGAGGCCTATTTCAGTCGGTACAGTTGTCGAATTTTTATAGGTCACTCTTAATTAGTGCTAGAGGCCTATTTCAGTCGGTTTATTGAATGGGGATTTATTGAATGAAGTCCCCCCAAGGCACAACTTTGACATGAGTCCCCCCCCCCAGTCCCAACTTTGACATGAGTCCCCCCCAAGGTACCCCTATTTCAGTCGGTACAGCGTTGTCGAATTTTTATAATACATTCTTAATAGTGCTAAGGGCCTATTTCAGTCGGTTTATTGAATGGGGATTTATTGAATGAAGTCCCCCCAAGGCCCAACTTTGACATGAGTCCCCCCAAGGTACCCCTATTTCAGTCGGTACAGCGTTGTCGAATTTTTATAATACACTCTTAATAGTGCTAAGGGCCTATTTCAGTCGGTTTATTGAATGGGGATTTATTGAATGAAGTCCCCCCCAAGGCCGAACTTTGACATGAGTCCCCCCCAGGCCCAACTTTGACATGAGTCCCCCCCAAGGTACCCCTATTTCAGTCGGAACAGCGTTGTCGAATTTTTATAATACACTCTTAATAGTGCTAAGGGCCTATTTCAGTCGGTTTATTGAATGGGGATTTATTGAATGAAGTCCCCCCAAGGTACAACTTTGACATGAGTCCCCCCCAAGGCCCAACTTTGACATGAGTCCCCCCCCCAGGCCCAACTTTGACATAAGTCCCCCCAAGGCCCAACTTTGACATGAGTCCCCCCCAAGGTACAACTTTGACATGAGTCCCCCCCCAAGGCACACCTTTGACATGAGTCCCCCCCAAGGCACACCTCCCCCTCATTGGGAAAAAGAGAAAAAACGTTGTTTTGCGGCTATAAGACAGTTTGGACTTCCAACGTTATTTGTTACAATATCTGCAGCTGAAACACATTGGTTTGATTTAATGAAAACTTTATCATGGAATTTAGATCGTCACGAATTAACTAAAGAAGAATTTGTCGATATTAACAAGTTTAGCAGTAGGCCTCTGGCACTAAATTAAAATCTGTCAATGTCAGATTTTCATGTTTTAAATAATGAAATAATGTCGTGTCTGTATAATTTTTTTTTTTTTTTTTTAATGTTTTATTGAAAAAGCCATGAAAACGCATGGAAATTGAATATCAGTTTATTTCTGCAGAGTTACTAATTACTAATGCTATAATTGAAATTTTATTTTTTAAATAAAAGTTTTTCGAACACACTGTTATGTACCACATGAATATCGAAGCATATATTAAAAATTACACTTACGTATATTGAAGTAAATCATACAAAGATTACAGGGTTAGACTCAAAATGTATTTCCATACATAGAATTACAGCTAACAGAGCAGCAAGTTTCTTTCAAGAAATATAAATTTTTTTAAAGGTTTCATATAGGTTTATTTCAAGAAGTCCGTTATACCTGAAGTTTTTTTTTTTTTTTTTTTTTTTTTTAATATGGACATCTATCGACGGCCTGTAATATAAACAAAAGAAATATTCTTTGAGCATTATTGCATTATTATTGCTACATTTTCTACATCTAAAAAAAAAACATTTTGGGCATTAATAAGCAGTTATTAATATTTAAACATACACAAAACACTTTTGAATAAAAATAATAATATTTACCATAGTGAAAGCTTTTGCCAAACAAAACAAAACAAAATAAAACAATAACAATAACTATATATATATATATATATGTATATATATGTATATATATGTATGTATCTATCTATCTATCTATCTATATATATATATATATATTTGTATATTTTAATAGAGTTTACAGCTTTTTCTAAAGTTAAATGTTTTATAAAGAAAATTTAACGTTTACATGTTTTCTTTTATTAGAGAAGTTTGAACTGCTTAACCTGTCAATAGTTGCTTGACTACCAAAATAAATAATCATAGGACTTACGAAAAATTGTTGATAATTAGGGTTGGTGCTCCAGTGATTGGCATTATTCAGTAATTGACATCTATCCCGAAATAACTAATAAATAAGAAAAATAATAAAAGCATATATTTTACATATAAGAATTTTAACATTTTATGTCAAACACTGGAGCATAGGGTGCTAGTAACTGGTAAAATGAATTACTAGCAGTGTTAAACACTGGAACATAGGGGGCCAATTACTAATAAAATTAAAAACTGGCAGTGTCAATTACTGGAACATTGAGTGGGTGGCAAATAAAAATTCATAAAAAAATAATTGTTATCAAATGTATATATTTTAACATATATGTGGTTCTGGATGTCTTTCAAGACATATGTACTAACTTAAGATTACTAAAAATATTTTCTGTTGACTAGACTAATAAAAACATCAGAGATAAAAGTGTCAATCACTGGTGCACTTACCCTAAGCCCAGACAAAATTTTCAAGTCCATGTTGATTCTTTTGCTGCCTTCGCCAGAGGTGTCAAAAGATACTACTAACAAAAAATTAATTTCATATCACTATTAAGAAATAGTAATAATTGCCATATTTAATCGGAAATATCTATTATAAAAGAATATTATTAAAAATTTTCTGTAGGAAGGTTACGTCTAATTCGTATTAACTTGGAACCTATGATATTTACAGTTGCTAACACTTAAGTTCCAACGTCAACAGTCATGCGCATCCTTGTTTTCTGTTTCTCCATGTAATAAAAGAAATTCTCAATATTATATAATACTAGGGGGCTCTGCCCCCTGCTCGCTCCGCTCACCAACCTCCGAGGAAGGCTTTCCCCTCATCCCGACTTGCTTCGCTCATTAACCCCTGCTGGATTCTATCCGACTATTCGCAACTTTGCCTTTTATTGAATTTGAATATTAATAATTCATAACACAAGAGAAAAGTTGAACAATATTATAGAAATCCACCATATTTAGTATCACATTGAAATACACAATATTTAATATTATATCGTTTATAATATATGAAAAATCTGTCTTAACGTTCGACAGTTTAATAACAATTTGCCATTGTTTTGAGAGAAAACATATGCTAGACAGCCAAGACACACAAAATAAACAACGATAGCACTAACTGTTTAGAACAGAGATAAATTCTTAACATCTAAACGATTTAGCGTTACAGCTTTAGTATACGATCCACTTGTTAAATTTTTGTCACTGTTTGGCGATGAATTTTTCGGGTATTATTGCTTGATTAAAGAAATTATGAACTTATTTTTTCTAATGCCTATATTTTTTACTATTGAATTATTTTAGTTAATTTAGGGCAATATGTAACACTCTGCATTTATTTCCAATGTACAGTAAGGTTTAAAATGGTGCTTACAACAGTAAAGATGCAACCTTTTAAAGTGCATTTTTCCTAGAATATGATTTAGTCAGATCCATTGAAAATAAATATCTTATGTGATTATTGCAATTATTTTAACCTGTTTTTTCTGTTATTTAACCTGTATGCTTCCTTTTCTCCCATAAAATCAAAGAGATTAAACGAGACTATCTAAACTCCATGGTCTCTTCAAAATTACTAAAAGATCGTTTTTGGCAACCAGTTTTTTTAATGTTTTTTTTAAGAATAGAGAGAGTTTTATGTTCTGACTTGTAAAAAAATGAGGAAGTTATTTTCGTTTTAAGAGATTAAATTTTAGAGGAAGAATTTTAAATACGAAGATTTTTATGAGTATAAATCTTTTTGGAGTTATATCTGCGGATAATTATAATTATGTTTAAAGAGTTATTTTCATTATAAGCTTATGAATTGCATAAGTAAAAGAATAATGATGCTGTGTGATACCTACTATTCCAAGTTATGTATATAGATCATGTAAATAAACTGTATGTGTTCTTTTTAATATACGAAGTTGATGTCTTTTATGGGTTTATCGTAGACATCTGGCGTCCGCTAACAAGACTCGGCTGCAAGTAAGCATAGATATAGTAATATACATACAGTCGGTAACAAAAGTGTCCGAACACTAGCAAAAATTCCTATGTAAAAAAAGTAGACTTCATACGGTTTTGTTAAATAAATCCTTGTCGAATCCTGGTCTTAGTCAGTGTAAGAACATGATTCGATAAGGATTTATTTAACAAAACCGTATGAAGTGTACTTTTTTTACATAGGAATTTTTGCTAGTGTTCGGACACTTTTGTTACCGACTGTAGATCTATCATCCCCATGTTAACGTGCAAAGATTTTTGATGCCGAAAAAGTTTTTGGCATCAACCATGATGAGAGAGTATAAAACTCGAAAACAACAATGGAATAGAATGTTGATATCATAGATATAGTAATAAGACATGGTTGATATATATTGAAAATGCCGGATTACTGCGCGGCTTTTAATTGTAGAAATAAATTTATGAAAGGAAGTGGAATAAGTTTTCATAAGTAAGTTAAATTTAACTAATTTATGAAAAATATGATTCTTTATAATCAGTTGCTTTGTTATTATTATGGTTTAAATACTGTTTTGATTTTTAATGGAATACTTTTTTTTAAAATTTTAATATTTTTTAAGTTTTTATATTAGTAAGTAATATCGAATTTTCAAAATTCATTTAAATGTAGTTAGCAGTGGCAGAGGTAAAACCCGCTTGTTTTAATATATTATAACTAGTATTACCACAAGACTTTCTTCTCTATTTAATCCTATACAAATTTATTCAATACAAATTATTTATTATGTTATAATTTATTAAAGATATTTTCCATGATGAATGCAGACGATTTTTTTCTTAAAGTAGTATAATAATAAATGCTGAAAAAAATCATTTTTGTGCAGACATGAAAAGATATACAGTCGAATCTTGTTAACATGAATCTCAAGGGGGATCAAAAATCTGTTCATCTTATCAGTAGTTCATGCTATCAGTAACTGATCGTCATATAACTAAAGTAATCTTCATTTTGACGGGGATTGTGGTAACAGTTCTTGTTAAAAGTAATTCACGTTAACGAGGTTCGACTGTATATATATACATGTCTATACTATATATACATTATATATAACATTAAAAATAAAAGAAATCGGTAGCTTCGTTTTAAATTAATACAGATGTATGGTTCAACCATTCGTTTTAGAAATATTGACGAGTTCTTTCTAAAATATCCACATTGAAGATGAGGATATGTCCAATCGCTTTATCTCTCTAAAGAACACTTAATCTCAAACTTTTATTAAAATCGTTGCATCCATTTCCGAGTAAACCTAATTTCTATTATATGTTGCGACTGGCCGTTAAAGGGTTAACGCGAATTTTCCTGAAGATGAGGATATGTCCAATCGCTTTATCTCTCAAAAGAACACTTAATCCCAAACTTTATAAAAATCGTTATATCCATTTCCGAGTAAACCTAATTTCTTTTATATGTTGCGACAGGCCGTTAAAGGGTTAACACAAATTTTTCTGAAGATGAGGATATGTCCAAACGTTTTAGTTCTTAAAAAAAAAAAAAAAAAAAAAAAAAAAAAAAGACACTTAACTCCAAATTTTAAACAAAATCGTTATATCCATTTCTGATTAAACTCAATTTCTACTACATGTTGCGATTGGCAGTTAAAGGGTTAACTCTAATTTTCTTGATGCTAAGGATGTTCCAATTGTTTTAGGTCTCTAAAAAGCACTTATCCCAAACTTTTATTAATATCTTTATAACCATTTCCGAGTAAACATAAATTTCTACTCTATACAGTCGGTAACAAAAGTGTCCGACTGCATTGCGATTGGCAATTAAAGGGTTAACTCTAATATCTCAAAAGATGAGGATAAGTCCAATAGCTTTTTCGACCATAAAAACTTCTAACCAGACAGAAATAGTAGACAGAAACGATAAATTTCTTTAAATGTCGTTATTCCATACAAAAAAAAAAAAAAAAAAAAAAAAAAAAGAAGAAGAAGAAAAGAAAAAGAAAAGGAGAAGAAAAGAGAGAAAGAAAAATGAGTATCTGGAGTTTTTTCATTCATCTTTAGTACATAAATTATTCATAAATTTTATTTGCTAAATTATCTGTGTGTATTCCCGTGTATATTCAGTCGGGGAAAGACATCCACAAGAGAGTAAAATGGCTGTCTTTTCCCGAAAAAAAAAAGGCATCACTTTTTCAGCCTCGCTGATCAATCTATGTCTTATTACTATATCTATGCATGTAAGCTATTTCTATATTTTTTGAGATAGAATTATTTTAAACGAAGAATATTTTATGAAAGAGAATTGATTTAATAGCATTAAGTAGACGATATTTGTTTCTTAATTTATGTGAAGATTTTTTTGATGAATCTAATAACAAGAGCTATTGTTTTTAATGTATATAATTGAATATATTGTTCACGAATTTAAATAAATTGAAGATTAAGTTTAAAATAAATATTTTGAGTTATAATATGGAAGCCTTAAAGAAAATTAGAACGCAGCATCGGAGAATATTTACAAAAGATTGTAATGAATTTGAAAGGGTAGAAGATACATTAGATAATGTAAATAAAATAGCAAGGTTAAAATTAATTGAAGAAAAAGCTAAATTAATGATAGAGTGTGATGGAAAAATTGCTCAACAACTTTGTACTGAAGGTAAGGATGAAAAATTGCTTGAGTCAGAAATTGATGAGTCTGAGGATTATCTTGATCGTTGGCGTATGTTAGGGCAAAAACTAAATAATTTAACACTCTCAGTAAATAATAATGCTGTTCAGAGTTCTGAAGTTCTACCACAAAATACACTATTGCGTTACCCCAAAATTCAACTACCTACATATAATGGGGGCATCAGAAATTGGTTATGCTTTTGGGGACAATTTCAGAAGATTGATAGAGATCCTAATTTAGAACTTGATGATAAGTTTTCGTATTTGTGCCAAGCAATGGAAAAATGTAGCGTCTCAGAAGAATTGATTAAGAGTTTTCCACCTGGTGTGTTAGCTATGCAAAAGCACTAAAACAGTTGAAAAATCGTTTCGGCAATGAAGAATTGCTAATTCAAGTTTATGTGAGAGATTTGTTGGCTTTGGTACTGCAAAAGCAAAACACAGAGAGAAAATCATTGAGAAAGCTTTATGACTTGTTAGAAACGAAATTACGTTCTCTTGAAATTCTGGGAGTTACCAGAGATAAGTATGCTTCTATGCTGTTTCCGTTAGTAGAGTCGTCACTACCAGAAGAAACATTAAGAGCATGGGAACGTTACAGATCTACGAATCGTAGGTCGCGTGAATCGGCGTCAGAAGATGGACAAAATTTAATATCAATACAGAAAAATGATTTGGATTCCCTCTTAGAATTTCTACAAGATGAAGTTTCATCTGAAGAAAGAATAAGTCTAGCTTCACAAAATTTCCATTTTGCAAAATCAAAAGTATGTGTAAGAGGAGAGGACAAATTCCATGTGAACAAGAAATTTACAAATAATAAACTCAAGTTTGGGAATAATGTGCAGGTTTCAAGTGCGGCTGATCTTTTTAATTCTACCAGAGGTCAAAAGCAGTGTTTATTTTGTTCCAATTTCCATTGTTCTGAGGTTTGTTTTAAAGCTAAGAAAATGCCAATGAAAGAAAGAGAAAATTTAGTTGAAAAGTCTCGTTGTTGTTTTTTATGTTTACAACCTGGGCATTATATTCGCCAGTGCTCTGTAAAAGCAGGATGCTTATGTTGCGGCAAAAAACATCATATTTTGTTATGCCGAAGTATGAAACAATCAAATGCAAGCGAACCAAAAAGAGAGATAGAGAAAGATGCTCAAAGTGATCAAGCACTTGCCAGTGTATCAAAGTCTCCACGTGTAGTGTTGCAAACCCTATTGGTGATGGTCAGAGGCAATGGAAAGAGGCGCAAAGCCAGAGCCATTTTTGACTCTGCATCGCAACGTTCTTATTTACTCACAGATACAGCTAGAGAGATGAAATATGAAATAGAAGATTCAGAATATCTTCAGCATTCTCTTTTTGGTGGTAAGAGTACCGGTATGTGTAAACATGACATATTTAAGTTATTCTTAAGAAGTGTTAATGGGGATTACAAGTGCAATTTTAACGTGCTAGGTCAACCAGTCATATGGGAAACGAAACCTCCTACAACTCCTGAACTTTGTGTTAAAGAACTTCCAGACTTCAGTGTTCAGGTTGAAGATGATCATCAAGCTCCTATTGAAATTCTGATCAGAGCTGATGTTATGGGAAAGTTGATGACGGGTAATTATAAGCTTCTCCCCAGTGGCCTCTCTGCAATTGAGACAAAGTTAGGATGGACAGTTATGGGTCGCACGTCAAGTCTACCTTCCAGTGACTGTTCAACTTTGATTTCAATGATGAACAAAGACGCATCCATTAGTGATTTGTGGACTTTGGATACACTTGGAATAACTGATCCTTCGGAGAAGAAGACCAAAGCTGAGTTACAAAAGGCTGCCACAAACCATTTTTTAAGTACTATTGATATTAAAGATAATCGTTTTCAAGTACATCTGCCATGGTTGGAAAATCCTCCCCCACTTCCAGACTATTATGAGCTAGCATTAAAAAGGTTGAATAGTACAATAAAGCGACTTAAATCGGAGTCTCTGTGTGAAGCTTATGAAGAAGTTTTCAATGAGTGGCTAGATTGCGAAATTATAGAAGAGGTGGAGAATGAGTGTAAAGAACCAGTACTTTACTTACCTCATGGAGCAGTAATCAAAGAGAAGAGCACCACGAAGATCAGACCGGTATTTGATGCTTCTGCAAAAGTAAAAAGATCACCGAGTCTGAATGATTGTTTAGAAAAAGGGCCAAACCTCATAGAGCTGATTCCGAGTATTCTAATGCGTTTCCGCAAAGAGAAGATAGGTGTCACCGCAGACATTCGAAAAGCATTTCTCCAAATAAGCCTTCAGCCGGCTGACAGAAATTACTTAAGATTTCTATGGATCACCAGTGACGGGCAAATTAAAAAGTATAGGCACTGTAGAGTTGTTTTTGGTGTATCGTGCAGTCCCTTTCTGCTGAGTTCTACGATTTAATATCTGCTAAGAACGGTCTTAGAGAAAATAGAGGTTGGTGAGTCCTCATACCCAAAAGATGTCGTTCAAAAACTCTTCACTAGTTTCTACGTAGACAATTGTGTTAACAGCGTGAAGAATGAAGCAGAACGTAAACAGTTCATGGAAGTAGCTACTGAAGTTATGGCAGAAAAAAAAATTGATCTGTGGGGTAATCTGATGTGTCGAAGTTGTCTTGATGTTGTAGCATGTCTTGATAGATGTCAGGTGTGGTGATGTGATAGGTGAGCGAGTCTGTGTCAGTGAAGAGGAGTTTAGCTTGATCTTGGAATGTTGGTTTTATGAAATCATAGTGAAATCTGTACATGTGTAGTTTAGAGAGTTCCAGGATGGTAAAGCCGATGTAAACGGGACGGTTCATCAAGATGGATTTTTCAACCCGCTCCACTGCCGCTAAATTTTGATTAAATATTTTAAAATTGGTGTAATGAGGTGAGGCGACAATCTTTTCTGCTGTTATGGTGGAGTTTGTAAGTTCTATGGATCGTCGTTTTCTAAGATTTTCTATTGTTTTCCCGAACACAGCATTATTCAGGAGCTTGAAAAAGTTCTTCTCAAAGGCGGACTTGGATTCTTTTCTTTTTTCTGTGTTTAAGGCGATGTAGGGTTTCAGCCATGGTGCTTGTTTGAATTTTAAAACTTTATGTATCTTGGTAAGAATTAGACCTTGTTGAAGATAATATTGGAGGTTTCTGTAGTGGGTGACATATTGAATTTTATTGTATAGATTAGGTGTGAGTTTCTTGGAAGGGTGGAATTTTCTATCTTGGAGCATGTGTTTGGCGAATGGTGATAGCATATGTTCTGTGATGTGTAGAGGTTCTGGTGCTAGTGGATAATCGTTGTGGCTGTCATGGAGATGTTGTGGATATTCCAAGTCCACCTCGAAGATGAAACCTTCTGCTGCATCGGGTTGTAAGTTGAGGATTATTTCAGTGTTGAAGTCTTCAGGGTCAGCCCACTGGAAGGCTCCATAAGGCAGGGGGTCTGACCCTAAATGGCCATATAAATTATTGGCGTCCCAATACATAATGTATTGGGATAAAGTGGAGGGGTCGAAGTCTTGAGTTCTTGGGATATTGGATTTTGCATGTCTATGGCTGATTATGGAAACCCCACCTCTTACACCTTTTTCTATGAAGAGAAGCATATTGATATCAGTGAGTAGTTCGAGGTCTACCCCCGTCATTTTTAAGCATGCCTGCCATGACAGACCGGGTGCTGTGAAGCAGTGTGTTGGATCCAATCCATAGTATTTTAGACAAAGTCTTCGAAAGTTTTCGAAGACATCTGCTAACAGCAGCACGTCGGTCTTGACATAGAGGTCATGGTATTCCCCAAGATCTTGGATGTTAAAGGCCTCCCACACTTTAACTGCATGTTCATAATCATCGAGAGAAATATCTTCATCAGTTAAATCGTTGTGGAAGGCCCTTGGGGGTGGCAGCTGATTTTCACCGAAGGTGTTAAAATCGGTGATATGACTATAGGGATAGACCCCTTTTCTTAAGAGGAGAGAGCAATCTGTTGAAGGAAGAAAGTTTTCAAATAATAATTTAAATTGATCTGGATCTTGGTTCTGGACGAGTTTTTCTAAAGATGAGGGGAGGAACTGAAGAGAGTCCAGGAAGATAAGCTGGATGGGACAATTTTTCTTAATTAATTTGAAGGCTATGTATTTTTCCAATGTGTTGAGGATGACTTCTATTGTATGGTCTTGCACTCTTCCAAGTTGGGTCATGAGGTGATGGGTATCGTAATTTTTACTGTTATGAAAAATGATGGGGATGGATTTGGGCTGTTTGTAATTGAGATTACAGCTATTGTCAGCCGCGCCACGAAAAGCTCCAGAAAGATGATCGTGGTCGCGTACTCTGTTTTTATAGAGCCAGTTGTTACATATGGAGCATCTAGTTGCTTGTTGAAAAGCTCTCTCCTCATCTGGGGTAAGCTGCATAGGAAATATGGAGTTTAATTTTTGGGCTATGTCATCTTTTTCGTATAGAATGGCTTCTAAGAAGTGCCCAACGGCGTCATCCCCTCTATAGACTTGGATGGGTTTATAAGATTTGCCGTCGGGCCCTACGATAAGATAGGCATAGCCACAAGGAATATGTTCTGAAGTTTTGATGGTGAAGGATGTACTATTATTAGATGCGACAGTGGAGACGGGTTTTAAAAGAGCCTCAAAATCAGCGTATATTACATAAGATTTTAAGTGTTGCATGTGGATGGAGGTGAAAGAGAGAATATTATTATTATTGGAAGGCATTTTAATTTGTTGAATAGAGTGATTTTTGCAATATTGTAGATAGTCTTTTAATAAATCAGGGTTTGAAAATCTATGGAGGTATCTGTAACAATAAAATCTTGCACCGTTATGATTAGTTAAGTGGCCCATTAATCTTGAAAAATTTTTTATGTATATATAATGTTGATTCCCCTCAGAATCTTCTAATAATAATAAATTGATGACATCTTCATCCTCTCTTGGAGAAATGTAGAGAGGACAGATGTCTTCATCAGCATCATATATAAAAATATTTATTCGGAGATTATTAAGTTTTTCAATTTCAGGAATTTTATTATAAGGAACTGGGCAGGAAATGTCATTTAAAATTATTTCATGCTCATATGGGTAATATTTACTCACTCTATGGGGATGATCTTCAAATTTATATTTATGGGCCAGAAGACACCATATGAGACATTTATTATCTGAGAAATTTTGTATATTTATTAAAGCCTTCTTAGATTTTAATTTATGAGGGGTATTTATGAATGAGCCGCCGCGAAGGGGTATGTATTTTGCCATTTTTAATTCAAGACACTCTATTTTATTAAAGATCCAGTCGGATCCCTGATTTTGAAAATCTTCTATGTTATTTTCTATTTTTGCAAACATATTATTAATATTATCATTTAAGTTGTCTGGAGTTAATTCTATTGTGCATTTTGAGGAGAAGTAAAATGAAGCTCTCTCTTTAATTTCATCTCCATCCACCTTTACAAATTCTGCCTTGATTATTCCATGCCATTTAATTGCCTTATTAAGATTAATTTCGTTAGTTAGAGTGTTGAAAATTTCATTATGGCTATTATTAGAAAAAATATTTATGCTGCCTTCCTCCTCAGGTTCAGGATAAAGATAGAAATTTTTAAAAACGTTGAGGGCTTGTGTAGTTTTTCTTATTCTATTATTATTAATTTGAATTTTCTTAGACGTTTGGTTGCTGCTACTCCCTACGCTTCCATGGACTGTCCTCACATGTTGTAGCAGATTACATTTAAAAGGAAACTTTTGACTACATTTATCACATGAATGGGGAAGGGGCTTTTGATGAATTGATTTATGTTGTCTTAAGTTCTCCTTTCTATTAAAGATTTTTCCACATTCATTACAAGAAAAAGAAGTTTCTCGCTGATGGAGATTCGAATGTCTCTCTAGATGTTCTTTTCGAGCGAATTTTTTAACACAAACTTCGCAGTTAAACAATTTTTCATTTTTATGAGTTCTTTGATGCCTCAAAAGTTGATGCTTCAGTTTGAATCCCTTACTACAATCTTCACATTGGAATGCCTTCTCATTAGAGTGGGTTCTAACATGACGATTGTAAGTTCCCGTATGGGTGAAGGTTTTCCCACAGATGGAACATGTCTGAAATAGACAAAAAAAACTGTTTTAGAATTTTAATTATTTTTAAAAATTTTAATCATTTTTTCACTAACAAGTGTTTTTAATCTAGCAAGATTTTTTTTCTAACCTACTTTTAGAGGGAATTTATTTCTAACTTAGAGGGAAATTAGTTTTTGGAAACCTAGCAAGATTTTTTTTCTAACTTACTATTTAGAAATATTTTTTTAACTTCAAGAGAAATTAGTTTTATCTTCTCCTAACAAGATTTTTTTCTAACCTACTTTTAGAGAGAATTTTTTTTAAAACTTAAAGAGAAATTTATTTTTTTTATCCTAACAGGATTTTTTCATACATAGTATTAAAAGAGAAATTTTTTATTTTCTCCTAACATTTTTTCTATCTTAGAGAGAGTGTTTATTTCTAACTTAGAGGGAAATTAGTTTTTGAAAACCTAACATTTTTTTTTTCTAGAAGATAGGAAAGACGGAGTTTGCGCCTGCTCGCGGACTAAGGGGCGGTATGCGCCTGAATTTCAGGTCGTACCTTATGCTCCACCTCGAGTCATGAAAAAAGGACAAAACTCCCAAAGAGCCGAGAAGTTTTTACCTTAGATTTTGAAGCAACAGTTGTCTCTTCCATGTCATCATCATCCGAACTATTAGTATCCATCCCATCATCGGTAGGTATGAGTGCGGTGTTGCTGCAACCACTCTCGCCAGTCAACTGCTCGCCTCCGTCTCCAGAAGATACCTGGTGAGAATCCTAAAAAATAACAAAAAGAAAAGAAAACAAGTTTTAATTATTTTGTGTAAACAAGTTTTTTTTCAAAAGGGGATTTTATTCTAAGTAAAAATTTATTTTAAGGAAGCTTTTGTCTAAACAACACTTTTAATATTACTTTTTAAGAGTGAATTTAATTTTTATTCTAAGTGAAAATTTATTTTAAGTTTATCTAAACAAAACTTTTAATATTACTTTTAAGAGTGAATTTAATTTTTATTCTAAGTAAAAATTTATTTTAAGTTTATCTAAACAAAACTTTTAATATTACTTTTAAGAGTGAATTTAATTTTTATTCTAAGTGAAAATTTATTTTAAGTTTATCTAAACAAAACTTTTAATATTACTTTTAAGAGTGAATTTAATTTTTATTCTAAGTAAAAATTTATTTTAAGTTTATCTAAACAAAACTTTTAATATTACTTTTAAGAGTGAATTTAATTTTTATTCTAAGTAAAAATTTATTTTAAGTTTATCTAAACAAGTTTTTTAAATTACTTTAAAGAGAGAATATTTTCTTTACAACTTCAAAATTTTTGAAGTAAAAATACCTTAGTTGAATTGCCATCAGATCTCGACATTTGTGGAATTGGTTGTAATGTACTGGATTGTTCTGCAACATTTATTCCAGATCCTGTCTGAACAACCTTGAGCAAAAAAAAGAAAAGAAAACATATTTTTAAAATATTGTATATTATTCAAACAGTTAAACAGAAAAAGTGAAATAATACGTACCATATGACTTTTCAGATGAGCTTTTAATTCACTCGTATTGTAAAATCCTTCACCGAAAACTGCACATAAAAGAGTCGCCTCTACAGGTGCTTCACTCAGATGTGAAGGTCCAGCCTCAGTATTTAATGATGGTGCCTAAGAAAAAAGCAGAAAAATATTTTAAGTCCAAATCGTATGCTGAAATTGTCCTAGAAAAAGAAAAAATACATTTTTCTTACAGATTTTCGAAGAATCGAGCGGTTAGCAGACACCTGGTTCGAGCGACGGACAGGATCGAAGCCTTTAAAACCAGGAGGTACTTTGATGGTTGATTCAACGGATGTCTCAATCTGAAAAAAGAAAAAAAGAATATTTTAAGTATAAAAATATATTTTAAAACATTCTTCAAGTTTTAAAAGAAATTATATTTACCTCCATATCGCTATCTGTAAACTCCTCACTCCAGTCAATTTCGTTGACCGAGAATAAGTCATTCACTTGAGACGGTGTTAATCCGAAACTAATATCAGCCTATAAAGAGGGAAAAAAATATGTTTTTACATATTTTATCAAAAATTTATATAAAAAGTGTAACTTTTAATATATAAATTAAAAATAAATGTTTTTAATACTCGCATCGCACGCACAAGAATCCCAGAAGGCGTCCATATTAAATACTAAAATATTTAACTTTTAAAAGTAGAAAGAAAAAATAATGCAGAACTTCAGAGAGAGCGTGAAAAGGTTGTTCTCAGCACACATTTTGGATGCAGAATGAGAGAAGCATACATGATTTTACCCATCTCGGAGGGGAGAGGGGATGCGTGGAAGAGGTTAAGAATGTGATCTTAGCTGCAGGGGAGATGGGGGGGGGATGATTCTCTCTGCATGTGTCCTCTTCCAAAAAAAAAAAAACAGGGTTGATTTGAATTGTTAGTCCCCTTTTTAAGGTGTGCTCTGCAAACGTGAGTAGATTGAATAGCATAAAATTTGATACGGCTTAGATCTTGTTATTGTGAAAAATACTGTTCGCAAGTTTCACTTTACAGAAAATGTTGAATTCTTCTCACATATTTTTTTCGAAAAAGAAGCTATTTTCCCATACATTTCTTTTAAAAGGCAAGTTTATATTTCTCTTTAAAGGAAATTAAAATTTTTTTAAACATTCTAAAACAAATTACTTTTTTGTTTTCTTCCCTCAAATAAATTACTTCATGTAAATTAATATAGTCTTTAATAAGATGAATAATTCTTATTTCATACAATTTTTAATTCTTAATTAAGTTTTTTCCCCAAGTTTCACTTTATAGAAAAAGATTTCTCATTGAACAATTATTAAAAATGGATTACTTTTCATAAATTAATATATCCCTAATTATTTTTTCTTTCAAATAAGTTTTTCACCAATAAAATAAAATACATATATTCAAAAATAATAAATTTGAAATAAAACATAGACAGATTTTATATTAAAACAAAAAGTGATTTATTCAAACCATTTATACATTATTTGAGAAATATTTCTCAAAATAAGTTTGGAAATATTGCATAGTCAAGTTATTGAAAAAGGATTCATTATAATAACATAATGTTTTGAAATAATGTTTTGAACAATTTTAAAAGTATTCAAATGTAGCAAAACAGTTTCTTGAGATCTGATAAATTTATCATAAGAATTTAACATTATACAATCATGAGATGATTGACAGTCTATATTCAATTCACACTCGTTACATTCGAAAAATATATTAATATTTGTTTCAATTTCACTACAAATTGATGATAGATAATGGTTTTGTGCTTCATCGAAAATCATATGTTCCTCACATTCAATTCTCTTGTTTGAAATCAAAGTTGGGATTTGTTTCACGAGAACACTTTCCATAAGGCAATGTGAAATCTGACATTTCAACAATTTTAAACCATTCGGCTTGAGATAAAAACCTGTATTCTTTGTGTAAAACATTTGTTGCAACAAACACATGTCTTCATTCACAAATGCTGTTAACAGTTGGTTGTTTGATATAAAACTATCCTTCACAGAATTGAATCGAAATGATGATATATTTTTTTGGAAATCCAACCACGTTATTGGTGTGAATATAACACCCGATTTTGTAGGAAAGCGATCACCAGCACTATTTTCTGTAAAATTACGAATGTGCACTCTTAAATTTTTCTCATTTTCCAAAATGATTTGCAGGACTGTACACCAATTTAAATCCCATTCACCTAGAATAGGATTTGATTTCTGTCTATGTTGAAAAAATTTATCCAACCAGTCATTATTTGGAATTTCGCAAGACAGTTCATTACCGTTAGAGAGTTCATTTTTAACACAAGAAAGTTCGTCAATACATTTTGTAGGTAACAGTTTATCGTTATGAGAGGATTGTTCGTTAGAAGATTGTCCACCATTATCAGGAGACGATTGTTCTAAGTCCAATCTAGGTCTTTTTAAAGATCGGGGGACGTTAATTATATGACGGAAGGTTAGACTTATTCTTGCATTCTTTATCGAAGGATTTGCAGCAATACCGTGAGTGAAAAGTTCATTCGTAGGTTTAGCCATAGTGTATAAAGACCCATTGTCTAATTCAATCACTGTAGAAGGTGTGTTTGGCTTTTTAAATTCAATTTTCCTTGGTACACCAAAACTGAGCACTGCAATAGGGAAAGTATCATCCAGACTGAATTCGTTATCTTTATGTTGGGAAATGTAACTTTGTCCGTTCGGATACAGATTTAATAAAACATAGTTGTAGGCACATCCAACATGCTTTTCGACGATATTTCTAAGTTCCATCATGATTGGGATCCAAGGTTGGGCAGCAATTTGAGTACCGCTGAATGCATACACCAGGCAATCGTCGCCAAATGCTAACACCTGTCGTTTCAGCATAACATCTTTTCCCCAAATGTTGAAGGTGGGAATGTAAAACGGTAAAGTTTTCAACTCGTTAAAATAGCCATCAGCTTTTTCTTTCTCGATAAAGTTAGGATAATAACTAACATTAAGACCGTTTTCATAAAAGTGGATACTCATTTTGAAATAAAGTTTAGCACGATGAAAAAATACAACTTGCAAAAGCGAGAACATGAGGCAGAAAGAATGCTACCCCCTCAACTCGTGACGTCAAACCCACGCTCGCAATTGTTCAAAAATAACCAATGACCAACCTGTGACGTCAAACGCGGGAAATCAATAGTTGCCACACACCTTAAGGCTGTTAAAGGAATGTCGTCTACCTGCACCTGGTACCTTCCAACCAACCTGTGTGGTCAACTGTGGGAACCCAATTGTTAACACATACCCTAAAGCTATTCAAGGAATGTCTTCATCCCCACCACCTGACCCCTCTCGCGTCTTGTCCAAACTTGCACGTGTCTATATATTTTAATGAAAGAATGAGGAGACAGAAAATAATAAAAAAATTAATTTTATTTAAGACTAATCCAAAATGGGTTTACATGGGTTTGTTTTCGAACTTTAGCCGTTGACAAAGGACGTGATAACAAATTTTTATTTTTAATGAAACTTTGAGGTACGTGCATTTCTTTGAGAACTTGTAACAATTCACCCTGTGCATTAATAGGTACTTTTTTGTTTGTAGAAAAAATTAAATGAAAAAAGTCTGCAATATTAGAGTTCTGTATATTTTTATTTTTAAAAGACACTATTCCTTTTTCATTCCACTCTAGTTTGTGAGGACTTGTCTTAAGAAATTCTAGTAATTTCAAAGCTTGTTTTTTCATTCTTGAAGGTACTAAAGTTAAAGGAAGTTGGTTATAGCCAATTTCTTGTTTGATATGTTCAGGATTCACAGTCTCTTGTGTTGTTGTTGTTGTTGTGGGTTCTTGTTTCACAGAATCTTGTTCGTGTTTTGCAGGTTGTTGCTCAACTTCTTCATCAGAACGTTGAATCCACGGTAGATTGTTTTCTTGTAAATTCATTTTTCTTTGCAATAATTCATAATAGCGTTGCACTTTTTCATAATCTGGTAAGGAACTGTTTAATATTTTTAGCAAAGCTTTATCCAATTCACTTAGCTGCTTTTGAGAAGGTGTGTGTTTGTTCAACACCTCTTCAGGCACCAAAGCAAATTCTTTAGCGAATTCCATGGAAGAGTGTGCTGATGGCTGATATGGCAGCGGGGATTAAAATGTTTAAAAATCCACCTTGTTGAACAATCAGTTTCCTTTTAGTGAATAAGGATCCTTTTTTCGTTCCAATTTTTCTAAGAGTCGATTTATATTTTGCCAACGATCGTTTCTGACTAGTTGAAAGAGGCACGTTTCCTTTTAAAACATTCAACGTACACTCGCAGATAGCTTTAACAGTACGATTAGGTATTTTTTTAAGAAAATGTTTACGTAATTTATTGGGACATGAGCGAATCAATTCCAGGTCGCTAAGTTGTTCTCTTGACAAAGTCATGTTAGCAACTAACTCTTCACACACACTAATACTTTATTTATACTTGTATAAAAACTGAATTTGATTGGGTAGAATTTGTGTTCGCAATCTCATATCTTCATCCGTTTCATTTTTCAAAACGATAAACAAGTATGAGAAGGGTTTCTTTGTAGCATCTTCATACACTTCTTGAAAAAATTTAGATTTTTTAGGGTACAACTGCCTACCCAAATGCATAATTTGACTCATGTCGCTACGATTTTTAAACAGAAAAATGTACTGAGCCTTTAAAGACACTGTTCTAATTTCACTCCCTTTTTGAAAAAATTTTTGGGTTAAAAAAACAACACTTAGATTTAAATGGTGACTACCTTTCGTGAATAACGAAGTCAAACGTTTATCGTTACTGCATTCGGTCATTAAATCATCTATCACAAACAAAGTATTACCATTCAAATAATCTTTATAATTCGATGGGAAACCTTCTACAAAAGTAGCATTAGGTATTTCATCATATAAAGTTTGATAAATACCATAAAACCAAACCACTTTGTCGATGGTAGTATGAAACATTTGTTCTTTAAAATGTAACAAATCTCTCATGAAAAAAGACTTGCCACATCCCGTAGGACCGGCAAGAATCATAGTGCAAGGATGTTGTAGACGTGGAAACTCCATGATAAATGAACACAGACACAAAATGTATACAGTTTAAATAAGTGTTTATTGATAAAAATTAGCATACACACGAAATCTTTTGGCAACAAAATTATAGACTCGATGGTCGTTACAGATATTCTTGGTTACAAACATAGACAAAAATTCTTTCAGGGTTTTTCCCCTACATCTACAATATAGATAATAAACACAAAATTGGCCACAAATGGCGGTTATAGCACTCTGAAGCATCAGAGGATTATAGTTCACATGTGAAAATCGAGATGCAAAGTTCAAGATAGGTCCTTTAAAATAACTGGGGTCGTTTCCATACGAATCAAAGAATTCCACTTCATCATCAGATTGTATGAAAAAGGCTAACCAGTGAGTTCCAGGTTCAGACGAGTCATCTGTGTTACATACGAGGCAAGCTGGATAACGCACGACCACCTCGGGTAGATGATCACTTGGGAAAACATCTAAAAAATATTTTTTCGTAATTGTATCACTGGATAAAATATTCTTGATTTGCAGAGAATCCATTTTCATTAATTGGCAAAGTCACATAAAACGTGTCGAGACATGGTAATTTCAATAATGTTTTCAAATTCTGCATACACAAACACAGAAATGGTGGATTGCAAAGCTGTGGAGAATTTTATCTCAATTCTAAAATTTCCTTGTTGTTGTAAGTTGAGGTGGGGACCGTCACACAAATCAGGACTTAGATCGAAAGCATACAAAGTATGACCATTCACGAAATCTTCTCGTGAAATATAATTTCCAGCGTCACGATTGAAACCAGAGAATAATCGATGATAAGCTTTTATATAGTTTTTATCCTCGAAATTCAATTCTAAAGGTTTGCTAGGAACAGGCTGACCGTCCATATACACGCTTAAAAAGTTAACATTGTAGTGATGAAAGTAAAAAGGGTTTAAGTCATATTTACCACTCATGGCGGCATTATCTAACAATCCAATTATGACACGTTTTGGCATAGCATCCAAAAGTACATTATCTTGCATGAAAGACATACTTCCAGCAGGTATTGTATAAGTCTTGCATAAAACTCGATCGATGGGGTATTTTGCAGAATTTTTTTTCCAAAGCTTTAGCATGTCCTAATAAAACTCCGGGGTTCACTTTCACTTTTCGAATAAACAACGAGGCATGTTCTAACACGACGTTATATTTCTTTTCCTGTCCAGCCACTTGCTTTGCCATTAAACAAAACTGGGGAGTGCTTCGAATCATTTTAATTTTCAAATCCACCATATTCAGTAAAAGTCGATTCTGTTGAAAAATGTCACAGTGTAAAGGACCGATCATATCTAAAATTTTACTCGTCTTGGTGAGTTCATGTCTTTTTAACAATCCAGGATTTTGGGGTGTAGCTTGTGTGGGATCGGATACAGTTAAATTCTCATCTTTGAAAAAACATTCACAGGTTAGTAAACTTTTTTTAGCATCTTCACCGAAATTCAACAAAGTTTCAATGTAGGCACGGTATGGATAAGTGTTACTCGAAGAAGATATTAATCTTTCGTTCAGACTCACGTCGATTTGGGAAAACAAGGCATGAAAAAATAAATTAACAGGTGCAACAGGTTCTTTATCAGCCAGAGCGGTTCCGTCAGCATTCACAATTTTCACTTTTAGGTACATGTGCGAGGAGGATAAATCTATGTATTCTTCACCATTACCCGTGATGTTAAATTCCACAGGTCCCCCATCGCGAATATTCGCGAGAGGATGAAATTCAACGAAATGTCCTTTTTCAATAGCCGTCTGTGTAGGTGGTATCAAAAACAAGTCCAGTTCAGATTTGACACAGACAGGGGAATCTTTATGAATGAGACCCGACATGATTAAGCAGAAATATCGTGTGTCTTCACTCTCTTCACTTTGGGACGAATGATGGTTTTGCTAGATCGCTTTCTCTTTTTATAGCGTTGTCCTGAGCCAATCATTGTTTTCATTTTTGTAGCAGCTTTGTCAGTTAAATTTTTGCCAGCTTCTTTCAACCGACGCTTAGCAACATTTTTTATATCTTCTCCTCGTGACAGGTCATTCAACACATCCACACCCGTATGAAACAATTGTTTACCAACAGCTTTCGCACCTGATTTAAAAAGGGGACTGCAGCTCGAAAAAGAGATCGAAACAGCCCACCTAATCCATATCCTTTTTGTAATGTAGAACCTTGGTAGTAGTTCAAACCACTACCTGACTGGTGAATGTAATAATCTTCAAAAGATTTCGCACAACACTTGTAAGGAACAAACATTATGAGAGGTACTTTTGTCTAAAATGAAGTTTCACGATCAACTGCCCACGCTCGAATGAGACCAGTCGTCCTGTGTGTGTCCTTATAACAGTTTCAATTGTTTGAAAGTTTTTCCTTGAAAGAGGGACATAGTGTGGTCTGTCAAACATTTCGTGAATCATATCACCATCTTTACCTTTCACGGTAATTACTCTAAGCAAAGGGGATACTATATGACCAACGATCTGAGGTTCTGCTATATCCGAATATATGTAAAGTAATTTTAAATCAAAATTCGGGTCAGCTTCTTTAATCCCTTCAAAGTATTTAAAAGGACTATCGCGTATAGGATCCTCATCGTTAGCCATTTCGATCGGATAAAAGCCTAAAGTTTCGGCGAGTCCTGGTAATAACTTTATTCTAGCTGTTAGTTTTAATCCAATTTTCACTTTTCTAGTATGTTTGTTGTAGCTTATCTGAATTAAACCGTTGAAGTCTTGATAGTTCATCCATTTAATAATGTCTGAAGGGCTTTCAAAAAATCCAAAGGGGATTTTAGTTCTTTTCAACGTTCCAATACCTGCATCATATTCGTATTCATTTCCTCCGTCAAATATATTACTCCACATATGTGGATAAATCAATTCCACAAGTCCGACCTCCCATTCACCTTTCAGATCAAGAGGTGAAGTAATCTCGTAATAAAATGTGAAATTTTATTTTCTGGGTAAAATTTCAAAGAATTGTTAGAAGGTAGCGTCACGTAGAAAGACATGTTGGTGAATGATTCTCAAAAGAAATGTCGTTTCAATTTATAAATGAAATAAATTAGAAGCCAGTATCCATTGGTCGAATTTAGAAGGATAACCTTTATATTTCACTTTATACTCTAATCGCCCTTTTCTCATTCGCTTTTTTAAGATTTTTTCGATAGCAAAGTTCTCTTTAGGTTGAACTTTTTGAAGTTCTTCTGCATAAAATGTTCCTAAGATAGGTTCGTTCATCAAATTCTTGATCCGGTAGACGGGCGGTTCCCGTGGTACGCACTCGGTCACGACGAAGAGTTCTTCCGTCCAATTAGTTTCGTATCCTTTTTCAAAGGTTAATTTTTGTTTGGATACTCGAACCGTATCCCCCGGTTTAAACACGCAAGACTTTCTCTTTTCATTTCCCACATCCCCGTACAGAGTAAACCACACCTCGCTTTCATTTTCCGGAGTTACTTCGGTGGGCGCCATTTTAATACTCGAATGATAAGTATGGTTATAACTATAAAGTAATTGATCTAGCACGTCTACGTAGCGGTAAGTACGACGACTGGTAAAATATTTCCACATTTTAGTTTTTAAAGTGCGGTTAAATCGCTCTACTACGGACGCTTTCGTGTTGTTAAAAGTTCTGAAAAATTTCACACCTTCCTCTTTCAGAAATTTTTGAAACTTGTTATTCAAAAACTCCCTTCCTGCATCCGTTTTCAAACAGTTGGGTTTTCGTTCAGAGAAAATTTTTTTAAAAGCTTTCACAATCTCTTCACCTTTTTTAGATTTCAGAGGAACCACCCACGCTCGTTTTGAGAGGATGTCTATACAAGTTAAAATGTAGCGAAAACCATCGTTAAACTTTTGAAGAGACGTCAGATCAGCTAAATCTGCTTGCCACTGTTGATCAATTCTGGATACTATGACACGGTTCGTGGGGAATTATTTTCGAATCGGTTTGTGAAGTAAATATGCATCTATTCCTTGTAACCATTCTCGAATTTTTTTCTTTGATAACTTGCCGCGGGCAGCACGGTGTAAGGCATCTACACCTCCAAAACTTGCAACCGCTTTCGGATCTCGGTAAGTTTCCTCCATGGCAGCACGTATGTGAAGACATCACATTGAAAAGGATAAATTTCCCGTATCGTTTAAATTTAAAATAAAATCAACGTTAAACTTCCGACCTTCAGAAAAAATATAAAGAATCGAAAAGACAACACACATCACAAAATAAATGCAGAACACGAAAATCCCTTCCTCTCGGGACGGTAACATGACGAACACTAAATGATATTCAATCGAAAAATTCATATTTATATCTAAGATAGAGTCATCAGGCTATATTTCCATAGGTCAGTGGTTTCGGTTCGAAAACTACTGTCTTATGGAAATATTTTTACTGCAAAGTGCCGGGTTCGACCCCAGTCAGATCACTCTATTTCTTTCATACTATATCCACATATACATTCTTAAATTCAATCGATTTTTTATTTATTTCTCAATTTTTAAATTAATTTCTTAATTAATTTCCTAATTAATTTCTTAATTAACTCCCTAATTAATTTCCTAATGACTCACAAACAATATCCTGCTTTTTTCATTCTACCACAAACATCGCTTTAAAACCATCGTCACCTTTTACAATAAATCACTCATTAATTTTTTTAATTAAATTTCCTCATTAACACCCTCATCATCTTTTACGATTAAGTTAGAGGATGTCTCAAGGTCAACCCCAAGTCATCCACACCCCTCAGGGGGTGGTGCGGCACCCGCACGGCTTGCCGGTGCACCGGTGCACCCCCCTGATGGGCTAGAACTCTCCTTTTCTATCTACTAATCTTGCTCAAACTTTCCTAGTAATAAACGTATTAACTTCAAAATACAACATTTCAATCGCACTGAAATTATTTGTTTTTAAATTACTCTAAGATACACCGACAAAGATCTAACGTTAAAAATTTCATTTCGGTATTCAGGAAGCCTCAAAACATGTAAATATACAAAAATCCAAGTAATAAATATTTAGCATTAAAAAAAAAAAAAAAAAAAAAAAAACGTTATTTACCATATGTCTATTAGGAATTAATCTCAATTCCTCAGCAGCTTTTCTGGACATGGTGTAATATTATAGTAAAGCATTTTCACTAACAATAAAAAAAAAAAAAAAAAAGGAGTGACTCCACTCGACTTTCCGAACATTGAATAATCAACGGTTTTGTAGATAAAGTAAAGTAAGGGGAGCTGTTAAATAAACAAAAGCGAGAAAATTATAATAGGGTGTTTGAGTATTTTTCTCCATATAGTACACGATGAATAATTTAACGCTATTGTACTTTGAGTCTACAGATCGTAATGATAAAGAATTTTTCGTTATGTAAAATCTAGATTCACCAAAATGCTTATAGTTAGTGCAACAGTGACTTATAATATTTATAAAATTTTTCAGCTCCATCGGATAAGGCATTTAGACGCTATCGCACCTTAAAGTTTGGGCCCATATACCACAATGATAAAGAAATATGCATTGTGTCCCTGTAAAAAGAACTTAAATGCTAGATTCTCTAAAGTTCCTTAAGTTCGTGTAATGGTGATCTATAACATGTATATAAATTTTCAGTTCATTTGAATAAGGCGTTTAGTCGCTGTGGCACATTAAATAATTTGAGCCTATAGGCCATTATGATAAGCAGTTTTTATTTGTGTCTCTGTAGAATTCTGTCACCAAAATCTATACAGTTTGTGTGATGGTGACATAAAACATGTATATAAATTTTCAGCTCATTTTGATAAGGCATTTAGATGCTGTCAAACTTTAAATAATTTCACACTATAGGCCATAATGATACAGAATTATTTGTTGCGTCCCTGTAAAAAAACTATAAGTGCTAGATTCACCAAAACCTATACAAATCGTCAAAATGTGACCTATAGTAATATGTGTATAATTTTTTTTTGCTCAATTGAAAAAGGTGTTTAGACGCTATCACACTTTTAAAAATTTGGTACCATAGGCCCTAATGATAAAGAACTTTTCTTTGTGCCCGTGTAAAAAAACTGTAAGTGCTAGATTCACCAAAATCTATACAGTTCGTGCAACTATAATCTATAACATGTGTATAAATTTTTTGCACAGTTTAATAAGGCGTTTAGACGCTATCGCACTTTTAAAAATTTGGCCCCATAGGCCATAATGATAAAGAATTTTTCTTGGTGTCCCTGGAAAAAAAATATAAGTGCTAGATTCACCAAAATCAATAGGGTTCGTGCTACGGTGACTTACAACATACGTACCAACTTTCAACTCATTTGAGCAACGCGTTTAGACGCTAGCGTGTTCACTGACACACATACACACACACATACGTACACACATACATATACACATACATACATACACACACACACATGCATACATCATCATAAAAATAGGGAAAACAGACTCGGGGGACCTCAAAACGTATAGAAACATCAAAATCTCTAATTCGGATTTTTGACATGATTACAATACTTTTCTTACATATGTATGTTCGGAAAGTAAAAATGTTATGGCTTAAATATTGGCAGCCCTGTATGTCTTCTGAATGTTATGTACATACTGCATTCTGTACGTAAATATAATCCTATATTAATAACACACGCCCTAACCTGAAATAAACTTTCGTCAATTTTCAAGCATTGTCGCACTATAATTCTTTTGTGTAGCCCTGTAAACGAACAGTAGTAGATTTCCATACCATATTCTACACGAAACATGATTTTACGCATATAAAAAATGTACATTCGTTTCATTTGGTTTAGTGTAGCCGATAGATGTTAAACTCTAACTTACCTACAATTTCCCCCATTGACGTAATGTATTTGAATAATCTTGGAAGTCCTTGTACAAGAACTGTTTGCTTGATATCAACGAAAAGTTTAATATAGCATCTTTATACGATACACATTTAGAATACCAAGTTTGGACTTTCTGCTATTATTTGTTCTGAGATATGCTAATAACAGACAAACAGACACATACACACACAGAGATAGAGAGAGAGACATACAGACCAACCGCTAAAAACATTATTTTTCGATTCAGGGTACCTCGAGACGCGTAAATATAACAAAAACTCAATTTAAAAAAAACAATACTCAAAAACAATACTTTCTCTACCATATACACGTGTAAGAGAAAGTAATTATAAAATAAACTTAAAAATACATTACTGGTTTGTAAATCTACCTTAAACAGGCAAATTTTTTTTTAAATGTAAATACTACAGTACATTTTATATTTTTATACCAAATTACAAGTTTATACATCTAATTTAGTATATACTACTCATGCATTTCTATATTCATTTATTTATAACTCATTGAATTTTAAAGTTACAGTTACGCAGTTTCTTGTAATGCTATTTTTGCACTAAAAATAAGAACTTTCTAATTGATAAAATTTGTCTAGTAGGGTCGTATAAAAATTTAAAAAGTGTAACTTTTTCTGGAAAATAACGAGAAAAGATTTCAATTAACATGGTCATATTTCCTATCTTATTCTGAATACTTATGCAATTAACACTACCCGCTAATATGTAACAGATAAAAAATTAAGTCGCATTTAAATCTTTTGTGACAGCCCGTATAATATATTTTTTTAGAATAACCAAGGATATTTTACCGACGACGAACGAAAACAGGCGAACCAAGCGGCGCTCTTGTTACCAACTAATGTAAATGACGTCAAGTTTAGACTGAAACTGACTGAAGTTTATATATACATATATAAAATGACAGAAAAATAAAAGAACTGACATTGCCATCTATCGGCGTTTTTATAAAAAACGCCCTAAGCGACAAAAAAAAAAAAAAAAAAAAAAAAAACCGCATTTGGATAATTTTTTTTTTATCTTCTGCAACCGCCAATTTTATCGTATAAAAAGTAAATTTTTGAATAGATTTTATTATGTTGTCCTCCACATACACTTTAGTATTGCGTCCAGTGTGAAAAACAAAATGCAATTGTCAGACAAACTGTAATTTTAGAAATTATTTCAAAAATGAAAGAATAAGGCAGTTAACGATGCCACGAAAAGTATTAATTTTTGAATGAAAATCAAAAAACATTTTAATACGTGAGATGGCAAAATAATTAAATGTTAACCAGATACTGGTAAAATGGTCTTTAGCAAAATATAAAATTTTTTGGCCGTTTAAACTGGAAATTTGGCTTTAGACAGCCACGTTGCTCATTCAAGCAAGATAACCGCAAGTTAAAAAGCAAATATTTAAAAAATCGATTTGTATAATGTTCATAACTTAAAGAAGTAAAAAAAAAAAAAAAAAAAAAAAAAAAAAGTGTATAGCAAAATAATTCTTTAAAAATAGTCCGGAGGCAATTAAACATGGAATGTTAAAGACCAGAAGATCTAAGCTGTTATTAAAGACAAATATTAAAAAAGAAAAAAAAAATAGCAGTTAATAATCGGACTGAACTGAGTTTCTCTGATGAGTCAAGTTTAATTTATTTCGAGCTGATGAAAAAAAAAAAAAAAAAAAAAAACTATAAGGACGGTAAAAATGGGACTGACTTAATGAAAACTGCTCTCTTAGAACATTGACACATTCTTCCTACATTATGGTACGGAGGTGCATACTTTTTCAAAGAATCAGACAAATTTTCATGCACAAGGGATCAATTAACTCAAAATAAAACACGGTGATTATAAAAGTGTCGCCTGACTGACTATTTTGGAGGTATTTCAGACTTTTCTTCAAATAGCATTTCAAGATGATAATGCACCTTGCTGTACGGCGTCTGTGGTACGTCAATTTGAATCAAATTGTTAAAATTACCTATACATTCCTATGAACACCTATAATTCTGAAAGTAATACTATCTTTTTCCACTCTAAGTTAAATCCTACAAAGAATATTGCAGAATTTATACTTTATTAGACTTGGAAACAGTCATAATCTCAATTCATTTGAAAATGTTTAGTTATAAAAACGCTCGGAGAGAGAGAGAGAAGGATTCGAAATTTGCAGCCTACAACTTCGCAAGAACTAGAAAATTTATTTACAATATTTAGCACAGTGGAATTTTTGAGATTTATATCAAAAAACGGTATAATACTATGCCACTGTGCATTTAAGTAGTAATTCCATTAAAAGATGGAATTAACTCAATTTGTTTATTTCATATAATAAATCATAATAGAGTACAAAGTGTATAGTTATTGTATTATGTTTAAAAAGAAAGTTTTATGTAGATTTTTATAAAGTAGTTCGTAGTGTGTAATAAAGCGAATTATTAAGTCAAAAATGTACCTAGGTATCATTTCATCCCTTTGATATTATGCAAACATGACAGTTTTATTTGTTTCAACCATTAATTTTAAAATTATTACAAATAAAAAAAAAGGTATAAGTCATTTTTTCTGCAGTGCGGCTTTTATTTTTTTTATTTTTTTGTCGCTTAGTGTATATGCAAAAGAAAAACGTTTTCCTTATCATGCTTCATGTATATTGTCGAATGTTAGGAAATTGACAAGTATACTTTGAAGTCAATTTAAATTCTTAAAGGGACATACGACCCTTAGAACTTCAAAAAAAAAAAAAAAAAAAAAAAACACATCGATTTAATTATAGTCTTTATTAAAGTAATTTATTGTTAACTAAGTTTCATTGGGCCTGTCTAATTGTTACCTATAAGTTTATTATGTATTTTGGAATTATTTAATAATTTATGTGTTAATAATAAATGTGTTTTCTCCTTGAGCGCAGAATATTTTCACAGATTAAGTAACATACCAGATCCTTTAAGCTGAACCTAAATTTGTTCAAATTTATGTTATATATATATATAAGATCATTTATTTTTTTAAGGAAATCTGAAGTATCACCTGTATGAAAACTAGGGGGGGGGGGATACAAATTTAGTTCCAGTTTGAAGGATCTGATATATTATATAATCTGTGAAAATTTCAAGAAAAAATGTTAAATAGTTTCAGAGATATCCTGCGCTCAAGGTGAAAAAAACACATCTATTATTAACACATAAATTGTTAAATAATTTACCACAGAATTTTAATTATATTCCAAAATGCATAATAAGCTTATAGGTAACAATGCGACATGCACAATGAAGCTTAGTTAACAATAATTTACTTAAAAAAAGACTATAATTAAATCGATGTTATTTTCAAGTTCTAAAGGGTCGTATGTCCCCTTAATGAAATTATATTTGCAGTTTATTTTATAACTACTTAAAACATGCATTATGACATAATGTGTTGAGTTACATTCACATTGCAAATCCGTATTTATATACATTAGTCTAGACACTTTGAATTTCTAATTTCTACTCTACTGAGAATACCTGTAGAATTTAATCTTAAGACATGAAACAGGATTATTTAATGCTTCAAATTACACTTTAGATTTGTATTTTAATCTGAATGTGTATCTTTAATCTGATTTGAATTTCCACATTGCAACAGAATTAAACTACAATGTGAATGTTAAGACAAACTGAACATTGAGATAACTGTAGGAATAAAATCCATATCTTAATGATATTAGTGCATAGTTTTCGTTCTTTACACTGGTTTAGAAAAACAAAACAACATTATTTTTTTCTAATTTACCATTATATTACAGGCATAGTAAACTTTCTTTCGTAAAAATCTTATTTTTTTTCTTTTTCGTATTTTTACTCGTTTTGAGTTGTGAGGAATTAGAAAATCACAAAACCAATCAAGCGTCCATCTGCAAGATAATCATAGTTTGTTAGTTAGTTCAATTTTCTATTAGTTTGTTTGTTAGTCTGTGTAGAAAATAGTACAGAAAAGAATGATAATAATATCGTGGGACAATTATTAATATATGGCGTATGATACCGTAAAAAATCCTGTTTATTTTCAAAATTCCATACAGAAAATTTTTAAGTTATTCGAAATTTATGATTCTCCTAATATGAGAGATTAGTGCATAATTTCGCATAAACGTGCGTTAAGTGAATTATTTTAATCATAAAAATGTCGGATAATTTTAAAATATTATTCGGATATTGACATGAATTAACTAAGAATATTCTAGTTTTAAAACTTTGTAGATGGGTCGAAATTAAGATTTTCCTAACTTAGAAAAATAGTTCAAAATTTCATATAGACGTCCAGTATGAATATTATTGCATTGAAAATAGTATGGTAATTCGTAGAAATTAAAGTATGAAATCAACTTTAATAAAATTAACCGGTAAATTAGGAACTTAAGGTAAATGTATCGAATTGGAGGTAACGTAGCTACTTCCTGTTCGATATTGATTTCAAAACGGAACGAACTTAGGGGAGAGCCGTGTTATATGGACCATCATGTAATACGGAACATGAAGAAATTTATCTGTTAACCATTAGATGGCCGAACAATCCCATTGTCTTTAGTGAATAATATTGTTATCCATAGCAGAAAGTAAGTTGTACATGCGTACCTTCATTTGGACGATTATGAAATTGTGTTTTCGGTTTATAGAATCATTGTAGGTAACTGTAACGTAATTTTCACATTAACAGTAGCAAATGTACTTATTTTCTAAACAATCCCCACATGTGTTTTATGCGCCCAAATTTGCATAGCGGTATATGATTGGAAACAACGTTACTCCACTTATGCGTGTAATATGAACCATGCTCTGTTGTGTAATATGGACCACTGGTCCATTAAAAAAATATATTGGGAAGACAAGTCGATCTTCCAGATGAAACGAAGACCAGCTAGTGCAGCACATTCTGGATATGGAAGCAAGATTCTATGGATTGTCTGCTCAAAGATTTCGGAAATTTACATTCCAAATTGCGACAATAAACGTCATTCCACATCGCTTCAACAAAGAGAAACAAGAAGTAGGAAGAGAATTGGCAAGAAAAGCTGGGTGATCTTGCTTTCGCTTCTTTAGCATACTACCCATTGAATACAGCCTCTGGACCTACCTTGTTTTTGTCCATTAAACATCTACTATTCCCAAGAGATGGATAACTAGATGAGGGAACATACTGGATGGGCCGTTTCACAATTGCAAGTGTGTCAACTGTTAGGGAAGACTTAATCACGGACTGCATCTTATGAAATTGCTGCTAATGGTTTCCGTGCCGGTGGGATTTGGCCTGTCAATCGCTATGTATTTCACGATTTCGATTTCGCTCTATTCAAGGTTTCTGATAAAGATCCATCACGAATCACATCAGAAGACAAGACCAACGGCCACTTGAAAGACAATGTGATTCACATGAACCCAACACTTGACGCTACAGTCCAACAGAACGCGTCTGTTTTCGAAGAGCCAACTTCAGAAGATGTAGTCCAGAAGAACAACCCCGCTTCCCGTTTGTCATGAAAAGATTTTCAGTGAAAGACACCAGTCCACTTTCTCACTGCGTACAAAGAAGCTTAAGAGAAAGGGAAACACTTCAGAGGCCACTGTTCTTACTTCATTTCGTTTCAAGAATGCCGCTGAAGAGAAACAAAAACAGAAGCGATCAAAGCTTGACATCCAACAGTATCGGAAGAAGGAAATAATGGCAGAATCTTTCACAGAAGAAGACAACAGAGCGAAAACGCCCGGCAACTCCAAGGGTCTCAGTAAGGACATCTCAAGACCCTCCAATCAGGGGACAGCTGCGAATCAAGTTACCGAATCTATATTCTGTGCATGGGAGAGTTACGGTGGAAGACTGGATCAGATTCGTGAAATGCTGCTGATGGATGCATGAAGAATATACGCCAACATAACTGACCCAGTACATTATTATTGTGATGATTCCTGTACTTGAAATAAATTTATCAAAATCACAGCTTTGTGCGCCTGTCTTTTATTCTGTACCATGCTTTTTATTCTCGTATAATACTTTTTATTTTCGTATAAAATGGATCACTCGGACCATATTACGCGAACATATGTGTAATATGGACCATCAACACGTAAATAAAATAATTATTTCCTGCAATTATTAATAGTTCCCAGAGTGCTTAAAAAAGTTTGAATCATGTAACTATACAGTTGTAATGTGCAGCCAACAAATTGTATATTTTTAACCGACTTCAAAAAAGAAGGAAGGTTCTCAATTCAAACCGTATGTTTTTTTTATGTTTGTTAGCTCATAACTTCTTAACGAATGCTCCGAATTTGATACTTTTTATTTTGTTGAAAAGGTCTTGTTCTGAAATAGGTCCCATTGTAATATCTTTACGATCTAAAGAAAATACAGGGTGCCTCAAAAAATCAGTCTTAACTCTTTTACCTGCTAAACGGCTGCAGCTATAGTGATAAAAATGGTATGTAAGTATAGCAAAGTGGCCATGCAGTACAAGGTTAAACCGCTTGCAGCAGCACCTGGTGGAAAATAGCGGAGTTAGTGTTCCTATCTCGAAAACGGCTCTAGAGAAAAAAATGAATTACATAGTTGAAGAGTATAACCGATTTAGTACAAAAAGATAGTTTAGACATTCACGCTAGCGTTCCTAACTCGGAAACGGTTCAATACAGGGGAAAAAAGTGATTTATAAAATTGCAGAGCATCATCGATTTAGTACGAAAAGATAGTTTAGACATTGATGCTAAAAATACAATGCTAAAAACGTGCATTTGTTTGTACGCAATTTCTTACATTATGCACACTTGAGCTACATTGCACACGTTGTAGCGTAGCTTGTGAGACATACGCTATACAGTTCAAAATACGGTTACTCGGTTACTTGATACTTTTTGTTTTGTTGTAAAGATCTTGGTCTGAAGTAGTTCCCATTGTAATAACTTTACGATCTAAAGAAAATAAAGCGCCATCTGGTGAAAAAGAGCCGAATTAGCTCTCCTATCTTAAAAACGGATCAAGATTGGAGAAAAGTTAATTACGAAGTTGTAGAGCATCATCGATTTACTACGAAAGACAGATTTTATACATTATTGCTAAAAATAGAACGCTTAAAACGTGCAGTTGATTGTTCGCAATTTCCTACACTGTGCATACGCTGCGGATGACGCGTACACTCTGTGGTTCAAAGTACTGTTACTGTAAACGGTCACATCGATTAGCGCAAAGTCGTTTTCAACCAACTTCAGAAAGGAGGGTGTTCGTAATTCGAGCTATGTGTTGTTGTTGGTGTTTGTAAGCTTATAAATTCGTAAGAGATGCTCTAATTAACCGACTTCAAAAAGGAGGAGGTTCTCAATTCAAAGCGTATATTTTTTTGTTTTTGTTTCTGTTTGTTAGCTCATAACTTTTGAAGAAATGATCCGATTTTGATACTTTTTGTTTTATTGTAAAGGTCTTGGTCTGAAATAGGTCCCATTGTAATATCTTTACGATCAAAAGAAAATACAGGGTGCCCAAAAATGTCAGTCCCGACTCTTTTAACTGCTGAACAGCTGCAGCTATAGTCATAAAAGTGGTATGCAGGTATAGTAAAGGGACATGTGCTACGCGATACAACCGCATATAGCACCACCTGGTGGAAAATAGTGGAGTTAGCGTTCCTATCTCGGAAACGATTCAAGACAGGGGAAAAAAGGGAATTATAAAATTGCAGAGCATCATTATTTTAGTACGAAAAGATAGTTTAGACATTTTAATGCTAAAACAGAACGCTTAAAACGCGCATTTGTTTGTTCACAATTTCCTATTTTGTGCACACTTGAACGACATTGCATATGTTGTAGCGTAGCGGGTGACATTTATGCTATGTAAAATTCAAAGTATGGTTATTGTAAGCGGTCACATCCATTAACGCAAAGATGCTTTAATCCTACTTCATAAAGGAAGATGTTCTTAATACAAACTATGTTTCTCATTGTTGTTGTTGATGAAATTTGTTAGCTTATAACTTCGTAAGAGATGATTTAATTTTAATACTTTTTTTGTTGTTGTAATGATCTTGGCCTGAAATAGGTTCCATTATGATTTCATTAAGATATAAACAGATTACAGGATACTCACAAAAGTCTGTTCTCACTCTAACTGCTGAACGCATGCAGTTACACTGGTAAAAGCAGTATGTAAGTATCGATGTTGAAATTTTGTCCGTCAGCTACAATGCATATTTTGCTCTTTGTTTGATCTTTACGCTGCGCAATTTTCAGCGCAGCGGGTGACACGTATTCACTGTAAAGTTCAATATATATGTCTAACAGAATTTTTGGTTACGAATACAGCGTAACCGTTCTTTACATTTCTAAAGACTTTTTTATTTAACGTATGTTCATTCAATAGATAGTTTTTTGCTCATATCCAATAAAGGCAAGAAAAGTGACACAACTTAAAAATGTAGCATTTGAGAAAAATAACTTGACTCGAATAAAACTGGCACAAGTGTCTCTCGAGTGGATAACTTTCTAGATGGAGGTTTAATTTTTTTGTTCACATTGGGTGCATTTCATGTATTTTTCAGTGACATAAACCATTTTTTGAGTTATGTCACATTTCTTGGTAGTTGTGATTTCTGAAACTACCGTAGAATGTCTTCTGATGTTCTGCTATATGAATAAGTTTTCACTGAAAGGAGAAAAATAAACTCTTTTTGTAAAAAAATAGAACCGACTCCAAAAAGCAACCACTATTCAAACAACTAAAAAAAAAAAAAAAAAAAAAAAAATGGTATGAAATGAAACTGTAAATTGCGCCTAACAGTATAAAATAATTTCCTTCGCCAAACAACCTATAACACTATAATTAATCATAACTTTTGAAGTCGGCGCAAAATAAATAAAAAAATTAAAATAATTAAATAAAAATTCGTTAAATAAAAATCCATACCTTTATTCAATGCAAAAATCAAATCCTATTCAAAATGCACATCTCACATTGTCCCCTGCAAAACGCAGCCGTAAACTACCTTGATTCAAGAAAACAAATAAGATTTCGTAAGCAGCAAAAGGTAACGAAGATGCTGGTACCTGACGTTCTTGGTGAAAGAAAATCACATAATTATCTGGCAAACATATTTAATTTCTTTGGGTTATCATGATTATTTTGATAAGGTGTATTAAGAGAGTAATCAAGAATATGAAACAATACTTCGTACAATATATATTATGAAAATAAACATCTTGCGTGTTTATTTTTGCATTACGTTTTGATCGCCAAATCCAAAAGCCACTAATGATGATAAAATATTACTTACAAACTTTGAATAAACACTATAAAATGCGATAAACTCGCAACAATTGTTTCGGGTCGAAAAAACACACGATCCTTCATCAGGCGAATAAACTAAGCACGAGTGCTGCAGTCAATTTGACTGCAGCACTCATGTTTACTTTATTCGCCTGATGAAGGGTCGTGTGTTTTTTCGACCCAAAAAAATTGTTGCGAGTTTATTGCATTTTATGGTGTTTATTCAATGTTTGTAAGTAATAATTTTTACAACGCCAGTTTTGTGGTACCTTTTTATTAAACTAAGAATGATAGTTATTAAAGTTATACCGAATTTGCAAAGGAAACTCTAAATTCGTAGAAACATAAATACTGCATTGTGAAGAATGTTCACTGTTCTATGTAGATGCTACTAATGGACCAATTGTATACAGTGATAAAATAATAAAGGAAACATGAAAATGGATCATTCGAGACAACAGCATTCGTTGCTACCGATCTAAAAACAAACCTTTAAAAACTAATTAAATTTTATTTAATTTTGCGCCGACTTCAAAAGTTATGATCAATTGTAGTGTTATAGGTTGTTTGCGGAAGGAAATTATTGTATACTTTTAGGCGCAATTTACAGTTTCATTTCATACCATTTTTTTACTTCCTTATAGAAAGTATAAGGAAGTATAGTAATCCCGATTTGCGAAATGAATTTTCTATTTCACATTGCTCAAAAACGAATGATCACTGAATGTTCCCAATTTGTACGCGTGATTGTCATGATGTCTAGTTGTACACATGCAAGTGTCGTCTTAACACGAGCTCTCGTTTTAGAGGTATAAGCGACTTTACACGTTTTTTCGTGACGTCTGTATGTAAGTGTGTCTGTGTGTGTGTGTGTGTGTGTGAGTATGTCGAATAACTGAAAAACGGTTGGACGTAGAAAGTTGCGAATTTGTACATAGGTTTGTAATAACATCTAGTTGTGCACCTCCCTTTTTGGAATTTGTATGATTTTCCGTTTTGGAGATATTTAGGAAAATTAGGTTCATAATGGCCAAAATGTATCAAAAAACGGTAATAACTCAAAAACGGTTTGGACAGATCTTGCAATTTAACTAATTTCCCGACTAGCTAGACATTTGAAACTTTCAGAAAAGCTAAGAACACGTTGACAATGTATTTTAAAAATATTTTTATCCAACTGTTTCGGATACCTGCTGCCTTCAGCAGCGTTTATATGATTCCACAGAAAAATTATTTAACTAACTTCTCGACTAGCTAGACTTTTGAAACTTTCAGAATATTTCAAAACACGGTAAAAACGCATTTTTGAAATACTTTTAGCGATCTGTTTCGGATTCCTGCTGCCTCCGGCAGCGTTACTTGGACAAATCTTGCAATCGATTTTTAACTAACTTCCGACTATCTAGACATTTGAAACTTTCAATAAAGCTCAGAACATGGTAACAATGCGTTTTTAAAATATTTTTAGCAAATTGTTTCGGGTCACTGCTGCCTTCGGCAGCGTTTATATGGTTCAACAGAAAATTTATTTAACTAACTTTCCGACTAGCTAGACATTTGAAACTTTCAAAATAGTTCAAAACATGGTGAAAATGCATTTCTTTTAATATTTTTAGCCAACTGTTTCGGATCCCTGCTGCCATCGGCAGCGTTACCTGGACGAATCTTGCAATCGATTTTTAACTCACTTCTAGACTAGTTAGACATTTGAAGCTTTCAGTAAAGCTCAGAACATGGTGACAATGCATTTTTTTAATATTTTTAGCAAATTGTTTCGGGTCACTGCTGCCTTTGGCCGCGTTTATGTGGTTCAACAGAAAATTTATTTAACTAACTTCCCGACTAGCTAGACATTTGAAACTTTCAGAATAGTTCAGAACACGGTGAAAATCCATTTTTTAAATACTTTTAGCCAACTGCTTCGGATTCCTGCTGCCTTCGGCATCGTTACCTGTGCAAATCTTGCAATCGATTTTTAACTAACTTCCCGACTAGCTAGACATTTGAAACTTTCAGAAAAGCCAGAACACGGTGGTAATGCATTTTTAAAATATTTTTAACCATTTTTCTTGGGTCCAATGACAATGCTTTTTAACATTATCTTTATATATATATTTCTTTTGTGCGTGTGTATGTCACTGAACTCCTCCTAAACGGCTGGACTGAGTTTAATGAAATTTTTTGTGTATCTTCAGGTGGATTCGAGAATGGTTTAGATTTACAAATGAAAGTTGTAACTTAATTAGTTCTTTCTTAATTAATTTTTAACCAACTCTTTCAACAACTTTTCCACCTAGATGGAGTGAGTTGTCGTAAACACGATGTCAGAATTTATTTAATGTTGAAATGAAAAATGAATTTTTAACCGTATCTTACGAAGTGTTTAAAATATTTTTTCAAAATTAATATTTTTAGAATCGTAATAGTATCTTACGAAGTGTTTAAAATATTTTTTCAAAGTTAATATTTTAGAATCGTAAACACGATGTCAGAATTTATTTAATGTTGAAATGAAAAATGAATTTTTAACCGTAAGTGTTTAAAATATTTTTTCAACGTCAATATTGTTAAAATGTTAAAATTAGTTAAAATGGTATATTCTTTTAAAAAATTCGTCAATATCCGACGGAGTTATTTTATGTTAAAATGAAAAATGAATTTTTAGGCCATTATTATTTGTGCAGATGGAAAATGTACTAAACGTTTTCCGAAAAATTTCACGATCACAAATGTTGACGGATATCCAATATATCGTCGAAGAAATCCGGATAATGGAGGACAATCTTATCATCTATGGCGGTCATGTATGTTAACAACATAGATATTGACATTGATAACCGTTGGGTGGTCCCATATTCGCCTCTGCTGAGCAAAACATTCAATGCTCATATTAATGTTCAGTTCTGCAGTTCAGTGAAGAGCATCAAATACATTTGCAAGTATGTGAATAAAGGCAGTGATATGGCTGTATTTCGAGTTGAAAATACCAATGTGAATGCTCCTCCGGTGAATAACAACGATGAAATAACACTTTACCAAATTGGCCGGTACGTCAGCTCCAATGAAGTTGTTTGGCGTATCTTTGGTTTCCCAATTCATGAACGGGATCCAGCAGTTCTTCATTTAGCCGTCCATCTTGAAAATGGCCAGCGCGTGTATTTCACGAGCGAGACAGCGATTGATCGTGCTATAAATCCACCAAAAACTACACTCACCGAATTTTTTAAATTGTGTAATCGTGCGGATGCTTTTGGTGCTTTTGCACGGACTCTATTCAGAAGTACCACGCTATTTCACATGGGCTCCAACAAAAAAATGGATGCCCCGCAAGCAAGGCACGCCGATTGATGCATGTCCCGGTTTATTCAAATCAAACACCTTGGGACGAGTATTTACAGTCAATCCAAGGCAGACTGAGTGCTTTTATCTTCGACTGTTATTGGTTAATGTCATCGGCCCTTTGTAATTTCAAGATTTACGTAAAGTGAATGGACAACAGTATCCATCGTATAATGATGCATGCCTTGCACTCGGCTTGCTGGAAGACAACAACCAGTGGGAGTGTATGCTTGCTGAAGTAGGACTGAACTGTACAGCAAAACAAATTCGTCTACTATTCGCTATAGTGTTGACTACATATTTCCCGACCCGAGCAGAGACATTATGGGATAATCACAAAGATTCAATGACTGATGATATATTGCATCAACATCGTTCACGGTGCAACGATCTAACGATAGCATTCAGTGACGCTATGTACAATGAAGCATTGATTGCTATTGAAGATCTTTGCATTATCATTGCCAACTTACCACTCAGTCATTTCGGTATGCATTCAACAAATCGATATACATCTGATTTAATAAGCACTGAATTGAATCGTGAACTACAATACAATACTGTAGAAATGGCAGCGATTGTTGCTCGCAATGTCCCACTAATGAATGAAGAACAAAGAACCATTTACGACCGCATCATGCTCGCAGTTTTGGCAGGACAAGGTGGATTCTTTTTTTTTTTGGGGGGGGGGGTGCACCAGGTGGAACTGGCAAAACATTCCTTATTTCGCTAATTCTCGCCGAAATACGATCAAATAATGGCATCGCATTGGCTGTTGCATCATCTGGCATTGCGGCAACTTTATTGGATGGAGGCAGAACAGCTCATTCATTATTTAAACTGCCACTAAATATTCAAAATAACCCAGACGCAGTGTGCAACATAAAAAAACAATCGTCCATAGCCACAGTGCTGAAATAGTGTAAAATTCTTATCTGGGATGAATGCACTATGGCACACAAACATTCGATTGAGGCTTCGAACAGGACATTGAAAGATATAAAAAACAACGACAAACTATTTGGCGGCACTCTGTTACTCTTTTCAGGTGATTTCAGACAAGCACTTCCCGTTATTCCGCGTTTAACATACGCTGATGAGATCAACGCGTGCTTAAAATCATCGTCATTGTGGCATAATGTTGAAAAAGTGCAACTGAAAGTAAATTTGTGCGTTCAAACGCTTCAAGATCCATCCGCTGAAACATTCTCAAAACAATTGTTAGATATCGGCGATGGAAAAGTTACTACAGATGAAACTGGATGCATGAAATTACCGACCGATTTATGCCCAATCATTGATTCTCAAGATGCTCTTATTGACCAGATATTTCCCGATGTACACAGACGATACACAAATCATGAGTGGCTGGCAGAAAGAGCAATTTTAGCAGCAAAAAATGTGGACGTCAACGAATTGAATCTCAAGATACAACATTTGTTACCAGGAGACTTGGTGTCATACAAATCTAATGATACAGTTTGCGATGCCACCGAAGCTGTAAATTATCCAACAAAGTTTTTAAACTCCTTGGATTTACCAGGCATGCCACCGCATATTTTACAACTGAAGGTTGGATCTCCGGTTATTTTGCTTCGTAATTTGAACCCACCACGGTTGTGCAACGGCACGCGATTAGTCATAAAAAAATTTATGAAAAATGTTATCGAAGCCAAATGACAAATTCCGAGGTGAAAATATATTACTACTGCGAATCCCTATTATACCCACAGATGTGCCAATTCAATTTAAACGCCCTCAATTTCCAATTAGATTGGCATTTGCAATGACTATCAATAAGTCTCAGGACCAAACGATGTCTGTCTGTGGCTTAGATTTGAGCACATCATGTTTTTCACACGGACAATTATACGTGGCTCTCGAGTGGGCAAACCATCCAGTTTGTTTGTATTGGCGAAAGATGGGATAACAAAAAATATTGTACACTCTGTTGCATTAAGGGATTGATATTGTTTTTTAGTAATATTGTTATAAGTAGCGATATGTATATAATTTTAAAGAATCAATTTTAATAAATTAAAAAAATAAATGATTGGTGTTTTGTTATTTTTATATTCTTTCACCGTTCACAGCGCTCCATACATCTTCCACTTATATACCACATCCTTACACACTTACAATAAGTTAGTTATTTTTTTCTAGCAAAATATTCTCTAGAAATAATTTATATGACAAAACAACGTTTGTCGGGTCAGCTAGTATATTTCTAAAGATGTATAAGGAAGTCATGTGGTGCCCACATCAGATTTTTTTTTTTTGTTGTTGTTGTTTTTTTTAGTTGTTTGAATAGTGGTTGCTTTTTGGAGTCGGTTCTATTTTTTTACAAAAAGGGTTTATTTTAATAATTTAAGATCCATGAGCATTTTTGTTTAGGGGGCCCATATTACACGGATCTCCCCTACGCAGAATTGTAATATATTATGAACGTTGGCTGGCTGGTAGGTTGGATTTAACGTCGTACTAGTACTGCACTATGGGTAATTATACTATGAAGGTAACAGCATATTAAAGCAGTAGTGTGCACTAGTCAAGCAATATTAATAAAAATGCTTTTTTTAGTTTTAGTAATTGCTTAGGCACATGCTATTTTGCCAAAGAGTTGCGTTATTTATTGATTGATTTTTATTATTCTGGTGATGTTCAAATTTTGCAGATTACTAAATAAATATATACATATTTAAATATGTTATGAAAGAAAACGGAAAATAAAGAAGGAAAAATGGGTGGTAATTTAGCATTTCGAGGGTTATGTTGTACCGTCACGCCTGTTTGTACAATTAAGTTTTCTCAGTACAATCATACAAAAAGTTACTTTTTTCCATTTTTTAAAAACAGAATTTTAAGAAAAACTGAGATAACATTAATTTACATATTACTCCAGTTATCAAAGTAATTAAAAACTCGATTTATTATAATTATTATTTATTATACTTTGTACTTCTTTTACCCATACATATGGTTGAGAAAGTTTTTGGGTCAAATTTTCGAAATTAAGTGTTATTATATTTACACGTTTTAAAGTTTCCTGATACCAAAAAACATGTTTATTGGCTGATCTGTGCGCGCATGCGTGTGTCTGTGTCTATGTCTGTGACTGTGTGTGAGTGTACGGGAAGTTATTCAAATAATAGCGAGAAATTCAAAATCGGAATTCGTAATTTGTATCATATAAGGATGCTAATTAAACATTTCGTTCAGATCACGCAAATGGTTCATGCACAGGGCCATCTAAGAATATTTCAAATATATTATATTTACTGGAGAAATTGCAAGTACAGTTGGCAGCAAAACTATTGAACTGCTAGCAATAATTCGTATTTAAAAGATGTGTACCTTATAGTGCTTTGCTAATTGAATATTTGTTGAGTCTTTATGCTGTTTATTAAAAAGTAAGAGATTAAAAGTTAACGACCAAACTAAACCAAACTAAAAAAAAAAAAAAAAAAAATGTGGGGGTGTGCTTCAATAATTTTGTTGCCGACTGTAAGTAGAGTTAAACATCTATAGGCTGCACCAAACCAAATGAAAAGAATACACAATTTTTGAATGCAAAAAAGAACGTTGGTATGGAAATCATTCATTATTCGTTTACAGGACTACACAAAAGAACTAAATAGTGCGACAATACTTAAAAATTGATGGAAGTGTACTTCAGGTTGTGCCATGTGCTATTAATATAGGATTATATTTGTGTCCACCATGTGATGTGTACGTAATTTTAAGAAGATATACAGGGCTGCCATTATTTAAGCCATAACATTCTTTTTTATTGTTATTGGAAGTGCTTTACTCTAATGTTTTACCATGTCCAGGAAAGATGCTCGGGAATTGAAATTAATTCCTCATAGCTATGTGGTAAATAATGTATTTTTTTAAGCTAAATATTCATCGCTTTGTTTTTTGTAAATTTACACGTTTTAAGGTTTCCTGAATACCGAAGTTATAATGTTTGATATTTGTCTGTGTCTGTTAGAGCAAATTAAAAACAAATAATTTCAGGCGATCCATATGTTGTAAATTGAAGTTATTTGAAAAGTTTGAATTGTTATTTGAAAAGTTTGATGAAGATTGATAAATATCAAGGAAAAGTGCGGGTGAAAGTTGTCTGAATAATTTGGTGTAAACTTTTAAATTTGACAATGACTTTAAATAACTTTTAAATAATAACTTTTAAATTTGAATTCTATATTAATGTAGGTACAATATTATAATGTAGAATTCACATACTTATACAGGTCGCCTATCAATTTTCCCAAATTAACCAACTAATAGATAAAAAAAAAAACATCTAAAAAGGTGTTTATATTGCAAATTTATAGAAAATCGATACAGACATCTTTTGAGATACTGACCTACAGCCCACTTCCATTTTCAATTTTCACCCAAAATTGGCAAAATCATCTGTTCGCTGTAGCTATCTTAATTCTTAAGTTTCTTCATTTTATTTTTTATCCATTTCGGTGATATGATAGTCAGAATCTCTCTCTCTCTCCCCCCCCCCCCCCCCCCTCTCACACACACGCGTATGCATAACAATTGTCGAAAACCACATTTTTTGGGACACAGGATAACATAAAACATGTAAATCAGGTGAAAACTCAATATTGAACATTTTTGACAAAATAAATACTACTTCCATTACTTAAGTAAACTGGTAATAAATGTAAAATCATACATTGAAATCGAGAATAGAAGATCATGCAATAATTTAAATGATAAAATTTATTCTTGCTTATTAAATACGATACTTATAAACTAAATAATCAGCTTACATTTTCACTAAATAATCATTGTATACAATAAGCTAGTAAACTTAGAGATTAATTTTTCTCAGAAGTGAGAAACACATCAGCAGTTGCATTATTCTCTATAATGCTTAAATAGGTTTCCATTTGGTAATTTCATACGGAATCTATTTGTTCATGTAACAATGCGATTTCGCCATTATTATTAACGATATATAGTAATTTCCATTACTAAACCAACCTATTTATTTAAGCCACAACGGAGTTTTCATAGGCTTATAATTTCCAACATTTCTTTTTAAATAATTCAAATATATTATTTTAAATTAAGTACGTATTTTATAACCTTCTTTAAATTTAAATTTTATATGTATGATGTATTTTGTATGTATATAAATCATTTATTTATTTATTTATTTATTTTTTTGTTATGTCTAATATCATGCAAATTTTCAAATTTATTTGCTATTTATCGAATGTTCCATAAATCGAACGTTCCATAAATGAATGTTTAAAATGTCATTAAAGAAACACTAATTGATAAAATGATGTGCGGTTTACAACTTTAGGCTTGTTAAGAAGTCAGATTTTGAAAGAGCTAAGAAAAAAAAAAATTAGAAATTTCTACGATAGATGGCACTGTAAGGTCAAATTTACTGAAAATATGCAAATTTTGTCGTTTTTAAAGGAAAAAAATGATTGACAGTTTGCTTCAAACCAACATATACCAAGAGATTAGCACGTGCGAAATTATTATAGTGCTGTGTTGCGAGATATTTTATTTCCGTTGCTATTCTCTGGTTCGCTTTTTTGGTGACAACTGCGACAGGCCACTGGGTGAACGATGCTCTAAACATTCAGCTTTTTCAAACCGTTTCACTAAAATGTAGAATCATTTTTCAGTGAGTGAACAACGGTCTTCTCTCACTTTCTTTGTAGTTGTAAATGTTCGTAATGCTTGTAATGCTGATTCATTGTTCATAAAATATAATTTTATCAAATTTTTTTTTCAACCAGTGTGAGCATTGTGGTAATTTCTTACGCTCTAATCTTGCGTAGAAGTTGATTTTAAGCGAATTGCCTATCACGTGTATCTTTTAAACATTTCTCTTCAAAATTTGCATATTAGGAAATTTGACCTAGTAGCGTCATCTATCGGAAAATTTTTAAATTATTGTTTTTTCTTAGCTCATACAGAAACCGACTTCTTAATAAGCCTAAACGTGCAAACTACACTTCAGTATATCGATTAGATTATTTTAGTGGTATTAGGCTGATTTCTTTAAAAATCGACCTATTTCAATCACTTCGTTTATCTATATCTATCTATCTATGTATAATGGAAATTTTGTCATCACGATAACTCCCGAAATAATACACCAAATCGAACCAAATTTGGACAGCGAACTTATCTTATAAATATCTTGGATGAGTTCGTTAACCAAGCTATTCCGCCGTTTTGTTTTCATGTGGCGCCCACTTAAAAATTTTAAATACACAATGTAAAAAGCGTATTTAAGACAGGATATGCTTATGGTGGCCATCACGGTGCTACTTGAAAACTTTTTATCAAGATAATTTATGAAATACTGAATTAGTTCTAACAATAGTTGGACAGTGAACTTATCATACAAATATCTTGGATGATTGCGCTGGGCAAGTTGCTGAACTATTTTATTCCGCAGTTGTGACTACTTAAAATCTGACTGACACTTGAAAATTTGTCATAACGATAACTTTCAAAATACTGAACTAATACGAGCCGAAGTTGGACAGTAAACTTATGTTTAAAATATCTTGGATAAATTCGTTGGATAACTTGCTCCGCCATATTGTTTCCAAGTGGCGGCCACTTGAAAACACTTGTTAACACGAAAATTTTTGAAACTCTTAATCAATTCAAACCAAATTTGGACAGCGGACTTATCATTCAAGTATCTTAAATGATTTCAGTGGGCAAGTTGCTCGGCAAATTTGTTTCTAAGTTGCGACCACTTGAACGCTGCCACTTGAGAATATGTGGCAGATAACGATAACTTTTGGAATACTGATTTTATTTGAGCCAAAGTTGGACAATGGACTTATCTTACAAATATCTTGGATTAATTGATTGAGCAACTTGCTCCGTCGTTTTGTTTCCAAGTGGTGGCCATTTAAACTGTCAGCATGATAAATTTTCAAATACTGAATTAATTCGAACTAAATTTGTTGAGTAGACTTGTCCTAGAAATTGACATGTCCGATATATGCTTGATATATGTTATTTTGCCAACTTGATACGTTATCTTGTTTCCAAGTGCAGGGTCATTTGAAAATTTCAAATTCACATAAAAAAAGGTATTTATGAATCGATTTTCTTGAAACTGTACTTGTACATAGTCACGCCAGCCATTAACAAATTGTAGCCGTCATTTTGTTTCAAAATGGCGGTTACTTGTTAAGAAAAAAAATAAATAAATCTACCCTTCTGAATGAACCGGGAAGTCTTAATTTTAATTCGAGACAAACTTATGGGACAAACGGTTTAATTGCAACATTATATATAGAAAATATCCTTATTAGCTTATATTTAAGGTATTACTTTGTTGTAATTATGTAAAGAATAAATATATTCCATATATTAAAAGATATTTTTTAACTGTGCAATCAGTAACCTACTCACTCTAATAAAGTAATATATATATTATGTTAATGAAATTTAGATTCATTAGTTTTATCAAGGAAAAGAAACATTGCAACAGCAACTTTATGTTCCATTATGACTAAATAAGTTTCACTTTGCAATTTTATCAATCAATATTTGATTATGGGTTTCGATTTAGAATGCCACTCCACGGTCTTTTTTTTTTCTCCCCATTAAGACTCATTAGACCTGTTTGATTATCAAGCGATAAAACTTTGAAAATTTTATGAAGGATAATTATTGATTTCTATAACAAAAGCAATTTACATATTTAAGTCAAGAAAGGTGCTTTGATGGAATATGGTTCCGAAGATTTTTTATTTTTTATTTAGTTTTAAATGAAACGCATATTATATTCTTTAATATGTAATTTTACATTTTTGATGCTTTAAATTCATTTATTATTCCTGTAATATCAAATATCATGTAATTTTTTTAATTCATTTCCTATGTATGTACTTACAAAAAGTGTTGATTTAGTTATATCAATGAAAATATGATGCATTTTATGTGTTGAAAGATTTCTTTTTTACTTGTGTAATCAGTATAACATTTCTCTAATAATATTGCATTAAGTTAATAGACTTCTAACTAAATTCATTCACCTTCTCAGAATTAAGGAGCGCTTCGATAGTTATATTATTCCCCATTAATCTGAAATCAGATTCCGTTTCGGAAGTTCGCACTGAATTTATTTGTTCATGGAATACTGAGATTTTGCCAATTTTATTGAGGACATTTATTGATTTCTATTGCAAAAGCAGCTTATTTTTTACTTTCTTCTGTAATCACAGGAGAAAGAAAGTATTGGATTCATAACAATCTCAGTCATCTGAATTTCGATAGATTTACACGCTTTGAGTTCTCCTGAATACGATCTGACCATTTAAAAAATGTGCCTGTGTGCGAGTGACAAAACTTTTGCGGATGATCTAGTCAAGAAAAAATGTATATAAAAATTTATATTTCATTGCCTTTGGCATAAATTATTGTCTGTCACGTTTTTGATGTATAACTCTCAAGAAATGACTTTTCTTTCCAGAGATTTTCGCAGTTTTTTAGAAAATTATATTCTGTATTGTATAGCTGCATAAAACTGGATATTTGAGTGAGCCATTATCAAAAGCTATGCTGATTCAGTTTGTGTGCATATCGGCCGAAAGATGACGCTGTTATGCTGCAATTTTCCTTGTCTACTGGAACGCTATATCTCTGCTTCTATAGCATGTAAATGCACCAAAAAATATATGAAATGGCCATTCTGTGAAAAAAAATATATCTTAATATGGGTTTATATCGCCTGACAGGTAACGCTGCTGTTTCAATTTTGCTATATCTTAGCTTCTACAAGATAAAAGTGTACCAAACTGAATACACTTGTTTGAAATTGTGTTTTAATTTTTTAGCATATTAATCGGTAATTGGCGCTAATGTATACAACCATGATTTTGAAATATGTTTCAATAGAAAAAATATTAAATGTTAAATATAACAAAAATCATATATATATATATTTTTCAAAATTTTGCCTAGAAATACATTTTTTCATATTTTTCCGAAAACTGATTAATAAAGCGCAAGCTTTAGCGAAATTTCATTTACATAATTTTATAGCCAAAAGTAATGGATTACTTATATGAAAATCCCAAACAAATATCGTGTAAATAATAATAATAATAATAATAATATATATACACTGCTCGACATTGAAAATGCAACACCAAGAAGGAATGATAATAACGGAATGAAATTTGTTGGACACATACATTATAGTAGGAAGAACAATTGATTAAGTTTTCAGGAAATTTGAAGTAATATGTACTGAGAAAACAGTACATAAAGCAGCGTCCTCTGTGAGCAATAACAGCACATATCTGCCTAAGCATTGAATCGAACAGTGATTGGATGACATGTACGGGTAGAGCTCTTCATGAAGTTTTAACACGATGCCACAATTCATCGATCGAAGTTACTGGTGAGTGGTGGGGGGCTTTCGCTTTTCAACGATTGAACAGTCATTTTCATTGGTGCGAGATCAGGAGAACGCGCTGGCCAGAGCAACAGTCGAACACATTCGGCATCAATGAAGGTCCAGAAAATATGGACAACTTGCGGTCGTGCATTGCCCTGCTTAAATGTTGCGCTTCGGAGGCCTTGAACATAGGGCAGAGCTATGGGCCTTAACTCGTCAGAAATGTAATGGTTGGTATTCAGAGTGGCGAGAGTGAAAACAAGAGGTGACCGGGACGTGTATCCAATGGTACAACATACCATCAATCCAGATGGTGACTCAGTATGCGGCAAAGAAAATTCTGATTACCCTCAAAACTGCATCACAGATATGAGCGCTATTAATGTGTGATCAACGATGAACCTGGATGCGGGAATGGCGTGAAGTCACTTTTCGGACAAATCGCAATCCTGTTTACAGCATAAAGATTGCCTTACCCGTATTTAACGGCATTATGAATAATGTACATTGCCAGGTGTGATTCGACATCATTACTGTCCATCATTTGCAATGATGCTATGGGTTCCCATTGGATACACGTCTCGATTACTTCATGTTCGTATTCCTGGCACTCTGAACAGCGGCCATTAAATTTCTGATGAGTTAAGGCCTGTCCCTCTGCCCTGTATTCGAGGCCTCAGTAGCGCAAAATTTAAGCAAGATAATGCACGACCGCAAGTTGTTTGTATTGTCCGGACCTTCTTTGATACAGAATGTGTTCGACTGTTGCTCTGGCCAGCGCGTTTTCCTGATCTTGCACCAATGAAATTGACAGTTTAATCATTGAAAAGCGGCTGGCTCCCTACCACTCACCAGTAACTTCGATCGATGAATCGTGGCATCGTGTTGAAGCTTCATGAAGTGCTCTACCCGTACATGTCATCCAATCGCTGTTCGATTCAATGCCTAAGCAGATATATGCTGTTATTGCTCACAGAGGTCGCTTTTTATGTACTGTTTAGTCAGTACTTATTACTCCAAATTTCCTGAAATTTTAATCAATTGTTCTTCCTACTATAATATATGTGTCCAACAAATTTCATTCCGTTATTATCATTCCTACTTGGTGTTGCATTTTCAATGTCGAGCAATGTATATATATATATATATATATATATATATATGTGTGTGTGTGTGAGAGATACAATGAACAGAATTTCAGTTCCACTCAAAATAAAAGCTAAACTATAAAAACTTTTATTTAAATTTTTTTTAATTCAATCAATACCCAGTTGTAATACAGTGTTCGTTGATTGTAAATAAATATTGATAAAACGCTCAAAGATCTCCCTTTTTTTTTTTTTTTTTTTTTTTTTTTTTTCAAGAGGAATTGAAATTCTGTTTATTCTATAGCTCTTAATTTTTTGAATTTACACGGTATCTGTTTGTGATTTTCCCTGTAAGTAGCTCTATACTATTTGCTATTATATTATGCAAATGAAATTTTGCTAAATCTTGCGCATGCGTAGTTAAAAAACTTTTGAGTAAAACTGCTCATAATGTCTAAATTTTTTGCATTCTGATTTCAGTAAGTTGTGTCTAATTTAGTATGCCAAGTTTTTTAAAAATTGCGTTTATCTGGTTCTAATACCCTCTGTGTTATAATTAAAAAAGTGCTTTTTTTCAAATTTTTAAAGAAACCTTTATATCTCCATTAATATATGTGACAGCCTCATTAAAATTTGTGCAGATAATGGGAAAAATCCTCATAATCACATGCTACAGCCAAAATGCATTTAGAGAATTACCTTTTACAGGGTGATCCAAAACATTTTGATTGTTGTTTAATTTTTTACTGGTCCCGTTTTCTTTTTCAGGACAAAATTTTTGCTGTAATATATGATGTATAACATGTTCATCATATTCTTAAAACTTCAAGAAATTTTACGAAGGACTGTAGATATTTGACAAAACGTCTAAATTCGTAAGTGTCCAAATACTTATTGGTAGGTAGTGTATGAAACCCACTTCAGTGTTACTGTAAAAGGTGTCAAATCTCCTTAAATAGGTTTTTATTTTGTAATTTCTTACGAAATCTATTTGAATTTGGAACTATAACATTTCGCCATTTTTTAAAAATTCATCTCTTTAAATTCTATTACAAAAGACATTTATTTACATACTTAAGTCGGAAAGAGGATTTGATGAAGTATTGCTTCCACATTTTATTTTTGAAGAATTTAAACACTATGTTTTAAACGAAATAAGTGTGTACGGGAACGTTTCTCATCGGCATATAGTTTTCAAATATTATTCTCAAATATACATACATTATAATAAGTATAAAGTTGCATTTTAATAGATACAGAATAATAATAATAATAATAATAAAATATCAGAGGATTCCCAAAATTTATATCTTTATACCGTCCTTATACAAAAACTGTTCGAATAGTGATATGTGTTTTAATGATTTGAAACAAATTTCCTTACATTTATTATGAGTATCAGATTGTTCAACTAATTCATTTTATACTTTTATAAATATTTATTTATTTTGCACTACTACAGTTGCATAAAAATGGATATATATTTTAATTTCTTGCATTGACATAAGTTATCGTTTTATGAAAAAATACTCATAGTTACATTTTAATTCCTCTTACTTGAACGATTTTATAATACATAAATGCATGTATAACTTTTGTTCTATATGTTAGGCAGGTTTATCGGTTTCTCAATGAACTTATCTTTAATTAAAAACATTATTACTTGCCTAGAATGTCTTTTTTCCTACCTTTAAGTTTCCAGAGTTGCGAGCTAGTTATTTTACGTAATTTTTAAGTGCAGCTGAATAAATTATTTTTAATGAAATGCTTCAACTTGTTTTTTATGCAAATTACAAATATGCAAATGTTTACGTGACGTAGTTTGAAGCAAAATCCATGTATATGAGTGAGAAAAGGTTCTGTGGGTTCTGTTCTTAGTTTAACGCTGTTAAAACAACATGTTATATCCTCTTAATCTCTTTTAAAAGCTTTCTTATTGTAAATATTGATTGCTTTTTAAGTTTTATAAGTTTTAACAGTATAAAGTCATATACCATTTTATCTAAAATTTTTAAATAAAAACGAAAAAGAATATTGTCTGTTGTAATGTTGGTATCCAATTGCCAAACTCATGGCTTGGTTTAATACACAAATCAGCGCTCGCCCTTACTTACCTAATATTATGTTTAAAAAACATGAAATAGTTTTAGTATTTAAATTTTATTTTCACTAGGGGGCTCTGCCCCTTGCTCGCTCCGCTCACCAACCCCCGAAGGAGGCTTCACCTCCTCTCCGACTCACTTTACTTATTAACACATGCAGAACTCTGCCCGCGTATTCACTGCTTTCTTTCACTGAAAAGAACTATTAATAGTACATATTACAAGATAAAAGCAGACAATTATTATGGAAATCCTCATATTCAGTGTCAAATTGAAATATATAATATTTATATAAATATTTTTTAATAGAAAGAAAATCATATAATATCGAGACCATTTTGCATTATAGCTTTAGTATATAACTTTTCTTATTTCTTTTTACAACCTTAAATCCGGACCACGGTACCCCAGTCGGTCGAGCGCCGAGCTGGTAATTAGAAGATTGTGGGTTCGGTTCTCGAGCCGACCAAAGACCGTCGTGTACACTAATGGTGGCTGGTGCACATAAAATATGTCGTGGCCGCAATATCCTCCGAGTTTCCAGCAAAATTATACCCCTGGGGGCCATCGAAGCTGGGGAGCTATCCCCTTCCTTTAGGACCAAAACTGTGGTGGCATGTCTCCGGGTAGGGGTGCATCCCAGACCGTCACCAATTATCCATAGCGCAGTAATGGTGCGACGTCAATCACAACCTACCTAATTATCTACCTACAACCATTGATCATATTTTGATTTTCCCGTGTAAGTAGATTAATTTTCTAAAAGTAGAGAAAAAAAATCTGGAGTGACTCCACTCGACTTTCCGAACATTGAGTAACTAACAGTTTTGTAGATAAAATAAAGAAAGAGGAATTGCTAAACAAACAAAAGAGAGAAAACCATAATAGAGTGTTTTTTTCTCCATATATCACACGAGGTTTTATTTAACGCTACTGAACTTTGAGCCCTTAGATCATAATGATAAAGAATTTTTCGTTTTGTCCCTGTAAAAATCTATAGATGCTAGATTCACCAAAATGCTTATAGTTAGTGCAACAGTGATTTATAATATTCATACAAATTTTCAGCTCAATTGAATAAGGCGTTTAGATGCTATCGCACTTTAAAAAATTTGGTCTCATAGGCCATAATGATAAAGAATTTTTCTTTGTGTCCCTGTAAAAAAACTGTAGTGCTAGATTCACCAAAATCTATACAGTTGGTGCAAATGCGACCTATAACATGTGTACAATTTTTTTGCTCAGATTAATAAGGCGTTTAGACGCTATCACACTTTTAAAAATTTGGCCCCATTGGCCTTAATGATAAAGAATTTTTCTTTGTGTCCCTGTAAAAAAACTATAAGTGCTAGATTCTCCAAAATCTATACAGATTGAGTATCTGTGACCTATAATATGGGTATAAAATTTTTGCTCAATTGAATAAGGCGTTTAGATGCTATCGCACTTTTAAGATTTTGGTCCCATAGGCCATAATGATAAAGAATTTTTCTTTGTGTCCCTGTAAAAAAACTATAAGTGCTAGATTCACCAAAATCTATAGGGTTCGTACTATGGTGACTTACAATATACGTACCAACTTTCAGGTTAATCGAACAAAGCCTTTAGACGCTAGCGTGTTCACAAACATACACACATACACACATACACACATACACACATACACACACACATACATACATCATCGTAAAAATAGTGAAAACGGACTCAGGGGACCTCAAAACGTATAGAAACATCAAAATCTCGAATTCGGATTTTTGACATGATTACAATACTTTCCTCACTATAGTGTTCGGAAAGTAAAAAGTAGATATTTATTTCTTTGTTTTTACATCCATGGTTTCGGATCGCGGTACCCTAGTCCGTAAAGCGCTGAGCACGTAATTGGAAGATTGCCGATTCGATACTTGAGCTGGCCAAAGACCGTCGTGTACACTAATGGTGGCTGGTGCACATAAAATTTGTCGTGGTCGCAAAGTCCTCCATGTTCCCATCCCCACTATACCTCTGGGGATCCCCAAAGCGGAGGGAATCCCCTCCGTGAAGGTTCAAAATGTGATGACATGTCTCCGGAGCATCTCTAGGGATGCGTCCCAGACCGTTGTCAATCACCCATAGCGCAGTATTGGTTCGACGTTAAATCCAACCAACCTACCTACCCACGTACAACCATGGATCATATTTTAATTTTCGCGTGTAAAATGACTTCATGACAGAAGTACCACGTCACTGAGAGAAATTTTTTTTCAAAATGGCAAATAGAGTATCTACATAAACTTGTCGTTTTTAATTAATAACTTCTTTAATTAAAATGATATTAATTTCTAAACGGCTGAAATGCCTTTCTTGAAGTACTCGGAACACATCGATACCTTTCATGACGCGAAGGACTCTGCCCTCCGTTAGAAGATGCTGTCGCAGACAAAAAAATTTGACGCCAGTGACAGTAACATTTTTTTAATATATAGAGAAATTTAGATATTATTTCAGATTTCGAAACCTATTGAAATGACATTAGATGAGCGCTCGTTTTCATTTAAGTACTTTTATTTCTTCAGTTTTTCAGTTTTAAATTTTTTTCTTTGTAAATGATGAAAAAATAATACGTTGTGGCAATCACAAAACTTCCTTCTCTATTTTCCTGAACAAATTCACGCAGTAATAAACTTTAAATTTCAAAAGAAAGTCAATTTTGTGCAACTATAGACGATATCTTAAAAAAAAAAATGCTTTTTCTTTTAACTTTTTTTTATTTTTTTTTTTTTAGTTATAAAATACTAATCGATAACTTTGTTTTAAATTATCACAGATCTGTTGCTCAACCCCATTTGTTTTAAAGATATTGCGAATTCTTTTGGAAAAAAAATCTCATATTGAAAATGTATCCACCCCTACGGGTGTTTCCCTGCCATGGAAAAAGCGATGGTATGGTTCAATGAGATGGTCTTCAATAATGCCGAAATAAATATTGTTACAGAAATAGCTTTGAGATGTACGTAATCGTGTACTATGGAGATTCTCCAATGCATACAAATGAACGTCATATTCATTGAAGGCTTCCTCTCTTCTGAAGCTTGCCTCATTCTTAAAGAATACAGACCCTGAAAATGCATTGTCTGCCGTCTGCCGCATTCTGTTGGAGATACCGCAAAGCAAAAATTCTCAGGAAGGGATAGTCCCCAAGTGTTAACGACTGACATGTTTCAGATGATATAAATTCATTTATTTTGATGACTGTATAATTCATAGAGGGGAATGAGAAAAACTCGTTCGTTGGCTGATCACTCGGGTACACGCACTCGGATTACTTTCTGCAAGGCATAGGCCATTGTCATCGTTGTCTGACGTCCTTGTCGATCGCTGTCAGTATACAACCAATCTCACTTAATGTTTCTCAAAAATTATTAAAATCTTTATTTCCTTAAGAGGACAAGAGCCATCTCAAAAATTACTTTCTATCATTAAAATACTCTATATGTATAAAAGAGGTAGATTTCATGGCAGTACTTGGTTTGAGAAGCATTATAATGTGAAATAATAATAACTAGTATCACCCAGTGGTCGAATCTTGACCACGTTTTTGCAAAGCAAAGTAATTGCCTTCTCATAAACGGAATTAAATTGCAACACAGCTGCGCAAATTGTTTGTTGATATGCATTCAAAGTGAATCAGCAGAGTTTTACTTAATACATTTCTTTAAGCTTTGTACACTGAAGATACTGAGTCTTTCCTGAAATAAGAGGAAATCGCAACGTGGAAGTGCCCCATGTTCGGTAATATAGCCCAATCGACACCAATTCAAATCAAGATTCAACCAAATATCAAGTTCGGTTAATTTAAGTCTATTGGTTCATAAAGTACAGTGTTTGAACTCAATGAGGCAGTTATTTTCTAAAAATGGTCGAATTGAGAATATCAAAACGTGTAGCGAACGAAAACCGAAAACCTAAAATCTTTCTAAATCTTCTACTTTCTCCTTATGTATGCTGAGGAAAAAATAATAAATCCACTCTTTTAAAAATAAGTAGTCAATTTCAGTTAATCCAAATGCAAGAAAATCTCAAAACGTGTAAATTTATCGAAAACCGGAAATTGAAATTTTTTCCGTATATTCTACATTATTCTCACATATGGAGAAACTAGCAATAAATCCACTTTTTAAAAAATTAGTAGTTATTTTCAGTTAACTGAAACGCAAGGAAATCTCAAAAGTAAATTCAGCGAAAACCGGATATCGAAAGTTTTTTAATATCTTCTACTTTCTTCTTATACATGCAGAAGCTAGTAATAAATCCACTTTTTTAAAAGTAAGTAGTCAATTTCAGTTAACTGAAATGCAAGGAAATCTCAAAATGTGTGAAATCCTCGAAAACCGGAAATCAAAAGTTTTTCCGAATCTTATACTTTCTTCTTATATATGCAGAATATATGCACAAGCGAAGTGTGACGTCACTGACTGTCGTTGGGGGCCAAGTAAAAGATTTCTTATGTGAATCATCCATTGGATTTTTCGTAAAAAATATTACAAATTGAGTAAAATTATTTCCCTATTTTAATCCCCATATTTGGGTATAATTAGAAATTATTAATCGTGCACATGTGTTAGATTAAGTTGTTTTGTTGTCAAATTGACAAAATTTTAATTATATATTTCAAAACTCTAGAAACAAAATGGGCATAGACTTGATATCAGTTCGTCCTTGGCGTTTTGTGTATTTGGCGATCGAAAACGTAATATGAAAGCATACATGCCAGATGTATATTTTCGTAATACATAAATATTGTACGATTTAGTGTTTTCATATTATTGATTGCTCTCTTAATATACGTTATTAAAATAACCATCATTTTTGAAAGGAATTAAATATATTAGCCACATAATTTAGCTTCTTTTATTTTTTTGTTTATCTATTTTTTTATTTTTTCCGCCAAGGATGACAGATATCAAATCTCTTCCTTTGAAGTGAATCTCATTCCTTTGAAATGAAATGTTTATGTTTATTTTATATATTAATGGAAGTCTGCCATTTTATTTTTCCAGAGTTTTGAAATTTAAAATTAAAATTTTATGAATTTTACTAAAAAATAACTCGATTTAACACAAGAAGACAGTAACTTATATGTAACTATACCCAAATATGGGTATTAAAAACTGAAGAGAATTTAACTTAATGTTTAAAAAATAAAAAAAATAAGTAAATAAATAAAAATCCAATGGGCGATTAACATAAAAAATCTTTTACTTGGCCACACAGATGGTCAGTGACGTCATCACTTCGCTTGTGGTATAGTAATAAATCCATTAAACACGTAGTCAATTTCAGTAATTAGAATGCATTATGTTTTTGCTTAAAAATATGTCTTCAAATTAGAGTTGACGTTAAACACACACACATACACACACACACACAAAAAAAAAAAAAAAAAAAAAAAAAAGAAAGAAAGAAAGAAAGAAAGAAAGAAAAGTAAAAAGAAATTAGGCCTTTTAAAAAAATTTTTAGAAAAAAAAAATATAACTCTCATAAATCTAATCTTTTTTTTTTTTTTTTTTTTTTTTTTAACTTGCGTATATTTTCAACGGTATAAACTTTCGATCTACCACTCATTCACTCAAATGTCTACCATTTTAATGGCTGTTTTCTCTTAGAATAAAAAATCTGTAGTCGAGAGTATAGTGACGCTACATTATGCAGTGTCTATAGTTTTATTTGAGTTTTAAGAAATTGCCAGATTTAACTACTTTCTACTTTTAGGTAATTTTTAACATTAAAGAATGCGTGCATAAAATGGAAAAATGTATAAAAAATAGGAGTATTTTTAAATACCCTCTTGACATCGTAAGAAAATAATTTTTGTATTCTGCAAATCTGGCTAATCATATCTTTCGAATGATACCCTTTTCAAACCTCTACTCCTATAATTAACATATCAAAAGTGTACCACAAATTTCTTGTTTGCCTATTAATATACAGTTGATAATGATAATAATAATAATAATTTTAACGTCTTTTGTGCCTGCAAGTGCACTTTTTTATTAAAGAGAATTAAAAACGTTAGGAAAAAAAAAAAATCTTATATTGCAAATGATTTTAAAATCAACTATATGACTGAAAGTAAGTTTCAAAAACTTTTTTCCCTTGGTATTTAATAAATATATTAAGCAAATAAAAAGTTTTATTAAAAAAAAAATCCGAATGTCAAATAAATACTTAAAACTTATAATGAAGTAAATCCTGAACTAGAACTATATGTAATTAAAGTTGCTGTCCACTTTAAATAAACTTCTTAGATTCTTTCAATTATGTCTATAGCTTGTGATGTTATTTGCATATTTAACAAGCCTATAATTGACGCCTGAATTTGCATTAAGACTACTCATACGTGGAGAAGTAATTTCGGGATTGTGAAATTTTAATTTTCTTATTGTTAATTAAATCATAACAACAAAATTTAAGGTTTATTTTATTTTATTTGTTAACAATATATAGCACTTTTTTAGAACTCCTAAAATTATCCTTTGAAAAAATATTATTATTCTGAAAGTTTTCTGATATATTATTGAATAATTTGATTTATCTCTCACATTAAACTTTCTGATCTGCATTTTATTAAAAGAAATGATTATTAACATCTCCACATTCTTATTTAAAACCTTTTGCATTGATAATTTTTCTGGAACGATACAATTTTGTAAATTATTTTCGTCATTTCCAATAGAAAATAAGTGTAAAACATTGTAAAGCAAAAATATAAATAATTAGAAATATTTTTCATTAAATGTCACCCTTTAAAAACCAGTTAGCATAGGTGGACTCTGCTCAGTTCCTCATCATATTTATGTTCTCATAAATTTCTAGTGCGAGTCATATTATAATCATGTTAAAAGAAATGAATTAGACCAAAGCTTGATACAGTGACAGAATGAAATCCCCGCCTAATAGGCTATCCACCGTTCACTTCGATATATTTATCTTATTCGAATCTATTAATTTATTTTATCAGAGTCAATTCTGTTGTTTAAATTTCATGCTACTATTTCCAATGCAGTAATCCTCAAAATTCATATTTATATGAAAAAATTACAATTTCGCTATGTTGATAAAATCGTAAATTACGAATAATTTAAGAAATTTTCCTATTAGAATATCTGTATTCAATCATGTTCAAACAAATATCATAAATGTAATTTTGAAGTTGTCTAATATATTTATGATCGTCAAAATGGAAGTTTATGCTCAATTTTGCCTTATTCTGACATGTTAAGTAAATCGTAAATTCCAAATAACTTACGAGTTTTTTAAATCGGAAAAATCGTAGTCTATGATATTTATGCCAGTATCCAAAATAATATTTAAAAAGTGGTTTGACATCTTTACGATGAAAATATCCTTCAAGATTGACGTTTATGTTAAATTTTGCTCTATTCTGCCATGTTAAGAAATTCATAAGTTTCCAATAACTTACGAAATTTTTATATTGGAAAATTCATAGTCATTAATATTCATGCCAGTGTTCTAAATAATATTTCAAAAGTAGTCTGACATCTTTACGATGAAAATATTTCTCAAAATTGACGTTTATGTGAAATTTTGCCCTATACTGCCATGTTAAGAAATTCGTAAATTTCCAATAACTTGCGAAATTTTCAAAGTAGCATATTTATAGTTACTGTTGTTCCTTCCGGCATCAAAACTGATATTTTAAAGCTGGTCCGACCTTTTTACAGTAAAAACGTTTCCATTTAATGCACATTTAAGTGAATTTTTGTCCTATTCTCCCATTTTAAGAAATTCGTAAATTTCTAATAACTTACGAAGTTTTTTAATTCGAATGTTGCAAATGAATAGGGTTCTTGCCAATATCGAAAGTAATATTTTAAAACTGATCTGACCACTCTGCAATCATTTGTTCGTGAGATATCGTGTAAACAGACTAACAAACTAATGGACTAACACTCTAACGTACTAAGACACTAACGGACTGACACACTAACAGACACCCTACAGACAGACACCATACAAATTTTGTCATTTTCGGATTCCTCACACCTGAAAACGTATAAAAAATTAAAAAAACCGAGGTCGAATTTTTTCACGATTACCTAAGTTCCCCATACCTATAGTATGATGGGGGACTAATAAGTGTCTGTAATGAAATAAACTAGTTGGCATAGGTGGACTCTGCTCAGTTCCCCATCATATTTATGTTCTCCTAAAATTCTAGTGCGAGACATATTATAATATTATTAAAAGAAATGAATTTGACCAAAGCTTGATACAGTGACAGAATAAAATCCCCGCCTAATAGGCTATCCACCGTTCACTTCGATATATTTATCTTATTCTAATCTATTAATTTATTTTATCAGGGTCAATTCCGTTGTTTAGTTTTCATGCTACTATTTCCAATGCAATAATCCTCAAAATTCAGATTTATATAAAAAAATTTACAATTTCGCTATGTTGATAAAACCGTAAATTACGAAAAATTTATGAAAATTTCCTATTAGAATATTTGTATTCAATCATGTTCAAACAAATATCATAAATGTAATTTTGAAGTTGTCTATTGTATTTGTGATCCTCAAAATGGAAGTTTATGCTCAATTTTACCATATTCTGAAATGTTATGTAAAGTGTAAATTCCAAATAACTTACGATTTTTTTAAATTGAAAAAATCATAGTCTATGATATTTATGCCAGTATCCTAAATAATATTTCGAAAGTGGTTTGACATCTTTACGATGAAAATATCCCTTAAAATTGACGTTTATGTGAAATTTTGCTCTATTCTGCCATGTTAAGAAATTCGTAAATTTCCAATATCTTACGAAATTTTTATATTCGAAAATTCATAGTCATTAATATTCAAGCCAGTGTCCTAAATAATATTTCAAAAGTAGTCTGACATCTTTACGATGAAAATAATCTCTCAAAATTGACGTTTATGTGAAATTTTACATTATATTGCCATGTTAAGAAATTCGTAAATTTCCAAAAACTTGCGAAATTTTCAAAGTAGCATATTTGTAGTTACTGATGTTCATTCCAGCATCAAAACCGATATTTTAAAACAGGTCTGATATTTTTGCAGTAAAAAGTTTCCATTTAATGCACGTTTAAGAGAATTTTTGTCCTATTCACCCATGTTAAGAAAATCGTAAATTTCTTATAACTTACGAAGTTTTTCAATTCGAATGTTGCAAATAAATAGGTTTCTTGCCAGCATCAAAAGTAATATTTTACAACTGATCTGATCTCTCTGCGATTATTTGTTCTTGAGATATCGTGTTAACAGACTAACAAACTAACGGATTAACACACTGATACACTAACGGACTGACACACCAACAGAATAACACACTAACGGACTAACGGACTAACGGAATAACACACTAACAGATACCCTACAGACAGACACCATACAAATTTTGTCATTTTCGGATTCCTCACACCTGAAAACATATAAAAAACTAAAAAAAACGAGGTCGAAATTTTTCACGATTACTTAAGTTTCCCATACCTATAGTATGATAGGGAACTAATATGTTTTTGTGTAATTCTGTGTAGATCTGCATAGTACATAAAACCAGGATTTGACACTAAACAGAAACAGAAGATTAAATTGACATAACGTTTAAAACACAAAAATAAAATTAGAATTCTGCAGCTTCAAAAGTATTAAGTATACCGCCCTTTGTGCGGAATAGCAAGGTGGAGCAAGGTGGTTAGCTCCTAAACATTATAGAGAAGTGGATTCTGGGACAAAATTAACAAGCCATTAGAATTGTGAGGATTGAAGAATTATTAGTCAACGGAAATTTGAAAAATATTTGAGACTATGGAGGTGGTAAATAAAAATTAAGGAAAGGATGAATTTGTTCTCAACATTTTCAACAATTAGGCAGTCGGGATGCGGATAAATATAATTAATTTCCATTTCTCGATCTAAATTTTTGAAATATTATATAAATCAACATTATCTTAATTTTCGCTTACTTTTTCTATAATTCAGTATCTTCTAATATCTTGTTAGCTTATTACTTACAAACTTTGAATAAACACCATAAAATGCAATAAACTCGCAACAATTGTTTCGGGTCGAAAAAACACACGACCCTTCATCAGGCGAATAAAGTAAGCACGAGTGCTGCAGTCAAAGCGGCAACGCACAAAATCGTTTAAAATGAAAAGAAAAACTTTATAAAGTAGAAAGTAAATATAGCTACTGGTGTGAGTAGAATTGTACAAGAAGACAAGAAAATAAATAAATGAGTGAGATTAAACATATAACAATCTAAGGATATCAAAATTTAAACGAAGATCTAAGTTACGTGAGTAATTTCCAAGCATCAGAGAAGAATGGCGAGGAAGAAATATCATTAACAAGATTTTTCGAATTTTTAAATATGTAAAATGCTTCATGAATATCCAAATGGGAGGAACAGACAGGAGATGAAATTATGTTAGTTTTGGAAAAATTAAAACGATGACCTTGAAACCAGCAGTGGGAAGCAATAGAATATTTGGTAATTTCTTCATTACGAACATTCCGAGGGATTTACGAACATAAATGAGCACCGTCGGAATGTTCGTAATGAAGAGATTACCAAATCTTCTATTGCTTTCCACTGCTGGTCATCGTTTTAATTATTTATAAATTATATTATATTATTTATAAATTAAATACGTACTACAAAATGTGTTTAAATTTATTTTTAAAAAAAAAGCGTAAAACTAGTTAAAAATTCATTTCGAGTATTTTTTAATCATATATTTTTAGCATGTCACATTTCTTTATACTTTTGTGTTTAATATTTTTAGATATATTTTTAAGCTTACAAACATTCTGTGCCAATTCCTTTATGTTTTCCACAGTCTAAAGTTTTTTAAATGCACCAAGAAAACATTTCGCCAACACTCATCATGTATGAATGTCCATGAGCAAAGATTATATTACCAAAAATAAATTAAAATTAGCAATAACAACTTTTGGTACAGATATTAAATACCGATTTTTGACCCACTATTTATTTATTTTATTTTTTTCGGATATGTTGATAATAGAAACAAACTCCTACAAAGGTAAACCATTAAAAATTTTATTTTTAAAACCATTAAAAACTTGATTATAAACATTATATAGATGCAGGATATACTAAGATTATAATGTTTAGCGAAATAGATTCCATTTTTTAACGTAAGTATTATTAAATGCATACTGATGATTTAGAGAAAGAATTTTTTTTTTTCTTTTTTCATTCTTTTTTTTTTTTTTTTTTTTTTTTTTTTTTAATGAATAGATTAAAATAATTTATTTATTAATTTATTTGTGTGATTGTGTGAGTATTTCTCTACTATTTTTTGTAAAAGAAATAGCGAAAGTTTCGCCTTATATAGGTAGTGAACTTATAACTATAACATAGTCTCAAATTATAATAACATAAAGCAATTTGTTTTACAAAACATTTTTTTTAAAACTTACATTTAAGGTAAATTAACGCATCGGATTAAGTGCCCCGGGATTAACCAACAGATGGCATTCCAAATGAAATATTTTTATGTGGTTTAAGTATTACTATCCCTCGAAAGGTACACGTCAAAATTTCGTAATATTTTGACCGTTTATTACTAAGATATTAAAGTTTTAATGGCTCAATTTTTTATATCTTCAAAGCAATGGACAAAGCTGAATTTCGTGCGTTGATTAAACATTGTTTTTTGACGGGCCAAAATATTGTGGAAACAGTTAAACCATTTCTTGATTTCATTAGTTTTCAATAGTATTTTTGCCCACGAAAAAAACGTTTACTCAAAACACACGAAATTCAGCTATGTCCATCGTTTTGAAAATATCAAAAGTACAGTCACTGAAACTTTAATATCTCGGTAACAAAAGGTCGAAATATCCTGAAACTTTGATGCGTACCTTTTGAAGGTTAGTTCTACTTTACCTAAGGCTCCTATATAGGATATCACATATTGGACTCCTATATACAGTGTGTCCAATAATCAGTCCCCGATTTATAAATTAAATTACTTCTAAACAAAGGTATATAGAAGAATGAAGCAAGCTGCATGATTATTTTTAAAGCTGTAAAAACATCTTTTACGAGAATCAAAATTACTTACAAATATTGCCAACAAGTGGCGCTGTAATTATAGAGTAGAGTTTTAGACATTTATGAATTCATCTTCTGTGAGGACTTATTACCTCACATCACAATCATTTCAAAATGTCTAACCTTCACTGTGTAGAAGAATGAAATTTTCAGTCACCTTTTGTAATGTGTCAATAGAAATGATCTCACATGCCTCACAGATTAACTGTTCGAGTTCCTCCGATGTTGTAGGACTCTTCTCGAAGAAAATACCCTTTAATGCGCCCTACAAAAATTAGTCACATGGGGTAAGATTGGGTGAATATGGGAGCCAATCCATGCCTTTTTTATTAAATGAGGGATAGACCAAAACAATTACTCTGTTATCGAAATATTCCTGGAGAAATTCAAATACCTGAGCAGTGCGGTGTGGTTGGGCTTCATCTTGCGCGAACCATGTAGTTTCTGGTCGATCCTCTGACGATTGCAGTGAAACGATAAATTGTAATAAAATCTCAATTTAACGTTGACTTGATGATTTTTGGAGTACAGATCCATCTGTTGGTAATATTTTAAACTAAATGTTGAACTTGTGCGTAAGATTTTTACAGCTTTCAAAGTAAACATGCCATTTATTTCATTCTTCTATCTATCCTTGCTGAGTAATATCTTAATTTTAAAATTTGGGGCCGATTATTGAATACCCTGTAGTATTATAGGAGCTCTAACTTTACCACATAAAAATATTTCATTTGTGGCATCATCTGTAGGTTAGTCTCGGCACTTTTTGTCTAATGTGTTACTGCGTGCTTCATAACTTTTCACAGTTGTAAATTATGTGAAATGATAATTTTCTATTTAATAGTACGTTATTACTATTGTTTAAGTTCATAACTTGAATACTAAAACTCATTCTATGAAAAAAGCATAATTGGAAACTTCTACGGTTTTTCAACATTATTTTTTCTATGTGATATTTTTTAACACGGCAACTTATTTAATCATGTAAAATTGTTAAAAAAATTTATAAAATGTTTCTGTTAAATTACTGACAACTAAAAATGTAATACTTTGCAGTTATGGAATAAAAAAAGCGCGGATATAATTATTTAAACCCTCTTTCTTTCTTTCTTTTTTTTTCTTCATAAAAGTAATTATTTAACTATAGCAAAATGTTTAATATATAAAAAATTAGTTTGCAAATAAAATAAATATACAAACAAATAAAATAAAGTAAAATAAAATAATAAATAATATGTCATATATTTTTGCATTAATATTAAAAATCATAAAAGTGATAGTGTATCGTACATTAGTTCTATTTATACGTAATTAACATTGTTTTTTTTCTGTAAAGTTTTTATTAAAGGCATTAACCTAATACTGAAAATGTAATTTCCATTTAATTAATTGCAAACTATTTTGAAAAACTAATTAAAATGATATTTTAATAAATTGGTGCAATATAGAATTTCACCCCGAGAAATTTCCTTTCATTTGCGTTTGTAATTTGTTACATTTCTCATTTCGTGAAATGAAGAATGATAAATCGAATTCCCGCTGTGCATTCTAAGTTAATTATATCTAATTACCAATTTCCTTGATGTGGTAATGAAAGAGATATACTGAATACTGAATGATGAACAACTTATATTTTACTAGAGAAAAATTAATTTTAATGTGATTGTAGAATAATATTGATTTATTAGATTTTACTAGAAATTTTGATAAAGGAAAAATTTTGCAGTAGAAAAAGTTTTTTAAATTTAAATGATTAAAAGTATAAGTATAATGTGTAAAAGTTTAGTACATGATTAAAAAAAACTCGTCTGTAATTAAATGCAGATGTTTTTTCGACAAAGTTATCAAATTATTAGGTATTCATAATGTTTCATAAATTAATCCAGCATTAAATGAATTACAAATAGATTTATACGTATTATATCTTAATTTATAATATCTGCATAACTTTAAAATGCTTGTAACTCAGAAGTAACTTGAAATTATTTTTCAAAGTTGTTAGCACATGGTATCCGGTTAACAAAATGTCGAGCTCGTAATTAGAAGATTTTAGGTTCAATATTCGAGCCGGAGAAAGACCGCCGTGTATATTAATGAAGGTTAGTGTACATAAAATCCGTTATGGCAATAATGTTCTTCATATTCCGTATCCTTACAGATTACGGTAGTAAGGGCATCATCCCTTTCGTGGAGGATCAAAAATTTGATGATCAGACAAACTCCTAGTTTGTGCTCATTTCTAGGGTGAATCCCAGATCGTCGGCAACCGACTTTATTTACGTGACGTCATAAACTCTTGGTATACTACCACAGCAAGAAAAATTGTTAAATTTTCATGTTTATATTTGTTTTCTGTGTGTGTGTGTGGGGGGGGGGGCTGTATCATATAGGGAAATATTTGTATTCTATGGAAATTTTCACAGCGAAATGGAGAATGAAAATTCAGTTGGGGTGAAAGCAATTGTCGATTTAGCCTTCAACACAAATTAGGGTCTAGTGTTCATTGAGCAGTTTTAGTGCTTCGTAAAGATTTTTCAAAATGAACCACTTCAAACTTGCTAACCAGAAAAAAATGTATTGTTACTTAAATATATAATGTATATATAAGTGAGTACTTTTTGCGATGGTGAATTCATCATTTGCAAAAGTTCTTATTTTGTATAGAGAAAACCATTTTAAAGTTTAATTTCAACATTTTAATATCATTAAACTTCGCTAATTTCAATGTAATTAACATAGCTCTCTTAGATGCATAAAGCAAGTTTCATATAGAGTATGCAGTGCGGTGCGCATTGATCAGTAGTTTATTGGGTCACACAAGTTTTCGGATATAAAATGCTCTTATTTGGAATTTACTGTAAGTACGTTTAGATTATATTATATTCTTTACTTATTTTTTAACCGACTTTAAAATGTAAAATGAGCTTCAAAAGTAAGTTAGGTGATAAAACAAGTATCTTCATTTTTCACAAATTGAATCTCATTTCCATTCACTATAAATATTTATCTCTAGTGGATTTCATCTCATGTCGATCTTTACGGTAACGAATTGCTAGACAATTTTGCAAAGGTGTGTTGCAGTCACCCAACCCTTTCTTCTTGAGAACTGATTTACCTAAAACTTTTCTCTCAGAAAAAATATCAAATTAAGAAAGATTGGCCGGCTCTTCCAATTCATCCTACTCACAACTTTACTCACCAACCATATAATTGTAGTAAGCCGGGTCTATATCTTTAACCTTTTCATGTGACAGAAAGTCCTGTAACAGCTTCTCGCGCCTTGCATATGTGGCCATCTGAAATGCCTTTTATTTTCTGAGGGTAAGAAAATCAACTCTTTTTGCACAAAATACCAGCAACACCAGGCTTCAACAGAATACATCTTGCACCGTTTGGGTCTCCCTTTGGAGGAAATTTATTCATCTCTCCTTCTTGACATCAATTTTCTGAATATCACGGTATTTTTAGATCTAGTCCGACTCTGTCAGATTGGGTTGGATACTAGAAAAAAGAATAGGTATCACATTCAACAAAAAGCAGTAGAGTCGCGGTTATCCGAGCTCCGATTAACCGAGTTCTGGGTTAACCGAGGTAGTCTCGAAAGGGCCACGACCCAGAGGAGGCGTGGCTTTTGACAATTGGCGTAGATAACTTTGATAAGTTTTACTACACATGGCTGTATTTTATCATTTGCATATGTATGTATTGCATTTCATTTTTAACTGACTGCATTTAAATATGTAATATATGCATTATTTTACTTCATTGACTACGTCTTCATCCTTTTAAAGTTTTCCACATGTTTCCCATCCGATTTGCAAGAGAGTCCGTATTATCCGAGATATTCTCGGTCCACATTACCTCGGATAAGCGAGGCTCCACTGTAACTAAATTTGTTTTCAAGCATATGGAAAACTTTAACAGACATCATATATAAATATATCGGAGGAAGGATAGATATGGAGAGGGCGAGAGCTCGTTTAAGTGAAGCTCCAACTGTAACCGGTTCAGCCATATTGGTGCACCCAAAACATTTCCGAAAAACGTGTTGGGTAGTGCAAATTATGACATATTTTATTAGTGTTCTTCTTCGAATCAAAGTTCCATTTTGAATTTTTAGCTTTTTTATAATTATATGTATAATTAATAATGCCATCTTGTTCGGCATTTGGCTGCACTAATAGACCATCAAAGAAAATTCCGGGGATAACTTTTCACAAGTAATTTAATACTTGTTGATTTTTGTTTTATTATTTTAATGAAATGTATGCTATTAAAAATTACTAGATTACCATATAGACTTAGCTGATTATATGCAGAATGTTACAAGCCTTTTGAATAAACATTGAAAGTATATATTTTCCGAATGAAGTTATAATTTTTAAATAGTTAATCTCTTTCATTTTAACATTGCAAATAATTTTGTTTTAGCATTGAACTCAGGTCGTATTTATCCACTCAGCTGTTCCCATTGTTTTCTCTGCAATTCAGTACATACATGATAGGACTCTTCAGAAAGACACCCCCCTACAAAGGAGGGTATCTCCTTTGAGACCAAGGTCGTAGATAATTGGACTTAACCCAAGCAGCAATATCATTTTTGCAATTAGTTAATTTTCAGTATATATATATATATATATATAATATAATAAATTTGATAATAATAGAAAAGAATGAGAACGAAGAATAGTCAGTCAAATACATCACCACAGAAACATACACAGGCCAAACAAAGTAACTAGTTATCTTGATTGATTTCTTGATCTAAATTGATTTAATTTATATATATATATATGAGTAGATAGATAGATAGATAGAAAATTAACTTATTTAAAAAATGGTGTTGGTGCATGGATAAATTATTGGCCCAATTATCTACATTAGGGAGGGGGGGGTTGTTATTTTTTGCATTGAATATTAAAGCGCCTAGTTTCATTTGTAATTTTTTACAAAAATTTGCAATGTAAATTCTTTTTTTTTTTCTTTTTTTATTATTATTCAAGCAAAATTGTTTGTTTGTATTGCATAAGAAAACAAATTGCCTCAAATAACTCATTCAAGTGTAAGAGTTTAAAACAATGGATATGAAATAAAACAATTCTTTCCGTAAATTATAACAAACAGGGATCAAGAAAAATAATTTAGAAGGGTTTTATCAACTTCTACATACTTTCCAATCTTATAATTTTAAACTAGTATGTTGTGGCCACCACATGACTTTCTTCTATATTTTCCTATACAAATTCACTCAGTAAAAATTATTTATTAAAATTATTATTTAAAAAAATTATCTTCCATGATAATGCAGACGATTTCCATATTAGAGAAGTAGTATAACACTAAATATCCCAAAAAAAGTCAACTTTACTGTCACTATTACATTATTATTATTATTATTTTCTTGTTATAAATGAAAAAAAAATCGATAACTTTATTTTAAATTATCGCAGATCGATGGTTCAACCATTCGTTTTAAAGGTATTGGTGAGCTTTTTTGAAAGACACTCATCAGGAAAATTTACTCCCCTCGAGGATGGATTTCCCCCCAGGGGGGGAGGCGAGGCTCCCAAACATACAAAAAAATTTTTCCCAGTTGACTATCTCTATTATAAATAATTCTTGTAAATTTCCTAATGATTACTGAAAAATAATTCTCTTTATGCACATTTATACAAAATTTTGTCCTATACCACCATGTCAAAAATTTAGAAAAAGCGGGATGACAACGCAACGTGTAAGACAATTTTTACCAAAAGTTGATAGGCACTAACTTATGTCAAGGTTCAACTACATACCAATTTGTATGAAATTATGTGCAGTAGTTCCTGAGATACAGTTGCCACAAATTTTGTCACACTCACACACAGACTGACGGACATTTTCTAAAAATGGTCAAATCGTGTTCTACAGCTTTTAAAACGTGTAAATCCATCAAAAACCCGAGGTCGAAAATTTTTACGAATCCAATACTTTCTTCTATTGAATATAAAAGAAAGTAAAAACAGTAGATTTTATAAATTGACATTTTTAACAATAGAGACTGAATTTATATAAATATATAATTGACAGAAAGGAAAATATATGAATATTTACATAAGATTTTCCAAAAATATGAATATTCTTTAAATAAATAGCCCATCTTTCAAATAAAATATTGAGATTATGTATACTGAAGAATTAATTTCAAAGCCCAAAAATAGGACAAAGAAAATATCGTCTTACATTTGCAGCAGATTTTGCTTTTTTAAGGAAAGAGCAATTAAATTGATGTTCATAACAATTTTAAATTAAATTTTCGTTGTATTTAGTAATTAAAATGTTCTTGAGATTTTTATCCGATAATGAGGATCAGAATTTAGTTTTTAATTATGTTATCTGGCTGAAAATACACTCACAATGACTATGTAAATATATTTAATTACAAAAGCATTATTTAAAAAACCCAAACAATTAAAATTATTTTGAGATAATTACAATCTTTACACTTACATTTGATAAGCCTCACAGCGTAGCAGCGCCACCTGTTGGAAAATTTACTACAAAGTGTTATCAGGATAAAAATCCCATTGAGATCCAATTACATATAAAATTTTACGAAATTATACGCAACAGAAGATGAAATATAGCTTTACCTTAAATGGGAGTAATATGCATAGTAGCGCCACCTGATGGGCGATTTACTCTAAATATAATCAGTACCAATTCATATGAAGATTTAACTAAACATAAAGTTTCGTGGAATTCCGCCCATTACTTAATGATATACAGCACCCACAAAATTTTGATAACACATACACGATACACAGTCAGACTTGCATTTTTAAAAATGGTCAAATCATTTTCAAGACTTTACAAAACGTGTAAATGCATAAAATTTTTTCACGAATTCAATACTTTCTTCTTCTGAATAGAAGAAAATAATAAAAATCATTATTTTTATCATTATCACAGTTTCAAATAGAAAGCAACCTATATTCTCGCCAATTTAACATAATCTTAAAGAATATATTTCTTATAAGTTTTTAGCTTTTTCAATGTGATATTTAACTTTAAATAAGAAAGTTATTCCAGGCCGCTGTGTTGTGTAATTTTACAGCATGAAAAAGGAAAAGGAAAAAATATTTAACGATAAAATGCTCCTGCTTTTATTTCATTATTAAAAAAAAAAAAAAAAAGATTGATACACTAAACAAAAAATATTTCTCAGTATTTTTGAAGGATAAACCGTGATTTATACCACTTTTTCGTACGTTTAACACTAACGGCAATAGAATTTAAGCGAATAATTTGGGTGCCCAGTTAAAGGGACACCAGTTAAAAGGACCTCATACAGTTACTTCATCTTTCTCCATTGAAAACCGGCTCTCGCCGTCTCCATTCTTATCCTTCCTCTGATATATATATATATATATATATATATATATATATATATATATATATTTGCATGCATGAGAGTGTTTTGAAAAAAAAGGGGGGGGGGGATGCGATCCCTTCTTTAAAAACCGGGTGTTTTGAAGTATTTTCTAACAGATATGGGAGTGGATTTTAAATTTTGAATTTTTAAAAAAATATATTTTTCGTGGAAATGATTACATGAAATGTGTACATAGTAATAATGTTGTTTCTAATCGATGTACTTAAAGCACTGATTGTATTAATACAAATATTATGTATAATTTTGTGAAAGGATGGATTATGCAAGGTTTTAAAATTTACAAAATTGGCGGAGTTACAAATAATCAAAAATCTAGACAACACATGAACAGTCTATAGCATTCACACAGGGGGGTAAGTATTAAAAAACACCAGAATTTATAACCAGGTTTTTATGATGCTTGCGGCCATGGGTTGTTATGTATTTCTTATTCCTTCAGCTGTTATTTACATCAACTTAAAGCTTGTAGTTCTACGTTTATACCACTCTCATCAGTTAAAAATTACCCCAAAACACTCGGTTCATAAAGGGTTAAGATAACATTTGCGAACTTGGGTTCCTATGCAATTCTGTTTGCTTATGATGTGCCCTATCTCCTTTTAAAGTTTGTTGTTGTAATTTTGGAACACCCAGTAATGTAAAAATTTTGAAACTGAGAACATAAAAATGAAACCAGACAGAAAATATTAGTTAACCCAAAAAATATTGAAGCCATCATCTAAAGAGACCCCTCAGTGCAGGGTGGAAACAGTAATATGTTTTAAGATCTGCTAGAAAAAACAAAAAGTAGCTTAGCTCCCTAGATATATTACCAAGGTAAAAGAACCCAACCATTGCAATTCTGATAACAAAATTGAAAAAAAAAATATTTAGATACAAAGTAACTTTTTTTAATTACACAATAACACATGAAAAAAAAAAAAAAATGAAAATATAAAAATACTTGCTAATACGATTATAAATATCACGAATAAATAACATAAACATGGAGAAACACACAACATCAAAAGATAAACAATTTATAATACCTTAACAATTATAAAATGAATAACCATTTGATTTCGCATTGTTGAACAAATCCTGAAACGTATCTTCAAGCATTTGTTCAATACTGGAAAATCAAATGATTATCCGTCTTGTATTATAACTGCTATCCGTATCCGTTAAGGTACTGTAAATGTTTTTCTTTAGTGTTCGATTTTTCTACGTGTTTATGTTATTTATTCGTGTTATGTAGTCGTTTTTTGCAAAAGTTTTGCAATCTTTTTTTTATTTTTCTTTATTTGTTATATTTGTATATATTAATCTGCAGTTTAAAAACTTTTACCTTGGTATCTAAATATTTTTCAATATTGTATTCAATTTTGTAGTGGTTGTGTTTTTTTTTTTTTTTTTTTTTTTTTCCTCTTGGTATGATATAGGGAACTAAGCTACATTTTCTTTTTGTTAGTAGCTCTTGAAACATCTTGCTGCTTACACTCTGCATTGTAGGGCTCCTTGATGATGGCCTCAATTATTTTTTTTGATTAATTAACATTTTATGTGTGTATTAATTTTCAAAATTTTTGCATTATAATTATGTTTGAATATCTTCTATTTATTGCTTTTATTACACATTGAGTATGTGAATTTCTTGTCTTAATATTTATTTTATTATTATTATTATATACTTTTTTATTTCATATATATATATATATATATATATATATTTACTGTATATATGTATATATATGTGTCTGTACGTACTAGTGTTGCCAGATCTGGCGGGTTTTTTATTCAATAATGACTAATAATTTTTAATTCTAATATTTGTCTAACCATTTCGAAGATCAATAGTATATTATACATATCAAATATCACATCTCAAAATTATTGATGATTACTGAATGAAAAATCCGCCAGATTTGGCAACGTTGGCATGTACGTATAAGAGAAAGAGAGTGAAATCTAAACCAACAGTTATATTTCATAAAGAAAAAGAAAAAGAAAAAAATTCATTACTTTTTCTGTAATGATTTTTATGTTCCTTATAACGCTTTTTCAGATACTTTACCTTGAATAGTCTTAGTTCAAAAACCAGTATTTTATGAATTGAGAATAAAATAGTTTATTATGCTTCCCATAATATAATTTATTGTCAAATAACAAGAATAATAAACAAAATACAAGAAGATAAAATTTAATTATTTAAATATATATATATATATATAAATATATAATCTTTGAAAAGTTTTAAATTTCAAAATAATCTTTGCATAAATTTGAAAAAGTTATTCAAGTTCCATACAAGACTTTGCTTAAAATAGAAGTTAATTTACTATATTTTTCTGTTTTAAATTCATTATTATTTTGATTTGTATAAAGAATTTCAATCTTATTTTTCAGTACCCAAGGCATATAAGACTTTTATTATTACAAGATAAAAAGAACTTTTTATGTACCACGTTATTTTTAAATTTTCTGCTGAATCATATAAACTTGACAATTCTATATATTAATAAATACTTTTTAAAAATTATTTTGATAAATTATCCCATCAACTGGAAAGAAAATGATCAAATGTGTAATAAAGAGAGCAATTATAAGAAATCTTCAATCTTTCTTAAAGATGGATAAAGATATTAAAAGAATGCATTGTCATCGTGTTCTCAGCCATTCTAAAAGTGTAGCTAGTCGGGAAGTTAGTTAAAAATCGATTGCAAGATTTATACTGGACGAACAAACAAGAAAGCGAGTTAATAAAAACGTGGTAGAAATATACGATATTTGTACTAAGACGAATTAAATACAAAGTCGCCTATCCCATTATGTACTCTATTAAAATAAATAAATGCCAAGAAGGAGTTTTTTTTTTAATCGACTTGAGTTAAAAATGTAGTTCTTTGAGCTAATTAGTAGCTTTTTTTATTTAAGCGAACTTGAGTTATCGATATGTATCGATACTTGAGTTATTTCTGCTCATTCAACCACTTGTGAGTGGCAATATCGCTCTCGCTGTAATCCATTTCTTCAGTAGCACAAAAGCTCGAATTCTTCACCCTTTTTTCAGAACACTTTGAGAAATGAAAAATGTTTGGATTCGTTGCCACCGCTATATTTATACAGAAATATTTACTGTGTTTTTATATTAAAGTGCCGGGGTTAAATAGGTTAGAGATTACTGCATAAAAATAGTGGTGGTAAAAAAGGGCAGAAATTTCGTATCAATGAGAATGTCCTGAAAATAGGGTGGAGATTTCGATCTCTGGTAGCAAGCGAGTGCAAAAAGCCACGACATTGTAAAGTGATCCAATGGGCTCTTCCCACCATCGTCTGCTCAATCACGTGATAGAGGAAAACGAATAATCGAATTCTGAGAATCTAATTCAATTAAATATTGTTCTTAAGAACAAAAGTGTTAATATTTAATATAAAATAAAATAAAAGTAATATTGTGCATTTGTAAACAGTAGAATAATTGTATTTGTAAATTTAATAATTTTTTAAAAACTTATGTGTTTATTTATTTTCAACTGTAAGAATCGATTTTTGTGTGTTCTAGTGTAACTGTTACATTAACTGATCTAGCAAAAAATAATAGCTTGTTCTTGTGGAATGTTTATGGATTATAATTTGAAATTTTAAAATGTTTTCATTTAATTTAATTGCATAAAGGTGTTACAAGTTAATTAACTTAGTTACTGGTCTAAATGGATTTACGTAGTACGATATTGCACTGTCACTGATTTAAGTACCAAAAATCAGAGTATTTAACATGTTCTTCATGAACATCAATAACAAATATAAACTAAATGATGATTGTAAATCTATACAGCAAACAAAAGATGATTAATAATGATATAAAATGGATTAAAAATGATGATGTATAAAAAATAACACAGATTAAATACGATTGATCAAAAATAAGAATAGAAAATACGTTATTTCAGCAATCGCTCTAGATAAACAAGACTTCGTCTGCTATTTGTTTTTCCTCTATCATGTGACCTCTAACGTCAGGTGGGAAGAGTCCATTTATTAAACTCATTAATAAAATAAATGAATTACTCAAATACAATAAATAACTCAAGTTTGAGTGCATTGTGTTAATTCATTTAATTTCCTGAATTTATTTCAAGATGAGAGGGCTCGTACCTTCTAGGCAAATGATTGAAAATTCACTCAAGTTGAGTGATTTCCAGTCTTTCATTTTAAGAGAGTAAATATAGTTGCATGAATATTTGGTTTTATAGTTTTAATTAAAATGATATAGAGTTGTTTATCTAAGATCTAATGAATATATCATACAGATTCCTAGAAATTTCAAATAGCTTAGCTGTCGAATATTTTATCAAAATTATATTTAAATTTCTCAAATGAAAACAAGGACATACAAAATCTAATATAATTGTGGATAAAGATACTTTTATTCAAATAAAATTAAATATATTCATAAATACTTTGAGATTATTGAAAGCAAGCATGTTTATTTAAAAATTAATTATTCTTTTCTAATTCACATGCTTTGAAAAATTATTTATAATTCAAAAATGATATTTTGAATAATATATGAAATTGAAAGTGAGAGATTATTAATCATTTATAAAGTACTAGTATATAACCCCGTCAAAAATGACGGAATGTGAACGATAAATCTTGAAAACAATGTTTAGATCATGATGGCTACCACTTGATCATTTAAATGTATTTTCAATTTTTGTTTATAAATTTCAATATTTTATAATTTTCGCTCTGAAATTAAAAAAATTCTACCCGATCAATAAATATGAATGACAATAAAAAAACTGCTGGTTGACAAAAAATATAGGCCTGACAACACAACAGCAACAACACATCCCAGTGGCCCATTAAGTGCTCTATACGCAAGCGAAGTGTGACGCCACTGACCGTCCGTGGATGCAAGAAAATGATTTCCTATGTTATTCGCCCATTGGATTTTTTGTAAAAAATTATTAAAAATCGAGGAAAATTATTTCCCGATTTTAATCCCCCTATTTGGGTATATATATGTATTAGTTATCATGTGCATGTGTTAGATTGAGTTATTTTGCTGCCAAATTGACAAAATTTTAATTTTAAATTTCAAAACTCTGTTGTCCTTGGCGTTTTTGTATTTGGCGATCAAAAATGTACTACGAAAATATACATGCCAGATGTATATTTTCGTAATATGTATTGTGCGAAATATTGTTTCATATTATTCATTACTCTCTTAATATAAGTTTTTAAAATAACCATGATTTTTGAAAGGAATTAAATTATATTCGCCAGATAATTTGGCTATATATATATATATATATATATATTTATTTTTTTTTTTCTGCCAAGGATGACCGATATCAAATCTATTCCTCTGCAACATATTAGTATCTTATATCAGATACTTTATTTAGACATTTGAAAACAAATTTCACTTCAAATTATGATAGAATATTTATCATTTTCCTTTTAATTAGTATATTAGTTGGATATTTATTGTGTAAATAGCATCCTTTGAAATGAAATGTTTATGTTTTCAATGGAATATAGAAGGGTTTTTTTTTTTTTTTTTTTATCTAGAGTTTTGAAATTTAAAATTCAAATTTTATCAATTTTAGAACAAAAACAACTTAATCCAACGCATGCACACGATAACTAATACATATCTAAACCTAAATATGGAGATTAAAATCGGGAAATAATTTCCCTCGATTTTTAATAATTTTTTACGAAAAATCCATTGGGCGTTTAACATAGGAAATATTTTTCTTGTATCCACGAACGGCAAGTGACGTAATCACTTCGCTTGCGTATTTAAAGTCCTCATAATAAGAAAAAACGATTCACTTCATTTTACCAAAATACTCTTTTTTAAGACTATCGTAGATCCTGTTTTCAAATTTTCTAACTAACTATCCAATAACTACAGACACTCCATGCTAACCCAAATTCACCTCTACTCGATACCTCCAACCAGCTATCTCACCCACAACATCGCCAAAATATCTAGGATCCAGCTAGGGACTTTCTCATTCTCAACCGAACATTTTACCTTGACTCGACATTATCACCTTAGACTACTCTACTTTCAATACTCATTTCAACTGGTGACTTTTACTTGCCCAACCAAACATTCTATCCCAACTATCATTTTACACTAATTTCAAAACTAAAATCAACTGGCGGCATTTACGTACTAAACTCGACGCCAATCATACCTTACAATGTAAACAAACAATGAAGTTTGATAAAAATATTTAAAGGCTTTTATGCGTTTTTACAAATATTTTAAGATTTTTAAGGCTTTAATATGTTTTAGAAATATTTTAAGCATTTTTTTTAATGAAACAGTCAAAGAGTCGTTCATTCGGAATTAAAAAGTTGTCCATTTGGAATTTGTATTTTCTGAATGGCAACAGTTTTGGTTTGTTTTTATTTGGTATTGCATTGTTTATAATCATGAAGTTACATAATTCTATTTATAGGTTCATGTTTATAATAGCCAGTGATCCGTTATATTTAATTTAGACATTTAAACATTACAATTGAATAGATTTTCAAGGTTTTATAGGAAATAAATAAGAATATGTGCGATACAAAACATATATGGGAACAATTATAGTATTTCCCCTCAGCTAGATTTGGCGATTTTTCGTTGTCGATTATGGCTAAATCATAAATCTAAAAATCATATAGCATATAGCATAAATGATAAAATCGTAAGCTAAATTATAAATCATAAATCATAAAATCATAAATCCAAAATAAATAGCATGTAGGCTGCCATATTATATCGCAAACAATCCAGAACGACATCGTTATCGTTCAAATCGGCGCCAAAGAAAAATCGCCAAATTCAGCTGAGGGGAAATACTATAGTTGTACCCATATATGAAAATGATATGTATGTTTCCTAAGTTGAATTAAACAAACGGGAAAAAAATGGCTGCCAAAAGTTTCTGTTTTGAAGCGGTACTAACCGGATTCGTTCATGACAGATGAGGGTCATTATATATATTAATTGTATGGCGTTTAATACTATAAAAAAATTTATTTTACTACTTAAAGAAAGTAACAATATTTCAAAAGAATTCCTTTTAAGGTAAAGCTAGGAGAGTTAGCGCACAATACAAAAGAATGATATAAAAAATCGAAATATTAATTTTTTGATAAACTATTGGTAATTAACTTTGACTTCATTCGTATTCTATGCATTTCCATTATTATTTTGTTGCGATGCTATAAATTAAAACAATAGCTTTAATAACACTAAGACACCTATTTTACGCAAACACTTCTTATACGGTAGGAGAGATTGCGCTTAATTGTAACTACAATTAAAATTGTTTACAATAATACTTGCACTTAAATGATATTACTTTTTAACTGCACTAAAATTTAGACAGTTATTATATACAATTAAAATAATGAAATATTACAGACACAACATAAAATTATACGTTTCGAGCCCTTTTAGGCCCCTCATAAGTAATAACATCAGAAAGTAAACGTTGAAACGTTGACAACGTATAAGTTTATGTTATGTTTATAATATTTTAATTGCATATAAAAATTATCTCAGTTTTACTGCAATTAAAAAGTAATAGAATTTTACGAGGCATAATGATCTTTAAATATTTTAAATTTAAATGACAGTGTTTTAAGGTTTTTGTAAAAGAATATTTTTGTATTAGGAGTGGCTATTTCAATTAATAATATAAAAAACAGAAAAATAACAGGAATTTAAAAGTATTAAAGGATTTTATTTAAAGGGAAAAAAAAGCAACAGAAAAAAAAATAATTACATTATTCACTAGATAACACGTTTAACTTAAAATTAGAAAAGTTCCATTTCAATTTGGTTTCTTGTTTGCTGAACTAGCCTGTCGTTGTCCAGAATTGTTGCACTTATTGTTGTAAATGGTGCTTCTTTCGTGAAACCACCTGCCACAAGTAATATACATAAATTAATCCAAGAAAAATAGTTTAATTTAAAAATATCTTGTAATACTACATTATGTAGAATTTTTGTGGAATATTTATGAAAATTCAAGCAATAATTTTCGAAAACAAGAAAAAATTACCATGTTTTATCTTAGACTCTTGAAACAATCAACATGCCTTTCCAAGTCGGTACTCCACTTAGAAGTTTCCACAGGCCAGAATTTTGAGGCTCCGACTCAGCCCGTAAAAAGTCCTTACTTACCAGGCCCAGTCCAGTCTGCTTATTTTTTGAAATGTATAACACAACCCGGCCTGGATTTAAACTGATAAGATCAGGCCTGATCCATGAAAAAAAAAATTGCATGCATTTCTATGCAAATACTTTTTAGTATCTATTTTTGAGAGGTTTTATACAGCCAAGCGAAAGATTATCCTTTAACAAAATTACTGATGTTGTGGAAGATAATTACATTATAAACAGAAATTCATTACCACTAACAGACAGAAGGCACACAGACACGGACACAGAGAAAGTAAAACCGAAAATAGTATTATTCACCAAACAATGTAGGAAAGTAATAAGTACCAAACTTTGAATAAACATCATAAAATGCAAGAACAATTGCTTGAGATCGAATGAAAACACGACCATTCGTCAGGCGAATAAAGTACTCACGAGTGCAGAAAACAAAGCGGCAACATACTGAGAAAAAAGGGATAATTTAAGAAACAAAACAATAAAAGGAAAACAGAAACACTCGCAAAATTTCTTACTTGGTGAAACAAGTCCAAAAAAGTAACGAAACTTATAAAAAACCACCACAGAACTGGCGTTTAAAAGCAATAAGTACAAAACTTTGAATAAACACCATAAAATGTAAGAACACGCAACAATTGTTTTGGGTCGAAAGAAAAATGGATGCTTCATCAGACGAACAATGTAGGCACGCACAAGTGCTGCAAGTGTGGCAAAGTAAGTACATATGATGGTGCGTTCCAGCTTTGTTTGCAGCACTCGTGCCTATTTTAATCGCCTAACGAAGGGTTGTGTTTTTTTTCAACCCAAAACAATTGTTACGCGTTCTTGTATTTTATAGTGTTTATTCAAAATTTTGTACTTATTGCTTTTAAACGCCATTTCTGTGGTGTATTGTTATTATTAATGTAGGAAAGTATTAAAAATAGTTAGTACTAATAAAAATCTACTTTCATACATCACCACATATATCCCGCAATGTATTCGAATCCTTTTGTGTGATCATGTAAACAAAACATTAAAGGTAATCCAACCATTTTCAATAGGGAAACGCTCTTACGCATCCGAAAATGATGCAAATTTCATTATAATTAATACCCTGGAAAGTTGCGGAAAAGTGTTTAAAAAATATCCTTCAAGTTCCTAGACTCTACAAACCATAGAACATAAAGCGTCATAGAGAGTAACCTATCCATATTCTTTTGTTTGAACTTGTGCGTAAAATAGTACTGACATGAATATAATTTTGAATAGGAAACCTGATACTGTAACCTTGAAACACATATATCAGTTTGGAAATGTGCTTAAAAATATTTGAGAAAATCAGAGTAAGAATAGACACAATCAAGTTGAAATTATAAACACTTTCTAACAAAAGAAAAAAAAAAAAAAAAAAAAAAAAAATTCTGGTGACATACTAGCCTATAAAATTATGGAAAATAAATGACTACAGAAAGGTTTTTATCATTTATTTTCTATGTTAATTAAAAAAGAAATATGAAAATAAATAAATAAATAAATAAAATAAAATAAAATTCGATCCGTGTCGGCCTGAAAAGAATTTAATCCAGACCCGATCCGGAAAGTATATCCTATTCGGTCCGAAAATGCAATAAATAAATAAATAAATAAAAATAAAAATAATATTAATAAATAAATAAATAAATAAAAATAAATAAATAAAATAAAATAAAACAAATAAATAAAAATTAAGCCAAGCATGAACCAGCCCGAGACCAAATTGTGAAATGCGGCCGAGCCCAGCCGGGTTCGGAATGAATTTCTCAACTATCAATCGTTTGTATTATCTTAATGAAACAAATGTTTGTTATCGAAAAAAAATTTTAAACATCATTATACCAAAAAGCAATCTTTTAATTATTAGTCAATTAATTTTAATAAAGCTACTATTCTTGAAGTAGCTCAACACGGCTAATAAATTATGCAAGTGAAATTTTGTAAAAGCTTGCGCATGTGTAATCAAAAATATTTGGTAAAAATGTTCGCATTATATTAAGTATTTCATATATTATTCTGATTGTAGTATGCTTTGTCTAATATATAGTATATCAAGTTTTCTGAAAATAAATTTGCATTGAGTTTAATACATGTTATGATAAAAAAATGCATGTAATAATAAAAAAAAAGTTTAATTTTTTGCAAATTTTAAAGTAATCTTTATATCTCCATAAAAATATGCTCCACTCAAATATAAAAGAATGTATGATTAGAAGAAGTCTCGTAATCACATGCTACAGTCAGAACGCACTTTAGTCATCATTGATTACAGAGTGATCCCAAACAATTTTTTTTTTGTCCCATATTTTTTACTGGTCCCTCTTTTGCCTTCGGAGAAAACTTTTGCGGAAATATAGGAGGTGCAGTATGTTAGTGACATGTCATTTTTTTTTTTTTTTTAAATATATTTCTGTTATCAATAACATTATAGTATTTCTATAATTATTGCTTTCAAAATATTGTGTTGCACTTACATTTTATGAGTGACCATATATTCAGTGTTACTCAATTTATTCCATAAAATCATATATGCATATTTTATTATACTGTTATGTTATTTACTGTATATTAGGTTGATTTCTTTAGAAATCGACCTATTGCAATCACTTTGTTTATCTATATATCTAATATATATCTATCTATCCATCTATCTATAATGAAAATATTGTCACCACGATAACTCCCTAAATTCTACTCCAAATTGAACCAAATTTGGACAGTCAACTGATCTTATAAATATCTTGGATGAGTTTGTTAACCAAGTTGCTCCGACGTTTTGTTTTCAAGTGGCAGTCACTTGAATATTTCAAAACCACATTGTAAAAGGCTTATTTAAAGCAAGATTTGCTTGAATTTTGATGTAAATATAGACCACATAAGGGTCTCAATGAACTTTATTTATGAACTTTATTTGTCATTTTTATTAAAGTGGCAGACATCTTAAGTTAAGCGGGGCTACTTAAAATCAGGCTACCACTTGAAAATTTAAAACCACGATAACTTCCGAAATAATACTCCAAACCGAACCAAATTTGGACAGCGTCTTAACTTATCTTATGAATATCTTGAATGAGTTTCTTAACGAAGTTGCTCCACCATTTTATTTACAAGTGGAGACCACTTGAAAATTTCAAATTCAAATTGTAAAAAGTGTATTCCGAATTTATTTGAATTTCGATGCATACATAGACCATATAAGCGTTTCAATCAACTTTATTCATAAACTTTATCTGCCATTTTTAACAAAGTGCGGATGTTATAAACTAAGCGAGACAACTTCAAATTAGGCTACCACTTGAAATTTTATAAGCATGATAACTTTTTAAATACTAATTCAATTTGAACCAAAGATGAATAGTGATCTTATCATATAATTATCTTGGATAAGTTCACAGGACAATTTGTTCCAACATCTTGTTTCCAAGTTGCAGCCACTTGAAATCCCACTGCTACTTGAAAATATGCCAACACGATAAATTTAAAGTACTAAACTGATTCAAATAAAAGTTTGATAGTGAACTTATGGTACAAATATCTTGTATAAGTTCACTTGGTGACTTGATCCGCAATTTTATTTCCAAGTGGCAGCCACTTGAAAATTTGTCAATATGGTAACTTTAGTAATACTGAATCAATACGCATCAAATTTGGGTAATGGATTTATCATTCAAATATCTCAGACAAGTTCGCTGGTCATGTCACTTCGACTTTTTTTCCAAGTGATGAAACTTTAAAATTTCTTATAACGATATTTTTTGAAATACTGATTTAATTTGAACTAGAACTGAACAATGAACGTATCGTACAAATATATTGGTGATTTCACTGGGCAAGTTGTTTCGCAATTTTGTTTCAAAGTTGCAGCCACTTAGACTGCCACTTGAAAATTTACCATAATAACTTTTGAAACACGGCACTGATTTGAACCACAGTTGAACAGTGAACCTATGCTTCAAATATCTTGGATGTATTTGCTGGGCAACTTGTTCCTCTGTATTGTTTCCAAGTGACGGCCACTTGAAAATTTGTTATCACGGTAACTTTTGAAATACTTAATCAATTCAAACCAAAGTTGAAAAATGGATTTATCACTCAAACAACTATGATTTCGGTTGGCAAGTTTATTTCCAAGTTGCGTCAATTTGAACGCTTCCACTTGAGACTTTGTTATCGCAATAACTTTTGAAATACTGAGTTTATTCGAACCAAAGTTGGACAGTGGACTTATTTTACAAATATTGTTGCGTACTTGCGGGTTCGTAAGTTTTCCGAGAATGAAAGGCGAAAATTTCAAAAGTTCAGTAGTTTATTTACAGAAAATTCCAGAAGGATACAGGTCTATGAACCAGGTATCAACTTCAGTTTCACCAGTAAAAACAGCTTAAATAACAGCTATCAACAACAAATTCACAGTGCAAACTGTATCAAAGCATTAACATAAAGCAAAGCTCATTCAAAGAGACTCAGAACTCTTTCAATAGCAATGGAAGCGTTTGGCGAAACTGAATTGCGACTGACTGATTTGGTGCGTTTGGCCACCTTTTATAACTCTTTATCGAAACCAGAAAAATCTAGAAATTTCACGTAACTGGTGAACCAGTCACGTTCCAGCGTCCATCTTTGGTATATCGATAAGGATTTTCTCGCCAAAAGTCGCCAAACAAATCGCCAAGAGGGAAAAGTTGCCAGATTTCGCGCCAAATCTATTACGTGCTTCATTGGAGCTTTTCAAAGCGTTTTTAAGGGAAAATTAGGCTATTTTAACACGAAAACAAACTAGAAATGCAGAAAATTAACATTTTATTAACTTAATAAGCTTCTTTGAAAGAATTTCTACAAAAAAAAAAAAAAAAAGAATTATTTTCAAATTTGCTACAATATTTTAGATTACTTAGTTCACTGAGCAACTTTCTCTGCCATTTGAATCCAAGTGGCAGCCACTTAATTTTTCAACACGATGACTTTTGAGATTCTGAATTAATTCCAACTATATTTGTACAGTAGTCTCATCTCACAAATGCATTTGATATATTTGTTAACTTCGCCCACCATCTTGTTTCCAAGCACCGGCCACTGGAAAAGATTAAATTCACATAAAAATGTATTTATGAACCAATTTGCTTAAAACTCCATATGTAGATCGCCTACATCAGTACTTCTACTAAGTCCATTAATAATTTGTAGCCGTCATTTTGAAACAAAATGACGGCTACTAGATAAGGAAAAAGAAATCAACCTACCCTTCCGAATAAACCGGAAGGACTTGTTTTTATTTATATTCTACTGTTTATATATGCCTATATATTGACTGTTTAGAGAAAACGTCATTGACTTAAATTTTTTTTTTGCTCAAGAGGGAGAAAATATTTGAGGTTAATTATCACGTATTCTAAAAAAAATGATACAGTTTTAGAAAATCATTTTAATCTAAGGAAATATAGTTATGACTTAATTATAACTTAAGTTATGACTAAACTTAGTTATGACTAAATTATAACTTAAATTCACATACAATAAAAATGTGTTCTATAAATTTTTATATCCTCCCTCTTCCCACATAAATATCTATTTATAATTGCGAAGCTTCCGAAATCTTTTATCATATATTATTCTTTCTTTAACCTAATGCAGATCTACAATAGCATGCTATACCTTTTTAACCGACTTCAAAAAAGAAGGAAGGTTCTCAATTCAAACCGTATGTTTTTTTTTTTTTTTTTTTGTTAACTCATAACTTCTGAACGGATGCTCCGATTTTGATACTTTTTGTTTTGTTGGAAAGGTGATGGTCTGAAATAAGTACCATTGTAATATCTTTACGATCTAAAGAAAATACAGGGTGCCCAAAAAAATCAGTTCCAACTCTTTTAACTGCTAAACGGCTGCAGCTAAAGTAATAAAAATGGTATGTAAAAATTGCATAGTGGCCATGCAGTACAAGGTTAAACCACTTGTAGCGCCACCTAGTGGAAAATAGCGGAGTTAGTACTCCTATCTCAAAAACGGTTCTAGAGAAAAAAAGTGAATTAGAAAGTATAAGAGTATCACCGATTTAGTACAAAAAGATAGTTTAGACATTCATGCTATCGTTCCTATCACGGAAACGGTTCAAGACAGGGGAAAAAAGTGAATTATAAAATTGCAGAGCATCATCGATTAAGTACGAAAAAATAATTTAGACGTTGATGCTAAAAATACAATGCTAAAAATGTGCATTTGTTCGCAATTTCTTACACTATGCACACTTGAGCTACATTGCACACGTTGTAGTGTAGCTGGTGAGACATACGCTATATAGTTCAAAATACGGTTACTTGATACTATTTGTTTTGTTGTAAAGATCTTGGTCTGAAGTAGGTCCCATTGTAATATCTTTACAATCTAAAGAAAATAAAGCGCCATCTAGGGAAAAACAGCGGAATTAGCTCTCCTATTTCAAAAACGGTTCAGAATGGGATAAAAGTTAATTATGAAGTTGTAAAGCATCATCAATTTACTACGAAAAGACAGTTTTTAGACATTATTGCTAAAAATAGAACGCTTAAAACGTGCAGTTGTTTGTTCGCAATTTCCTACACTGTGAACACATGAACTACGTTGCACACTTTGCAGCGTAGCGGATGACAGGTATACTCTGTGGTTCAAAGTTCTGTTACTGTAAGTGGTCACATCGATTACGCAAAGTCGTTTTAAACCAACTTCAGAAAGAAGGGTGTTCTTAATTCGAGCTATGTGTTGTTGTTGGCGTTTGTAAGTTTATAACTTCGTAAGAGATGCTCTAATTAACCGACTTCAAAAAGGAGGAGGGGGTTCTCAATTCAAAGCGAATGTTTTTGTTTCTTTGTTGTTTGTTTGTTAGCTCATAACTTCTAAACTGATGATCCGATTTTGATAATTTTTGTTTTATTGTAAAGGTCTTGGTCTGAAATAGGTCCCATTGTAATATCTTTACGATCAAAAGAAAATACAGGGTACGCAAAAAAGTCAGTCCCGACTCTTTTAACTTCTGAACAGCTGCAGCTATAGTCATAAAAGTGGTATGTAGGTATAGTAAAGTGGACATGTGCTACGCGATTCAACCGCCTACAGCGCCACCTGGTGGAAAACAGTGGAGTTAGAGTTCCTATCTCGGAAACGATTCAAAACAGAGGAAATAAGTGAATTATAAAATTGCAGAGCATCATCGATTTCGTACGAATTGTTTAAACATTAATGCTAAAAACAGAACGCTTAAAACGTGGATTTGTTTGTTCCCAATTTCCTATTTTGTGCACACTTGAACGACATTGCATATGTTGTAGCGTAGCGGGTGACATTTATGCTATGTAAAATTCAAAGTATGGTTATTGTAAGCGGCCACATCGATTAACGCATATACGTTTTAAACCGACTTCGTAGCGGAAGAGGTTCTCAATAAAAACCATGTTTCTCATTGTTGTTGTTGTTGAAATTTGTTAGCTTATAACTTCGTAAAAAAAGATTTAATTTTCATACTTTTTTTTGTTGTCGTAATGATCTTGGCCTGAAATAGGTTTCATTATGATTTCATTAAGATATAAACAAATTACAGGATACTCACAAAAGTCTGTTATCACTCTAACTGCTTAACGCATGCAGCTTCACTGGTAAAAGTAAGTGTCGATGTTGAAACTTCTGTCCGTCAACTGCAATGCAAATTTTGCTCTTTGTTTGAACTTTACGCTGCGCAATTTTCAGCGCAGGAGGCGACACGTATTCACTGTAAAATTCAATATACATGCCTAACAGAATTTTTGGTTACGAATACAGCGTACCTGTTCTTTACATTTCTAAACACTTTTTAATTTAACGTATGTTCATTCAATAGATAGTTTTTTGCTCATATCCAATAAAGTCAAGAAAAGTGACACAACTTAAAAATGCAGCATTTGAGAAAAAATAACTTAAAAATAACTTGTCTACAATAAAACTGGCACAACTCTCCCTCAAATGGATAACTTTCTAGATGGAGATGTAACTTTTTTGTTCACATTGGGTGCATTTCATGTATTTTTCAGTGACATAAACCATTTTTTGAGATATGTCACTTTTCTTGGAAGCTGTGATTTGTGAAACTGCCGTCGAACGTCTTCTGATGTTCTGCTATATGAATAAGTTTTCACTGAAAAGAGAAAAATAAAATCTTTTTGTGAAAAAATAGAACCGACTCCAAAAGGCAACTACTATTGAAACAACTAAAAAAAAAGGTATGAAATGAAACTGTAACTTGCGCCAAAAAGTATTAAATAATTGCATTCGCCAAACAACCTATAACCCTACAATTAATCATAACGTTTGAAGTCGGCGCAAAATTAAATAAAAATTGATACCTTTACTCAATACGAAAATCAAATCCTATTCAAAATACACATCTCACATTGCCACCTGCAAAACGCAGCGGAAAACTACTTTGATTCAAGAAAACAAATAAGATTTCGTAAGCAGCAAAAGTTGGCGAAGATGCTGGTATCTGACGTCCTTGGTGAAAGAAAAATCGCAAAAATATCTGGCAAACATATTTAATTTCTTTGGGATATCATGATTATTTTGATAAGGTATATTAAGAGAGTAATCAAGAATGTGAAACAATACATCGTACAATATATATTATGAAAATATACATCTTGTGTGTATGTTTTTGCATTACGTTTTGATCGCCAAATCCAAAAGCCACCAAGGATGGTAGTTATCAATGTTATAAATAAATTTGCAAAGAATGGATGGTTGGATGGCTGGGTTTTACGTCGCACTAGTGCTACGCAGATGGGCAAAACAAATTTGCAAAGAAACTCTAACTTCGTAGAAACTTAAATACCGCATTGTGAAGAATGTTCACTGTTCTATGTAGATGCTACTAATGGACCAATTGTATACAGTGATAAAATAATAAAGAAAACATGAAGATGGATCATTCGAGACAACAGCATTTGTTACTACCGATCCAAAAACAAACCTTTAAAAACTAATTAAATTTTATTTAATTTTGCACCGACTTCAAAAGTTATGATTAATCCGCGATTGTAATGAAATGCTCGCCCTCTGGTGGGCTAAGGGGAAATTACAATAAACATGCTTTAATTCGAATTCCATCAAGCCGCCATTGCTAGCCGATGTTTAGTTTCACATATATTTATTGAATAAAAATGAATAAATCCGGTAAAGAGATAACACATAGTGTTGTGTGCTCCAGTGTAACTCCAAAGAACCAAGAAATCCAGAATTAAGCTTCCATTTATTTCCAAATGACAAATTTAAAATTTCAGTCGCTTCGGCTAATGGAAGTAAAGAATTAATCAGATGATTTGAAGCTAATATTTGTTCAACTTCAGTTAAATATCTACTTTCGATCGAACTTTGAATAAACTGAAATATTTTTTTTCAAAAGCAATCAATTTTCCATGATGTAATGGCGGAGAAATTATAATACGAATATTGAGTAGAATAACAAAAGAACAAAAATAGATACACGTGGCTGTAATATTTACTAACAACAAGAGCTGAAAAAGAGCCATCTATCGATCATTACAAACGCGGATTGTAGTATTATAGGTTGTTTGGCGAATGCAATTATTTTTATACTTTTAGGCGCAATTTACAGTTTCATTTCATACCAATTTTTTTTTTTTTTTTTAGTTGTTTGAATAGTAGTTGCTTTTTGGAGTCGGTTCTATTTTTTTACAAAAGGATTGTATAGATAATTCGGTTTGCTTTCATCTTGCAAATAAATGTATCGTCTGGAACCCTAGTGTCGCTTTCTTAGTTTTAAAATATGGTACAATAATTTGATGAACTTCTTGTTTCCCAGCATCTTATTTGGTGAAGTTGGCAAGAACCACTTTAATTATAACTGTCTGATAATTTAATGATAATCTATACATATAATAAAATAAGATGTTTGTGTGTGTGTGTGTGTGTGTGTGTCATTGTGTATGTATTTTCAGAGCTTTTTAGGAAAACGACTGATCACAGAGCTACACACATTTGCATGGAGGTTCGTAATGACCTCTCCTGATGCACCTCGAAGCCCGATTTTCGAAATTTTTATTAGTTTTCTATTGATTAATTTAAATGTGAAAATAATAACCTTCTAATTTCTGATAAATTAGCCATTTTAATTTTATCTATAATTTAATTGTTGCCATTTTTTTTCGACAGAATGAAAAAAAAGTACGTTTACTTAAAACGATGAAAATAAATTAGAAAATCTTTATATATATAATAGGCAATGTTTATGTGTGTGTGGACAGCGTAGCGCAAAGACGGTAGCTTCGATAGTCACGTGTTTCGACATAAAGGTGCCCTCCGAGGGGCCCTTGTGCACCTCAAAGCCCAATTTTCGAATTTTTAATTTGTTTTCTTTTAATTAATTAAAATATGAAAATATTAACTTTATAATAGCTGCAAAAACAGTCATTAAAAATTTATCCTTAATTTAATTGTTGCCAAAAAAAAGGTTACGAAAAAAATTTTTTCGTCAGGAAAAAAAATACTTTTACATTCAGTATCACTTTGAAAATTTTATACACATTGATAACGTGTTAATATAGTTTATGGTACTATGATGTGTTGTTCTATTTTTTTTCTTTAACTATTGTAGATTTTTACCAACGAGATATATAAAGTAGAGTGATAAATGGTAACCCTTGAGAAGGTCCAAGATGAGTCATGTGACATGCTCTCCTTGTACCTGCGTATTCGATGGTTCCCTTGGTAACAGCTTATTTTCAGTAAATTTCTATGGCAACGGTTTGGAGATTGTTCTTCGCATAAGTCATAAACGCCAATGTTTTTGTTTACTTACGTAGTTTAATATTCTTTTGTTCTAAATCATTTTGATTTTGATTTTACTTCTCTTTTATTTCGTGTAGTTGAACTTTAACCGACAAAATGCTTTAAAATAGTTGAAAAATTATTATTTGTTGTTAAATTTAGCTCTTTAAAAGTTTAAATTTTCTTTATAAACACTTTTAAACTTTGTTGGGAAACGATGAAAAAAAAGGTATTTTATTATTTATTAAAATGTGAACTATGTGTAAAATTATTTTAAAAACAATTTATTTCGGTCATAGGACTGTCATGTTACCTAATAATAATGATAATTTGTCGAACTGATATTTTAAATGCCAAAATAGCGATAAAGGGCCAAATATAGCAACCTATTCGAGCATGACACGTGATTCATCTTGAACCACGGAAAGTTAATCCTTCATCCATTGAATCAGCACTCTAATTTATATATCTCGTTGATTTTTACTGTCAAGTTGTTATTAAAAAGAAAAAGAAAAAAACTGCCCATGACGTCACATTTGACTGCGTAGCGTTTCTTTACTACAATAAACTCTATGAACTATAAATTTATTTTATCAGTTTTATTTATAGATCGTACTGGGCGATTTTTAAATTTTGGCGTTGAAATAAACCGAATGTTTTTCGCTAAGACGTTTAATTTAGAAATAGCCATTTGAAGAAATTAAACCGAAATAGTAGTCACATAAATGATCTACGAGTATTTTTCTCTGAATAGATAATTTTATAGGAAAAAAAAAAAAAAAACATGTAGTTTTTAAAATAGAAAATTTATTTCAAGCACTATTTTCAGCCTAAAAATCGTTAAAAATATAAACAGAATATGAATTATTCATACAAATTAGCGAAAAGATATCCGATAAAAGTATCACCAAAATACGATTCCCCCTTTTATACAAGAAATTATATTTAAAAAAAAAAATCATCACTAATATGGTGACAAAAATTCAAAAGCCGCCAAGGGAGAGATTCAATAAAGTTGTGTAGCACGGTACTGTTTACATAGTATTTTTTTTATATATATACCAATCACTACGCTAATTTATAATACAAATATACGAGCTGCTGTGTGTGACTGTACCTGCACGCTGTCCGGCAGAAATATTTGTTTAATTTAAATTAATACTTAAATAAATAAATAAAAATAAGAATACGTTTAATAGGAAATATATATAACCATAAAAATATTAGTTGTCTAAAATGCGACAGAAATAGTGCTCATAGCATATTGTTATTAGGGATTAGTTATTTGCCCGGCATCATTAGCACTGTTGCAATGAAAGCAGTTTTACAGGCGAAGTGAAAATAAAAGGGCAGTTCATTCATTCACTTTCAGTTGTGTCAGCCTTGGCGACAAACTTGGTGAGTGTGTGACCAAATTTGGTTAGAGGGCAACCAAGTTTGATGAAAAATGGTACTTAAGCATTCCTGAAGTTTCGAAGATTTCCGACACACGGGAGCACAGATCTCGAGCTTTCCGACTCGACGGAATCATCGGGGATGAGATTCTCGATGGAATCATCGCAAAAAGTTATAAATAGGAGTGAGTTGATTTATGCGAGAGAGTATGTACTCACTGCGAATCAGAGTTATTCAGAGACCTATTCTGATTGATTGCACTTTAAGGATTGAGCTCTAAGCGAATGAACATTTTTCTTGAGATTGCAAAGATTTATGTTCCGGAGTATTTGATGTTATTTGCTTTACTCCTGTTTAACAATTGACTGTTTTTCAGAGTATACCAGAACATTCATCGAATAGTGAATTTTGCTATATGAGTAAAAGCTTCAACTGTTTCCAGAATAGTTGAAGAATAAGCTTTATTATTGGACTGTTTTCGAGAATATTCGTTTTAATGATAGTTTTGTTGTATAGATTCAAGAAGCTAAAAAACAAAATTTAATATCACTGAGGAGATCCCATACTAAAGCTGTGGCGAAAATTGTCGCCAATCGAAATATATTTACTTAAACGTTTCAATTATTCAATTAAAAAGAAATCATTTTAATATAGTGACCAGCGAAGCGGGAAAAGCCTGCTAGTAATAATAATAGAAAAGTACATGTTTATATGTGACAATGATTACCATATTTTTTATCCATAATAAACCATATTTTTTTAATCTGATGTATTTGGCTGCGAATGAAGGAGTCGCGCCATCAAAGAAGAATCCGACTCAGCACTTAATCTATATAAATAAAGGGAAGTGTCTGTGTGTGTGTCTGCGCTCTGATGCTCACACTACTGATCCGCGATTGTAATGAAATGCTCGCCCTCTGGTGGGCTAAGGTGAAATTACAATAAACATGCTTTAATTCGGCTTTCATTAAGCCGCCATTGCATGCCGATGTTTAGTTTCACATATATTTATTGAATAAAAATGAAAAATCCGGTAAAAAAGATAACACATACTGGTGTGTGCTCCAGTGTAACTCCAAAGACCAAGAAATCCAGAATTAAGCTTCCATTTATTTCCAAATGACAAATTTAAAATTTCAGTTGCTTCGGCTAATGGAAGTAAAGAATTAATCAGATGATTTGAAGCTAATATTTGTTGAACTTCAGTTAAAAATCTACTTCCGATCGAACTATGAATAAACTGAATTATTTTTTTTCCAAAAGCAATCAATTTTCCATGATGTAATGGCGGAGAAATTATAGTACGAATATTAAGTAGAATAACAAAAAGAACAATAATAAATACACGTGGCTATAATATTTACTAACAACAAAAACTGAAAAAGCGCCATCTATCGATCATTACAAACGCGGATCGCAGAGCTTCCAAATTTGGCATATAGGTACCTGGGACTCTGCAGGTGTGCACCTCGTCGAGATTTTTTCGAATTTCGAATTTGAATTTTTTAAATTAATGTTTTTTAAATTTTAAATATTGGCTTCAATGTTTCATTTTTCATGGATTTATCCTTCGGTTGTAATCGTCAGCGTATCTTAGCAACGGCTATTATGCAATTCATTTTTTATTTAATACATTCATTTGAAGGCGATTTTCTTTTTTTTTTTTATTATTATTATTGAATTTTTTTTTTTTATTTATTGAAAATCAAATGGTAATGCAATAGAAATAAATTGTTACGTTTATGTATAAATGTTATACTATAGCAGCTTTTTATTTTTCATTTTTTTTAATTAATACCTTTAAAAGAAAAATCTTTTTTTTTTTTTTAATTATTATTATTTATAATATTTATTGGGTGAAAAAAGGGTAGTTTATAGTAGAAAGGATAAACTGATTAAAATTCGTTTTTTATGTATTTAATTCAATTTAAAAGAACATCTACTTTTTTATTTTATTTTATTGCACTGGTCGGAATCAAATCGTAATATAGTGTAAATAACGGGGACTATAAAACACATGGTTCAAAAACTAAAATATATAATAGATGCTGAGATACAGTCATCTTTAAAATCGTAGTTCTTAAATAACAGAAAATCCCCGTCGTCGATAAATACCCAGATTGAAGTGCCCGGGAAAGACCTTTCTGTAGACAGTGAGAAACTGGACCCGATCTAGTACGGGTAGAAAAAAACAGCTGCCTTAGGCAACGGGTACCCGATGAAGCGAGATCTAAAGCGATTTCAGTGCTTTTTTTTTTTTTTTTTGTGTGTGTGTGTGTGTGTGCGTGTGTAATGTGATATAAAAAAATAAATGCTGATCCAATTCTTTTGAAAATTCATTTAAATATAGTGACCAGCGAAGCGGGCATAGCCTGCTAGTCATCAATATGTAAGCCATCAGTGTCCTCTCTCTTTGAGCTCCAACTCCAATGTATTAATATTATGTAATTTTAACTAGTGTCTAATAATAATTTTAGTTAAATGGTCAGCTATGAAAGCTAAATATGTGAAAAAAAAAAAAAAAGCCTACCAAATGTCTTATGAATTTATGTTTTTAAATAATCTTCAACTTATCTTCTAATGTATTTTACCAATAAAAACTTACTACAAATGTTACCAATAATCCAATAGGCATTATTAAAATTTTTAATGGTAAGGAGAACCGGGTCGGTCGCAGAAACAAAAATAAATTTTAAAACGTTCCAGGACAGCGAACAAAAAGCAAAGGTTGTGCTTTTAAAACAAAGATAATATTTTTTAACATTTCCAATAAAGAAATATAGTGGCAGATTTAAGAAAATATATAAATGTGGCATACAGACCATTTTCAGTTACGTTACATTAAAATAATTGTATTTGTAAAAATAAATAATTTGAAATTAAGCAAGCGTACAATTTCCAATATAGAATTAGAAGCAAAAATCTATTAACTTTTTCTTTTTCTTTTCTTATTTATTTATGTATTTATTTTCTTTTTCTTTTTCTTATTATTTTTTAATATTTATTATTACTTTTTTAAAATATGAGTATATTTGTGTTTTGCGAATGAGTAGTAATAATAATAATAAATATGTATCTATCGTTTTAAATGTGATTTAAGTAACACTAGGGTACAAGAGTTTCCGTTTCAAGACGGAACTCTTATACCATTATTTTTATCTATAATTTCTATCATATTTATTTATAAGAAATAATGATGTGATCGGAACCATAGCGAACGATAAACTTTGGAGGGAAGGGGAGGGCAAAATGTAAAATTAGCAGACTCAACAATAGTTTAAACGCGACTAATGATAAAATTTTAAAAACATGTATATTCAGTAAGATTTATCTTTTGCACTCTCCTTACTCAACTGCTATAAGTAATGGAAGCATCGTTTTCAGTTAAAAATTACGACATCTAGTTTAAACTTTAGTTACATGTTTCAAAATCTCTTGAGTCCAATTTTTTTTTTTTTTTTTTTTTTTTTTTTTTTTAATTGTCAAAACTGTGTGTATGTGGGGAGGGGAAGTAACTCTTATATCCAAAACGGAAAAAGTTAAAACAACGAAACTTTAAAATTAAGACTGGAAATGTGTAGTGAATTTGCCAACTTTTGATGAAGATTGGAAGTTCACCAAAAGTAAGATTCCTATTTTAAATTTAAGTCCGTATCTCAGAAACAGCTTAAACATTTTTCTTTTTTTAAATTTTTTTATGTAAACACACATTTAGATGTAATAATTACAAAACTTTGAATAAACTCCATAAAATGCAAAAAAAAAAAAAAAAAACTCGCAACAAGTTGCCGCTTTAACTGCAGCACTCATGCCTACTTTGTTCGCCTGACGAAGGTGTTCTTTCGACCCAAAATAATTGTTGCAAGTTTTTGTGCATTTTACGGTGTTTATTCAAAGTTTTGTAATTATTACTTTTGAACGCCAGTTCTGTGGTGCTTGCATATTACACGTTTAGATGTTCTTTTGCATGTATTATTTGGTTACTGCAGGAAAATTTTTAGGCGTCCTGATTTAGCAGGCCAATTTAAGTCTGGGAATTGGGTATCTTAAAGAATAGTTCTGATGATTTTTCTCATACTTGTTATAATAATTCTCTTTTAAATTTTCTTTTGCATGTATTTCAAACGAAAAAAAAAATGGACCCACATTTTCTACTCATATTTCTACATATTTAACATATTTCATTTGAATTAAAAGCTAAATGAGAAAAAAAAAATCGTTTGGAATCCATAAACCAACTGGTATGTTTTCATTAATTTTTGCAATCGGTAAAAGGATAAAAACAAGAAGGCGAAAGGAAGATAAAAAAAAAAAATTTCTGGCAGTTGATACTTTTTCAATTCAATCAGACTACAGGTGCGATTTTTGAGTTTCGGTTCAGGCATGGATCTTTACAGTGATTTGGAATCCACTTTAAGTCATAGGCAGGTCGTGGTTTAATGAGCCTTAATGGGAAAAAAAAAAAAAAAAGCTACAAAGCGAGCGATTCTTCAAACCAAAATCAAAGCAGTTGATCTGTTTACAGTTTCAATAATTTTACCAGAATAAAAGCGTAAGCGGAAAGAAAAAAAAAAAAAAAAAAAAAAAAAAATCGGTTTGCCAGTCAGTTTGCAGACTGGAGTGTTTTAATTGAGCTGTGCTACCGACGTCAAAAAGTGATTCTTCCGATATCCAAATGCATTTTTTTTTACAGTTAATTAATTTCTAGTTTGAAAATTTTCATCAAAAATAAAAGCCAACTGGGAAAAATAAATTGGGGTATCTCTGGATAGCCTGACTAGAATATTATTTTTATTCAGCTTTGGAGTCGAAGACAAAAATCCGACAATTTATTTCCAACGATCGAATATTTTTCCAGTCGGCCTAGTTTGAAAATTTTTATAACAAATAAAGACCGAGTAAAAAAATATGAATGGACTATCTCTGTCTGAATAAGCCCAAAAGGTTCATCTTATTGAGCTTTGGAACCAAAAGAAAAAGAAAAATCTCTTACCATCCAAACTGACAGCTTGATTGCCGGTCAAAAAAAAAAAAAAAAAAACATTGACTAAAAATGTATTTGACTGGCTGATAAATCACTTTTTTATTTCGGGTTTAAAGTTCCATAAAGACATTCCAGTCGACCAAAACAACTAACAATTTTGTGTTAGTTTGAACCAAAACTTGGTACTAAAGTAGCTACAGCCACCCAATGGTTTAAACTTTTACCATGATTTGGTAATTTTAAGTTGAAAAAAATATTGGTATTATGTTTTAAATTGAAAAAAAAAATTAAAAATCGAACAAGACGTGGATTGAACTGAAGACCTTCTTGTCACAAATGAAATACTCTGGCACTGTGTCATGATTTCTTACCTACTACTTCTGTTTCGTTGATTTTCATAAAAGGGGCTAAATATTTTAGAGTCTTATCTCAGCCCACGGGTGAGTTGTTCCACAAAATTTGCGTTTTACCCTATGTTTTTAACCACGGTCTTTAATTTAAGCCATAACCTATGGTTTGGTTTCAATAGGAATTTTACTGATTCATACTTCCCTTGTGAGTGGATGTATAGCAGCTCCAAGTTTTGGTGTAATTCAAAGTTAGTCACAAGAAATTGAAAACTTAAAAGCGTGAATAAACCATATTATGGTATTGCTTATAACTTTTCTCCCTGTAGTGGTTCAAGTTTGAACTGAAATTTTTAACAGTGTATCAGCAAAGTTTTCAAACGACTAACAGGCCAACTTTTACAGTCGGCTTACTTGCATTAAAAAAAAAAAAAAATCAAAATTAAAGGCCAAGTGAAAAAGAATAAAGAAGAAAAAAAGAAACAATCAAGTAAATTGTAGATAGACCGACTAAAGTGTCTTTATCGAGCTTTAGAGTCGGAGTCGAAAATAGATTGTCCGCCGGCCAAATACTTTCTTTAATTGACGTATTTGTGGTTTTAAAAAATTCATAAAAAATAAAAGCCGATTGAAAGAAAAATCCTTCCGTAAATCTGTCGATAGGTCGACTGAAGAATTTTCTTCAACTTAGAGAGGTGGGGGGAATGGGGTGCTTCCTCTGCTCCTCACTCGTTACACAACGGGGTGTGATAGTTCAGCCTTGAGACGGAAACTCTATAAAGCTGCTTCAAACTCTGGAAACAGAAGTAGAGCGTCAAAGTCATAAATTATCCATTGTCTGAAAGTGACCCTTGAAATTTTGCACACGTTTGGCAGGCCGCACACCAAAGAAACAAGCGCGACTTGGACGACATAAGAGACAATCCCCAGCATTGCCGCTAACTTTCACTTTACTGCATACGCACACCAGAGAGACAAACAAGACCTTGGAGCCTCAAAGATCGAGAAATCTTCTTGACATTTGTTCTGCGCATCTCGTCAGTGGTTTGCGTACGTCATGGAATGTTTACACCACGGAACCAATCAGCTTTGCTGACTGGGATAGTTTGTTTTGTTTGTGTGAGCGATCAGCGATCAGCGATTTGAGAGGAAAAAATTTTATTATTCATTTAAAACATATTTATATTTTTTCAAGTTATTCCTCCTTTTGATTTGGATACTTTGAAATTGAATAGATTTTGTTTGATGAATATCTCGTGGGTGTATTGTTTATAGGATTGCTGCAACTTCATTATTGTATCTTTAAGACTACTTTTATTTGCTATATATTTTTTAATCGTCTTATTATATAATACTCACCAAAATTTATTGTAAACATATATTAAATTTATAACTTTTAAAATGAAAAATCTACATAGAAGTATTTTTGGAATAAGTTGAATGTATATCTTTTTCTTTCATATATAATCTTAAGTGTGCCTGACATTAATTTAATTTTATTATATAGCTCTTGATTCGTAATAAGGCAATTCCACGGAAATGTCAACCTGAACGTCAATATTTCAAATTTAACAAAATTTTGAGTGTGATACTTACATATTTTTAAAGCTTGTAATATATATTTTAGTAGCGTGAAGTTTGAATTATATAAATTGTTTTGTGAAAATGGGTTCGTCCATGTGTTTTCAGATTAGGACATTTAAGAAATGGACTTGCATAAAATGCTTAAGTATGTTGCTTGTTACTTGTACATGTATAATTTTAAATATTTAACTGTTTAATTATGTATATATCTTTTGTTAATTAAAAAGGAAAGAAAGACATATTAGTTTTGTATTTGATTTAATTAAGGCTTTTTTATTTTGGAAAAGAAAAAAAAAAAAAAGAATGATGATGTAACAATTTTGTCATAAGTTTACTCTTTAATAATCGTCTTGTAAATATTAATTTTACATATTTACTTAACGTATTTGAAGCTGGATGCAGTTAAATTAAATTTAAAAAAGAAGCAGATTACGTTTAGATTATGAATTATCGTTGTTTTATTGAAATACAGTGTAAACAGATAAAAGTAAGCTTAATCGCAAATTTATCATCTACCACTTGTATTTAATTTAATTTTTAATGCAGTATCTATAAATAAAGGTTAATTTGCAGAAAATTATGCATTAAAAAGTTTAAAAGTACTGTGCAAAGCCCTGTTTAAAATATAATCTATAATATTTATTGAATTAGTTAAAGGCAGGTTTTTTTGTGCTACACATGCTTTACAAATTTTTTTGTTTGTAAAATCAACCCATGCCAAGTGTGTTTTAGTTTTAAACATTCAGGAATCATTCCTCTTTTTGAAATAAATGATAAAATGCTCTTAAAAAATATTTTATATCTTTTGATTTTGAAAATTGGGCATTTTTTAGCTTAAATAAACACATTATGTTTTATAAGAGATAGAGAAATTTCGGACTCCTCATTTTAAAGAGAATTTCATATGATTTAATTTGATGTCTACCTTGATTATGTTAGTTAAAAAAATATTTTTATTTATTTATAAAGCTACTGTTTTGTAAGCTTTTCGAAAAAAAAAAATATATATATATATAACAAAAATAACTTAAACTTTTTAATAAGGAATTATGACAAGTTACTGTACATGTAAGAATATAATTATAAATTTTACTTACATGGTAAAAAACCTCATTTTTAAAATTAGTAATCCATAAAAGATGAATACACGTATGGATTTTACTATAGCTGAAGTCGAAGAATCCATAGCCTAGTGTAGGGAAGGGGCCGGCACCTGGAAAACAACTAAACCCCTACACAAAATTGGAAAACTTGTTTTTTGCGTTTAAATTTAAAAGGCCCTACTAGTAACATGTGTTCAAGTATTGATTTTTGTGCCATTTTACTTACCTTAAGTAAAAAAAAAAAAAAAAAAAAAAAAAAAAAAAATAGTTTTTGTTTAATTATTTCATTGTTGAGATTAAATATATATATATATATATATCAGGGTTCCCACTCTTAAAAAAGAAAAAAATTCAAGGACTTTTCAAGGCCTATTTGAAATTTTTCAAGGACTAGCAGAAAATTGCAAAACGTTAGGCATATACACAAAACTTTAGTAACTACTTATCATTATAGGACATCATTTTTACAACATAGTTTTATCATTATAGGACATTAATAAGATACATTAATAGATTAATAAGATTAATAAGGACATAAATATTACGGTTTGGTTTTATTGGGATTGGAAAATATTACGGTTTGGTTTTATTGGGATTGGAAAATATTACGGTTTGGTTTTATTGGGATTCCCAATAAAACCAAACCGTAATATTTTCCAACACATCCGCAGGTTTTATTGGTTTTTATTGGGAATTATATAATTATAATTTTATTGGTAATTATAATAAATTATAATTAAATAAATTATAATAAATTATAATTAAATAAATTACAATAAATTATAATTATAATTTTATTGGTTTTTATTTGGTTTTATTGGGAATCCCAATAAAACCAAACCGTAATATTTTCCAACACATCCGCAATGAAAAAGACATAATCGATAGCCGATCAACCGCAGGAATTTACAAAATAGACTTCAAACACATTAATAAATCACAAGCATGTTACATCGGAGTTACAAAACGGAAAATCTACGAACGAGAAAAAGAACATAAAGCCGACCTAAAACATAACCGCCACTCAACAGCTCTTGCTTCTACCCACTCCTCTAACCCCATAGATATTAACACCATAACAACTAAAAAAATCGCTTACTATAATAATCACAGCTATGCCCTAAAAAGAGAATCCCTCGAAATCCTTACTAACACGACAGCAATCAATGAACGTGAACATGAAATTAGGTATTGTTCACTCTTAAGGAAAAAGAAAATCAGTAATTTATTTATTATTATTATTTTACATATTTAAACCAATTAAAAAACGTTTTTCTTTTTTCCCATATTGTGTGAAAAATATTTTAAGAAATGTAGTAGCCATTGCTAAGGAACGCGACAGAATTACCGCATGCCTTTATGTGGAAGAACAAACTAAAAAAGAGTCCCATTGTCCAAAATTAAATCTTTTTTATACAGAAATTTATATCTTACTTAGGTGTTGGTGTCGGTGTTTGGGAAAAATTCCGAGTGACTGTTCTAGGGTCCTAGGCCTGAGGGGAATGTCTTCTGTGGAGGTCTTTCTATGGGATCCTAGCCATAGAAAGTTTAGGACGCAAGTTTCGGAGAAACGCAAGTTTCGGACGCAAGTTTCGGAAAAGTTTTTCGGAAAAGTTTTACGCAAGTTTCGGAGAAAACCACGGAAAATTCCGAACGACTAGGCCGACAAGCGCGATCTGGGATCGTACCCGGCACCTCACGTCTACCTGCTTGACAGAAAGATTGTGGATTCAATAATCGAGCCAGTTGAAGATTATCATGAAAGTCAGTCTCTGGTGCACATAAACTCTGTCGTAGCTGCAATATCCTTCATGCTCCGTGCAAATAATACCTCTGGAAGATACTGAAGCGGGGGAGCCCTCTTCCGCAGTAGATAAAAATTATGATGGCTTGTCTTCGGATCGCCACTGGGGCGTTAATCCCAAATCGTCGCTTATTGCCCAATATGTGCCTATTAATGCGACGTTAAATCAGCTTCCTTGCACTATTTCATGTCACGAAACACTAGTTGAATTCTATAGACTTATAAATATTTCAAAACCCGTAAGCGATGAAACTAAAATAAAAACTTTGCTTAAAGAATCACTTAGAATCAAAAATTGTTAGTGAGAAATCGTTATAACCAAATCAAACCTTATCTAATTTCGTTTTTATACAATAGCCATAACGTACAATAAACTGCTTTTTTTTTTTTTTTTTTTTTTTTCGAGCTAAGGTCTTGAAAAAACGTAATTTTAAGTCTTTGGAGGTGAGAAAGCGATTGTGCATACTTACGAGTCAGCTGTAAGTATCTAAAATGGGAGAAGGGCGCCGCAGTCGCCACAGAGCGTGATTTTGCTAAAGTCAGAATTTTCAAGGGTCGTTGCATGGTAAGCGAACATGCTGTTGTAGGTGCCTGAACAGGGAAGGGCGCCGCTCAGCTGGAGTTTGCTGCAAACTTATTCTTAAAGTGTCCTGAATACGATCAAAGTTTACAACAGTCTTCTGCATGGTAAGCGAACAGACTATTGTAAGTGTTTGAAATGGGAAATCATGCCATAGGCGCCCCCAAACAGGAATTTGTTATAATCAGATTTTTTTAAGGGTCGTGATAACGAAGAGAATTTTCAAGGATAGTTTGCACAGTAGGAAAATTGGTTGTTATACATGTTTAAAAAGGCTGTTTTAGGCGTCTAATTAGTTAAGAGGGCGCCACCTAACGGGAGTTTGCTACAGTCAGACATTTTAATGCGAACTTTTTTTGCTGGTCGGTGAACCAGTTGGTTGCCGAAGGAAGCTTCTGATGCATAAAAATATTAAGTGTTTTTGGTAACTAACGATAATCAACAAAATTATGATCCACTTTCAAATGAACTTCAAGGCGCAAAACAGCGCCCCAGAAACCTCATTATGCCTTTAAAGGTGCCTGAACAGGGAAGGGCGCCGTTCAGCTGGAGTTTGCTACTCTTAAAGGGTCCCGAATACGATTAGAATTTTCAACTGTCTTTTGTACGGTAAGCGAACAGGCTATTGTAAGTGAACAAAACGGGAACTCATGCCATAGGCGCTCTCAAACAGGAATTCGTTATGATCAGATTTTTTTAAGCGTCATGAATACAATGAGAATTTTCAAGGGTCGTTTGCACGATAGGAAAACAGGCTGTTTTAGGCGTCTAACTAGTTTAGAGGGCGCCGCAGGCGCCACCAAACGAGAGTTTGCTACAATCAGACACGACTTTTTTACTGGTCGATGAACCAGTTGGTCATCTTGGGATACATAAAACTCTGAAGTGTTTTTGTTAAATAACGATAATTAACAAAATTATGATCCACTTTTAAATGAACTTTAAGTCGCATAACAGCGCCCCCAGAAACTTCAATATGCCGCCCTATTTTTTAAAACATTGGGGGGGGGAGACTCCCCCCCCCCCTCCCCCCCCTCAAGCTACGCCCCTGTCCCCAATAACTGGAACCATCTAACCTTTAAAACCCAAGGAAAACGAACTGAAACGAAGAGAGGAACCCAAGAAGAAAGCAACATAAACACAGACAGCGAGGACAGTCATGAATCATCTGATGAAGGATGTGGTTTGCATCCGAAATGCATAATGTGAATATAAAACGGACAAAGTATAAGGTACAAATTAATTAATTAATTTAGTAACTACTTTCATTAGTAATATTTTTTTGTAATTAGAATAACTTTGCCTGTTTTTACAATACATTTTTGATGGACTGACCAAATTAACTTTTACAAGAGTCAAAAAACGATTAGTTCAAGATTTGGAATCATTATGATTATTCTAAAGTTTTTAGGTTTGAGTCCTGGTCTAGTCATTTTCTACTCAAAATTAATGACCATCCCATTAAACAGGTATGAGACTGGCAAAAAACAAAACAAATAAGTTGAAACTATATGCAAAAGCAAGACAATGAAATAAGAATTTTATGACAAAATCATTATATTAGACAATGGCGTGCGCATGTGGAAATGGAGACAGTTTAGCCTTGACAGAATTCACGCTAAGCATGTCTATTGGAGTGGAAAATTCAAGGATTTTCAAGGACTTTGCACAAAATTCAAGTACTTTCAAGGGCCCTTGAAAATGAAAATGAAATTCAAGTACTTCTTAAAGACTTTCAAGGACCGTGGGAACCCTGTATATACATGCGCAAGTTGCCATAAGATTTTCATACTTTAGATAATTTAAAAAAAATCTAATTGTCCATTAATCAGACGGATTCAGAAAAATGCCCCTTTCATTTGGTACCGTATTTGTAACGAAATTTTGATTAGATTTTTTAAAATTAATATTTAATTAAAATATGAAAATAATAACCTGGTAAAAGCTTTAAAAAGGAACATTTAAATTTTTAAATGTTGAAAAAAAAAAAAAAAAAAAAAAGATATTGTTTGTTTTGATACTGATTATTATTAATTTTCTTTTCTTTAAAAATAATAATAATAATAATAATTTTTGACGAAATTCTGGCAAAAGCAAAATTTAATTCTGTGGATTCGAAAGGAAGTATCTGTCATGAAAAAAACTCACACAACAGTTCATATTATTTACAAAACAATAATATTGTGAGTGACTTAAATAAACTATTCATGCATTAATCATGTAATACACAAGTTTTTTAGTTTAATCCTTTCTTTCGTCCTAGTTTAAATAATTTGTTTCCTTCCCATTCAAAGGAAGTAGTTTTCGTTATGCAGTATCCAAAAGAATTGAAATTTAAAATTTCAAGTAGTTAATTTCAGAAAATTTTTAAAAGACCTAATACCATAGGGAGAAAATGGTCCAGATGCTGTCTATTAAATTATGCGGTTTCTGTGACGCCAACACTCAATAATGTCCAATTTAAAATTTGGACTGTAACTGAGAAGTCACAGAGGGGGATCAGCACCTCCCCTTTCCAACAGTGCACTCTTTGTCATACTAACATTTAACCAACTTGAAATTTAAAATTTCATAAAGTTAGGACTGTAAGTGATAAAGCACAATTGGGGGAAGAGGAACAGAACCTGTCTCCTTCCAATTGCACAGTCTTTGGCAGACTACCACACACTCAACTCCTAATTAAAAATTTTGTGACGTTTTAGAGTTTTCAAGATAAGGCTTCGTGGGGGGGGGGGGGGGGAGATGCTCCCTATTTTAATGATTCAGTCTTTGTCATATTAACACCCATTTAACTCCAAACTTAAAATTTTGTAAAGTTCAGAAAATGGTTTTTTTTAGATAAAGCACCGTATATGGTAAGATGTGTTAAGATCCTCCCCCTTAAACTCATTCAACTCCAAATTCAAATTTTTGTGAAGTTCGGGCCATGATTTTTTATGATAAGGCATGGGGGGGGGGGGTTAGAGCCTCCCTCCCTTTAACGATGCAGTTTGTATCATAGTAACACCCATTCAACTCCAAATTTAAAATTTCAAAATTCCATGTAAGTGGAATGGGTGTTGTATCATACGGTACGGTAACACCCATTTAACTCCAAATTAAAAATTTCATTTAAGTGGGGAGGAGGTCCTCCCCCTCTTTCTACGATCCAGTCCGTATCATACTAACACCTATTCAACTCCAAATTAAAAAAAAAATTTAAAGTTTAATCCATGATTTTTCATGATAAGGCATGGGGGAGAGGGGTAAGACCCTCCCCTCTTTTAGTGATGCAGTTCATATAATACTAACTCCCATTCAACTCCAACTTTAAAATTTTATAGTTCAGTTTGAGATAAAGCACCGTGAGGGGGTGGGGAGTGAAGTTAAGACCCTCCCTCCTTTTAATGATGCAGTCTTTGTCATACTAGCACTCATTCAATTCCAAACTTCAAATTTTGTAGTTTCAGACCATGATTTTTTGAGATAAAGCACGTGGGGGGTAAGAGGAGTTAAGACCCTGCAGTCTTTGTCATATTAGCATCCATTTAACTCCAAATTAAAAATTTTTTAGTTCAGACCATGATTTTTTGAGATAAAGCCTCATGGGGGGTAAGAGGGATAAGAGCATCCCCCTCTTTTAGTGATGCAGATTGATGCTTCACATTAACTAAGATGTCGTACATCGGTAGCACATTGTCGCAGGCGAAAAATGTCCGTAAATTGCAGACAAAGACTGTCTGAAAGTTGTGGGCAATTTTTTTTTTATTAGAGCAGACAAAGACTGTCCGAAAGTTGTGGACAAATTTTTTTATTAGTGCAGACAAAAACTGTCTGCAAGCCGTTTTTCTGTGTCCGCGACTACGTCACGGTGTTTCTACCACTGGGACATGTCTATGGATATTATATGGGAAATGCCGATTGATAATCAGCCAGTATAGCTAAATGGTGGTAGAGCATCTGCATAAAAAGATATTTATAGTTCACATAATTGCTTATCAAAATATCTTTTACTTGTTAAAAACCTCAGTAGTGCAGACAAAAACTGTCTGCAAGCCGTTTTTCTGTGTCCGCGACTACGTCACGGTGTTTCTACCACTGGGACATGTCTATGGATATTATATGGGAAATGCCGATTGATAATCAGCCAGTATAGCTAAATGGTGGTAGAGCATCTGCATAAAAAGATATTTATAGTTCACATAATTGCTTATCAAAATATCTTTTACTTGTTAAAAACCTCAGTTTTCTGCTAGAAAGGCCTCCATAAATGACACTCCACTGAGGGCTACAACTCTCATTTGTTAATCAGTCTTTTTCCAAAGCACCAATATATCCGCTTTTTCATCTACTGGCTAGAGCTCCTTATGCATGAACAACACCTGATCTTCCCAGAAGCCAAACTCGTATTATTCTATAGGGAAATTTGTTTCAACAATTATCCATTGTTTAATGTGTATTTTACTTTCAATAGAAGAAAGTATTGGATTCGTAAAAATTTTCGACCTTGGGTTTTTGATGGATTTACACGTTTTGAGAGCTGTAGAACACGATTTGACCATTTTTACTTTCTTCTATATTCAATAGAAGAAAGTATTAGATTCCTTAAAATTTTCGACCTTGGGTTTTTGATGGATTTACACGTTTTAAGAGCTGTAGAACACGATTTGACCATTTTTAGAAAATGTCTGTCTGTCTGTGTGTGTGTGAGAGAGAGACAAAATTTTGTGGCAACTGTATCTCAGGCACTACTGCACAGAATTTCATACAAGTTGGTATGTAGTTGCACCTTGACATAAATTAGTGCCTATCAACCTTTTGGTAAAAATTGTCTTACAAGTTGCGTTGCCATCCTGCTTTTTCTAAATTTTTAACATGGTGATATAGGACAAAATTTTGCATAAATGTGCATAAAGAGAATTAATTTTTAATAATCATTATTAAATTTAAAATAATTATTTGTAATAGAGATAGTCAACTGGGGGAAAAAATTGTGTATGTAGGAGCCTCGCCTCCCCCCTGGGGGGAAGTCCCCCCTCAAGGGGAGTAAATTTTCATAATGGGTATCTTTTAAAAGAGCTTGCCAGTACCTTTAAAATGAATGGTTGAACCATCCATTATAACTTAATCAAAATAACTTAATCAATTATAACTTGATCAAAAGATTATAGAAAATCTTAATTTTCATTTACTTTTATACATTTTAATTTATAGCTTGTATTCAAAATAGACTAAACATACATACAGTATATATGTGTATTTCTGATAGATTGGAGTGGAAGCGGAAAACCTGTGGGAAAAATAACAGACCCGTTAAACGAACCTGGGCCTTCTGCTTAACGTGCAGATGCTCTAACTATTGAGCTATCCTGGCTGATAACCAGCTCAGCATTTTTCACATAATATACGTTGGCAAGGTCACCGAGTCAGCAAACACGCAGCTATTTCAAGTGACAAATTGATCATGGCACAACTCCAATAGGCCACAAAATTTTAATTTAGTTATTTTATACATCAACCTTGAAAATTCATTTCTAATAGATTGGAGTAAAAGGCAGATTATTTATACTATCTGAGTGAAAAATACCAGAGCCGGAAACTGAACCCAGGCCTTCTGCTTGTTTGGTGATATACATTAGTTTATTTAAGCAGAAGGCTAGGTTCTATTACCGGCTCTGGTATTTTTCACATAATTCGTATTAAAAATCAGCCTTTCATTCTGATCTACTAGAAATTAATTTTCAAGGTTGATGTATAAAATTTCTAAATAAAAATGTATGTATCTATGAAATGCTTCAAAACATTTTAAGGCATAGTTCATAAAATTTTGTTTTATTCAGAATCACTCTTATGCTATTGTGCATAAATAGCAAATAATGAGGAATTAAGAAGATATCAAAAGGTATTGATACAGCAAAATCTAACTTCAGTTTTTTTCATGATTACAATGCCAATGCATATTCTAGAAGCAAAAAGTGGCTCATTAAAGGACCACTTCACTCACCGTCGCCATATAAGCCGAAGCTAATATTATTCTATGGTAAATTTTCTTTATTTATTACTAATTAGCTAATACATATTTTTAAATTCTGTTTTCACATTCAGAAAATTCCAAACTGCTAAATTGATGCTCTTTTTTTGAAAACATATTTTTTTCATTTTTACTATTCTATTTCGAAGCTGTAAAATACAAATTTTTAATATGTAAAATTTTTCATTTTGCAATTTCAAAATAAAAAATGAAAAAAATTCGTTTTTAAAAAATGAGTGTCAATTTAACAGTTGGGAATTTTCTGAATGTAAAAACAGAATTTAAAAATATATATTAGTTAATTAGTTATAAGTAAAGAAAATTTCCCATAGAATAACATTGCCTCGGGCTTCCGACGGGGGTAAGTGAAGAGGGCTGTTAAGGTTGCACATCAAATTCCCTGTTTCTTCCTTCCTATGTTATCCTATGGGATTTTGTTGCTTAGTTGTATATAACAATCTGTCATTGAAATATGAAGTGTTTTGAAAGTTATTCTTTGAACTTTTTTTTTTTTAGCTTAATGAACTAAAAAAAATTAAATCAATTGATAAAAAAAAATGCTCATTGATTATGTTCAAAGAGTAATATTTGTTAGTTATAGAATATTACTCAATTCAATAATTATTGAATATTAAACAGAATACGAAAAGCTCCATTTTCGAATGAGAGATCATCAAACTAAGCAACAAAAATTCCATTAAATAATATGTAGAAGAATAGTTGAAACTGACTGACATACTGCCATTAATTCTGATGTTCTGAAATGTTAGAGAAAAAAAAAAAAAAAAAAAAATCAAAAATCCTTTCTCTGAATATATATTCAGATTTCCCAATATTGATATACTTTTTTTGGTGATATACAGTCGGCAGCAAAAGTTTCCGAGCATTAGCCAATAATTCTGATATCGAAAAAGTACACTTAATACTGTTTTGTTAAGTAAATCCTTGTCGGGTCATGCTCTTTGACTGACTAAGAACATAACTCGACATTGGTTTATTTAAGAAGGCAGTATGAATTGTACTTCTTTTGTACAGGGATTATTGCTAGTGCTCGGATAATTTTGCTGCTGACTTTTTATCACCAAAATATATATATAAATACTGGGAAACAATATTCACGAATCTAAGAAATTGATATTGAAAAGTATCAAAAATGTTATTCAGAAATATTTGAAAAAAATATTTTAGAATATCATGAAGTAATATTCAAAGACCTCAAAAATAGATATAGCTGAATATCTAAAAATATTATTCAGAAATATTAGAAAAAAATATTTCTAAATATCCAGAAGCAATATTGGAAAATCTCAAAAATTAATAAAGCCAAATATATAAATATTTTATTCAGAAATATTAGAAAAAGATATTGGGAAATATCTTGAAAAAATATTCAAAAATCTATAAAATAGATATTGCTAAATATTTAAAAATATTATTCAGGAATAACAAAATATAATATCAAGCAATATCTGAAAATGTTATTTAATAATGTCAAAATACAATATTTACAGATGTCTGTAAATATTAGCCAACATTAATAAATGTCAAAAAATAATATTCCTGGATATCTTTTAGGGGGGGGGGGGTTCATTTTACGTTGGCCGATATTTTTGTGCTACCTGGGATAATGCTTAGTTCAGTAGTTTTTATACTGAATAATTAGTTCAAGATGTTGAATAAAAACTCCATTTTAACCTTAAAATTATAAAAAAGGTAAAACAAGTTAATGCAATATATATTAGTAATGCGCTGAATATTCGGTTTGGCCAAATCTAAAACTATTCAGCTAGTTGAACATATAAAAATTCAATTTTTAAAAATTTTAAATCATTTGAAAAAAAAAAAAAAAATTATTTTTAATTATCATTAAGATTTTTCAGAGTAATTAAGAAATAGATAATACTTAAATGAAGACAACTGTTTTATCTAGTTTCAAGTAACATTAAAGAAAATTAAGTATTAGTTGCATTAATAATAATATCAGACAAAAAAAATTTCTCTTTTTCAATAACAGTATAACGATGCATGTTTCTAAAGTTGAGTTAAGAAAGAGCGTACATAATTCACATGATGTTGCCATTTAGGAAACTTCAAGAGATGAAACAAAGATCACATTCAAATCTGGCAAGAAAAATGACACAAGTCATAAAATAGCAATTTTGAGTTTGTCATTGAAAAATGCATATGAAACACCCCAACATGCACAAAAAACATCACATCTCTATTTCACAATTTATTCATATGAGAGCAGGGTTGGCAAGTTTCTTCCAAGGCGGAAAAAACCGGCTGGAAGAAATAGGTTTCTTCCAAGTGGAAGAAACTGTTTTTCTTAAAAATTTTTCCTATAAATTGCAGATTTGTAAGATACAATGGATGCATTTGTCTTATAAACAACTTTAAGTAACTTTAATTATACCTATAAAAATTTAATTACATATTTAATTAATAATTATGAGATTTTTACCGAAGTGATCTTCGGTATCTGATAATCACGTTCCAAAATACTCAAAATCCAGTAAAAAAATCAATTTCAATTAAAAAAGCGTAAAGTTTTATAATTTATTATTTAGACAATTTTATTTCTTTAACTGGTAATAAATAATAGTTTGTATCACTTGCTTATACTTTCTGATAAAACAGCTCTTAACAAACATTCAGCTAATTAAAAGAGCCAGTATTCAATAATTACTGTATTACAAAATGTCATCAAAAACTTCATTTTCCTAATACAGTACAGTGAAAAAGAAATTTACATCTCATATTTCAAATAAATTCACATTTCTCACATATTTACTTTTTTTTAATCAAATATTTAGCTTAATCTTTGCTTTGAAACTCAACTTGGGAGGGGGGGGGGGGTAACATTCTTGTATTTATTATCCTGCAATTCATACAGACTAGTGCTTAAAACAAATCGCTATTACATCAATGTTTAACAAAATTAATCAGTGATGAATATTATTTCCAAACTTTCAAGAATATTTAGTTTCATATTTTTTAAATATGTTTGTTTACATTTATAGGTACCTATTATTTGAATATGCTTAAATTATTTATCATATATGAATATGATCGATTAGTTTTATTAATATTGAAGAAATACTTTATTCTAAAATTTATTAGAAATAGTCTTTCCATTCTGATGTCTATTCTCATGAATTAATAATAACTGACTCTGTATCTGCAAAAGAAATCTGTAAACAAAGGCAATGATCTTTAATCTACAAATTCCTATAATTCGCACAACCTCTAGACAAAATTTTTGAGAGTTAGAGGGAGTTAAAAAATGTAAAACAAATGAAATGTTTTTTAGAGTAGTTCAATACTGCACTTTATTTTTCAACTTAAAATAGATAAATACAAACTATGATTTTTTTTTTTTAATCCTAGAGAACTTGCAGGAGAGTTTAAAAGTAGGTATATTATACTTATTGATACAGTTTACCAGCTTCGAGTTTATACAAAAAATTGTATCCTTTAAAAAAAAAAGTGCAAATATTATGGTTAATTCCGTAATTATTATCACTTGTACTGTCTGAATGTATACTAATATGAGATAGTATATTTGCAAAAAGTTCTAAAAACATCAGCATTGAAAAGTAAAAACCCATCACCTATATATTTAGTATTTGTTATAAAATAACTTATTTTTCTAACAATATTTTTAATATTAATTGGATTATAGTTTAGATTTGACATTATATTTATGCTTTGAGTTTATATAGTTCATAAATTTTAATTTCGAACATCTGTTTTGTCTTCTGGTTAGTTTCTTCCGGTTTCTTCCAGTTTTTTCCAGTTTCTTCCACTGTCCTGGAAGAAACTAGTTTCTTCCGGAAGAAACCCAACCCTGTATGAGAGTAAGAAGCATTTTTGGAGTGGCATACAAGAGGTGGGTGTTCTGCCCCGGGCCTCAAGTCATAAGGCAGCCTTCGGAAAAACTTAACCTTTAAGTATATATATTTGGTGAAGTTGCCGTGCCATTATTTTAACTAGAAAAATTCCCTGGAGTTCTTTAAACCGTAGATTTCTGTCTAAAACAGCCTTAATGTACAAAATGTGACCATTGAGCGACGACTCAAAAAAAAAAAAAAATATATATATATATGTAAAGCCTAATTAAAGCAGAACAAATGGTACTAGTGCCTTCTTGTTGTGTGTTTGGCTTTTGAATCAATCTTAAAATTTATTTCAGTGCCTTTTTATAGTAATAAATTTAAGTGAAGAAGTGTGAGGGGGCCCTCTAAATAGTAGGGGCTCCACTCAGAGGTCCCCCAGTGAAAATTTTGCCCTGGGCCTCGAGAGTTGTAAGTCCGCTAATGCATTTGTGTCAGTTTTAATAAAGGTTAGACAATAGATTGTTACTTTTAAATTGATTTTTTTAAATGCTGCATTTCTGAATTATGTTATTATCATTTCATGTGGAGATGACAAGATATTGCTTTTTAAGAAATTTCATGCGTTTGTTAAGAAACCTTACAATTATTAATTTTTTTTTTTACTGTGAGTTCAGCATTACACCACTACTTATGTATAGTAATATTTCCTAATATTTTTCTACATTTATGTAAACCACTGTTTCTGAATATTTTTTTTATAATTAAAAAAAATAAAATATTACTAAATGTAAATGGTATTGCTGAAAGAGTTTGCAAAGAATTAGGCTGATTGACACGATAAAAATAAGAACTTAATATAAGAATAAATCAGCCAGCCAAATAGTTCCTATTCCGGTTTGAAGGATATTCGGCTAAAACTGCTAAAAAAACTTATTTAAATTGATATACATTTTTTTTTTTTTTTATGCTTTTTGTATATTTAGACCAATTATTATTTTTTTTCCCTTTTTCCCTCACATTAAGTTAAAAAATATATTTAAAATGAAATTTAAGGCAGACAGATGATTAACCCCTTGGGTACATTTGACGTCTGAGACACGTCATTCACTTTTTTTGTTTTTTATTTTTGTTTCACAATTCTAATTACTTGAAGACATCTTAATACTACATATGTCACCAATATTTTAGAAATAAATAAATTCTTACGTAAAATGTACTGCTTTTACATACTACTCCAAGCAACCAAAAATTATATCCGTTCCACATGTAAATATTTTCTCAAATAAATCCGTACCCAAGGAGTTAACCATTAATATTATAAAAAGGCACCTCACAACTGGTGTTTAAAAGTAATAAGTACAAAACTTTGAATAAACGCCATAAAATGCAAGAACTTGCAACAATTGCTTTAGGTCAAAACAAAACATGATCTTTTTTCAGGCGAACAAAGTAGATAGATTGCCACTTTATTTGTAACACTCCTGCCTATTTAGTTCACCTTACGAAAGCCCTTCAACCTAAAATTATTGTGTGCATTACCTCTGTTTGCAACATTCGTGCCTACTTTGTTCGCCTGACAAAGGGTTGTGTTTTCTCTCAACACTAAACAACTGTTACGAGTTCTTGCATTTTATGGTGTTTATTCAAAGTTTTGTACTTTGTAATCACTAAAATGCATAACCACACAAAAATATTCAAATAAATAATAGAATATAAGTGAAAATTGCTCAAAGTATGATTTTAGTTGTATTCTGCTTTTTCTTTTAACTATACTCTCATTTCATGGCATATAGTAAATATAAAAATATGCGATGTCATGGTTTTGCCTGTTTACTTTTTTGTATGTAAGATTAACATTTGTATATAATTACTTGTTGTGTATAAGATCCATAGCTGGATCTCATTTTTTCCAGAAACAATATAGCTGATACTTTTCAGCTATAGATAATAACGTATTCAGGCTTTTGCAATTAAATGCAATAACTTTTATGCTTAGCAGCCATTTTGAATTTTTTTAACTAAGAAAAAGAATGACATCAGCAAAATTTGGGTTAAAAGATAAACCACAGGTATTTATTATATAATTTTATATACTAAATGTAATATTTAAGAGGACAAATATATAGCATTGTTTTAAGGAAATAAAAATGATTTAATATTCTACAAATATATAAATAATAAATAAGATAGGACAAAATACTTACAATTAGGCTTAATAAAGAAGGTGGAGGGAAAAAAAAAAACTTGAAAACAGAAATTATCTTATTATTAAATTTAGATTTTAGGATATGTTAATTGTAAATTAACTAGCATGATAATTAATACACATAATAGTAACATTAAACTTGCAGTGCTTTTTAAAAATATCTAGCATAAAATGTGCTTCACCTTTAAAATACTTTTCATACAACTTAAAGTACTTATATTCTATAATTCAATGCATAATACTACATATTCTTTAGGATGTATTAAAATACAGACATGCCATAGTATAAATAATATTTCCAATGGAAAATTTCTTGCTTAAGTACTTAATTTATTTCCATGTACTGTTTAAAAACATAGACAAAATGACATGTGCAGATATTTACCCTGCTCATGTGTTCATTAAGTGAAAGCAATAAAGAAAATATCTTAGAAAGAATAATTAAATATTTTAAAGCTTACTTTTAAAATATTTTTCTAAATTTTACAATTTATCTGCAATATTAAATGTTTTTATACGGTCTCATTCCTTTGCAAAATAATACTAAGTGCATGCGATCTACATTTCGACTACAAATAATCTGAATTATTTTTATGACTACATAAAAATCTTTGTAAACATTTTTTTCACAGGTTTTATGGATTTTTGCAAAGTAAAATATTCATTGCCACAAATGTGCTTTGCTCTTTTAAAATCGAACTGAGAATTCCTACTGAAAATGTTAAAAACAATGAGTCAAAATAACATTTTATAATTTATTGAGTAGCCTACTGTAATGTGTAAATCTATACTTTTTTTTTTTCTTTGCTCAACATCTTTAAATATTAAGTACTTTCATTTTCATCAACAAAAACAAGTTTAAAAAAAATAGCATTTATAAGATAATAATAACAAGTTTAACACCTTTAGAGACAGACGTATTGAAGGACTAAATAAAGTTACATATTTAAACACAAATATTTTGCACTCAATTCAGTCATCAAAGATCAACAATCTAAAATCACATCAGTATTTTGTATTTTATTTTACATGTGAACGTAATTGATAAGGACTTGAAACAACACATCTTAATAATAAAAATATGATTATTATTTAACAAATGCTCAAATGCTAAACTAATTATATTTTCTAAATTGTTCTAAATTGATACTAAAATATTTCGAGACAAGTAAACAATTGTACTTCTAATGACAATAAATGAATTCAACCACTTTTTTAAAATTATTTCTTATTTGATTGAAATGATATTAATTAAAAGATTACATAAAAATACAAAATATTCTCTTTTCCATGTTTTCCATCTCCAAGGAAAATATTTTCTGCTAAACTATCGTAAACAAAGTGAGCAAATAGCAAAGCTGAAGCTGATTGGTTCCGTGGTGTAAACACTCCATGGCATACGCAAACCACAGACGAGATGCGCAGAACAAATGTCAAGAAGATTTCTCGATCTTTGAGGCTCCAAGGTCTTGTGAGAGACAAGCGTCATGTCTTATCAGTCGAGCGTGTGTCTCCCGTTTGTCGCTCGAATCGCGCATGCTACAACCTTTCGACATGTCGCTCATGTTGCAACATGGCGGCGATAGAGATTTGACAACTGTGGGTAAATTTAAATAACACTGGGCTCAACGCAGTCGCTTTTTTCAATACTAATAACTTAAATAGAAATATTTAGTAATCCTTTGCAATATTTTTCTTCGATTGCATATTACGAAGATTGCTTTGTATAAATAATAGTATTAAAACAAAAGTGATTACGCTGAGTCCTACAATGACAATACCAAATTCAAGTCCGTGTAATATACAGCAAACAATCAATTTAAGTTCAGATAGAAAGGAAAAACATATTAAAATAAAAAAAATTCGGATGAAAACAAATTATAGAGTAACAATTTTATGCAATAACCCCCGTTATATATTAAAATTTCGCTCTTGAATTTCATCCGTTTGACCGTTTCCGATAAAAGAAACAGAACAAGTTCACTAGCAAGGGATGCGTGGCTTAGGGGTAAAGGGTTGAACTCGTGTCACAATGGTACTCGGTTCGACCCTCGCCGGAGATTTTTTTTTTTTTTTTTAAGTAGAAAAATAATTTAAGGAAAATGATAATGATTGAATTCTACTATTTTTCTTTTTTTTTTTTTCAAAGATGTATTCTATAGAAAAACAATAAAGAGGAAAAATAGAGAAAAATTATTCATTTAAAGGGAAGATCAAATATAGGAATTTAATACAATGTTAATAACATCTTGGAAATTATTGGGTTTTGCAATTTTTTATTAAAAACTGTTCAGATTTAAAAGCAACGTTTTCAACTGGAAATTATTAATTTAAATTTAACAATAAAGAAAAAAAATATAAGGTGCAATGTAAAATTATTTTTCTTAAATTATTCATTTATTTAAATTATAAAGAAAAAAAAAAAAAATAGTAATAATTTTGTAGAATATTTCTTTGCATATCAATAATAACTTAATTAAAGCAGACAAGCTTTGTTTTCTGCTAGTAACAGGACATAAAACATTAAATAAAAATTTAAATAAAACATTAACAAAATAAAGGAATAAATAAATGAAATATAAAAATTATTTTCCCCTAAATAATTCATTTATTTAAATGATAAAGTAAAATAATATTTTTTTTAAAGTTAAAATACTTTAATAATTCAACAACGAAAAATTAGTTTTTAAATTTAATAATTATTTTCTCTTAAATTATTCTTTTATTTTTATTTTAAAAAATTAATCATTTTTTAAATAAGAAAAATTAACTTTTATTTTACTCATTCATTTAAATGAATATAAATTAAAAAGTATATATAAATAAATAAATAAAAATAAATAAATAAATTGAATAAATAAATAAATAAATAATATATAAATAAAAAGTGCGATATAAAAATTATTTAGATTATTTATTTATTTAATAATAAAGTTTTTTTTTTTTTTTTCCAGGTTGAAATAATTTTTTTTAATAATTTAATAGACTATTTATTTTTACACAACAATAGTAACACAATTAAAGCAAGCAATCAGCTGTTTTTATTAGAAGATGTTTATTAAATGTTAATTATAAATTTAAATAAAACATTAACCCCCCCCTTTCCCCCACAAAAATATGAAAATTACTTTCCCTTAAATCACAAAGAAAAATTAAGTGTTTTTAGTTAGAATATAATATTTGATTAATTTAACAAAAAAAAAAAAAAAAAAAAAAAAAACTATTTTTAAATTTAATAATTATTTTCTCCTTAATTACTCTTATCTTAATTTTTTTTTCTGTTTTACTTGAAATTATAATAGATTTAGAAATTATAATCTCCTTATATTATAATAATTAAAACCTGAAATCTCAAAAGTCAACAAGCACACGTGATCAAAAACGCTTCCTTCGCAGGATGTCTCTGTCGCTTCGGTGTGAGTGTGAAACTCGAGTCGCTTGCGCCGCGTCTCCAATTCAAGAGACGTATCGCGTATGCCGCTGTCGCTTGCCTCTTTGGTGTGCGGCAGGCCTTAGATGTTCCTGCGTCAATTAATAACGAAATTACAGCGGGTGTTGCGTTTTTTTTCCCCCGACTGTACATTTAAGTATTTCATGGACCTCTGATTACAACACATTTAACAGAAATTTGTTAAATCCGAAGATTCAGTGTAACGCAACATCACAAGTGTGCATATTGTGTTGTTCAGAATTTTAAATGTTGAATACAGATTCATTTTTACTCAAAAAAAAAAAAAAAAAAAAAAAAAATATATATATATATATATATATATATATATATATATATAAAGCAAATACGGTGCGCACAATTTTTTTTTTCAGCGTTAATTAACTTGGGTTGAATTATTTGCTTTTTAAATTATCTGAAATGAACCAGAAATTGTTATCGGGTTTTGCCGTAATTTTTTACCAACCAATGAAAATTGTACTACTGCCGATTACGACATGATTACTAATTTGCAGAGAAAATTTTATTTTTGTAAGATTTAACTGAGTTATACCTTTCTGACACTACCGCTAAAGATACGGAAAAACTGATAAACTAAGATTACAATTTCGGTGATTGTAAAATTTTAGAAATGATAAATTGTGTTTCATGTATCAGTAATTAAAAAAACTGATGAATGTCTTGCAACGATGAGAACGATCTTATACCAAAGAAAAAATTAAATCATGGCACTGCATTTGCGATCACAGAAATGTTAGTGACAAGAGGAGTGCCAGTCGCAACTTCTGTGGATTGAGCGATGCAATATATCGTCGAAAAGCTTTGAGTACACAGATAACGATAAATCAAAATAATAATAATAATAATAAATTAAAGGAAGAGTGATTCTGCTGCAATATTTCCGAAGGAATGTTGGTATGTTTGTGTTCGAAAATTTCATAGTTTCTGAGCATAGGATATTTCACAAGTTTACAGGCGATGACTGCACTCATTCTGGAAAGGCTTCATTCCTTTACTTGCATCCCCTCCTTGTAAAAACTAAAACGGGTGGTTTCGATACCGAGAGCCGACCACTTACCCAGCAAGAATTTCTGCTTCTTGAGAGAATTACATTTCCATTTTATTTTGAACTTTCTCCTCCAATATCTTATCCTTCCAGTTATTTTTTTTTCACTTATTCATTCAATAAGTTATTACGCGATCTGTACCTCTGATACAGCGGCTAACATTTCCTTTATAAGGAACTTTTAAGTATTTATCAGTATATTGCCGTGACTCAACTTTTGCTGTGGTATAAAGCTTGATTCACGCTAACGCGTAACAGCATGTGGCAAGTTTATTCTATTCAAATTCCTTAAAATGTAGGGTTTTTTCTTGCTGCCGCATTCATCGAAGAGCGATTTCTGCCTTCGACTACCTTCCGGGGTGATAATTGGTTTGGAAAACTTGGATTTCTTTTGTAAAATTCTTCAAGGAGTAAAGGGAGAAAAATGGCCTTCACTGTAAACATGTACAAAAGTTTAAGGGTCCATTTTCCGATAATGGATAACTTGTGACCCTTTCGCACACGGCACAATGAGCAAATGTGAACCGAGATTAATATATTTTTCATTAACTGCAGCACGTTCTCAGGTTTTTAAACGAAGACGCGTGCCAAAAATCGTTGTTTTTAAATTACCAAAATTGCTACAATTGTATTTTTCATTTAGAGGAAACTAGGGAGACTTGACCCAGTTTTTGGTTTTTAATTTTTCATGTTTTTTGTGTAACAATTGGAGCTGAATAAAAAATATGAGCGAATAGTCTGTTATTTTGTACATACTGTTGCTAAAGATAATAGCACAGTTCTTATTAGAAATGGTGCAAAAAAAAAAAAAAAAAAAAAAAAAAATTACTTAAGCCAGCACATGGGTCAAATGTCCCTAAATTTAGGGAGACTTGACCCCCTACTTAGGGGGACATGACCCCCCCCCCCTCATAAAAGTGAGAAAACTCATAGGTATTGAAAGAAAAAACACAGGTTTTGTAATTTAAACGTTTTCCAGTTTTATTTTGTAAAAGATTTTAGTAAATACAAAAAATTGTTTATTGTTTTCTTTTGTTTGTCTTAAGCTTTGTACGTTTAACATTAAGAGCCTTTTTCGCCTTTCTTTTGCCAATTTGTTTTTTCTTTTCTTCTTTTTGCCTCTTTCTTTCTTCTATTTCTCTTCTATTTGGTGTGTCAGTGGCAGTGTTGTGCAAGTTCACGAAAAAAAACGAGCTAGTTCAAACTCAAGTTCGTCGTGTAAAAAACGAGTTAGTTCGCGCTCAAACTCATGTCTGAAAAAAATGAACGCGCTCAACTCAAGTTCATTTTTAAAAAGGAGCGAAGCTCATTAAAAGTTCATTTTTGAGTTTTTTTTTTTTTTTTTCTTTTCTTTTCTAAATAGATCTTCCCTGTGAACACTTTCATAGGTAATTTACATTTTTTTTTAAATTGTCAATTACCATGAAAAGTATTCTTAATTTAGTATTAGTGTTTAATTAAACTTATAAATATTTAATTAATTATAACTTATTAATTTAATTGTAGTAAAAAATTATTTAGCGGACACTTCTGAATAGTGAACCCACTGTTTTTGTGTATTTTTTTATTCTCAAATTTCCAATACGTTTGTTTATGCGCACAGTGGAGCACCCAGGAATAAATTTTGGAAGGGGCCTGACTTGAAGAATAAAAAATACCATATATATATACTAAAGCAATTCCAATCCTATGCCAGTATTTCTGAATATAATTTTTTTTTTAGTTAAAGCAGAAATTACAAGAAAGTTTCTACAAATATTTAAGAAATGTGGTACAGTAATGTCGATCCTCGTTCGATAAAATTATTTCCAAATAGAAATTTTGATTTTAGCTTAAAGCGAAAAACTTTCTAAAAGTTTATCCAAAGATTAATTTTTAAAAGTTATGAATGAAAATGTGTGAAATTATAAGTATATTCAATGTTTATTTTGAAGTATGATGCGTCATGGTCAATATCAAACAAGTCTTTGAAAAAAAGAAGAAAGAAAATATTAAGCAAATATTCGGATTTGAAACTTCGATCTTAGATTACCTTGCAATTAATGTTCATTATTATAATTTATTCAGGATTACCCGATGTTACCCAAAATGGCGTCGTAAGCTGTCATTTCTAGATAAACGAAATTTTTTGAAAGGTTTAAAATAATCAATAGAGTTATACTCAAAATAATTTTTAAACATTATATAAGTTATACACTTTAAAAGTATTGTTACTTCCAAAAACATCTAAATAAAATAACATTTAAAAATGTAAATTTAAATTAAACTTTGTTATTTTTGAAATAATTTACTTTGACAATAATTTTAATCTTTTGTTCTATGCAGCCAGTGTTGAGCATAATTGATTAAAAAGTAATTGAATTACAATTAAATTATAATTATAATTATTTTACTATCAATCAATTACCAAGTAATTGATTGCAAATAAATTAAATTACTTATTTAATTTATTTGTAATAATTCAATTTATTTATAATCAATTACTCGTTAATCGATTGACAGTAAAATAATTATAATTGTAATTTAATTGTAATTCACTTGTAATTCAATTACTTTTTAATCAATTATGCCCAACACTGTATGCAGCTTACTAATTGTTTGAATTGCTTAAATTAAGAGTTATTTATTTTTGATAACGAAACTACTATAATATAACATTTACAAATGACAAATAATAATAATAATAATAGAAAGAAAAAGAAAATAAAGTTTTATATTTAAGAAAATATCCTACCCTGTCATTTTTAATTTATAAAGCAGGCTGAGTTTTTATTGATTATTAATATCATGATATTAAATATGATAAAGAAATTAGTATAATTTACAATTTAATAATGACAAAAAATAAAGAAAGAAAGAAAGACAGAAAGAAAGAAAAATAAAGAAAAGAAATGAAAAAAGAAAAATGGAAGAAAAAGAAAAGAAATTTAAAATGTATAATAATATTTAAAATGCAAAAGTATATAACATACACTATTTTCATTTTTAATTTATAAACAATATGTAAAATTTCATGAAAAATGTAAAAAAGATAACAAGGATAAGTAGGAATCATTTTACATTTTGCTTAATTCACATATATAACATCCCTGTTGTATGCAAAGAAGAATCTATATTTAATATATGTTTTTAAAGAAAAATATTTACTTCTACTTTTATTTCTAAAGCAGGCTGTGCTTTTATTGATTTGATATTTAAATATGATAAAGAAATTAGTCAATTTATTACTTTCCGATCATACATATGTGAGGAAAGTATTGTAATCATGTCAAAAATCCGAATTCGAGATTTTGGGGTTTTTGAGTGAGTGAACACACTAGCGTCTAAAAGCTTCGCTTGAATGAGCTGTAAGTTGGTACGCATGTTGCATGTTACCGTAGAACAAACCCTATAGATTTTAGTGGATCTGGCATTTATAGTTTTTTTACAGGGACACAAAGAAAAATTCTTTATCATTATGGCCTATGGGACCAAAATCTTAAAAGTGCGATAGCATCTAAACGCCTTATTATATTGAGCAAAAAATTTATACATATATTATTAGGTCACAGTTACTCAATCTGTATAGATTTTGGAAAATCTGACACGTATAGTTTTTTTACAGGGACACAAAGAAAAATGCTTTATCATTATGGCCTATGGGACCAAATTTTAAAAAGTGCGATAGCGTCTAAACGCCTTATCAAAAAGAGCAAACAATTTATACACATATTATAGGTAATAGTTGCATGAACTGCATAGATTTAAGTGAATCTAGCACTTACAGTCTTTTTACAGGGACACAAAGAAAAATTCTTTATTATTATTGCCTATGGGACCAAATTTTAAAAAATGCGATAGCATCTAAACGCCTTATTCAATTGAACAAAAAAATTATACACATATTATAGGTCACAGTTTCACGATCTGTATAGGTTTTGGTGAATCTAGCACTTCTATTTACAGGGACACAGCAAATAATTCTGTATCATTATAGCCTATGGGGTGAAATTATTTAAAGTGCGATAGCATCTAAATGCCTCATCCGTTTGAGTGGAAAATTTATATACGAGTCATAGGTCACCATCACACAAACTGTATAGATTTTCGTGACTCTAGCACTTAACGAGTTTTACAGGGACACAAATAAAAATTGTTTATCATTAAGACCTATAGGCTCAATTTATTTAAAGTGCAATAGCTACTAAATGCTTATTCAAAGGAACTGAAAATTTATATGCATGTTATACGTCACCGTCACACGAACTTTATGAACTTTGGAGAATCTAGCATTTATGGTTCTTTTTACAGGGACAAAATGCAAATTTCTTTACCATTGTGGCATATGGGCTTAAACTTTAAAGTGCGATAGCGTCTAAATGCCTTATCCGATGAAGCTGAAAATTTTGCACTAACTATAAGCATTTTGGTGAATCTACCATTTGTAGGTTTTTACAGGGACACAACGAAATATTCTTTATCATTATGATCTACGTGTTCGGTAAGATAGCGTTAAATTAAACATAGTGTACTATATAAAGAAAAATACTCAAACAACCTATTATACTTTTCTCTTTTGTTTATTTAACAACTCCTCTTACTTTACTTTATCAACAAAACCGTTAATTACTCAATGTTCGAAAAGTCGAGCGGAGTAACGCCAGATTTTTTTTTTATAATAATTACCAAAAAATAAAAGAAGAGAAGAAAAAACATTAAATAAAAGAAAGAATATATTATATTTAAAATAAATAAGGAATCAAAAACCTCATCTTTTTTTTACTTATAAAGAATGTAAAATTTTATTAAAAATGAAAAATAAATAAATAAATAATATAGGTAGAAATCATTTTATATTTTGTTTAAATTAATAACTAAATTTAATTATTTTATATATTTTTAATAATAAAAGCTGTATATGGACTCTAAAGAAAATTGTGTTTTCAACATCCATTTATAGATAAACATGCAATTTTCTATTCTTAAAACAGGCTGTTGATCTTATCGAATTTCGAGTGTATTTAATTATGAAAAAGAAATTTGTATAATTATGATATAATCATAATAATAACATAAGCACTCATATATATGTTGTTTTTTAAATTCTTAATAATTATCATTTCAAGGTTTTACTTCCTGGTTTCTATGTATTATAATGAATGATGAAATAATATAGTAATTTTACATATTTTTAATATGTTGATTAAAGTAATAAATAATTTTTTATTTTCTTTTTAATTATTATTATTTTTTAAATAATAAATACTTATATTTGAATCGTACTCGAAAGTATATGTTCCTTAAAATTTATATTAAAAATGACTTTCACGTTCTAATTGATAACATATTTTTAATTTTACTTCATAGAGAAGCATAGAAATTAATATATTTTGTTGGCTGTTATGTGCTTTCATAGAATTTTGAGATATTTAAATGTAATAAAAAATATTTTGATTTAAAATTTAACAATAATAATAAATAATACATAATAAATAATAATTCTTAAGAAACATGTAAACAAAATTAATTGAAATTTATAAAGAGTATTGTGTTTCATTTAAAAAGTATACGAAAAAATATCGCTAAAAATCTTTCAACAATTATTTTAACATTTGTTATCGAATTTCGAAGAATTTAAAATTGACATATATATATATCTATATATTTTAATATAGTAATGTTTATATAATATTTTATAAATGAAAATTAAAATGATAATAATAAGATATTCTACATATTTTATATAAAAATGAAATATAATATAGAAATTATAAATTATAATTTTTGGAATTCTTCAAGAAATTTTTCAAATCTTATATGGATTTTGCTTTTCTAAAATTCATTTTCTGTTGATTTAAAAAAGAAAAAAAAAAAAAAAAAAATCTAAAGTTTTATTAAAAATTAAATTGTATACTATTTATATTTTTCCTTTTAATATTATTTAGTTTCTCTGACCCATAGGGTCGAGAAAGTATTATTTTAGGGTCAAATTTTTGAACGTGTGTTTTTTGTTATATTTACATGTTCTGAGGTCCCCTGAATACGAAAATCATGTTTTTAGCGAATGGTCTGTCTGTCTGTCTGTGTGTGTGTTACCAGCATATCTCAAGAACAAATAGTAGCAGAAATTTCAAACTCGGTATGCTAAATGTGTCATATAGGGATGCTACACTAAGCTTTTCGTTGAGATGAAGCAAATGGTTCGTGTACAGGGACACTCAAAAGTATTCAAATACATTACGTCTATGGGGGAAATTGCAGGTAAGTAGAGTTTAGCATCTATAGACTGCACTAAACAAAATGAAACGAATATATATTTTTTGTAATACAGATAGTCAACTGGGAAAAAAAGTTTGTGTATGTAGGTGCCTCGCCTCCCCCCCCCTCCTAGGGGGAAGTCCCCCCTCGAGGGGAGTAAATTTTCATGATGGGTATCTTTCAAAAGAGTTCGCCAATACCTTTAAAACGAATGGTTGAACCATCGATCTGCGATAATTTAAAATAAAGTTATCGATTTTTATCATTTTTAACCAAAAAAAAAAAAAAAACATTTTTTTAATGTAATATTGAGAATAAATTCAAGGTTTTTTTTTTTTTTTTTAAGTGTTATACTACTTCTCTAATATGGAAATCGTCGGCATTATCATGGAAGATATTTTTTTTTTAAATATTATTTTAATAAATTATTTTTACTCAGTGAATTTGTATAGGAAAATATAGAAGAAACTCATGTGGTGGCGGCCACAACACACTAGTTATTTGTTGTTAGTGGATGTGCTTTACTAATAATATTTTACAATTTCCTGGAAAGCTGTTCGGGAATTGAAATAAATTCCTCATAGAGATATGGTAAATAACGTATGTTTTAAGCTAAACTTTCATCGCTTATTTTTTGTGTATTTACACGTTTTGAGGCTTCCTGATTACCGTAGTCAAGTTTTTTAACGTTTGATCTTTGTCTCTTAGAGTAACTTAAAAACGAATAATTTTAGGAGATCCAAATGTTGTATTCTGAAGTTGTATTCTGAAGTTGTATTTTTCACATGGTTTTACTTTCTCAGAGAAATTTGGGATAAATTTGCAAAAGGCTACGACGGAATGTAAAAAGTGTTGAAAGTGAATGACTGAGAAATGAGAATACTCTTCTAAACTAAAATTATCCCCGTTTTTTCTCCCCCATTTCTCTTTCTTCCTTGAAAATAAATCGGACAGAGAATTATACATTCACTATCTATCAAAAGAGCAAGATGCTGTCTAACCAATGTCCGGTTATAAATTTTAGCTGTTATAACACTATAAACACACGCAAAAAAAGAGAAGGAAAAGAAAAGAAAGATTCACTATCCCTAGTGTCCCCCTTCCTTATTTTATTTTGGGGTAGTCGAAAGTGGTCACCAATACTGCCCGCAGTGGCTCCCATCTGGATATCTGATTATAGCCATCAGATAACAATTATTCAAGTTTCAACCAACAAAGATCGGTAAGCCTCCTGTTTCCTGTTTTTACGACTTCACTCAATAGGGTCTCAGTCGCTTAATGGAAGAGTTTTGTTTACATTCATGTAATAAGTTCAAAGAATGCCGTTTTATATCTGAAAGAAAGCAAGTAAAAATCTCAATTGTATTACACTGTTATAATAGATTTGATTTCACAGGGAGTTGAATCTAGGATCTTGAAAGAATATGAGAGGGAGTAAAGTTTTAAAACGTTGAAAAACAACAAGCCCTATCTACATTCGAAAAGTATCGTAAAAAGGAAATTCTTATTCATATTTAGATTTATTCTTCGCGTTTATTTATTTTTATTTTATGTCTAAAAACTTAAAGTGTGCGAAATTGGGGTTTTTATTATTTATAATTTTTATAACTATTTGGAATAGTTGAACTCTGCTCAGATCCCCATCATCATACTTGCCAACCATCTCATTAATATCCGTAAAATTGTTAACGCCCCCTGAAAAAACGCCCCTTTTCTCACGCCAGTATATTTTTAGAGTGATTCTTTCCAAATGTTGTTAGGATTAAATAAGACTAGAATTACTTTAAAAAATTATTGGTGTGAAAAAGAAGGCGGGTACTAAAAATTTTACGGATCATAATGAGATAGTTGGCAAGTATGCATCATATATTTGTTCTCATATATTTCTACTTTAGCTCAAACTATATACATGTTACAAGATATGAAGTTTGTTTATCATTTGGCTCGATTGTAAAATATAGTTCCTCAGCTACTAGGATACCCTCCCGCCTTCCTCTTCAATATATTTATCTTATTCTAATTTGTTACTTAATTTTGTTCAGGTCAGTTTTATATTTCAGTTTTCATGCAATTCTATAGTATTCCCAATACAATAATCTTCATATAGCAAGTGTTTGGGAAATATTGCTTTATTCTGCAATGTTGAGAAATTCGTAAATTTTGAATAATTTACAAAGATTTTAAAGTGGAATGTCTATAATCAATAATGTTCATGATAGTGTCATAAATGGTGTTTTAAAGCTGGTCAGATAACTTTACGATTAAAATAATCCTCATAATACACGTTTAATCGGTCGTAGTCGCAATGTCCTCCATATTCTGTACAAATTAGCCATCCCTAATATTGAAGATTAAAATTGTGATAGCATGACCTCAAAATAAGAAAAAAAAAAAAAAAAAAAAAAAAAAAAAAAAAGAGGTCTAAAACGAAAGGGAAAAAAAAAAATCCTGACATTAGAATGCAAAATCGTTCTATAAAGCAAATGACTGAAAATGAGGCAATATTAATTTTCTGATTTTGTTTATTTTTTGTTAGAAAAAGAAAAAAAGGAAAAGAAAAGAAAAAGAAAAAAATAATAGTATATTAAAAAAAATAAATAAATAATAATAGTTGGCATTAGAGGAACTCTGCTCAGTTCCATTTCACATATCAGTTCTCATAAATTTCTGTTACAGAGAAGAATACTATATTCATAACAGAAATGAATTTGACCGTTTGCTCACTGTCATAGATTGAAATGCTCCAACTTGTAGACTACCCACCGTACAATTCGATAGATTTTCATTACCTTAATTTGGTGATTGATTATATTAAAGTCGGTTTCGTATTTTACTTTCATGCAATTATATGCTACTATTTTCAATGCAACGATACGATCTCTATAAATAACACTTACTGTGATTTTCGTAAAGAATAATCTCCATAATGGAAGTTTCACAACGAGATATCATTCGACTGCATTTATCTTACAATAAGAGTCTAATATTAAACAAAAAACAGTCTAATATTAAAGACTAATGAATAACTTTTTAAAAAATTATCAGTTTTGAAGTTCTAATAGCTGCAATTTTTAAATTATAGCGTACTTATTTCCCATACATAATCCATTAAATTTGTAAACAATTGTTGATTCATTCTTGAGAATTATTCACATAAGATCAAAGAGCATTGTTGCAAAATGAGTGCAAAACGAAAGAAATATATATATATTTTAATTTAAATTGTAATATGTTATTTTAACTTTTTGACATTAAAAAGAATTTTTAATTATGTTACAAAGCTCAAAATGTGACATAAAAAAGAAATAGTGAAAATCCCCCCCCCCCTTTAAAATCATTTACTATAATTTTAATAAATATTAAGTTATATTTATGCAAAGTTGCAGAGAAACAGTTCACATGGTGATATAAAAGCAAGCATTTCGCCCCTTTGCTCCCCACCCTTCAAGATATGTGTAACAATTTTATAATTTTATTTCAATCTATAATAGAGTGGTTTAAAAAATTCCTTTTTGCATCTACACAAACCCCTTGCCCCCTAAGCTATAGATAACACTTACTGTGATTTTCGTAAAGAATAAGTGATAGTGATAATACGGAATATCGTTAAAATCGGTAACAAGATGATATTTAAAAAAAAAAAAAAAAATCCTTCAGCTCCCGAAGTATGTATGACACTGTATTTTTGTCATAAGCAGCAAGTGACTATCAGAAAAAATTTCATTAAAATCAGTAAGAAGGAGATATAAAAACAATTATTATCTTTCAATCTGCTCCTGGAACCCCCCCCCCCCCTTTCCCCCAAGTATGTACTAAGTGAAAGTGGTACCAATTTAATTGATTAAAATTTCTAAAAATATATTATGAAAATCATTCTTTAAATTCATTATTTGATGTTTATTGTTTTTGCGATTTGCAAATTGCAAAAGTACCCTTTCTTCCGGTGCTTTTTTTTCCAGGTGTCCTTTTTTCCGGGCGCCCTTTTTTCTGGTGCCCTTTTTATCAGTGCCTTTTATTCCGCCGAGTTATTCTCTTTTCTGTCCTTTTCTTCTTCTACTTTTCTTTTTATATTTCAGATAGAAATATTTAATATAAGTTTGAGTTTGAATTGCTTTATCACGCTCAAGTTCGTGTAAAAAATGAGTTTTGCTCAACTCACGTTCATAATTTAAAAAACGAGCGAAGTTCGACTCAAAACTCAAAACTTTTGAGCTACGCTCATGAACGCGTTCAAATGAACGCGTTCGTGCACAACACTGGTCAGTGGCTACCATAGTCTTACCCTTCTTTCTGCGTGCAACTTTTTGTTTTCTTTTACCTGTTTTAGGGTAGGGTATTATGTTTTCTGGATTGCTTACAGTAAATACTGAAGAACTGGCTTTAACAAAATTTTAGCCAGTAACAATGGATGTCGTTGGTCTTGATGTGTCATGAATATAATTAGTATTATCTTCCTCTTCAAAAGGGCGTTCAGTGACAGATCCACCAAGAAAATCTCTCCTAAATCTCTCCATATTGAGTCATCATAGAAAACGGTTAATTATGTTCGCAAGAATTGGTAGTTTTTTGCCATAAAATTTTGCCAAACACAAAGTGAACCTACGTTATCCGTTTGAACCCAAAAATTACACTATTTTAGTTATTCATAAAATAAAAATCCATTAAATAAAACAAAGAACGTTAAATTAATCAATGGGTCAAGTCTCCCTACTTAGCTTGGCTCAAGTCTCCATAAGTAGCTTTGCTTTGTTAATCCTAACTTTTTAACAACTTGCATTACAGTTATATAAAACTATTATATACCAATCTGTAGCTAAAAGAGTGGCTTCTGAAAATGACTTACCTCAAAACTGGAAGTTCAGATTTAACAGACTCCAAGATCTTCAAAATTTACTTGAAAGAAGCAGTATCAATCAACAGCAAATTGCAAGAAAACTACGAATAATTCTGGAATGGCTGTTACTTGCAAAATGCTGTTGTATGATTGGTCAATCAGTACAGTCTCTGACATTTCCCTGAAATTTTCTTTTCTTATGAAAAATCCTCATGGGCCAGACCACCATAGTTCCCCCTATCCATTCTCCAACGACGACATAGTTACGACTAGCAATTCCCTATTCAGTTTAGTAGAGCAAGAACAGGACAACAAACCTGCTGAAAAAGGGATAATGAAAAACTTCCTAACAGATTTAATGAAAACCATAGAAAAGATTTCTATCACTTTATTATCCAGAAATCTGTGAAGTCAATTGTTTGTAATACTGCCTTGCTATTTTATGACAATTAGATCTAAATCAGCTTTGAATTATATTTCTTCTCTTATTTTGTATATGTTAAAAGTCAGTATTTTATAATGTGTCATTCAGTTTTTTGTATGTTTCTCTTTCAAAGTTTCTTCATAAAACTGCCTAAGTCCAATCGTCAGGGATTTTTGACTATTCAAAATTAGAAAACTTCCAGTCACATGATTAATCAAGAGTCTAGTGTAAAATATAAGTGCATGCATTAACTCCAGATTTTGCAATCTATTCAAAGAAAAAAAATCAAAGGAAACCAGGAAACTTATAATATTGTCGTTTTTACTAATCGAATAAAAGAATTTATTATATAAGTATGAGTAAGTATATTTTTATTATTTTAAACTCAGAATTCGTATTGAAGAACATTAAATACTTTTACATACGTAAGTTGAAAGAGATCTTTATGTCAGAAAAAAAAAAAAAAAAAAAAATTACAAGCACAAAACTTTTTGCTTCTATTTTTAGCAACATCATTATGAGTTATACAATAGCAGAAAAACTGTTTACGTTTGCCAATTTTACAAAAAAAATCTTTAACTTACTTGTAACTTCTGATCTGACTACACTTCTACTTTTTTTTTCATTTGTTAAATAGTTGTGCATAATTTTTAAAATATATTTAATCTTTACTTTTACTTTTTAAACATATGCACTGCAAGGAAAGTATTGTAATCCTGAAAAATTCGTTTATGAGATTATATAGCATTTATACGTTTTCAAATCTTCTAAATCCATTTTTGCCTTTTTTTTTTTTTTTTACAGTGGTGGGTATGTAAAAATATATGTATGTGTGTGTATGGGTGTGACTGAACACGATTGCATTAAAATACCTTACCCGGTTGAACTAAAAAGTTGTAGGTATGTTATGTATCACCATCGCACATATTATGTTAATTTTTATGAGCGTAGGACAAATAGTTCTTTTATAAGAACACGCACACGCTCAAACAATCTTCATCGTTATTGCATATGCACTCCAACTATTTGAAGTAGGATAGTATCAAAACGCCTTATATGATTGAAAACAACATTTTTACGCATGTTATAGATCATTGTTGTAAGAACTGTGTGAATTTTTATGTACGTATTACTTATAATATTTTTACAGGGATATAAAATGGAATACTCATACATTACAGTACATGGACTTAAAATAATTATTCATTTTAATAATAAAGTTCATTTTAATAATGTAAAATTATTTAAAACCTAAAAAAAGATATATGTTACATTGCTTTGTTATTGAAATGATGCATTACTTATGCATAAACTGATTCATATCACGTCCTAATGGGGATAATTATATAAAGTTTTAAAAATTATTTAGAAGAAACTACGGTTAATATGTTTTTCAGTTTTGCTCTAGAATGGGCGTTACTGAAAATTGCTTGCCTAAAAGTTTTACTCATTTACAGGGACGCACAAAAGATTTCGGATACGTTGCTGTCTATTGCAGCAATATTTATTTACCCTATTACACTTTTCAGTTTTGATTATTTACTGGATTATTAAATGATTTAATTGATTACAACGCTTATTTATTACTAAATATTCGGAAAATCAAATGGAGCCACTCCAGATTTTTCATCTTTTTCAACAACGCAAAAAGAAATTAAAATTAGAATTAACACTATTTATCATCCATGTGTGCTTATATTGATTTACTTTAGATTATATAAAATTACTTTGGCAGAGTTATATGTATATTACAATGTATATTTATTTTATTTCAATGTTCAATTTAAGTGTTTGCATTTAGCTCACTCATCATCTTTTCTCAGAAATATATGAATATTTAACTGTTTGATATATTACATTTCGAGTATTTACTTATTTTCGGCTTTGAAATTATAGAATAGACAAACAATTTTCAAACACTTTCGAAAATTGCACAGTAGATAAACCGAAACATTTCGAACAATCTTCCTTATTTGAACGGATAAATATTGATAATATTTTGATAGTTCCGAGAGCCGTGTACTTCAGTCTTCTCGACAAATTTTAATTATACAGAGTAGCAATGTTAAATTATTAATCTTTCCGACAGACTTGAAAAGTAATCTGTTATGAAATTCACATATTCATGCAGTTTCAGAAATTTCACATGAGTATTTTAAATCAATACGATAAAAAAAAAAAAAAGCAACGATTTAATATACATGTAGTTTATTAAAAAAAAAAAAAAAAAAAAAAAGCAACGATTTAATATACATGTAGTTTATAAAAAAAAAAAAAAACTTACAATACTTGCTCAAAAACTATGTCAAAATGCTAAGATAAAAAGAAGAAAAATAATTTTTTAAAGATATTTTATCATTATTAGTATTCAGGAAATGAAATATTAAACAAACCATAATAAAACATATTGCAAAAATCTTAGAACTTTTCCTTTTCACTTTCTTTTGCATAGTGGGGTGCAAAATAATTGGAGCGATCTTATTGTTTACTTTAATATGCATATAGCAGTATTAATTCACAGTTAAACAGAATAACAATATTATACACTGGTCATCAAAATTAAAGAATGTTGAAACTGACTCCAATACTTTAATTATTTATGTTAATTAAATACAGTTCAACACAAAATTACACTTCCGCGCATACGTTAGCTCCGGAAATATACAAATTCGGTGTTTGACAAATTGAAGGGCAATAGACGCATGTTAGAATTTCGGTCTGCAGTGTTGTTTAAAGTGAATGTGGTTTCTGAGTGTGATCAGTATTCATTAGTTAAGGTCGAAAGTGGGGAAACCAAAAACAAATGGAAGTCGTCCAAGATTTGAATATCCCTCAAAGTGTCATATCAAGAGTTTGTAGCCGATTTTTATGCACTGTATCAGTTCATAAACAGCCTAGTTAAAGGCGACCAAAAACAACTATTGAATCCGAAGACAATTTTCTGTCATTGTCGGCTCGAAGAAACCGCGAAGCGACGATAAGAGATTTGGTTTTAAACTTTCATTCAGCCAAAAGGACTCGATTTAGCCGTTCTGCTGCTGCACGAAAACTTAAAGAGGTTGTGATGCAGATTATTACATATTATAAAATTTATTTTTTCTCTTTAAAAGATAGGTAAATTCTCTAAATAAATAAAATTATAAATTGAATTATTTAATCTTAAAAACTAATTTAAAATATAACGATACAGAGTAGGTGCTCCAGTGATTGGCATGCTCCAGTAATTGACATATATTCCAAAATAATTAAAAAAATAATAAAATCATATATTTTACATATAACAATTTTAACATTTTATGTCAAACACTGGAATATAGGGTGCTAATAACTGATAAAAAACATAACTAGCAGTGTCAAACACTGGAACATAGAGGGCCAATTACTGATAAAATGAAAAACTGGCAGTGTCAATTACTGGAACATTGAGTGGGTATCAAATAAAAATTCATAAAAAAAAATAATTGTTATCAAATGTATATATTTTAACATATATGTGGTTCTGGATGTCTTTCATGCCATATGTACCAACTTAAGATTTTTAAAAATATTTTCTGATCACTAGAACAATAAAAACATCAGAGATTGCTTTAAAGGTGTCAATCACTGGTGCACTTACCCTAACTTTTTAACCTATAAATAATAAATTTACAATATACGTTTTCTAATTTTTATATCTTCCCTTTTATATCTTCCCTTTCATATTTTTTCAGTGTAGCTGAAACAAAATCTTTCATCCATTCCCAGTATTTATTTAACAATTTTAACGTAATGGAAATTCTTTTCGCTCTGTAAATGATAATGTTTTGACTTATTTCTATCCTTTTGTTTCGTAAAACCAGAAAATATTTAATTCGGCTTCTTTTAATCTTATTGAAATATAACTCATGTGCCATCTTGTCGCCTAATTTACATCATCAGCTACATAAAATACTTGCTTGGCTGGTGGTTTCCCAGGAACTAAAATACTTGGCGAAATCATGCCAACATTCACTAACATCGGCCATTGAAGTACTGGTTACCTTTTAAAAAAATACATAAAAATAATCGTAACGTACCGCAACCATTCTCTGTCTTAAACTTTGAACTTGGCGTCTATAATTAAACGACAAATGCATTGTCATTTTTCGCTCCAGTTTTGGAGCTCACTTACTTACTGACTTTCGACCATGATATAGCAAGAAAGATTAGAGCCTGGGGCCCGGCCTTGTCCCGTACTGATTCCCCACTCCTTGCTTCACATTCCATATTGCTATATTCAAAATTTATTAAGTTTTTTTTTTTTTTTTAATTATATGGTCACTCTACAAAATATCTCATTTCAAGTAATCAATAAATTCATCTGAACTGATCAATCAATGGCCTCTTGGATTAGTGCTTGGGTAATCTATTTGCATCTATAATTTTTAACTTGACTTTTTTACAGCTTATTCTGTGTGGCCAACGTAGTAATATTATCTTTTTGACAGCGAAAAATCAACATTAGAGAGGTTGTACTATATGTAAGAAAACCAATGGTTTATGATCTCCACACTCCAGCTTCAAGAGTGGTCCATTTAAACTGGTGCCGTCATCATATACAATGGAGTCAAGAAAGCTGGGCACGGGTATTCTGTACTGATGAGTTCAGATAGAGTCTGAACATTTATTCTAGACATATTTTGATCTAGATAAGGGAAGGATTAAGCAATTTGTCTTCTTTGCCCATTAAATATCCCGTTTCCGTAACCACGGTTTAATAGTTTGCCGAGGAATCTTGTCAAATGGCCGCATCGAGCTGAATATCTTTCAAGAAGGTTCTGTAACAACTTGGAAATATGTGGACGAGATAACTAAAACCCTAAGGTAGACTGTTTAAGGATGCTATTCGCTGACAATTCTTGCTAATAAATGACAATGCTCGGCCGCATTAAACATCTGTAGAGTCAGAATGTTTGCAAACAGAAGATATCACTCGAATGGATTGACCGCCTTACTCACTCGACTTGAATCCGATTGAGCACGTATAAGATGCCTTAGGGTGATGAATTTCAGCGCACCAAATTCCACTCCGCACTCTTTATTAGATTATAAGAGGCACTTTAAGAAGTGTGATGGGGAATTCCACAAGATTTGATCAACTAATTATAATGTTTGGTAGTTGATTATTCTCAAAATACTGAAATTAAAACAAAATTTATGGAAACTGGAAAATAACAGAAAAATTAAGTCACCTCATCTGGAAAAGCATTTTCTTTAATATAATGTATGATCACCTCAGACAGATATGCATATTTCAAACCTTTATTTCATAGACTTTACCAAAATGCTGATCAAGTCTTGTGGAATGATGACATTGCAATTCCTGTTAACTAATGTTTGTGTGCCTATTTCTATTAATATTTTTTCATTAAGTATCAATTACATTTTATTTGTGCCATTATCCTTTAATTTTGATGACCAGTGTGTGAAACGCAATAGGCAACATAGGCATGCAAAAATAATTATAAGATAAAAAACTTTTTATAAACCCTGTTTTTAAATTTTCTGTTGAATCATAGCTATAGAACTAACTACATTAGCACTTTATCAATGCGTATTGCTACGAAATTGTAAATAATTGTATTTATTTTTGCATAAATTCTTTCAAAGAGGTTTAGTAAGTTGATAAAAGGTCAATTTTGTGAATTTACAGCTCTTTTTCGCGTTAACATAGCTTATTTTTCCTTTTAGAACATATTAAAAAGCTCCAATAGGCAGGTAATGGATTTGGCGCCAAATTTGGCAACTTTTTGCCCTTGGCGATATTTTTGTCGAGTTTTTCAGAGAAAATCCTTATTATCGATATTCCAGAGATGGACTAGAACGTCCGTTCTAATGTGATTGGTTAAAGAGTTACGGGAAATTTTAATTTAAAAAACTAAGTTGGTTTTGAAAATAAAATATTAATCCTTTTAGAACAACAGATACATTAGCACTTTATCAATGTGTAGAAAACCTTTAAAATGATAATGACGTCAATTTTTGCCAGATGCATAATTTAACTTTTTAAAATTTTTTAACGCTTTTTTTTTTTTTTTTTTTTTTTGGCAACAATTAAATTATAGCTAATATTTTAATGACTATTTTTATTGCTATTGTGAGCTTATTATTTTCATATTTTAATTAATTAAAAAAAAATATTCGAAAATTCGAAAATCTGACTTCAAAGTATTGTGCTGTCACGGGATTCTGAGCTATTATGTCTAGCTTGTAGGGAAGTTAGTTAAAAAAAATCTGGAGTGACTCCACTCGACTTTCCAAACATTGAGTAATTAACAGTTTTGTAGATAAAGTAAAGAAAGAGGAGTTGTTAAACAAACAAAAGAGAGAAAACCATAACAGAGTGTTTGAGTATTTTTCTCCATCTATTACACGAAGTTTTATTTAACGCTACTGAACTTTGAGCCCATACATCATAATGATAAAGAATTTTTCGTTGTGTTCCTGCAAAAACCTATAAATGCTAGATTCACCAAAATGCTTATAGTTAGTGCAACAGTGATTTATAATACTCATATAAATTTTCAGCTCAATTCAATAAGGTGTTTAGATGCTATCGTACTTTTAAAAATTTAGTCCCATAGGCCATAATGGTAAAGAATTTTTCTTTGTGTCCCTGTAAAAAAACTGTAAGTGCTAGATTCACCAAAATCTATACAGTTAGTTCAACTGTGATCTATAACATGTGTAAAAATTTTTTGCTCAGATTAATAAGGCGTTTAGACGCTATCACACTTTTAAAAATTTGGCCCCATAGGCATAATGATAAAGAATTTTTCTTTGTGTCCCTGTAAAAAAACTATAAGTGCTAGATTCTCCAAAATCTATACAGACTGAGTATTTGTGACCTATAATATGTGTATAAATTTTTTGCTCAATTGAATAAGGCGTTTAGATGCTATCGCACTTTTAAGATTTTGCTCCCATAGGCCATAATGATAAAGAATTTTTCTTTGTGTCCCTGTAAAAATACTATAAGTGCTAGATTCACCAAAATCTATAGGGTTCGTACTATGGTGACTTACAATATGCGTACCAACTTTCAGGTTAATCGAACAAAGCGTTTAGACGCTAGCGTGTTCACTCACAGACATACACACATACATACACACATACACACACACATACATACATCATCGTAAAAATAGTGAAAACGGACTCAGGGGACCTCAAAACGTATAGAAACATCAAAATCTCGAATTCGGATTTTTGACATGATTACAATACTTTCCTCACTGTTTGTTCGGAAAGTAATAGATTGCAAGATTTGCACCGGACAAACAAACAAACACACAAACAAACAAGCAAAAATAGAAGTTAATAAAAAACATGGTAATAAATTTAAAAATTAAATAAATATTATGAATTTTATTTTTAGTAGTTATGCCATAGGAGTAAAATTATAAGAACGTGAAAGACTTTTCTAAATTGTAGTAGAATTTGTAAATTATTGGGCCTCCTTTCTGGTTAACAATTTCAGAATATTGCTAAGACATAGAATACAGAAGTTTTCGAACGTCCCGAGATGATAAAACACTATATAGCACACGAATAACAAATTTAAATACTATTTAAATAATTTGGCCAACTTAGTCGATATATATTTCTTTTTATGACGCTCCCAAAGTTCTCAATGAAATTCGAGTAAGGAATATTATCCAATCAATTAGATGTAACAATCTTATTATTTTCGAACCCTTTTTTATGTTTCTTGGAGAGTAAATTGATGCATTTATTTTTCTTGAAAATTAACAATAAAACCCCCATTTGCATCGTCCTTGATCAGAAAATATTTGTAAAACTAGTATGTTGTGGCCACCATAAGACTTTCTTCTATATTTTCTTATACAAATTCACTCGGTAACAAAAAAAAAAAATAAATAAATAAATAAATAAATAAAAAAAAATTACGATTTTTTTTTTTTTTTTTTTTTTTTTTTGTTAAACGTAAAAAAATCGATAACTTTGTTTTAAATTATCACATATTTATAGTTCAACCATTCTTTTTTAAGGTATTGATGAGACCTTTCGAAAGATACCCATTTGAAAATTTACCCCCCCCAGGGGGGGTAAATTTTCAAATGGGTATCTCCCACATGCACAAAATTTTTTTCCTAATTAACTACTACTAATATTAATAATTCACATTAATTTTACAATCACAGGTTAAAAATAACTCTCATTATGTACATTTATACGAAATTTTGTCCTATACTGCCACGTCAAAAATTTAGAAAAAATACGATCACAGCGTCCCTGTTGAGCGATTGATCCCCAAATCTAATCAGCACCAGTTTATGTCAGGGGCCAACTAAATACCAAGTTTAGTTAAATTTCGTTTAAAAAAAAAAAAAAAATTCTAAGTTTTTTTTTTCGTTAAAAGTAAAAAAAAAAAAAAAAAAAAAAAAATCGATAACTTTGTTTTAAATTATCACAGATTTATAGTTCAACCATTCGTTTTAAAGGTATTGACGAGACCTTTCGAAATATAACCATCTTGAAAATTTATTCCCCTCGAGGGGGAACTTCCCTCCCCCCCCAGGGGTGGTGGCGTGGCTCCTACACAAACAAAAAAATTTTCCAAGTTGACTATCTCTATTATAAATAATTCTTGTAAATTTCATAATGATTACTAAAAAATAATTCTCTTTATGCACATTTATACAAAATTTTGTCCTATATCACCATGTTAAAAATTTAGATAAAGCGGGATGGCAACGCAACCTGTAAGACAATTTTTACCAAAAGTTGATAGGCGCTAATTTATGTCAAGGTGCAACTACATACCAATTTGTATGAAATTATCTGCAGTAGTTCCTGAGATACAGTTGCCCCAAAATTTTGTCACACACACACAGACTGACAGGCAGACAGCCATTTTCTAAAAATGGTCAAATCGTGTACTACAGCTCTCAAAACGTGTAAATCCATCAAAAACCCGAGGTCGAAAATTTTTACGAATCCAATACTTTCTTCTATTGAATATAGAAGAAAGTAAAAATTAATATACTTGTATTTTGTGGATCTTCTACAAACAAAATAGTCGTCTAAACTCCAGAAGAGGAAACGGTTCAAACCATAAAAAAGCATTCGCATTGTTGAAGATTGGAAAATACGTCCTTTTTTTTAGAAGTTTATTCCAATATGAATGTATGTCATTGAGACTTACAAATTAAACTCCTTTTTGTCAATGAAAGTAGTTTTAGACTAATTTATTTGTTTTCCAGATGTTTTTCTGGAAACTTAATGAAGGACTTTTCCCAGCTAAATGTCAATGGCAGACACCAAAGTGGTTTTACATATTTACGGATTTCTTAAGTGTTCGTTTTATGATTCATAGTGATGCTAACGTTTTTACCTGGCTTCTTTTTATTTTTTTTTTTTTGTGAGTATTTTTTATTTCCGTGCGAAAAGTCAAATGTTCGAGTCATTTCTAAATAATTCTTGGCCTTCCTATTGATTTTGCAGCATCTTATGTAGTCGTAATTCGTATAAAATTAAAAAGACAGTCTTCTAATGTTTTATCAGCAGTTCTTTGAAAATAACGCCCATTGTTATTATAAGCTAAAACTTGGCCTCTTTCGATATCGGAGAATATTTATCCTCTCCTCCGTAGCAACTCTGCTTGGGCTATAGCAGCAAATAGGTTTTCATTGTTTTGCTGCTATCTTAAAGTGTGCGCAGATTATTTTTAATATACCTGACACTTCAACTTTTTGCGCACGGAAATATCATAGGGAGAGAAATCAGGCGATCGAGGTGGCCAGGAGATTTTACTGTCTCTGCTGTTTGTCCTTCTCTTAACGAACACCTCATGAACTCGTTACAAAGTTATCAAGTAAATGTGTGCTGTTGTTAAATCCTGCAGAAAATATATGTGCAGTCACTCGGCCTTGTGCATAAAAGCGCATGTTCTGTAAATTCACGTACCAGTACAGGGTTAATCAAGCTTCATTCTAAGAAATGTAAAACAGTAGATCCAAAAGTCTTGATAACATTTCACTGATAAATAATCAACCGTCAGAACTCAACACATAAATGCTTGCTCGTGCCTTTACCTCATACATAACATTAAATTTGTTAAGATTAAGATAAAGGTCCTTTCCGATAATGTTTCAACACAATGATCTCTTAAGTTCCTACTTGTACAGATAATTGGAGTTGAGATAATTTCCAGGCTTTCGTTAATTTGAGAAATAATTTATGGTGTTTAAACTCTTTCAAATAATTATAGTTTTTATTCACTATAATGTCCATTTCGCAGCATTTTGCCCCAATATTTTCAAATTCAGACTTTGCTGGAGGTTTCTATCAAAACTCTTCTATTATTAAGCACCTGCATAAAAAATTCTGCCCATGTTATTTCCGAATTCTTCACGTATTTCTTCACGTAGTACTCCATAATGAACATGCTCTATTTTATCGTTAACATCAATATGCGTTGCTTTCAACGGAGTACTAAACAAGTGTGCACCTCGTACTCCCACAAACGTAAACACATAGCAAAGAACTCGAGTTAGAACTTGTGGGACATCAGCATGCAAGGACGTGTTCGACGTGTGACAGCAATCAATTTTGTTTCAACGTAGCCAGTTGCTATTTCAGCATCTTCTGTAAAGAGCAATTCCCCTGATCATGAACAAAAAAAATTTATTCTGAGCATCAGGATTAAAATTATTTTCTGGGTAAGTTTTAGTTTCCCCACCTCTTATAATAGCACAATGCATTTTTAGATTATTTTAATTATGATAATACGAGTTATATTTTACGTTACCGTGTTTATTTAAAGCTGATTTTTATTTAATAACTATAAAACTTGTAATCTTGGTTTAAGCATGAAGGTTCATAGTCCTTCAGAATCCATTTTAAACCGCAAGCCTTGGTCTAATGAGCTTTAATGTGCCCATAAATGGTAGTGCACAATAAACAAACCCAATTAAATAGCATCCGAAACCCAAATTCAATCTATGAGGAGTCTCCTAAAAATCACACCTTACTTTTTATGCATAAGTAATGCTTCGTTATTTCTATTGTCGCGTCTCTCCAACTGTAAAAGACGCTTTCAATCAATTTGAAGGAGATTATGTTTGTTTAAGAAAAGTGGGTCTGTAGGAATACAATTACGGTGCAGCTAGGAGTGTAAATTTTAAAATTTCGAAAGATAAGAGACGTCTTATATCAGCTTCATGCAAAGCGTTTCACAAGGTAAAAATTTTGTCAGAAAATTTTATCTTATTAAGCTTTTTAAAGAAAGTATGAAGGATTTAAATTTTGATTTAAATTCCTGTGGGGAAAATGTAGGGCAACCAGTGTGGCATCCAGTAGGGGCAATATTACAATTCAAATGCTAAAGATGTCTATACTCGTTTGAAACGTCTTCTCATAACAAACATTTTTTAAATTTTTTTTTCTTAATATTCTTCTTAAGAGGATTATAACTCATTAACGGCCTTATTCAACAAACCAGTTTTAACCCATTTTTCACGTAACATTTGTGTTAGAGATAACACTCCCTTAACCCTAGGCTAGAAAGTTTTCATATTCACCAAACGTGGATTATTTCACCTCAGACTTATCTGGAGAAATTTGTGAGAACATCGCTGATTGGTCAAAAAAAAGCAATGTATTTAAAAAGTAAATAAGTGTTTTTTTAGCTGTAACTGTAACATGCTCATGTAACACCAGAGTTAACTCTCCAATTTTGGATAATTAAAAAAAGAAGGTTAACTCGAGTGTTAAATCGCTCATTTAGCGTGGTGAATACCGATCTTGAGAAAACCTAGCATATTTCCGGGTTAAACCCAGTGTTAAAAATTTGGTGAATAAGACTGTAAATGTTTCAGAAAAAGTTTTACTCTCTACCCTATATTTTATGAACTCGGCGGAATTTCTTAAAACTATAAAAACGTAATCCATTAATCTAAAAAGAACCACGTCTCATTGAAAAAAATGTAGCTGTGAGAGCATATATGTCTATAGGAAGAACCTCTTCCTTATCTTCCTATAGGAAGAACCTACGAGGACAAACACTAAAATTTGAAATGGGAGAGGATTGTTAAATCGTTGAAAGATCATAGAAACTCGAATTAAATTTGCACGTTTTTTACAGATTTTAAAATATCCGAGATATTCCACCGATATCGGAGAAGGGTGAAGGTTTTAGAGAAAGTTTTAATCGTTCATAAATTCTTTAAAAAGTATTGTAGGGTAATTGTTAAATGGTTGTCTTTAGAAGATCTTTCAATGAACGAAAGAACATTTATCATTAGAAATTTTAAAGTTATCCCCCTTAGATGCATCCTATATCCATACATTCTAATATTTAAAATAAAAAAGATCCTCCTCAGTCTCACTGAATATATTTATGTAGTTTTCAAAAATTTCAAAATGATCCTGAAATACAAGGAAGAGGTTAAGGACTATTTTCAGTATATTTAATTAGATGGTAAAATGGTAAAATGATAAAATAAAATATATATATTTTTTTAAATATGTTTTTCGAGAGTACTATTTTAAGCGAGCTAACAAAAAATGACTTTTTGTTTGAAATTCCAAAGTTGCTTCCAGGTTGACACTGTTTCCCGTCCTTTCCCCAGCTCTATTTTTGTAAAACAAACGAAGTAATCCTCAAATTGTATGAGCACTTTTTTTTTCAATTTTCAGAATTTTCAAAACGTTTGCGATATAAAGTAGGCAGGGAGGGATGAATATTTTAAATGGAAATTTTAATTCGTCATAACTTCCTAAAATGCATAGTAAAACAAAACATTTTCTGACAAAATGATTGTCTTAAAGATTTTCTATAAAACGGACAAAAAATTAACCTAAACATTTGAAACTTTAGCTTCCTTTGATGCCCCCTGTGATTCTCTTAGACTTATTTTATTTTTACTTAAACGAAATGCCCCTGAAATTTACTGAAAATGTGTTTTAAATTTTCAGAGAATTCACGTTCCTAAGATACAATGGTTTGGATAAATGATGACATTTGACAGACCCTGTATAAATGCTTCCTATAATATTTTAACCTTTCTTTTACACAAAAAAATCTGACATAAAAAATTCTTAGAGTTACTTTAAAATTCATTAGTATTAGCATGGAATAAAGAATTGAATGGCGAAAACAGTGCAAAATTCAAACAAAAACTTAAAATCATGGGGTGCGCATGAATTATTAACATTTTCCAACTGTACGTACTTATTGTATCGTATATCTTTCAACATTCTTTGCCTACATTAACACACAACGGAGATAGAGAAGGTTTTAAAGACATACAGATAGACAAATTGAATTCATAATCATTCTAAAACATTGTTGGAAAGTGTGAAAAAGGCTCAACGCAAAAGAAAATGCAGATCTTAGATTCTAATTGTAGCCCTTAATGTATCTGAATATTTTAGTGTAGCCCTGTAAATTTGAAGGTTAACCATATCATATTCTATACAAAACATTATTTTAACATATTAATAATAAATGTCAATTTCTATATGATTTTTACAGTAGAAAATTATTTAAATGTGGTTATAAAAATGTCTGTTTTAAAAAAGCAGAGCATTTTTACGGGTGTCCTTGTACACAAACCAGTTGTACAAAACCTATTAATGTAATTTTAAATAAGGAACATTTTATAGTGAACTTGAATAACATATATCATTTTTAAGAACTTCTAAAGATATTTACGGACGCTTGGGGTGGGCAGACGGACAGATATATATGGACAGTTGGACAGACAGATACACAAATTGAAATTGTATTCATAATTAAAAATTGTTAGAAAATGTTAAAATGCTTAATATAAACGAAAAGGCATCTCCAGCAAATTTTCAATAAAAGCCCTCAATGTAACTGAATATTTTTGTGTGGCCCTGTAAATCTAATGTTTTCTACAGAAAGCATTCTCTTGTACATATGAAAAACATATTTTAATTTCATTAAAATGTGTGAAAAGTCAAGTTATTAAACTTTGGTTTATAGAAGTATCTCACATACAACGCATTGCTTTGAAATGCTTTCAGGTGTCCCTGTGCACACACCTGTAGAGGTATTCACTCCATTTTCAATAGGGAACATCCGACTAATCCGAACATCCAGTAAACTTTAATAACATACGTTCGTTTAAAAAAAAATTCCTCGTATATTTACGGGAGTTAATGCGCAGACAGACAGACGGACAAAAAAACCGAAGTCATTAATTACTTTTTAACCTTGTTGGAAAATGTTAAATACACTTATTTTTAAATGTTTTTCATTGATGTTGCTGAAAATGTTAAATAAAAATTTAAGTCACAAAATTGTATTTATGAGAAAGAAAAGAAGAAATACAACTATTACTGCTAATTAGTGGCGTCAGTAAATGCGACCAGTTTGACTTTTAAAATGTTTAGTAAATAATAAGTGAGTTTCAAGATTATCTTCACACATTTTTTTTTTCGGCTGTGTGTTGTGTTGTCAGATATGTATTAAATTTAATAAACTTAAACAAATAAATAAATGTTTTTAAAATAAAATTTTTAATGAATCAGCATGAAATTCTTGCTAAATTTTAAAGCACAAAAGAGTTCTGTCACAAGACTAAAACTATTTGATGTGTTCGAAGACTTTAAATTACAATTAATCTTGATATATTCGTACACTAAGTTTTATGTTTTAAATACTGCTTAAATTGCTACAAAGTTTAAAGTGTTACAAAAGTTTATTCAGTAAATAAAAAGAATAGATACATTATGATACAAAATTACATCAAAGCGAAATTAAACGCTTTATTTGTTAGAAAATATGAAAAAGAAAATAGTTAATAAAGACATTAATTAATTTGAAAAGTGCGTCAAAATATTTACGATATTTGAAATAAGCCCTTGTCTAGTGTGATAACTTTTCTAAGAGTTAATCCGATGACATAATCGTTTTGAAATTCTATGAAATTGTTACTAGTTTATTTCAGCATAAATGAAATCTTTTGATGGTTGGTTTGTTGATTGGGTTTATCGTCGCCCTAGTACTTCACAATGGGTAATAAAAAAGCTTTTGAAAAATTACATTATAGGAATCATTTTATGCATAAAATAAATGAGTGTACAAGTTATAATTAGAAACAAATCCAATATTATTTTTGAGTAATTTTAAACAGGATTTTATTTATCTAACTGTTAAACAATGATTTACTTTAATTTCTAACCGACTTAAAAAAGGAGGAGTTTCTCAATTCAAACTGTATACTTTTTTTTGTTGTTGTTAGCCGATAACTTTTTAACAAATGCGCCGATTTCAATACATTTTTTCTTCCGTTTTATAAAGGTCTTGCGGTCTGAAATAGGTCCCATTGTAATATCTTTACGATCTAAGCAAAATACATGGTGCCCACAAAAGTCAGTCCCATCTCTCCCAACTGTTGAACGGCTGCAGTTATAGTCATAAAAATGGTATTTAGGAAAAGTAAAGTGCCCATGCACTACAAGATTCAAATACTTACAGCTTCACCTGGTGGAGAACTGTGAAGTTAGCATTTTTATCTCGAAAACGGTTCAAGATAGGAGAAAAAAGTAAATTACGAAGTTGTAGAGTATCGTCGATTTAGTACGTATGAACAATTTGTAGACACTAATACTAAAATTAGAAAGCTTAAAACGTGCATTTGTTTGTTCGCAATTTTATATCCTATGCACACTTGAACTACGTTGCACGCATTGTAGTTGAGCGGGTGACATGTATGCTATATGTAAAGTTCAAAGTATAGTTAATGTAAGCGATCACATTGATTAGTGCGTAGTCCTTTTTAATTGACGTCATAAAGGAAAAGGTTTTAAATTTAAACCGTATGTTTTGTCGTTATTGTTGTTTGTTAGTATATAATTTCGTAACAGTTTCTGCGATTTTAACACTTTTTTTTTTCTTTTTTTTTTTCTTTTTTTTTTTTTTTTTGTTGTTGTTAAGGTCTTGACCTGAAATATGTTCCATTATGATTTCCTTAAAATCTAAATAAATTACAGGGTACCTGCAAAAGTCCATTCTTACTCTTTTAACTGCTGAATGGCTGCAGCTACACTCATAAAAATAGTAGGTAGGTATAGTAAAGTGTCCAAGCGTTACGATTCAACCATTTACAACGCCATGTGGTGGAAATTAGCAGAGTTAGCATTTCTATCTGGAAAACTGTACAAGATAATTGGAAAAAAAAAGTCAACTACAAAGTTGTAAAGCTTCATCAATTAAGTGCAAAAAGACACCTTCTAGGCATGAATATTAAAAACAAAATGTTTAAAACGTGCATCTGTTGTTCGCAGCTTAGACTGTAACGTGCCAAAGCGATCTTAGAAATCCAAAAGACATTTATTTCGATGTTTAGACTTCTGTCCATCAGCTGCAACGCATACTTGGATCCTTGTTTACATTTACTCTGCGCATAACTTGTCTAAACTTTACTTCTAGCATAGCGGGTGATATGTATGCTATAAAAAATTCAATCAGAATCCAGATATACTTGTTTTATCCAAATTGATAAAAGCTCTACCTGTTTCTGAAAGACGTCTTTTTCAGGTGCAAAACACGTGCTACTGCTACTAGCAATATCACGCGTTTTGAAACTGAAAAAGAAAGACCACGTCCTTTCGAAATCGGTAGTGCCTTCATTAATTTTATCGAGTGTGAAGAAATTTTTAAGTATTAATTAATCTTCTATTACTTTTGTTTATAAACAGTAACTTCTTACTTTTGAAATATATTTATGACTAAATATAGTACTTACTGTTTTATATGAATGCAAAATAAATATTTGGAACTGAAGATATTATGCCCTCGTTCGCGATCTAATCAGCCCTAAAGTTCAATGAATTATCGTAAAGAGATAAACCAAACAAATCACCATTTTCAGTATTATTTAATGTTTCTGACCTGAAAACTATAATTAAATTGTAAGTTCATCTTGAAAGATAGAAAAACAATATATTTCTAAATACACATAATAAAACCTCGACGATAGCTTTAATGCCCCAACCCTCCCTACCACTCCTCGATGTATTTTTCTAGTGAATTTTGTCTTTTCACTCTTTCCGGTGTTTGACATTTCTTTTTTTTTTTTTTTTTTTTTTTTTTACACACTTAACATTGTGAGTTTTTTCGTTTTCATTCCCTGATTTTTCTATGTTTTTTTAGCATTTTTTCTCCTCGATTTCTACATTCTAAAGTGCGGTGGTCTCACAAAACCGTCTAAGAGGGAAGTGGCGTCATTTTCTTTTTTTTTTCTTTTTTACCGAATTCTTAAGTTTTTCTCTCGTTTTCACAATCTGGTGGGGTTCAAAACAACTTTTCTCATCCGCGTACACACTCTTTTTAAGATTTTGAGCCGAAATAAAGCTAGTTAGAACTCACAAAACCGTCTAAAAAAGAAGATGCGCCAAAACCGCTATTTCGTTTCTTTACCTTATCCTTTTTTTTTCTCCGGATTCTTAATTTTTTTTCCCATTTTTACAATCTCGGGGGGTTTAAAACAACTTTTCTCATCCGCGTACACATGCTGCCATGAAATTTTTTTCTCCAAGATGTGTTTTTCTGGTGTATTTTTGGATACTTATTAAAGGAAAAAAACATTAAAAAATTTCCATCACGTTCAGTTTTAACAGAAAACTGGGATTTTGAGCATAAAGCTACACTTTTTCAACTCACATATATTTCCCGGAATATATGGAAGATGTGATTGAAGAACAAGAAGAGCTTTTTCATCAAGACTTTAAAGAAATGTAAAATAGGTACCAGATTATTGTTGGATGCTGCCCCCTCCTTAAAGCCATTATGCCGTGCACGACAGAAAAAAGCTCGAAAGGGATCTCCATTCTAAGATTCTAAGACGGAATGAGGCCGCTCACCACTATGCAGTGGTTTTGAGCGTTACTAACCTTTAGAGAGGGGCTCCATAGCCACTGTGAAGATTCAAATGAGCCCGTCTCCGAAGGTTAAGCCTCCCCCGTTGTTTATTGCATAAGCAAGCAAACAAACAAACAAAAATACATTGTTCGCCAGAGCAGAGCTCTCCCGCGACAAAAGGCGATAAAGTTGCATGAAAGTGAAGAGGATCGGAGCCGACTGGTAGTCTATTTACAAAGTTCATACAGATAATGTACTAAGTTCACACAGTCTTTATAATAAGCCTAAGAACCTATGAACAATGTTGGTTAATAGCAACATCCTGCGCTGGATGATTGCTTCCCGAGAGCACTTCCGTGAAATGCTGTAGCATCAGACATGACCTAAGGAAAGATAGAGAAAGAAGGGAGCTGCATTGGAAAGAAACAGATTTTAAAGGTAATATGTAAATAATAGTCTATTTAAAAGTATTTTATACATAAATAATTTGGAATTTGTTATGGCCTCTGTGTGATTCCTTCCGATCTTCAACCTTATTTTGTGAAAAACCCTTACGTGATAGGGAAAAAAAGACAGGCTTTTCTGAGTTCAGCGTATTAAAACACATGAGGCACCCAAAGCAGTGTAAAATAAATAAATAAATAAATAAACAGCCAGTTTTACCTATAAAATAAATAAAATAATTTTTTACGTCATATAATTATAATTTGAAATTATTTATAACTTATAAATTATAATTTTAGTAAATACTTTTTTTATTATTATTAAACACTTGAATGCTGAGATGTGATAAATATTCCAATTACATGAATCAAAAATTTACTAAATTCTTTATAATTTGTGTTTTCTTTCAAATTTAAATATAATTAATCATAAAAATCTGTTTGAGATTTAAAAACAATATATAAAATTTTTAAATTGAAATTAAATATTTGACATTTTAATAAATTAATTATGATTATATATATAAATTTCCTTTAATTTTAATTAATATAAAATGTTCATACTTAATGTCCAGTAATTAACTCAAATAATTAATTTTTTATTTAGTTTTTTTTATTTATTTGCTAGCAGTGTATCAAAAATATTTAAAATTATTATACATAGAACGATGCACTATTAAACATATAACATGTTTATTTATTATCAATATTATGTTTTTGTTTAATCAAACTAAATTATTTTCAAGAACCTAACTTTCGCTTGTTTAAATATTTAAAGCATTAGGACTGAAATTTAATTATTAAACGAGTTACGTTCCTGTGCCTCAAGCGATCGTCTTTAAATAAAATGTAGTATAATATATATTAGCATTTATTTTAAGTGTACTGATAAAATTCTCGATTTTTTTTTCTTTTTTAATATCATTTATAACGCTTCCTTAAGTTATTTCTCTAAAATGGAATTAATGATAAAAGGTACAATAGTTAATTCTTTTTTGGTAATTTCTTTTTAATGTACATTTTAAGAAGATAAATACGGATTCAATAACTGGGGCAGTATTTATTTAATAATTTAAAATAACATCAATGTTATTTTAAACTTTCAATGTAAATATTTTGTCAAAATGTAAGTAGTTCCAAGTATCACTATTGCTTTGAATTTAGCGTATTTTTAATGATGTTTAAATTACTTTTACTCTTATTTATATTTAATTAAATAAAAGAGCTAGACTTTTAAAGATATGTTTTCTGCTCCAACAGTTTAAACGGAAATGGAAACATATATAAAAGAAACTAAAAGGTTAAAACTATACAAATCTTAATTTAAAAAAGTTTTTGGTCGCTATCATTTTCAGTTACGTATGGAACTGTCGATGGCTAGAAATAAATATTCTACAGAAAGGATAAATGTTATGCTTTGTGATTATTCTTTTTCTGATACTACGAATTCTTGTATATAGGTACAAAACAACCATGTAAATACAGTCCTGTAAATATAAAGAAATATGAAAATATAAGTATAATCTATGTTTTATTCCGAGTCCTAGTTACCCGATTTTTAAGCGTTAAGTTATATTTTAAGTAATAAGTACATATTTTTATTATTATTATTATACGACTCCTCAATTTTAATCTTCATTCATTAGATAGAAACTTTCCATTACCAATAATAATATCGCCTAACAATTATGCATAACTGCCTATCAATATAAGAATGTTATCAATTATTATCTTATTCTAAAACTCGAAATTTTACTTCATTTCGACAAAAAAAAATTAATAAAAAAATAAATAAAAATAAATAAATAAATAGAATAAAATGAAATAAATAAATGCATTTGTTTTTTAGGAAGAAATTGCTTATGAGCTTCATTTGAATTTCATTCTTTATTCTCTCCTGTAGTGTAGTGTACTTCAGATTTAATATGAAAACTAAAAAATCTGGAGTGTCTCCACTCGACTTTACGAGAATTGAGTAATTAACAGTTTTGTAGATAAAGTAAAGAAAGAGGAGATGTTAAACAAACAAAAGAGAGAAAACCGTAATAGAGTGCTTGAGTATTTTTCTCCATATATTACACGATGTTTTTTTTTTTTTTTTTTAAACGCTACTGAACTTTGAGTCCATAAGATCCTAATGATGAAGAATATTTCGTTGTATCCCTGTAAAAACCTATAATTGCTAGATTCACCAAAATGATTATAGTTAGTGCAACAGTGATTTATAATATTCATATAAATTTTCAGCTCAATTGAATAAAGCATTTAGATGGTATCGCACTTTTAAAAACTTGGTCCCATAGGCCATAATGCTAAAAAAAAATCTGGAGTGACTCCACTCGACTTTCCGAACATTGAGTAATTAACAGTTTTGTAGGTAAAGTAAAGAAAGAGTAGTTGTTAAACAAACAAAAGAGAGAAAACCATAATAGAGTGTTTGAGTATTTTTCTCCATCTATTACACGTTGTTTTATTTAACGCTACTGAACTTTGAGCCCGTAGATCATAATGACAAAGAAATTTTCGTTGTGTCCCTGTAAAAACCTATAAATGTTAGATTCACCAAAATGCTTATAGTTAGTGCAACAGTGATTTATAATACTCATATAAATTTTCAGCTGAATTCAATAAGGCGTTTAGATGCTATCGTACTTTTAAAAATTTAGTCCCATAGGCCATAATGATAAAGAATTTTTCTTTGTGTCCCTGTAAAAAAACTGTAAGTGCTAGATTCACCAAAATCTATACAGTTAGTTCAACTGTGACCTATAACATGTGTACAATTTTTTTGCTCGGATTAATAAGGCGTTTAGACACTATCACACTTTTAAAAATTTGGCCCCATAGGCATAATGATAAAGAATTTTTCTTTGTGTCCCTGTAAAAAAAACTATAAGTGCTAGATTCTCCAAAATCTATACAGATTGAGTATTTGTGATCTATAATATGTGTATAAAATTTTTGCTCAATTGAATAAGGCGTTTAGATGCTATCGCACTTTTAAGATTTTGCTCCCATAGGCCATAATGATAAAGAATTTTTCTTTGTGTCCCTGTAAAAAAACTGTAAGTGCTAGATTCACCAAAATCTATAGGGTTCGTACTATGGTGACTTACAATATGCGTACCAACTTTCAGGTTAATCGAACGAAGCGTTTAGACGCTAGCGTGTTCACCCACAGACATACACACATACATACATACACACATACACACATACACACACACATACATACATCATCGTAAAAATAGTGAAAACGGACTCAGAGGACCTCAAAACGTATAGAAACATCAAAATCTCGAATTCGGATTTTTGACATGATTACAACCCATACAGCACAGAATGTTTCAGTTATGTTGCAAAAAGCTTATAATCTTTCAAAAACGTAACATGTTTTAGTATGCTCTCTGATTCCTTTCTGAAACATTCGCCCTTTTTGATTTTCTATCTGTTAAGTGATTGTAAGGTTTCTGTTACGTATCTGATTTTTTGTTACGATCGCGGACATTTCTACGTTTTTGAAACTAATCGGAAAGCAATCTGAACGTTTTTAAACGTTTCGGAAATGTTTATAATGTTTCAATGTTATATGATTGTTACGTTTCTGGAACATTTTGTGCTGATAGGGAATACTTTCCTCACTATAGTGTTCGGAAAGTAAAAATTTCTTTGTGTCCCTGCAAAAAAACTGTAAGTCCTAAATTCACCAAAATCTATACAGTTGGTGCAACTGCGACCTATAACATGTGTACAAATTTTTTGCTCAGATTAATAATGCCTTTAAACGCTATCACACTTTTATAAATTTGGCCCCATAGGTGATAAAAATAAAGAATTTTTCTTTGCGCCCCTGTAAAAAAACCGTAAGTGCTAAATTCACCAAAATCTACACGGTTCGTGCAACTGTGACCTATAACATGTGTACAATTTTTTTGCTAAGGTTAATAAAGCGTTTAGACGCTATCGCACTTTTAAGAATTTGGCCCCATAGGCCATAATGATAAAGAATTTTTCCTGGTGTTCCTGTAAAAAAACTATAAGTGCTAGATTCACCAAAATCTATAGGGTTCGTACTATGGTGACTTACAATATACGTACCATCTTTCAGCTTATTCGAACAAAGCGTTTAGACGCTAGCATGTTCACTCACATACATACACACATACATAGATACATCATCGTAAAAATAGTGGTGTTACGAAACCGAACTTTCTCAATCCATAAACTTTATTAACTGAAATAGTTTTTCGAACTTTTATTTTTATTATTGTTTATTTCTTTTTTACTGTTGGCAACAGCCTCGTTTTGTTTTTACTTTTGATGTCGTTTTCAGAATTGTGTTCGAAAAAGATAGAACGCTGAAATGGCGTATGACAGAATTGAAATATACTTTATAGTCAACTAAATTGTAAATATGTTAATATGTACATAAATTTATTAAATAATCGTCTTTTTTCAAGAGTCGTGAATTAATATTGAAGTTACCACAATTCGGCAGGATATTAAACTAAAAGAAAAAATCTGGAGTGACTCCACTCGACTTTCCGAACATTGAGTAATTAACAGTTTTGTAGATAAAGTAAAGAAAGAGTAGTTGTTAAACAAACAAAAGAGAGAAAACCATAATAGAGTGTTTGAGTATTTTTCTCCATCTATTACACGTTGTTTTATTTAACGCTACTGAACTTTGAGCCCATAGATCATAATGACAAAGAAATTTTCGTTGTGTCCCTGTAAAAACCTATAAATGTTAGACTCACCAAAATGCTTATAGTTAGTGCAACAGTGATTTATAATACTCATATAAATTTTCAGCTGAATTCAATAAGGCGTTTAGATGCTATCGTACTTTTAAAAATTTAGTCCCATAGGCCATAATGATAAAGAATTTTTCTTTGTGTCCCTGTAAAAAAACTGTAAGTGCTAGATTCACCAAAATCTATACAGTTAGTTCAACTGTGATCTATAACATGTGTACAATTTTTTTGCTCGGATTAATAAGGCGTTTAGACACTATCACATTTTTAAAAATTTGGCCCCATAGGCATAATGATAAAGAATTTTTCTTTGTGTCCCTGTAAAAAAACTATAAGTGCTAGATTCTCCAAAATCTATACAGATTGAGTATTTGTGATCTATAATATGTGTATAGAATTTTTGCTCAATTGAATAAGGCGTTTAGATGCTATCGCACTTTTAAGATTTTGCTCCCATAGGCCATAATGATAAAGAATTTTTCTTTGTGTCCCTGTAAAAAAACTATAAGTGCTAGATTCACCAAAATCTATAGGGTTCGTACTATGGTGACTTACAATATGCGTACCAACTTTCAGGTTAATCGAACGAAGCGTTTAGACGCTAGCGTGTTCACCCACAGACATACACACATACACACATACACACATACACACATACACACACACATACATACATCATCGTAAAAATAGTGAAAACGGACTCAGGGGACCTCAAAACGTATAGAAACATCAAAATCTCGAATTCGGATTTTTGACATGATTACAATACTTTCCTCACTATAGTGTTCGGAAAGTAAAAATGAAGACATCTGACCCAAAAAAAAGCATTGAGTAAGAAGTTGTTTTATGCATTCTATTATTTTATTTGATGCTATGTTACATATGGCGCCCGAAACAGGGACCAGATGTTTTTCATTTTATTTGATATTCCATTTATTATTATAGATTGCATAATTATGTTTAGAATAAAAACGATAAAGAATTAAAAAAAAAAAAAAAAAAAAAAAAAAAAAAAAAGTTGATTTGGGTTATATTACGCAAAAATTTCGATTTCAAGAATCTTTTTACATATTATGGATGCAGTAATTAAAGCTAAACGTTCTACGGTTAGAACGCAGACGACAAAGTTATTTAAGAAAATTGAAACAAAATTACTGGAAAAGAATTATTCTGAAGATGACCTTGAAGAATTACTTGCCGGATTAGATCTTAAAGAAAAAGAAATAAATAATTTAGATTCTCAGATATTTTCGAATATTACTGACGTAAAAGAAATTGAGTCTGAGGTACTAAAATGTGATGAATACAACACGAGCATTGTGATACATAAGACCAAACTTAAAAAAGCACTTTCTGAGTTGGAAAAACCGCTTGTTCCTATTTTAATGCAAAATAATAAGATGGAAGAGAGTGCAATAGTTCGTCCGTTCGAATCCCCTTACGTAAGTCTTCCTCGTCTTACTATAGAAAAATACAGCGGCGATCCGTCTGATTGGCAGAGATTTTATGATAAATTTGATTCAGCAATAAATAAAAATTGCGCAATTTCTAATGTTGATAAATTTAATTACCTTCGCAGTTATTTGACAGGTGTGGCGTCCGATGCGATAAAAGGTTTTAGCTTAACGAATAATAACTATCAGGCTGCAATTGAAACTTTAAAAGAAAGATTTGGGGAAAAAACGGTAGTTATTAATTCTCATTTAAATAAGCTTCTGAATTTAACTCCTGTTAAAAAATCAAATGATATAATTGCTCTTAGGAAATTGTTGGATACTTGTCAGACTGAGATTAGAAATTTAGATGCGTTAGACATAAAATCTGATAATTATGGTTCACTACTGTGTCCAATATTGATTAAATTATTACCTCAGGATATTGTTTTGGAAATTGCAAAACAATGCGATTTGGATGAAAATTGGGATATTTCAAGGGTTCTTGATATTTTGAAAACTGAAGTAACTTACAGAGAAAAAGCTCAGTTTTTGACTAAGGATAGTCGCGAAAGAGAATTTAGTTCTCAATCAAATTCTTTCTTACAAAGTGCGAAAAACGAAAAGTTTCTAAATAATAAGAGTATTTCTGAATATCCAACTGCTTCTAATTTGTTAAATGATACAGATAAAAATTCTAATTTGTGTTTTATTTGTAATGGGGAAAAACATGTTTAAACTGAATGTAAGGTTTTTTCTAGTTATCCATTACAGAGAAAGAAAGATTTTTTAATGAAACATGGATTTTGTTTTATATGCTTAAAACGGCGGCATACCGCGAAATTTTGTAGAAGTCAGGTAAAATGCGAAGTGTGTAACAGAAGACATTTAAAAATTATGTGTTCAGAAACTAAAACAGATAGCCGGGTTGAGGATAAGGAACCCGTTTCTACAGAAAGCGAGGTTACTAATGATAAAGTACTGGGGAATAGAACACATATGAAAGATGTTTTGTTACAAACTGTGACTGTTAAATTAAGGAATGGTAAGAAGGAATTACCTTGTAGGGTAATTTTTGATACAGGATCAATGCGTAGTTACGCAACTAAAGATATTATTTCTAAAATGGGTTACGGTGTATTAGGACACGAGAAAATGACACACAGCCTTTTCGGAGGCATTGAAGAAACAAGGACACATAATAGTTACAGAATACATATAAGTTCTCTCTCTCGGGATTATTTATGTAATTTTGAGGTCTATGACCAGGAAGTAATCTGTTCTAATATTTCTAAAATTAGAAATGGCCCATGGGTAAGGGAAGCAGAACAGTATGGGATAAAATTTTCCGATCTTAAAAGTTTTAATAAAACTCTTGACAGAAATAGCAATATTGATATACTTATTGGTGCAGATATTTATGGAAAACTTTTGACGGGTAATCATATAACATTATCTAGTGGGTTAATAGCTGTAGAAACTCTACTGGGATGGACCTTAATGGGTAAAATTACTGAAACTAAATGTAATAGCAATAGTTCTATGCTTGTAGTCTCCTTATTTTCTAGAATCAAAAATGAAAAATTCAGTGACTTATGGGAGTTAGATCTTTTGGGCATAAGGGATCCCGTAAAAAGTAAAAAAAGAGATGATTTGAATAAAGAAACTCTAGACTTATTTAATTCAACAGTTAAACGGGATTCGAAAGGGAGATACGTTGTACCTCTTCCATGGCTCAAAGATCATCCTCCAATACCCTCAAATCGAAAATTAGCAGAAAAAAGATTATTATCAAAGTTAAAATTATTGAAAACGTCTGAAAATTTAGAGACTTACCAAAATGTATTTAAAGAAGGGATCGAAGAACCTTACAGTTACAAAGAGATAGCTAATAAACTGAAAATGTCAGTTTATGTGGATAACTATATTTCCAATGTAAATAGTACAGAAGAAATGCGAGGATTAATAAAAATATCAAGACAAAATTTGGCATCAGCTCAGTTTGATCTTCGAGATTGGCAGAATACACAAAATGATAAAAACTTACTATATGAAGATTATTTTAAAGACATGAAGATAGAATATGAAGAAAATTCTGATATAGAAATTTTGGGGCTGATCTGGAATAAAAAAGAAGACACAATAAGAATTATGAATTCATCTAATGATAAAGAAGAACCTAAATCAATTACAAGGAGATCAGTTCTTCCTGTGGATAATAAAATATTTGATTCCATCAGCTGTACAAGTCCAGCCACTTTGATGCCAAAACTGATTCTGAAAAAATGTTGGAAAGAAAAATTTAATTGGGATTCTCCGTTGACAGAATCCTTTAGAAAATGGGAAGAACAGCTAGAATTATTAAGAAATATAAAGATTCCTCACAGAATTTCAAAATTCGACTTAAGTGACATTCTTCCTGATGATGAAGTCATATACTCAGGAAAGAGAAAAACAGTTGCAACAGATCTTGATGTTTCCTCTCAAGAATATGATCATTACGAAAATATTTCTTCATACCAAAAGATGCTAAAAATTACAGCTTGGATTCTTAGATTTTGTGAAAATGCAAAGAAGTCAAAAGAAAACCGCTTATTATCTAACTTAACAGTTGAAGAACCTACTAAAGCGGAATATGCAGTGCTAAAATATGCACAAGAGAAATGTTTTTCTAATCACTCTAGGAACAAATTTAACTCTCCGACATTTATTGACGAGAAAGAATTAATTAGAGTCTGTACCAGAATTTCAATAAGACTCACGTAATTTCAGATATCCAATTGTCTCATCAGCAGATCGTAATGTAATTTATAGAATGATTGAAGAAAAGTACAAAGAATTAAGTTCTATATATTGGAAACAAAAAGAAGATTATGCAACTGTAAGAAAAATTAATTGGAAGTTTAATCCCCCATCAGCTCCGTGCAGAAGAGGCTTCTGGGAACGTTTGAAAAGAATTGTCAAAGCTATTTTGAAGAGAATTCTTGGAAAAGCACAGCTTGACTACGAAGAGCCATATACTTTGATTTGTGATTCAGAAAGTGTAGTACACGCACGACTTCTTTCATACATGTCGGAAGATCTAAATGTCTTAACACCTGTCACTCCCGAAATGATCTTAAAGGACATACGTGAAATAGGAGTCTCAGAATTAGGCTTAATTGATAAAACGAAGTTCAAGAAGAGATATGCTTATCGGCAGAAGTTAAGAGAAGACCTTCGACAAAGATTCCGTAATGAATATTTGGGAACACTTCGAGAATCTGATTTGGTAAAGAAATCTACCACATTTAAAGAATGTGATTTAGGGCTAATTCGAGATGATAATATAAAACGTCTTCAGTGTCCTATGGCTAAAGTGTTGAGATTGCATAAAGGCAAAAATGGACAATTTTGTGTAGTAAGACTGAAACCTAAAAATGGTGAACTGGTATGTCTATGTCAACGTTTGTGCCCCTTGGAACTTTGTGATGAAAGCTGCCCTAAACTACAACAACAAACTCGATATTGTCGCATAGTGCAGCGTCTTGGTGTGGACTATGACGATCCAGATTGAGCACATCGTATGACCTTCCCTGCTTAAGCTGGGGAGGATGTTACGAAACCGAACTTTCTCAATCCATAAACTTTATTAACTGAAATAGTTTTTCGAACTTTTATTTTTATTATTGTTTATTTCTTTTTTACTGTTGGCAACAGCCTCCTTTTGTTTTTACTTTTGATGTAGTTTTCAGAATTGTGTTCGAAAAAGATAGAACGCTGAAATGGCGTATGACAGAATTGAAATATACTTTATAGTCAACTAAATTGTAAATATGTTAATATGTACATAAATTTATTAAATAATCGTCTTTTTTCAAGAGTCGTGAATTAATATTGAAGTTACCACAATTCGGCAGGATATTAAACTAAAAGAAAAAATGAAGACATCTGACCCAAAAAGAAGCATTGAGTAAGAAGTTGTTTTATGCATTCTATTATTTTATTTGATGCTATGTTACAAGTGGAAACGGACTCGGGGGACCTCGAAACGTGTAGAAACATCAAAATCTCAAATTCGGATTTTTTACATGATTACAATACTTTCCTCACTATAGTGTTCGGAAAGTAAAAAAGAGTAATTATAAAACGGTGATAATAAAAAGAAAAATTTTATCACTTTTCTGCGGTAGATCATTCATCTGGTCATGCAGCATGTCTGTGAACATATAGTTAAAGAATAGTAGACTTCTCGTTGCAAATTAAATTACAGTTAGGATATCATTTTAATACATGAATTGTGTGACAGAAGAGAATTTGGAATGTTTAGTCCACTATTGTTCAGTCTCGTCCCATGTATGATAGGGCCGCGGTTGCCCAGTCGGTAGAGCGCCGGCCTCGTAATTGGAAGATTGCGGGTTCGGTACTCGAGCCGGCCAAAGACCGTCGTGTACACTAAGGGTGGCTGGTGCACGTAAAATCTGTCGTGGCTGCAATGTCCTCCATGTTCCCATCAAAAATTATACCTCTGGGGGTCACCGAAGCGGGACAGCCATCCCTTCCGTGGAGGATCAAAATTGTGGTGGCATGTCTCCGGACCACTTCTAGGGGTGTGTCCCAGACCGTCGCCAATTGCCCATCTGCGCAGCACTAGTGCGACGTAAAACCCATCCATCCTATGTATGATATATTGCTATCCTTTTTATTATGTGAATAAAATTCGTTCATAAAGTGGTAACAAATGGAATGGTGACAAAAAATGTGGTAATTTATTTAACAAATATATGATAGAGAAATCAGGAGAGACCAACTCAACTCAGCCAACCACGTTTTCAAAATTCCTTCATGTTGCAATCGTTGCAATCGTATAAAATGTACTTGAATTTTGAGCATTTTTCTGTTAATAAAAAATAAACTATTAAATTATGTAACTAAACATAAAATGTTAAAGGAAAGACTTAAGCTATTTGAAACATAGAGTATTAAACATAATGATGTAAGTAATTAAACATAAAGTTATATACAGCTGTTTTCCTGTGTATTCGAAAATGTAAGTGACTAAATATTTTTTCTATTTCCTTCATAAAGTCAGCAAAATATTTTGACTATCAGAAATTGATTTATCATTGATTAATTTATTTATTTACTAATCCAAGACATAATTGATCATTCTGCATTTTCCCGGGTTCCTTAAGGGTTTTTTTATTATTTGATCAAAATAATTATGTTTTCGATTTTGAATAATTCTTCATCGGGAAAAAAGCTCAGTTTGTTATTTAAGTTTATAAAATATTTATTTGTGAACTTAACTAAGAAAACTTTAATTCTAAATTCGTCTTAATTTTAAAACATCTGCATCGTTTTATTAGAAAATTAAATAAATAAATAAATAAATAAAACTCAAATATAGATTTTCTTATCTTGTTTTTCAAACACGTTCAGATTATATTCATTTCGTTTTAAAAATTATTCCATTTAATTTCTATAATTCAAGAGCGGAATAGATTAGCATAATAGATAAGATTCTTTTACATGTGCTACATGAAGAATTATAGAAAAACTTTACATCGTCTTTCATTCCGTATGCATTTGTCCTACACATACAAGACAAATTACAAAAATACGCAGAAAGTATAATATATATATTTTTAAACAATGAAAATTTTTGAACGACTCAGTTTTAAGTATATCAAAACTGACAATCTGTTACCGCATTTCTGTGCGAAAAAAATTCCACTGTGTAAACTATATGTCGTACCCTAATATGATGAAAATAAATCTTCAGCATTCGATTATACAATGTTATAAAAAATAACAAAATGTTCGCAAATTAAAATGCAAATGTGTTTCCTTTTATGCCATTATTTATTTTACTTGTAAATTGAGCATGAACTCTGGCACGTAATCTAGCCCCCACCCACTTTTTATTTTATTTATTTATTAATTTTTATTATAATTTTATTTATTTATTTATTTATTTATTATTGTTTTATTTATTTATTTATTATTATTTATTATTATTTATTTATCTATTTTTGTTTTGTTTGTTTGTTTGCTTGTTTGTTTCATTTAATGATTTCATGGCAATGCATTAAAAAGTGGTTCAAATTACCATATTTCTATCTTGTTAAATCTTTAGTATTTGTGTGACTTTCCCGTTAAAATGATGAAATGGTGTATGCCACCTTCTCTATCACCATCTATTGTATATGGTACATTTTACTCACTACAAATTTTTTATATATAACACATATTGAAATTGAAATTTTGTACTTTTTGAAATTATTTGTATTGATTCCTTAAAATTCTGTATGCATATATATAAATTTATATTTATATATTTATTTATTTACACAATTTTGTAATTTTTACTCTATGAGCAATATATGATAAATAAAACCTTAGGTTAAGTTTATTCGAACACTTTGTATTAATCGAAACTCAAAATCTATTATACAATTTCTAGTTGTAAATAAGTTGCGTTTATGAAATTTAAATAACTTGCGTCTAAGTAATTAGTATGCCCCTTTCTCAAATGAATTATATTCCATTGATTAAATAATACTCTAGATTTAATTGCTGCTTTAAGGCTTTCCGGGAATATTACAATTTATTACTTTACGTGTCTACGTGACTATATAGTGTTTTTATGACAAACTAGTTTGAACGTTTTAAGAATGTTTATCTAATAGAAAAAAATAATTTTTAAAAATAAATGAATTAATTTACATTCTGAAATGCTTTTTATTTTATTTATTTATTTTTTTTTTTTCAAATTAATCTGAGTTAAAAAAATCCTTTGAATCAAATAGTTTCTTCATAAATAATCTAACTTGAACTTTAGATTATTTATCCAGTACTTGGGTTATTTCTTCTAATTCATGATATGTTTGGAAACTTGGATGAAAAAGTAGCAAAATATGCTGCAAAATTTCTCTACGCTCACAAAGCCAATTATAACAAATTTGTTTTATAATTTTATGCTATCCCTACTTGATGATATCTTTAGTTTCACGAATTATGATTTTTTTCTTATCAGGATTATGGTTTATGTGTGCGTATAAAAAATCATAGTTTAAATTTTTTGTAAAAAAATAATCTGGTGTGTCACTCACACGACTTTCTCTTACCCTGAAATTTAATACTATAAATACAGGTTGCAGATTAATAGGTAAGATAACGAGTACTGTTATGTAAACCTGTGTTGTGTTAAACAATTCAAATTAGGCTTCGGAAGAGTTTTATATTATAATTAGTTCTGTGTGATGGGAGCGGTAGCCCCCTCAAGCCCCCGTTTCATTAATGCACCTACATTTATATAGAACTTAATTCGGCTATTAAAAAATAATTCTGTTTTTAAAAAATAATTTATTAAAATTATTATTCAAATAGGGGACTTCCCCCCCAGGGGGGGGGGGAAGCGAGGCTCCTACATACACATTTTTTTCCCTGTTGACTATCTCTATTTCAAAAAATATATATTCCTATCATTTGGTTTAGTGCAGTCTATAGACGTTAAACTATACTTACCTGCAATTTCCCCCATAGACGTAATGTATTTGAATACTTTTGAGTGTCCCTGTACACGAACCATTTGCTTGATCTTAACGAAAAGTTTAGTGTAGCATCCTTATATGATACACATTTAGAATATTAAGATTGAACTTTCTGCCATAATTTGTTTTTGAGATATGCTGATAACAGACACACACACACACACACACACACACACACACACACACACACACAGACACACAGACATACACGCAGACATACACACAGACCATTTGCTAAAAACATGATTTTCGTCTTCATGGGACCTCAGAACATGTAAATATAACAAAAACTCGCGGGTGACGCTCTTCTTGATGAAATTAATAGGATGTTCAGTTGGATTTTTTTTTAAAGAATTTTTATGAAATAAGCACTGAAATATAAATATAGGATATACAACATAAAAATATTAAAATATACACATACACTATACTTTTTAGTAATCTATATTTACGATAACATATTACATTACACTATGACACATGCTGTTCGTTAAAACACTCTTAACACATTTGAGGTGATATTAGAGAATTGAAACAATATGTTGTAGTTTTTTTTTTTTTTTTTTTTTTTTTTTTTTTTACATTTTTCTTTGTTTTATGGCATTCGGCAGTTTGCCTCTTCTTCTGATAACATAGGGCGCATATCCTTCCCATAAGCTTCCTCTGGTGATTCTTACGAATCTCTAAATGGTGGACATGTTCTTTGTTTTATTTCTATTATTGTCGGGCATAGCATTCTCCGAGAACAACCATTCGGGAACGCGAAGTTCCCGAAATTTTCTTATTTCTATTCTTTTATTTGTGGCACTCTGGTACACGTTACCTCCGGCGGTTGGATTTGGGCCCGGCAAGAAACTCAGCCGAATCACGCTGGGCAATGAACGTGTTAATCAAATATTCCTGCCCGACAGCGTGCAAGTACAGTCACACACAACAGCTCATTTATATGTTAAATTAGAGTAGTGATTGGTATATAAATAAATAAATAAGTAAGTAAATATTATCGTGCTACATAACTTTATTATATCTCTCCCTTGGCAGCTTTTAAATTTTTTTCGCCAAATTAGCAATGGATTTCCTTTTTTTCTTTTATTCTTTTATATATATATATATATATATAATTTCTTGTATAAAAAGGGGAAGTCTATTTTACTAATACTTTTATCGGTTGGTTGATTGGGTTTTATGTCGCACTAGTGCGGGGCAATGGGCAACTGTCGACAGTGTGGGACTCACTCCTAGAGGTGGTTCGGAGACATGCCATCCCAATTTTGTTCTTCCACAATACTTTTATCGGATACCTCTCTTTATATATTTAATGGTTTTTAGGTTTAAAATATAGCTTGCTGAAATAAATTTTCCATTTTTATAACTGCATTTTTCTCTATAAAATTATTTACTCAGATAAAAATATATCATTTATGTGACAACTATTTTGGTTTATTTTTTTTTTTTTTCTTTCTGTAATATTCTATAATTTATTTTTTATGCGTTATCTAGTTTAAAATGGCTGTTACTAAATTAAACTTTTTCGCGAAAAATGTTTGGTGTACTTCCACGCCAAAATTTAAAAAATCGCCTTAAATCACCCAGGAGGATCTATTTAAAAAAAAAAAAAAAAAAAAAAAAAACTGATAAAATAAATTTATGGTTCATAGAGTTTAGAGTTGTAAAGAAACGCTAAGTATTCAAATGTGACGTCATGGGCAGTTTATATATCTGTATATATATATAAATTACATGTCACTATGTTTGTCCGGGGTAAACTCCTAAACTAAGGAACCGATTTTAATGAAATTTTGCACACTGTGTGCAGTTTGGTCCAACTTGAGAGATAGGATAGTTTTTATCTCAATTTATTGTCACAATATTGTTTTATTGCAATTATTTGTTAATTATAGACCTTTATTAAAGTTACTCCAAAATATCTGTGAGTTCCATTAATTTAATTGTTGCCAAAAAAAAAAAAATAATAATAATAATAATACGAGTTCATTTTCTTTCGACATAAAAATAAATACATTTAATCAAACGTGAACGTTAAAAAATTATAAAAAGTTAAATTATGCATCTCACGAAAATTGACGTCATAATCAGTTTAAAGATTTTATACACATTGATAAAGTGCTAATGTAGTTCTATCATAGATATAGTAATATATATAGATCTCTCATCCCCATGTTATCGTACAAAGATTTTTGATGCCGAAAAAAAAAAAAATAAATAAAATAAAAGCTTTGGAAATAGCCATTAAGTGGTAATGAAAAAAAAAAAAAAAAAAAAAAAGAAAGAAAGAAATATGAATTTGAAACTGTATCTGGAGTCTTCCATTCCCCTTCAGCAAATAAATTATTCATAAATTTTATTTGCTGAAATATTAGTATGTATTCCCGTGTGTATTCACTCGGGAAAAGACGGCCATATTTTTGGTAAAAACGTCGTCTTTTCCCAAATGAAACGGAATAACTTTTTTCTCCCCAATGATCACTCTATTCTATATATGCTATACTATATCTATGAGTTCTATACGCAAGCGAAGTGTGACTCACTGACCGTCTGTGCAGCCAAGAAAAAGATTTCCTATGTTAATTGCCCACTGGATTTTTTGTAAGAAATTATTAAAAATCGAGGAAATTTATTTCCCGATTTTAATCCTTATATTTGGGTATAGATATGTATTAGTTATCGCGGGTGTTAGATTGAATTATTTTGCTATCAAATTGACAGAATTTTAATTTTAAATTTTAAAACTCTGTCACCCTTGGCTTTTATTATTATTATTATTATTATTTGGCGATCAAAAGCGTAACACGAAAATATACATGCCAGATGTATGCATTGTACGAAATGTAATATGTATTATTCATTGTACTTATGTATGACATGTAATATGTATTGTACGAAATATTGTTTCATATTATTCATTACCCTTTTAATATAAGTTGTTAAAATAACCATGATTTTTGAAAGGAATTAAATATTTTCGCCAGATAATTTGGCGATATTCTTTTTTTTTCGCCAAGGATGACAGAAATGAAATCTATTCCGCTGCAAAATATTAGTATCTTACATCAGATATTTTATTTAGACATTTGAAAACAAATTTGATTTCAAACTATGATAGAATATTTATCATTTTCCTTTTAATTAGTATATTATTAGTATATTAAAATTTAAAAGCATGGTATATAAAAAGTTTTTTTTTTTTTTTTTTTTTTTTTTTTTAATCTTATAATTATTTTTATCTTAATCCTCAATGTTTCCCATCTTTATTAACTTGAATTTACTATTAAAATTTTAACATACTCAAAAACTTCTCATCACTTTGTTAAAATACACTAAACTTTTCCCAAAATCTTTTTCTATTTAAAATGATACATGTATTTACTTTAAATGTCCAATATTTCATAAGATTTCCAATTTTAAAGTTTTAAAATATTTATCAAATTTACTTATTTTTCTGGTTTAGCCTTATTGTTTTCCTTTTTATAACTACAGCTGTTGCCCTCTTTAAAATATTTAAAATGATGAGGTCATTTTATAGTAAAATTATCCATTATAGCATATATTATATTTCACTCCTCCATAAAAATTGATTTTAAAATCGTCTGTTTCTTTTATACTTTTATTTTAATAGAATTTAATTTATATATTAGTCATTTTAGCAATTTTATCCAAAGTAGCATTAGAAATAATATATATCACTTCTCCATTAAAATTTATAGTACCCTAGAATAAAATTAATTTGTGCTTAATATCAACACTACGAAAATTTTTATCAATCGCTTCCAAATTTTGACCTAAGTTTCAAATCTCAACCCTGTGGGTTTTTACATCGGCTACAACGTTTTCGTCTTTGTTCGTAAATAATAATTTGACTGTACTAAATAGTTTACAGCCGTATAATTCAACGTATAACTTAGTCACAGCAACGCGTGGCCGGGTCTGCTAGTATATATATATATATACATATATAACAACGTGACAGTAAAATTATAAAAAATAGTCGTTAAAAAAAAGAGAATATTTTAGGAGAATATATATTAGCATCATAAGCTGTATTAGCACTTTATGAATATGTATAAAATTTTTAAAGTGATAATGATGTCAATTTTTGTGAGATGCATAATTTTATTTATTATTATTATTGTTGTTCACGTTTAAGTAAATGTATTTATTTTCCTGGCGAAAAAAAAAAATGACCTCGTAAATTTTTTTGGCAACAGTTAAATATTGGATAAAATTTAAAGGGCTAATTTTAAAGCTATTATGAGGTTATTATTTTTACATTTCAATTAATTAAAAGAAATCCAATCAAAAATACAAAAATCGGGCTTCGAGGTGCACAAGGACCCCTCGGGGGGCACCTTCGTGTCGAATCTTGTGACTGTCTGAGCTACTCTCTTTGCTCTATGCTGTCCGCAGACACACACACACACACACACACACACACACACACACAGATACATTGCCTTTTGTATATATAAAGATTAAAAACCTGATTTAACGTTGAATAAGTATAGCAAAGTAAATTAACATGAACTTCAAAAAGCCAAAGTGCAGAATAACAAGACGGATTATTGCTCATATATGTAAACAGGGAAGTGGATTCTAGAGTCAGATTATCAGCCAATAGAAGTGTGTTTTTATGAAGTATTAGCCAAAAGAAAATTGGAATATACCGAGCTATGAAAATGATTGTTGCAAATCAAGAAATTATGTGATGTGAATAAGGCTAGTGCCATGAAAGCTGAGTCCCATTTAGCTCCTTATGGAATCCCGATCTTCCCTATCCCAAGTGATGTGCTTATCTATAGGGTCTTTTAATGTAGAAAAGCCTAACTCATCTATAAATGAAATAAATATTTTGAAATCATATTGTTTAAGAACGTTAGAGTTTTTTAGAATTGATTAAGAATACAATTAGATTTAATCACTTCACCGGCCACTGTAGTATGTGGAAGGGTACGTTTACCCCGAGTTATCTCGGTATGGCCGGTGACGTGGTTAAGGAAAATGTTTGAACATTGCTTATACTGGTAAAGAACTAGAAAAACGATAAGAACAGGAGAGGTTATAATGTAAAATCAGGTTTATCAATTATGGAAGAGTTGTAACCTTTTTCAACAGCGATGGTTTTTAGATATTTAATTTCAGAATTGAGAAATTAGGAATCAGAGGAAATGTTGAGAGTACAATTAACAAAAGCATAATTTTTTTACGATAAATGTTGTGGAGAAGTGTTTTTTTCAGAGTGAGAGACGAGGATATAAAATATAAAATCTTTTTGCAAAAAAATAAAACTGACTCCAAAAAGCAACTCTATTATTCAAACAATTAAAAAAGGAAAGAAAAAAAAGAATGGTATAAAATGAAACTGTAAATTGGGCCTAAAAGTATAAAATAATGCCTTCGCCAAAAAACCTGTAACACTTCAAAAAATCATAACTTTTGAAGTAGGCGCAAAATTAAATAAAAATTGATATTTTTATTCAATGCAAAAATCAAATTCTATTCAAAATACTCATCTCACATTGTCACCTTCCATCGAACATCAGAAGACGTTCGAAGGCAATTTTACAAATCACAACCCTCAAGAAAAGTGACATAACTCAAAAAATCGTTTATGTCATTTAAAAATATATTAAATGCACCCAATGCGAGCAAAAAAGTTACATCTCCATCTAGAAAATTATCTACTCGAGAGGTAGTTGTGACAATTTTATTCTAGTCAAGTTATCTCTTAAGTTGATTTTTCTCAAATACTGCAGTTTTAAGTTGTGTCACTTTTCTTGACTTTATGGAATTTGAGAAAAAAAACCTCTGTGTTGAATGAACATACGCTAAATTAAAAAGGCTTTAGAAAAGTAAAGAACGGATACGCTGTATTCGTAACCAAAATTTCTGTTAGGCATGTATTGAACTTTACAGTGAAGACGTGTCACCCACTACGCTGGAAAGTGCGCAGCGTAAAGTTCAAACAAAGAGCAAAATATATGCATTGCAGCTGACGGACAGAAGTTTCAACATCGAAGTAAAGGTTTTTTGATTTGTTTACAGTGTAGAAAACTGCAAGCAAACAGATGCACATTTAAACATCTTGTTTTTAACGTCTGCACGGTATGTTTCCGTACTAAATCATTTACGCTGTACAGCTTTGTAATTTACTTTTTCTCTCGTATCTTGTACTGTTTTCGACATAGAAAAGCTAACTTCGGTCTGCTCCTACCAGGTGGTGGCGTATAAGCGGTTGCATCTCGTAGCGCATGGCCACTTTAAGATACTACTTTTACCAGTGTAGATGTATGCGTTCAGCAGTTAGAGTGAGAACGGACTTTTGTGAGTATCCTGTAATTTGTTTATATTTTAATGAAATCATAACGAAGCTTATTTCAGGCCAAGATCTTTACGACAACAACAAAAAAAAAGTATTAAAATTAAAGTATCTCTTACGAAGTTATATTATAAGCTAATAAATTTCAACAACAACAATAAGAAACATGGTTTGTATTGAGAACCTCTTCCGTCATGAAGTCGGTTTAAAACGTGTATGCGTTAATCGATGTGACCGCTTACAATAACCATACTTTGAATTTTACATAGCATAAATGTCACCCGCTACGCTACAACGTATGCAATGACGTTCAGGTGTGCTCAAAATAGGAAATTCTGAACAAACAAATGCACGTTTTAAGCATTCTATTTTTAGCATTAATATTTACAAACTGTCTTTTTCTACTAAATCGACGATGCTCTGCAATTTTAAAATTCACTTTTTTCTCTTATCTTGAACCATTTCCGATATAGGAACGCTAACTCCACTGTTTTCACCTAGGTGGCGCTGTAGGCGGTTGAATCGCGTAGCGCATGGCCACTTTACTATACTTACATATCACTTTTATTATTACAGCTACAGACGTTCAGCAGTTAAAAGAGTCGGGACTGACTTTTTGGGACCCCTGTATTTTCTTTTGATAAAAAAATATTACAATTGGACCTATTTCAGACCAAGCCTTTTATAACAAAACAAAAAGTATCAAAATCGGATCATCTGTTCAGAAGTTATGAGCTAACAAACCGAAAAAAAAAAAAAAAGAAAAAAAAAAGACGTACGCTTTGAATTGAGAACCTCCTCTATTTTGAAGTCGATTAAAAACAGAGTAAATCACTGTTTTCAATTTCGTAAGTAAATTTTATGTTAAAAAGATTTTCGCTTCCCATCTTTCAATGTTCAAAAAGTAATTTTTCTTATCCCTTCTTTCTGCCTTACCATTTTCTCGTATCTCTCCTTTACTTTTTCCTTCATTAATATAATTCAGTAGATATTTCAGAGTAGTTGTTTCAGAGTGGAAAAAAGAATTAATGAAATACTTTTCAGTAAAGATCAATAGTCCACTAATTTCACAAAACCTAACATTTCTATTCAAGTCGTGCTGTAGTTGTGCTTGCTGCACAGTAATGCTAGTGATGGTCAAAATAGCCTGTTTATGACCCACTTAGCTCAAAATCATTCAATACTTCCATTCAAAAAGTATTTCTATATCCGACTTTTGTTGGATTGAGACATTTTAAGGGGTCTAGAGTAAGATTTGTTCATTTTTAGACAATGGTTTTTGTCGGTCTCTGTGTGTAAATTTTATGGCAATTCTAGTTCAAGTATTAATGCACAGAATTTCATATAAATTTATGTTTTATTTCACCTTGATATATATTAGTGCCTATCATATTTTTTTGCGAATCGACTATTACTGTTGTTTCTTGCTGTATTTATTCCCTTTCAATAGAAGGCTATATCTCAGGTTTTATTTTATATATTGCACAAAATTTGATGATGTCGAAGGACGTTATAATACATATACTGATTTAAATTGAATGCATATCGTCTGAAAGGTAGCGTTTCTATTTTGCAGTTTCACACTTAAATGGGAAGGCCATATCTCAGCTTTTATTCTGTACAATTTTTCAAAACTTTATGTGTAAGCGAGTCATTATGAAGCTCTGTGCTATTTCCATTTAAGTACATATCAGATGATAGGTGGAGCTAGTATTCGGGAATTTTCTTCCTGAATGAGAAGCATATCTCTCAGGTTTACATTTCTGCGATTACTAATATGAAAACAAAGGCTGAATTAGTTTTGGTGTATACTGCTCAATAGGTGGCAGTGTTATTGATCATCTTCCGTATGGGTACATCTCAATATTTATTGTTAAATATTGTACAAGACTGCATGTGCAAAATATTTATTAAGAGAAGATATGATTAAAATTTTGTGCATTTTAACTAGTATGTGTCGTTGTTATGTAAAATGATATAGAAGAAAGTTTTGTCATAGCCGCAATAGAATAGATTTAACCTTTAACTATGTGAAAATTTTTAATAATTTCTTTAAATAAAAAATTACAATTTACCTAAAAAATATTTTTGGTAATTAATAAAAAGAAAATATATTATAAGTTTTGAGAATTCCACTTGAGGCAATCGTTTATACAATTCTTTGGGAAACATAATCCTTTATGTTGTAAAAACTGCATTCGTATAAAATTACGTATTACATTGAATAATACATTTTTAGACTTATTCGGCTAATAAATTACTTCGCATACATATACCTTCTCAAGACGCGTCGAACCAAATGTACTTTTCCTAAAAGAAAAAAATATATATATATATACATATATATATATATGAAAAATAAAATAATCCCCTTATTATTACTTTAACAAGCAATGAGAAACAAAGTATATTTCCTGAAAAGAGTCTGGTTTTGATTTAAGGGGGGAAAAAGGGAAAGGTTATTTCAAATAGAATTCTTTAATGACGATAATACATAGATTGTTATTAATCCTAGTTTTCTCAATTGAAAATTGAAATATTTTCTGTAATAAACTTTCTCCCAGAAACTGCAAAAAAATTTAATTACTTACAAAGATAACGCTCATTATTACTTTAAATTAATGTCAAGACGTTGCTTTTTAAAAGAGGCATACAACTTTTATTCAGTTTTATATGTAGAGAAAATAATTTCATTCATAAATATATTCAACTACTGGTCTTCAATGAATTTTCATGTTTTGCGATGTCTTGAACATAATTCGAACATTGTGATATTAAAGCATCACATATATATACAATGTTGGTTTAAAATAAATTAATAAATTAATAATAGTGCAAAAAATAGTAATCTAAAATTATAACGTTAGAATGTTGGTTAATTTGTAATCAGGCATGATAAATTTTATATTCAAAATTTGGAAACAATGCAGCAAATCATTTATTAATTATTTAAAAAATGAATTGCACCTAAAGTTATTTTTTATAAAATGCAGAATTTCCTCAATAGTTGGATAGTAAGTTTTCATTATGTACAGTCGGTAACAAAAATATCCAGCAAAAATTCATATGTAACACCAGCAAAAATTCAAATGTAAAAAAAGTAGAGTTAATACTATTTTGTTAAATAAATCCTTGTCGAATCATGTTCTTAGTCAGTCTAAGAACATGATTCGACAAGGATTTATTTAACAAAACAGTATTAACTCTACTTTTTTTTTATATATAGGATTTTTTGTTAATGTTCGGACAGTTCTGTTACCGACTGTACCTATTTTCATTAAATAAAGCTGGAATTATATAAAATAGAAGTATTTATCCCTAGAGAGCCTGTGCAAATCTACAAATCATCCAAATCTCCTTTCCAGGCTTCCAAGTTAAAAATTTGCTTTTAAGAAATCATTAAATCCATCACGACGAACATGTGCAAAGCATTCTGCATCGAATAAAAAGTAAACATCATAAGAGAAATACAAAATGCAAGTAGCGAAGCTGACATTTACCAAGGAAAAGAAAAAAAAGTTTTATCGAAAACTACAGTTGGAATGACATGGAAAAACAGAGAAAACATATTTCCTGATTTAGAGAAAAGTTTGGATTCTCCCCGAAAATTGAGAAAAGCTGTACGTCAAGAAGTGGAAGAGGCTTTGTTCAAATGGTTCAGCATTCAAAAAAGTCGAAATGTACCAATTTCTGAGCAAGTGCTTCAGTCAAAAGCTGATGAATTTTGCAGTAAATCTGGAATTCTCGTTTCGTATTCTTATGGATAATTAAAAAAAATTCAAAATCAAAATAATATATATTTTTAGGAATAATCGTCGGAGAATCGGAAAGTTTTTCAACATCACTACGATTCGTAAAAAGAAAACATTTGAAATGGCATCTTTATTAAATATAACGAGAATAATTATGTTTATGTTCTATGTGTTAAATAAATGATTATGTACTATTATGTTCTATGCTTATGTTTATGTTCTTGTGGATGATTAAAGGAATTCAAAATCAGAACGTTTGCAATGGCATCTTTATTAAATATAACGAGAATGATTATGTTTATGTTATGTGAATGATTATGTTTATGTTATGTGAATGATTATGTTTATGTTCTATTATGTTCTTTGCTCATATTTATGTTTATGTTCTTATGGATGATTAAAAAAATTCAAAATCAGAATAATGCATATTTTTAGGCATAATCGTCGAAGAATTGGAAAGTGTTTCAACATCTGACTACGATGCGTGAAAAGAAATCGTTTGCAATGGCATCTTTATTAAATAAAACGAGAATGACATATCGAATGCTGATGAAACTGCACTGTTTTATAAGATGACATAAAACCAGACATTAAAATTTAATGGAGAGGAATGTAATGGCGGGAAATTGTCGAAAGATAGAATCACATTTCTTGTGTGGTGCAAATATGAGTATAATTCAATATCGTAAACTTATAGTTATTGGAAAATATAAACTCCCCAGATACTTTAAAAATATCAAACGGCTTCCTGTTTTTTTCTGAAGTCTATTGTAAAACATAGATGACTAATGAACTTTTTGAAAAAAAAAAAAAAAAATGAAAGTGGTATCGTGAACTGTCAGCTAAAAAATGGAAAATTCTGCTTGACAATTATAGAATACACAACAGCGATAAGCATTTTCAGTCGATTAGAATTGTACTCTTTGCACGGATTTAGCTTTGTAATACAGCCTAAAGACCAGGACGTCATAAGAAGCCTTAAATGTTATTACAGGAAGCAGCTCATTTTATGAATTTTAGAGGGATATGATAAAAAATGTAAAATGCGAAGTTTCTCTTTTTGATGCCCTTTTAAAGATCGAAAAAGATTGATGGTTTGTAACGGATTCTACAATCAGAAAATGTTTTCAACATGTTGTACTAGCAAAGAATGCTTAAGTTACATCGAATGTTGAAGAAGCAACGAATGTTGAAGAAGTACGTGAAGATTTACCTATCGCGATATGGATAGAAAAGGGCAAGATTTAATCATTCTCAGGGTTGACATTCAATTATTCAAAGTGTATGATTATAAGATCATTATATGTGAAGTTGAAGAGATTGTGAGAGAAATTAAAACAGTAATCTTTCTGAAATTGAAGTTTCTGCATTTGATGCAGATGAAGAGGAGAAAATATAAGATGAAATCCCCACTATCTCAAATGCTACAACAATTAATAAGATTTAATCTACACAAACAATGTAAGAAAGATTGTTAGGGGTCATTTAATGTATTGGACAAAGAAAATAATAAAATGTTTTTGAAATCGGCATCACGTCCACAGAAGTGTGCCGATTATTTTTGTATTAAAACAGTGAGCAACATTTAAAAGTAAATTAAATTTATTTCCATTTGTCTTCATTTTTAGTTTATTTAATTAGTATTGTATCAGTTTAAAGTAAGCTATTTTAGCCAATTTAATTTGTTAATGATACTTTCAATAGATTATATCATTTTTTCCTTTTAATATATCATTATTGAATACACATAGCAAGTAATAAGTTATACATTTTGCGAATTCTATCATTTTTCTTAACGATTTCGATATAGCGAACAAATTCATTGATTCCTTGAAGTTCGTTATAACAGGTTTGACTACACATACAGATAATGAAAAGGAATCTCATAATCGTATACAATAGATACAACACACTTCAAGCATCACATTTTATAAGGTGAGTACAAGCATTCTTTCTTTCTTTCTCTTTCTCTTTCTCTTTCCTTTTTTTCTTTTTAGCTTGTCACTGATTTACTTTTCGTCTTTGGAACAAAACTTTCGCTGAAATACATGAAGAATAATATGATAGTTACAAACCCAAAGTTTCAGAATAATTCGTCAAATACCTTTATTTGACGAATGATATATAGCTGATATTTAGATGGTATTTGACAAATCATCTAAAATTGAAAGTATTCGATTTTTTTAAGACTTTAAAATGTTTATCTTTCGGTAAAATATGAACAAAAAACATTAAATTTAAAATGTAATATATTGATTATCTTACTTTATTGATTATTAATACAAAATAAATCGATTGAAACTTACATATTTCATAAAATTATCTCTTATTATAATTTTTCTATGCATCTCTGAAAGTTTTATTTTTGCTTTATGGAGTTAAAAAAGTGTAATAAATTTATTCATAAGATTACTCACTATGTATATATGCATGTGCGTGTGTGCAGAAGTATATTTTAAAATTTATTTTTAAACATAAATAACATTTTAAAATTTATATATATATATATATATATATATATATATATATATATATAACATTTTAATATTAATATATATATATATTGTATTAAAAAAACAAAAAAAACAAATTCCTAGAAATCGTCTTTTTATCGTCAGTAAGTTCAATGTTTATGTTTGCAGGCCCTAAGGCTTAAACAAGATAAATAGGAACAATTGAATAGAATATGAAAAACTTCGGAGTGAATAATTTAGGAATAACTTTCATTCCTCAAGGGCTTGTAATGTTGTTTCCAAGCTACTTAAATATGTGGCTATTTCGAGGTATTGAATGCTTTTCAAAACTCGATCTCTCTATCACTCTCTCTTTATTTATTTACGTATAAAACGAAACACCCATCAATTCAAAAGATTATGGATAAAAAGATACTGATTATTAAAAAATAGTATTTGTATAAGCATTTTATGATGAATACTTCTTTTTTAATTTGAATAAAAAATTGTATGGTTTAGAATTAAGTGAAGGACATTATTATTTCCACGAATTATTCATTTTGATTTAGAAACAAAGTAACTTTGACTACTTAACTAATAATAAGTTTTTAAGAAACATAATTTTAATGTAATTCTGTTAATATATCAGATGATTTTTTTAGAGGAATCTTTAAAATATTTACTTTATTTATTTAATTATTTTTCATCTCTTTTAATTTGGCGACCTTGATGCTTCAGAAATAGAGATTTCTTCTCTATCTTTCAAGAACAAAAAAAAAAAAAAAAAAAAAAAATCGGAGTTTTGCGTAGTAACAATCGTTAATATGTTTCAAAATTTAAATGTAATGCATTGAAAGTGATTTATATTTAAACTTCCCCTACATTAACGAATGGTTGTCAACATTAACGAATACCATTAGTTTAACATACTTTGCTTTATTTAATTGAAGAATTTTAATCTTAAAATAAAAAGAATGCACTGTTTAAAATGTGTAAATTCTAGCAACAATGAAACAGTATCTCACAGAAAATGTAGAGAAGATAGCCAACAGATTTTGCATGTAGCCTTTTCAAGAGGTGCGAACAACGAATTAATAAAATTGAAATTAAAATTGTCCTCTAGGTGGCACTTTACATGCAAAAACAACTAATTTATCAAATGAAATTATTCACGCTGTATAAAAGAGAAATCAATGAATATTCAAATTATTTATAATTTCTGTGTTGGTCTTTTTTTTTTTTTTTTTTTTAAGTTTTCTGCTTTTTTTAATTCAAAGAACCACTTAGTAAAAAATTTTAACCTTTTTTTCTTTATTTCCTTCAGTGAATCTTAGTTATAAAAAAAAAAAAAAAAAAAAAAAAAAAATGGTAAACCAATTTTGCTGCAAAATATAGTTAATAGAAAAATTTTAATAATATTCACGTTGAATTCACTATTAAAAAATCCCCTTTCAATTATTTAAGTTTCTGATATGTAACAAGGGAGTTTCTCGTAAATTTATGAAAAAAAGATCCCGTTGAAAAAAAAATAATTATTTTGTCTTTTAAAAACGAAAAACGAGATTTTCCTGTAAAATAATATAAAATTTTCCTTATTCTCTTCATCCTCTTTTTTTTCACTTCCACTTTTGCCCTTTTTTACGTATATGGTAAAGAAAGTATTGCTTTCGGGTCAAATTTTCGTAATTGAGTTTTTGTTATATGTACACGTTTAGGTGCCCTCTAAATCCAAAATTTGGTTTTTAGTGGTTGTTCTGAGTCTATCTCTCTGCGTGTGTGTCAATTGTCAGCATATTTGAAGAATGTCGGTTATTGTCGTAAAAGTGTAAGAAAAACTCAAATAATTGGTGTTTTAATATTTCGCTATTAAATAAAAAAGGAACTATAATGCAAATAAACTTTTTTAACCAAGAGAGACGATTTCCATCAATGTACGGGTGGCTAACGAGAATGCGCCACACCTAACTTTAAAACTGATTACTCATCACTTTCTAATCTCTTTCTGCCGCGCGCTGTGTAAAATGTAGATGTATCTTCACTGATAAAAATGTAATCGTAAAGACAGGAGCTCTGTTAAAACGCTCCGAAATATTAGTTATTATAAATGTTTTTCTATCGTAAATAATATGCCATATATAGCCAAGAAATAAAAAATTTTACATCAACTAGAAGCTCATCCATGGATGGATTTTAAATAATAATACTTAACATAATTAATAGATGTTGTCCATACACAGTTTTCTTTCAGATGCTGAATGCAGACGTCTAATTGAAGTCTTTTGGATACGCCATTATGAACTGGTGAGAAAGTGAGTACAAGTTCTTGCCTTCACTTATACAATAATTAACTTTTAAGTTATTCAGAAAGCTCTAATGAATAAAATAATATTAAATTAAAATATTATTTATAAACTGATTTGGAACTTTGCAGGCGCTATGCGCTATCTAGTCTATATTATTTGCTTATAAAGAATAGATGTATGAGACTGAGAGTCTCAGTTCCATTTAGTTTAAATAAATAGCCCTATAGGCAATTTGAACAAAAAAAAAGAGAGCTAAATTATATAAACAAAAATATATGATTATAAAAGAAGAAATGAAAAATAAATATATATATAATTGGTGTATTGAAATATTATAAAGGTATCATAAAATATATATAGAAATAACAAATAAAATAAACATACATATCTGTTTAACAGTCATCCATAATGATTAAATATATACATAAATATTTTTGAATATAAATAAATAAATTAAACTTCAGTTGTGAAAAGAAAAATAATACAAATAAAAGTAAAAATGACGTCATCTGTGAAAGACATAACATTAGTTGAAAAACTAAATGAACACAATTATGATTTATGGTGTTTTAAGATTGAAATGCTCCTCATAAAAGAGGATTTATATCACGTTATAACTGATCAACCCCCAAATCCTCTGACTGCTGAATGGCAGGCAAAAGATAAAAAGGCAAGGGCCTTAATAAATTTATCGATTGATGACAGTCAGATTATAAATGTGCGTCATTTGACCACCGCCAAAGCAACCTGGGAGAATCTCCAGAACATTCATCAAAGATCGAACCTAACAAATAAATTATTCTTGCTTAGGAAATTATACTCAGCTAAATTAGCTGAGAATGGGAACCTCATTGATCATATTACAAATATCTATCAAATAAGAGATAAATTGATAGCAATAGGTGAAGAAATACACGATCATCATTTGGCGGCACTTATGTTGTGTTCTCTCCCCCCCTCATATGACACATTTATAACTGCTATTGAGAGCAGAAATGAACAGGAATTGACAGCCGAATTTATACGAAATAAATTAACAGATGAATATATTAAAAGATCACAAAACAAAAACACTCAGGGAGAAAACGCATACAAAATGCAGGTTAAAAACAAAACACAGACAGGCAAATATTGCACTTACTGCAAAAAATCCTCACATACCCGTAATGAGTGTTGGCACTTAAAAACCAGAGGTGGTAATCCACACCGCAGTAACAATAATTTCAATAACAGTAGTGGGAACGGTACTAAATATAGAGGTAAACAAAAAACACAGTTAATTAAAGAGACGGAAAACAAACTGAAAAATTTAACTTTTATTATAGACAAAACCGAAAATGATAGTTTCGTTGTCGATAGTGGAAGTAGTGCGCATGTCTGCAACGATTTAAGTAAATTTACATGTTTAAGAAGCGACGAAAAGGTAAATGTTATGTTAGCAAACGGACAGACCGTAGTTTCTCAGGGACATGGGGACATAAATATAGATGTAGTTAACTCCGATAGAGAAACGAACAGTATCACATTAAAGGACGTATTATATATACCTGATATGGCTACTAATTTGATCTCCATAAAGAAAGCAACTGAGAATGGCTGCGTTGCCATATTCAAAGACAAAAAATGTCAGATTAAATACAACAACAAAACATACATTGAGGCTAACTTAACCGATAATTTATATGAGATAAAAACACATAAAAATTTATCGGAAAGTATAAACATTGCAGAAACATGCAATGACAAAAATTGTATTACAATATGGCATCAGCGGTTAGGTCACAAAAATTATCAACAGATCAGGGAGCTCACCGAGAAGAACATGGCGACAGGAATAAATTTAAATAAGTGTAAACATAATGAGGAATGCGAGATATGTATAATCTCAAAACTAGATGATGACTCATATCCAAAAAAGGCTAATTACCGAGCGAACAGACCCCTAGATCTAGTCCATTCGGATATATGCGGACCTTTTCAAACGTCGACCGTAGGTGGTAAAAATTACTTCTTAACGTTTATCGACGATTTCAGTCGATATACGTTTACTTATCTATTGAAGTATAAAAGTGAAGCATTCGAAAAATTTAAAGAATATCATGCGTTAACTGCGAATAGGTTTGGAAGGAAAATAAAAATACTCCGCACTGACAATGGTGGGGAATATACAAGTAAAGAATTCGAAGAATTTCTCACCAATGAGGGAATAGAACATCAACTTATTGTACCTCACTGTTCACCTCAAAATGCTGTTGCAGAAAGAAAAAACAGAACCTTAGTTGAAATGACTAGGTGTTTACTAAAACAAAGCGGATTACCAAATAAATTCTGGGGCGAAGCAGTCATGACTGCAACTTATCTGCAAAACAGATTACCCACGAGAGCTTGCGACGTAACACCGTATGAAAGATGGACAGGAAACAAACCAGATCTTTCAAATATTAAAACTTTTGGTTGTAAAGCATACACATATACTCATAATATAAATAGAAGGAAACTAGACAGCAAGGCTAAATTGGGTACATTTGTGGGATATGACCTCAGAAGCAAGGGATATAGAATTTATATAGATGATAATGTAAAAATATGTAGAACGGTCAAATTCATCGAAACAGATCAAATGCGCGAGATAAGCAAAAGCAATGACGATGATCAGTTACTAATGAATGAAAATGAAAATGAAGCCGGTACTGGTGAAATAAATAGTAAATCATCCTTTCCGGTAGTTTTAACTGAACAGAATCAGGAACCAAATTCACAGAATGAGGAAATTTCAGATCAAAATATTCCCAGAAGATCAGAAAGAGCCAACAAAGGCGTTCCACCTGATAGATTCGCTTTATTAACAGATACCTTGAAAGTAGTCGAACCTAAGACCTTTCGTGAAATATTAGAGTTACAAAACCCTGTAGAAAAAGAAAATTGGCTAAAAGCAGCCAAAGATGAGATTAATTCACTCAAAGAGAATAATACATGGACATTAGTAGACCCTCCACCCAACGCACATATAGTAGGTTCTAAATGGGCGTTCAAAGCCAAATACAATCATATGGGAGAAATTCAAAAATATAAAGCGAGGTTAGTGGCGAAGGGATTTAGCCAAAAATACGGAGTGGATTACGATGAGACATTTGCCCCGGTGGCGTCTCACACAACTATCAGATCATTTTTAGTCATGGCTCTATACAATAATCTAGAATTAAATCATTTAGATGTAAAAACCGCGTTTTTGCATGGGGAATTGGAGGAAACAATTTACATGTCACAACCAGAAGGATTTATAAATCCCGGGGATGAGAAAAAGGTCTGTAGATTAAAAAAGGCAATCTATGGTCTCAAGCAGGCAGCCAGAGCCTGGAACTTGAAAATAAATGAGACATTAATTAATCTAAATTTTACACAAAGTCAAGCTGATAAATGTCTATATAAAAGAAATATTAACGGTAGAAAAGTCTACGTGCTAGTGTACGTAGATGATATTTTAATCGCTGGAACTAAGAACAACATAAAAGAAATTACTGAAAAACTCAGCCGCGAATATAAAATTACTAACCTAGGGAATGTAGTTAATTATTTAGGCATAAACATTACTAGACCGGATAACAATACATTGTTATTAGATCAAACCAACAAGATTAAACAATTAATAGACAAGTTTAACTTAACAGATTCAAAACCTACTAATATCCCAATGGATACAAATTATTTAAAAAATAATAATAACGATAATTTTTTGCCAAACAATACAGACTATAGAAAAGCAGTAGGGGCATTATTGTACATTTCCACAACATGTAGACCAGATATAAGTGCGGCTGTCAACTTTCTGTCCCGACACAATGAAAATCCCAGGAAATGCGACTGGGAAGCTGTTAAAAAAGTCATGAAATATCTTAAATGTACGATAAATTTAAAATTAGCGTATAATAAAACCACAGCTCCAGTTTTAACAGTATATGCAGACTCAGACTATGCAAATGATCCAAGTGACAGAAAATCTGTCACAGGTAATATTTTCTTCATTGGAGAGAACCCAATATACTGGGTGTCCAAAAAACAAGGCAATATTACATTATCTACAGCTGAGGCAGAATACGTTTCTGCCAGCAATGCAGCTCAAGAAACTGTGTGGTTGTTGCAACTGTTAAAAGACTTAGACATGAAACAAGAAAAGCCTATTATAATTTTCGAAGACAATCAGGCATGCATTAAACAAATCGAAAATAATAAATACCAATCAAGAACCAAACACGTAGACTTGAAATACCATTATATAAGAGAACTGTATGAAAATAAGATAATAAAATTGCAATATGTCGATAGCAACAACATAACTGCCGACATCATGACGAAACCATTACCAAAGACAAGTCTACTTAAACTTAGAAAGAATTTGAACTTACTGGATTACAGCGAAATATAAAACAAGTAGGGGTGTCGTAAAAGTGTAAGAAAAACTCAAATAATTGGTGTTTTAATATTTCGCTATTAAATAAAAAAGGAACTATAATGCAAATAAACTTTTTTAACCAAGAGAGACGATTTCCATCAATGTACGGGTGGCTAACGAGAATGCGCCACACCTAACTTTAAAACTGATTACTCATCACTTTCTAATCTCTTTCTGCCGCGCGCTGTGTAAAATGTAGATGTATCTTCACTGATAAAAATGTAATCGTAAAGACAGGAGCTCTGTTAAAACGCTCCGAAATATTAGTTATTATAAATGTTTTTCTATCGTAAATAATATGCCATATATAGCCAAGAAATAAAAATTTTTACATCAACTAGAAGCTCATCCATGGATGGATTTTAAATAATAATACTTAACATAATTAATAGATGTTGTCCATACACAGTTTTCTTTCAGATGCTGAATGCAGACGTCTAATTGAAGTCTTTTGGATACGCCATTATGAACTGGTGAGAAAGTGAGTACAAGTTCTTGCCTTCACTTATACAATAATTAACTTTTAAGTTATTCAGAAAGCTCTAATGAATAAAATAATATTAAATTAAAATATTATTTATAAACTGATTTGGAACTTTGCAGGCGCTATGCGCTATCTAGTCTATATTATTTGCTTATAAAGAATAGTTATCATCAAAAACAAATAGCTGTAGGAAGTCCAAAATCTGTATTCTAAATCTGTATTATACAGTAATGTTAAATTAAACTTTTCTTTGAGTTCAAGTAAATAATTCGAGTACAGAGATATCCAAGAGAATTAAAATACGTCCATGGTCATTACTTTTATAGATATCATTTAGGCTACAATAAAGAAAATGAAATGAAAATTTTATTTTGTTTTCTATGCATAATAGCATGTTTCATGTATGAAAATGGTATGAAAATCATTCATTGTCCGTTTACATGGTTAACCAAAAAGAACTTGAACATAGTGCGGCTGTAGGTACATCAAAAGTGCTGGAAGTGCATTTCGGGTTTTGTTCTATATAATTAATATAGAATTATATTTAATTACACAATTTTCGTCTACATAAATATAATTTATAGGAAGCATACAAGGTTACCAATACTTAAGCGAAAACTTTCTTTTTTATTGAATGTAACCATGTCCACGTAATTTCTGTCCATGAAAGCTGTTCATGAATAAAAATGAATTCCTCAAAGCCATATGGCAAATAACGTGTTTCTTAAATTAAATTTTCGGTTATATATATATATATATATATATATATATATATATATATATATATAATTACGCGTTTTGTGGTTCTCCAAATACTAATTTCCCATTTTAGATGTTTGATCTGTCATCAACATAAATTAAAAACAAATACTTACAGGCATTTCAAATGTTGCACTGTAAATAGAAGCGTCTTAAATTCAGACAGAAATTTGTCTGAAATGTCAATTCAGGCACATAAATGTCTGAAACACTTACGCATGCAAAATTTCAGACGCATGTGCTGTCTTAAATTAAGACACGTAAGTGTCTTTTTTATAAATGAGCTGAGATAAGTGTCTGAATAAGGTTGATATGTCTGAAATTAAGACATATAACATTTTAGACACATAAAATTTCAGACATTTTACAATTTAGGCACTTAAAAATTCGGACATTGCAAATTTCAGACACTTAGAAATTCAGACAATTTTATAACATAAAAAATTTTCCATATGAAATCTACTTTACGCGGCATGAATATCCTGCTTTAATATTTTTTTAACAAATAATTTCATATTATTTTCTATAATATAAGTAGTTAACTTATTTAAAATACTTAGACGCGAAACTTATTCGGTTAAAAGTTAAAAAACAAAGTTAATTTTTATTTAAAATTCTCACATGTAATAAAACAAAAAAATATATATTAAGATAAACGAAGCATGTATCTTGTAGCTAAGAAGCAAATTCGTAACTAAACATTCTTAAACAATTTGTGTAAAATTGATTTTTTTTTTTTCGCATTTTAATTATTTTTTGTTCCCTACACTTCAAAATGTAAAAGAACAATTTTTTTTGGTTTCATGTACATAATTTGTTTTCTTGCAAATACCACTTTAAAAAAAATCGTTTAAAATCCATAGTCTAGTATTTTTTCATATTTATTACGCATTTTTCAAAAAATCTCTAAACCTCTACACATGAAATTTAAGATAATAATATGTATTAATCTTTAGCTCTTATGGACAGTTTTATTGCAAAGACGTATAACTTCGATTTGTTTTACGGATACTAAAATATATTTCCTTATACAAACAACGTCCAGTATATGAATACTGATGGCTTGATTGAGAAGACGCTCGACTGTGAATCCATCGATTGTCGTCTCCCGGAGAGGGCAACGGTAATTGTTTTTGTAAAAATTATTAATACTATTTTTTTTTTTTTTTTATGCTCTAAGTTATTCTGAAATCTTTCTCACAGGTAAACAGTATAACACTCATCTTTTCATGTATTTATTTATGAAAAATATTCACTGTAGACAGGATCAAAGATGGCGGAATTTCAGACACTTCATGTGTGAAACGATATGCCTTTTAAGACACATTTTAGCATCTTAAAATTGAACACCCATTTTAGACACAATTGTGTCGGAATTTCAGACACTTGTATTTACAGTGTGTATTTTGTTGTTCATATGAGGTTACAAATTGAGGACTTTGAATAAGATTGATAAGTTTAAATTGGTGTCGGTAAATATTCTGAATAGTTTGGAGTAAACTTTTATATTTAATAACAACCTTGAATTCCATGTAAATGTAGGTACTATATTCAAATGTTGGGATGATGAATAGCTGTCCTCACGCAGAATCATTTGTGAAATAAAACGATTCTTAAACCTACTTTGAATTCATTTTAATGTAGATTTATATACAGTACTTGTTATCCTACCTTTTTTATGCAATCTTTTATATACATATATATATATATATATAATATAATTGGAGACATCGTAAAAAATTTCAACACTAGATTACAGTCAGTGACCAACAATAAATGATTTAATCACTGACCATAAAAATAAACTTATGCCCGTAAAGCTGTCATGACAATTTTTCTAGAAGAAAAGAAATAATCTTCAATCTTTAATAAATGATCAACGTTGGGAATTTTTCAGCAGCTTGTTACAAATACGGGTAGTGGATATTTTTATCGAAGGAGGGAGCTGGGCACATAATTTTAAGGTTGACTTTCTGAATTTTATTCAAATTATTCAGAATGTAAATGAAAGTCGCGTGAGTGCCACACTATATTATTTTTACGGTGCGCATGTGTTGTGTGAAAAGAGTATAAGGCTGAGAGGAAATATATAATTCAAATAATGTTTCTATTCTTAATGAAGGCGAATTTTTTATTTACATTATTGTGCGTTTTCAGGTTTCCTGAATACTAAAATCGAGTTTTTAACGCTTGCTCTGTGCTTATGTCTATAATTATTTATGCTGAAAACTAGAAATTTCATAATTTTTTATTTCAGGCCACTTTACAATGATATTTTAAGCAAGCTGTCGATCTTCTAACGTCCAATTCATGTTAGGTAATAATTAGTTATTTATTTATTACATAAATTATGAAAAAGCTTTTTCAAAAAAATCTCGAATTTTTAATTGATTTTGAGAAAAATAGAATTTGACTAAAAATTTCGATTATGGGTTCATGGCAAGGTTGTTAACTTGTCGGGACGTTTTTATTTAATAATTACCACCAGTTTTTAGAAATTACTTTTCAAGTATATAAGGTAATCGATTAGACAAACAAACAGTTCGAAAACTATTACAATTAAACAGTACCGATGTACAATGAACATAAGTTCCTACAAGATGTAAAAAAAAAAAAAAAAAAAAAAAGGATCAAATGTAAAAAAAAAAAAAAAAAAAAAAAAAAAACTACGCATAATAGAATGCAAATTTAGTGCTATTTTCACACTGTACAGATTACAAGCTAACGTCCTTCCAACTGAAAATTGAAAATTAAAATAATAATAACAATACAATTTCGTTAAATTTAATACCAGGGTTTTTTTTTATAAAGATAGCTTAACCACTTGTTTTTCTTAATAACCGTTTTTAATACATTTAAGCCCATGCAAATGCGCATTTAAATGTTTTAACTTATTTTTCATTAAATTGCTAAATAAGAAAGCAAAGTAATATTCCATTTACAATATCTTCAAAGCTGATTAAATTTAGAGAATTATTCTTAAGTCTTCAATTTTAGACTGTTTCGCTTAATATTGCACTTGACAAAAACGATTAAATCTCTTCTTGTAACTCGTAAACTTTCTAATCGAATATTTTCAAAACTAATGATAGGATGTCTATAGTGTTCACACAAAACATTAATAGTTTTGAAAGTTCTTCGTAAAAATATAAAATATATGTACATATTTTTCATTTTTTAACCTTTTACAGGCTAAATTTAGATCCGAGTATAATTTAAATTCATTTTTTGCATATTTTGCTTTCTAATGCTTTAGTTTAAAGAACTCTATCATTAAAATGTATATATATATATATGTATATATATATATATATATATATATATATATATATATATACGTGTATATAATTTTAATCATGTTCCCAATTGGGAACATTGGTCAATTCTGACTATACATTTACACTGGATTCAAAAATAGAATATAGTAATGAATAGACTTGGTAAAAGGCAAAGTAGCAAGAATTTATAATATATTTATTTTTAAATGTTAAAAATTGATATGATTAAAATAAAAATTTATAAATTTAAATGAAAGCATTTCCTCTAAATTAAACATGAATTAGTAAAATGTCAGTTTATACCTTTATTCCACGATATAATGGAAAGCATTTCAAATGCAACCTTTTTTTTTGCATTCATTGCATGCTAATCTAGTATTTTCAGTGCATTGTGCACATCTACCTTGCGCTATTTGTACAAGGAAATTGCCATCACTCTTTCTCTGTGATGAATAGCGGTGAATTTTGTGTCCTGCTTGAGGTCTATATTATCTTGGTGCAGATCTGAGGAGATCAATCATAACTTCTCGGTGAAACTCCAGATGAGTCAACCTGCTAATTATTCATGATCTGCAGAATACAAAAGACAGGAAGCAGATACAGTTATATTTAATACATTAACAAGTAGATTCTACCACCATTTCTTATTATGAAGTGTGGGACGGTATCTTCCTTGCATTCTATCCAGCAGATCAACTCCACCCATTCCAGCATGATATTTATGTATCAAATTTTGTTGTTGTGTGTCCACTTTCTTCTTATCCCTATGTGAATACCTTTTAGTTGACTGCATTGGAAGATGAGTTCAAGAATTTGAAGGAATAGTCACTACAGACTTGTCATTTTAATGGCATTAAAAGACCGATTCATCAGTTTGGCAATCAAAACTACATCATTTTAGCTTTTTCATCTCCTTCAATCAAATTTTCTCAAACAATTATAGTTTTTCTGTATTTTCCTATAAAAAGGGATTCCTTCTCTTTCAAATTTCTATGAGGACTTGCATTGCAGGAAATTCTATCGTTTTAGTATAATGGTGACATTCTAATGTGTCCCGATAGGGAACATGAAAGTTTAAGGAATTACACCAAGTGCATTTTCTTATTAATATTATTATATTTTAATTTAATTTAATAATGAGAACTATTTTAAGCATTCCAACCCACTTTTAGAAGTATTTGATTATTTTTCTACTTTATGTGATTTTTTAAATTTTGGTCCTTGGAAAATGGCAAAAAAGCCCATTTTTATGATTTTTAGTACATTTCTCCTTTTAGGATTGAAATGTTATTTCTACACTCCTTCTCATAATTATAAGGACACCCGTTTTTCTATATTAACTAAACACTGAACACTATTATTTAATTAAACATATTTTTAATTAATTTGAATTTCATTAATGGACTATATTTAAAAGTTTTATCGTTTTTCTATCTTAAAAAAACTTTAAATATGGTAAAAAGATGATTTTTCAGGTGTTCACAATAATAAGGACAGCTCGAATTTTAGTAATTTTTTTCAGTTATTCTTTAAATTAATATTTTATGGGGTCTCTTTTTAAGGTTAAACAGTCAGACATTCTCTCTGGTATATATATATATCTTCTTTTAATATTCAGTTTCAATACCATTTCATACAGCATAGATGATATTCTGAATACATTTAAACTATTTAAAATTGCTTTTCACTTGCATGAATTTTTCAAATATGATAAGTTAAGTTTTTTTTTTTTCAACTTTTAGGCCACGGGAAAGGCAATAATACAGAAGTTTTTTTCTTCAAACTATTTCCTATTGCTCTATAAGTGGAGCAAAAATGTAAGTCTTGTTGAAAAAAATATTATAACCCACAAAATCTAACAGAAATCTGACAATTCCACGTTTAAAATTTGCGGATATTCTCTTGATGTTCATAGTAATAGAAAAAATTACTAAAATCATTCTGCCTTCAGTAGAAGCAGCTCCCCAGAGCACCAGAGATCAACCTTTAAATTGCCCAATTCATATCTGCCTTTAAAAAATCTGCTCTGTCTTTCGCTATCTTCAGATCGTGCCAGTAACTGTTAAAACCATTTGGTTAATCTATAATAATAAAAAGAAAGGTTTGTCTGTCTGTCTGTCTGTCTGTTCTTTTATACGTTCAGCCCCTACTGAACGCAGAAGTACAAGAATTGACATACTGATGCACTGGAGCCTTTCCGAGTTCCTCCTCGAAACAGAATTTAAAAATTTTTATTAGTTGTGGAGATATTAATTAAAATGTCCACTCATGTCTAATCTAAAAGCGATCTCAATGACTGATAATTTACCGCCATTGCATAAAAAAAGATATTTTAACAGAGTTAAAATTAGAAAAAGTGGAAAATAAATTAGAAATATTTGTCCGATCGTTACGATTTCGGTACCAAATGAAAGGGAAATTTTTTTCTGAATTTAAGTGTGCAAGCGGCTTATCGGTACAACAATTAGATTTTAAAAAATTAACTAAAGTGTGAATTTTTTGTGGCAACATCAGTTCAACATCATTTCATCATCACCGTCTGCCATGAAAAAGGAAATGATAGTAACCGATCAAGATGTCACAAGTTTTACAGTGGGGATAAAAATTGCAATTTTCAATTTTTTTCAAATTTTCATTCACGTTACATTTGAAATAATATTCGACTTAGACAGCATATTATAAAGCTACTGTTCAATTTTCATGAAAATATTCGGATAAACAAAAAAATTAGATTAAATTTTGTTTTATATTTTGCAGTATATATTTTAAATTGAGATATGTCGTTGAAATTTCGTAATACTTGGTTTTAACGCCCGATAATTCTGAATATTTTTGAAAGTGTAGAATTATTAGGAAGGGCTTGAGGGGGAGGGGGGGGGGCGAAGGGAAAAAAAAGAGTTACAGCGTTTGAAATTGGTATTATTAGGTTCTAAAGAAAGATACATCGATTGCGAATATTTTCAAGTGTAAAATTATTAGAAGGGACGGAAAGGGGGGGGGGGAAGAGGCAAAAACGTAGAAAAGGAGCAGTTATTTCGGAGAAAACAACGGAAAACCCAGAACGCCTTTATTCTTTTATATTTTGCAGAGTTTCGAATTCTGATACTCCTTTCACATCTCATACTATTGATTTTTAACAGTATTTAGCCCGGAATTACGCAAGTTTCGGAGAAAACCACGAAAAAGTGAGACATAAGTCGTTTTATAATAGTGTTTATATCATTTTTGTATCTCAGCTTCTAATTAGCATAATTTCAAAAGTAATATGTCATTTTGAAACTTATTTGAATTGAATTTCAAGAGTACAAATTTCTGTCACCTCCCATTAACCGACTACCGTAAGTAGTGGAATTCGAGATTTCACGTGATTTACACGTTTTAAGGTGTGTCCTGATTAGGTTTTCTTTTGTATCTCAGCTACTAATTAAAATAATTTCACAAGTAATACATCATTAGAAAGCTTTTTTGATTTGGAATCGAACAGTAGTTTACAGAAATTTCTACCGCCAGATGGCGCTGTAATATTTCAAAATTTCAATATTTCAATTTTTAATTATGATTAAATTATTTTTAATACATCATTCGAAAGATATTTTAAAATACTTTTATATTATCGAAAGTGGGATTCGAGATTTCACCTGATTTACACGTTTTGAGGTCTCCTGAATCGGTTTTCTTTTGTATCTCAGCTACTAATTAATATAATTTCATAAGTAATGCATCATTTGAAAGCTTTGTTGATTTGGAATCGAACAGTAGATTACAGAAATTTCTACCGCCAGATGGCGTTGTAATATTTTAAAACTTTAATATTTCAAATTCTAATTATTATTAAATTATTTTTAATACATCATTCTAAAGATATTTTAAAGTTCTTTTATGTTATCGAAAGTGGAATTCGAGATTTTACCTGAATTACAATTTTAAGGTGTTCTGATTAGGTTTTCTTTTGCATCTCAGATAATTGAGTTAGACCGTTCAAAATTGGTATATGTAGGTTAATTAGGAGGGGCTGGAAGAGTGGGGAAGGAATAGGCGCACGCAGCGAGCACGAGACTGCGCTGCCGAAGGCAGTGGGGACCCGGTGCGACTTTTCACCTGATGAGAAATGATTTTTTAAATTTTCTTTTCTTAAGAATAAAAGTTTGATTTCAGAATATGTGCGCGCACCGCACGCTATCTTAACACGTGCGCGCGCAGCGCGCATGCGTTTGGGATCCGGTGCGAGTTTTTACCCGATGATATATTTTTTTTTTTTTTTAATTTCTTTTTCTTAATAATAAAAGTTTGAGTTGAGAAGGAATTTTCGTGCACAGCGCACGTATATCCTCACACGTGCGCGCGCATGGATCTGCGCTGCCTAAGGCTGTGGGGTCACGGTGTGAGTTTTTACACGATGCTAAATGATATATTTTTTTAATTCCTTTTCTTAAGAATGAAAGCTTATGAGTAATAACATGGAATTTTGAGAAGTCATAAGGATGGTGCAGGGATACGCGCGCTCAGCTCACGGGTCTACGCTGCCGAAGGCAGTGGGGACCCGGTGCGACATTTTTCCCGATCAGATTTTTTTTTCTCTTTTTAACAGCATGATAAAAAATTAATGCAATTTTGAGAATTCATTAATTTTTGTGATTCCTTTAAAAATAGTGATCGGCGAAGCGGGCGTAGCCTGCTAGTCAAGAATAAAATAATTTTCATCCGAAAATGCAACATTTTACCTTTTAATATTGTCTTTATTCAACTTTAACACAGATGTTCTTTCCCCCATTAAATGCTGATTGATTATTACAGGTTTTTTATTCATTTTAACATATTATTAATTATTTTAAACATGCATAAATGTGGACCCTAACCTTTTGTTAAAAATTACGAGCAAATTCAGCAGCAGTCATTATGAGTAGAACAGTAAGAAGAATTATGAGTCTTCGATCTCTGTAAAACAACTCTAATTTTGCCTCAGATCTCTCTTCTATCGAACCAGCAGTTCAACGTTTGATCACATTTCCTTCCGCAATTTTAAACCTTCGAATTTCATTAGAAATTCGGCGGATTGAAATTATCCTTCCACTTAAAAAACACATTTATCATACTTCACTACTTGAACGTTCTTTTTTTCGAGAAATTATCAGTAATGTCCGTCCATGAAAAATTGAAGGCTTATATATGAATTAATCTAGCCCAGTAGTTAACATATCCGCATGTCAACTGTAATTTATCCGCTAGTAAGTTAAATAAAACGAAAAAATCTGGATTGTCCCTATAATTATGAACATCTAAAAACGTGGAGAAAAAAAGATTTTGTATTATTTTTTATTAATTTTGTTTCATATTAAAAAAATTATAGCAGTTTTGGTTTTTAGAATACTAGATATATTAAGTGCACTTAGTATAATCTTGTTCACATTATTTTTACATTAGTTATTTCAAAATATAAAGTGTCCTTATAAATATGAGAAGGAGTGTATTTTAAAAAATCAAGTCATCATTCTATTATATCTGACAATTTTTTCAAGACAGTATTCACTAAATTTAATTTTTAAATGAATTTTAAATTATATATTCCCAAATGGGAACATTGGCCTGCAAAACGTTTTAATTCAGAAGTTTTTATTTATTAAAAATTAAACGGCGGACACATTACCTGTATCTCGCTATCGGAAACTCCTTCCCACTAGTTGTACCATTGACTACAGATTAGAATAGATCACGAACTAGTAACCTATTTGTTCCCGAACATCATATCCCCAACAATCCGCCAATTCATTCGCCAAACCGACATTCCACTTCCAGCAAGGCAGATTTTCTTCACCTTCCCTTGTCATATAATTTCTGTGTTGTGTGCTCTTCAATTTGATAGTGACACGTTTAAAGAGTTTTTTTCAGCGTTTTATGTTATCTTCATATTGTAATTGTCTTTTTTTTATTCTGGAAAAATGGTAATAACATGTGTTATTTACGACTGCAATAAACTGCAATGGATACCAAAGAACGAGTTGCCAAGAAAGTGACTATCGCTAAAAGAAGGTGCCCATTCTCCCAAAAACCGTAGTCATGTTCGCGAATTTTTCTTCCACAGCCAATGTATGTAATCTGTCCTCTAGTTTCTATCAGTACTCAGTGAGCTGTACAATTAGTGGGGATTTTTAGGAAGATCCCGACAAGAGTTTCTGTTGGCGAGAAGCAGCTAGGCGCTTCCGAGAGCATCGTTGTAGCACATTTTGTGGTAGTATCGAAACATGACATTACAGCCATGATATCCCGATGGTGAGACGATCTCGGTAGGTTTATTGTAGGGCCTCAGATCCCAGAATCCATTGAAACTCCGAAAGTCGATAACGAGAAGGGGAGAAGAATAAATTTTCTCCCAAAAAAGACCCAAACAGTCCAAGATATTATCCACAGAAGCCTAATATTCGTAGCCTTTTGGGTAAAGAGGGTAGACTTTCTTACCCTTAGAAAATGGAAAGTAATTCCGCTGGTCGCTGGTAAAGCACGGAAGATTGGTACAGGATGTCCTATCATCACATGAAAGGGATAAAGTTATACCCGGCTTACAATCCTTATACCAATGGTGAGTGGTGGCACATGCCAATCCCTCTTCATTTGAGGTTTTTTCTTAGAGAACTCTAGGGCTAGAAAGTTCGGAGGGGGTTTGGGTGACTGCAGCCCTTTTTAGCAAGATTTTCTACTAATTCACTGCCATAAGGATCCACATAGATTTTAATTCAATGGTGATGGATATCATGTTTCATTGAAATGAGCTTAAACTTTTGATGAATAGCGATACCTGTTTTGTCATCTATGTCGATCCAGTTATTGAAATCTTCCACTGAAATGCGGCTGTCAATAGTTATCCAGAGGTCGCCAGAGCTATTATTTTTATTCATAATAGTCTGAAGAGCCGCATCGATTTCAAGTAGTTCGTTTCTGAAAATAGAAAAAAAGTCTGGGTTACGTTGAAAAAGAGAAATCCTATACTGGGAAATTTCAATGTAGATGCCACTAAAAGCAAGATCAGCAATTTTGCTGCCGTCAGTAAATATATTGATATCAATTTTAGGGATTTTATTAACGAATTCCAGTGCCAATCTATATAAATAAAATCAGAGTTTTGTCTGTAAATTTGTCAGAATCAAAAACTTTTACGCTATCTTCACGATTCACACACCATGAAAACCGAAGATGACTTCGGAAAATTTTGTCTGTGTGTCATGGTGTCTGCATGTCTGTCCACTATTTTTTTCCGGGCATCACTTGAGAACGGCTGGACGGAATAAAACGGCGCTTGGCAGAAACTTAAAACTTCACCCAACTTAAAATTATATCTATCAACTTTTCAGAAATTCCCCCACGCCCCCCCCCCCCCCCCTGGAAGCGCAAAAGACAAAAAACACGTTTGTCCGGGCATCACTTGAGAACGGCTGGACAGAATTCAACGGCGCTTGGCAGAAACTTAGATCTTCACCCAACTTAAAATTACATCTATCAACTTTTCATAAATCCCCCCATCTTCCCTCTTGTGGTCAAAAGAAAAAACACTTTTGTCCGGGGATAACGTAACAACGGCTGAATGGAATTCAATGGTGCTTGGCAGAAACTTAGATCTTCATCCAACTTAAATTATATCTATCAACTTTTCAGAAATTTCCCCACGTTCCCCCCTGATGATCAAAAACAAAAACACGTTTGTCCGCGTATCATTTGAGAACTGCTGGACAGAATTCAACGACGCTTCGCAGGAATTTAGTCTTTACAGAAACTTTTCAGAAATTCCCCCATGTTCCCCCCCTGGGGGGGGGCAAAAAACAAAAACACGTTTGTTCGGGTATCATTTGAGAGCGACTGGATAGAATTCAACGGTGCTTGGCAGGAATTTAGGTCTTTACCCAATTCAAAATTATATATAAACTTTTCTGAAATTACTCCCCCTTCTCCCTTTATGGGGCAAAAGACAAAAACACATTTGTAAGCATAACTCGGCTCCTAATTACTTCACAATAAAGAAATTGCACATGGGGAGACTAGACATGAGTACAAAAAGAACTTTAACTGCGATTTAGGAATTTTCGATTTTTAAGGGAAGGGAGGGGAAAAATCTATTTTTGGCGGAATAAAAAAAAAAAAATCCTCATTTTTGAGTAAAACTCTACCAAAAATCGAACAAAGATGTTGAAAACAGGCTAAGCGACTTCCTTAGAATATTTCCAAACACACATTTTTCTTTTTTTTTTTTTTTTTTTCGGTTTTTTTTAGGGGGGTTACGAGGGGGGCAAATTTAAGACACCCCTTTTAGCGCTAAATTAGTCCTAAGAAATCTATGCGAGCTGCTCTCAGGAATTTTGGTGCTTGTATTGTTTATATGTATACAACATCTAAAGTAACGGGTTTTATAAATGTTACCCCCGTTCCCCCCAAGAGGGGGATAGAAGCCGAAAGCACCTTTGTAAGCATAACTCACAATAAAAAAATCTGCATAAGGGAAGACTACACATTAGTACAAATAAAACAATATCCGCAATTTAGGAAATTTAGGAAATTTCAAATTTTAAGGGGAGGGGTAGGGAAAATCCATTTTTGGAGGGACATTTTGCAAATTCCGGATTTTTGAGTAAAACTCTGCCAAAAATGGAACAAAGATGTAAAAAACAGCCATGCGACTTCTTTAGGATATTTCCAAAACATGTTTTAATTTTCTGTGATCTACCTTTTTTGGGGGGGGGAGGGGGAGGGGTATGTGTTACGAAGGGCAAATTCGAGACACCCCTTTTAGCGCTAAATTTGTCCTGGGAAATTTATGAGAGCTGCAGTCACAAAGTTTAGTACTTGGATTGTTATATATATCCGACCCGTAAAGTAACTGGATTTATTGATATACCCCCCCCCTTTCCCCCTGAATGGCAGGAAGCAAAAAAGACGTTTGTAAGCATAACTCTGCCCCCAAATTACTTCTCGGTGAAGAAATTGCGCATGAGGGGACAAGACTTAAGTATAAATAAAACATTATGTATGGTTTTGGAATTTTTGATTGTTACAGAAGATAGAGAGGAAAAATCGTTTTTCGTGGGAAAACTTCAGAAATTCCGGATTTTTGAGCAGATTTTTTTTTTTTTTTTTTTTTTTTTTTTGGGAGGGAGGAGGGGAGGGGAGCGTTACGAAGGAGCAAATCCGAGACCACCATTTTAGAGCTAAATTTTTCTTAAAAATTCTCTGGGATCTGCGATCACGAAATTTAGTGCGAAATTGTTATATATGTGTCCGACACTTATTGTAACGGGATTTAACGAAATTCTTACTTACCCCATCGAGGTTGGTGGGCAATAAACACGTGTAAAAACATGATTTCCCGTTTGACTTCGCTTTAAAATATCTTAGAATGGCGAATTTCGGTGTTTGGATGTTGATTTACGTGTTATGTACTTTGCTGGGATTACACAAAACGTTGAACTTACCCGCTGGGGAAGTGTAGTAAGAAGCGGGTAGGTTGCTGCCGAAGGCAATGGATACCCGGACTCCTCACGTTGCGAGCGAGAAAAAACTCTACCGAAACAGCGAGAAATTAAGTTATTAATAATGATACGGAATTTTGACAACTCATTTAAGTATAATGTCCAGCGAAGCGGGCAAAGCCAGCTAGTAATATCATAAAATATGACAGAAATGGCATAAATATTTCTAACGTCAATCTCGGCAGAATCTTTAAGTTGCCTGACTACTGTCGGAGGTAATTTTTTTTAATAATTGAAATATTGCCTATTTATGTGCCTTGTATGATAGAATATAATAAAAAACAGTGAATAACCTACAAAAAATATGCAAATTTTTAAATATTTTGATATTTAGGCTCAAAATATGCATAAAATTTACGAAAAAAAAAGCACTTTTACAGAACATCATAAGTCAAATTTAAATAAAGATATTTTTATTCTGTAAATTTTATTTAGATTGTTCAAAGGCCCTTAAAGGAGTGAACTACTCTCAAAACTATAACCATGTTATTTAATATTTTAGAGAATATAACATTTTTACATGCTGAAAAAATCATGAATATACATGGCAGTTTATAACTTCTATCGACAAAAAAAAACAAAAAATAATTTAGCTAGATACATTGTCGTAGTTCAATCCTTAAAACAACTCCTCTATAGTATTTTGTAAAGTTTTCATAACGTCTCAATTTTAACTTTTGGAGTTATGGTGTTTTGGGATAAAGCAAAATGTTAAAAATCTCATTTTGAGAAAAAGCAGAAAACATATTTAAAAACCAGATTTTACCTGTTAAATAAAAAAATAATTTTAGTAAGTTCCTGATTTATTTCAAAGTTTTTTATTTTCTTTTTTAAACTCATTTTATATTCAGTAAGAAATTTTGATGCTTATATTGAGTAAAACATTTATGTAAACAAACATTTACCGGTCATTTCCGGTCACTTCCGGTTTCAAAAACTGGCGAGTGACTAATATTAAAATGCCTGTAGCTCAAGTTCTACGCAAGATAGAAACAAAATTCAAACTGATTTAGAAAGCTAATATGTCAGGCTTTAATACTAACCTAAAAATAGAAAATCGGAGTTTTGACCGAAAATTGCATTTTAAAGGTAGGCAGGTACCTTAAGCTACGAGTTTATAATAGTAACTGTTTCCACAACATTTTTCAATATCAGGCTTTTTCCGCTTTGCTATTTCATACGACGTTTAACTATACTTTATGAAATTTAAATAAAAGCCAAGCATTATAAATAAAACAAATCATTATAAATATACGACAAGAATATTATTATTAATAATACTATTTTATTTAACAAATGATTAAGTTATTTTTAAATAATGCACAAAATACTGGTATAATTTCTGATAAATTTTACATATGTATATACCTGCTAAAATTCTAATAAATATTCCGTAATATTATTAGTACCCGACTTCATTCCTACGTCACATTTTTCAGAGTAAAAAAATGTCCAAAAAACTGGTGTGAAAAAAAAGAAGGGTACTAAAAATGCTGTGAATAATAATTAGAAATTTGCAAGGTATGCATATGTATATCATTTGAAAATTAAATATATATGATTAATGCATTTCGTTTTCATTTTTTCAAATTGTTTTAGAATAAATTAAACATATGTCGATACATATTCAATAAATATATTCAATAATTTTGTCTAACATACATCATATGTATATTTACTTCAACTATTCATTCAAATGCTGGAGAATACCATTTTCTACGTATTTGTAACAGAGACGAATTAGAAAACTTTAATTACTAATGTTTCATGACATAAAATATGCGTTTAAACACAGTTAATTATAAAAGACTTAACTACATCTCAAACAAAGCTTAATAAACATCCACCTAAAATAACCTTTGAATACTATGTTACTTGCCTTTGGCATTGCATGAATTATACTTTGTTTGAAGATAAATCAGACGCTACACTTATACTTAAAATAAAAAAACCTATTATTATTATTATTATTATATCAATTGATGTAAAATGGTATGAATTGCTAAAATAAAATCGAATAAAAATTTATTTATTTATTTATTTTTACAGGGACCTATGAAATAATTACGGTCTTGGCCAAATTATTAGGGATTTATATATATATATATATATACAAAGGCTGTTCGCACATTTTTTAGACTAATTTATTTCGCAGTAAGAAAAAATCGTTTGCATGGAGAATTTTATTTTCAAAACAGTTATATTTTTGGAAGTTTTATTTATCTTATGATATTCATAATTTTTGTTTAGATGCAAAAATGCGCTTTTAAAAAGGCAGTGGATGGAAGGATACGTTTCCGCTTTTCCCAAAGAGATTTTTTAGTGAAATCGTTATGAAAATCATTTATTAGGAGAAAAATGGAAAAATGTCGCAACAATAGATGAATCTTGGGTCTATTTAAGTGGTTGTAATAAAAAAAGATCAATTTATTATCACAAAAGTGGAGAAAAAATTTTTTGTTACATGGTTCAGAGAATCAAAAGAAAGTTTTTCTAAAGGATTTATGATTGTCACTGGTTTTTCATACAAGAGCAATATAAAAGCAAAAAAAAGGTGACAAAAATGTCAAAATCAGCTCTAAATACTCTAAAGAACATATTTTAGTTCCAAGTTTTAAAAATGAAAATCCAGATCTTTATCCAAAATGCTATCAATCCGTTAAACTGTGTCAAGACAAAACAAGCAGCCGCACATCACAATCCGCAATTGCTTTTCTAGAAAAAAAAATGGAACAAAAAACGGGAATTAAAACCATATACCCTTCACTGATATTCCTGCTAAATCTCCTGATGTATCAGTGTTGGATTTTTGTGTTTTTCGACTCTTAAAATCAGCATTATCCAAACACCGACCTACAACGCTTTGTGGACTTTGGAAAGCCGCTCAAGAGGAGTAGAAAAATATACCTCTTCCGATATTGTAAAAAGCATTATTATCATAGAAATTGCGATGTAGAATGATAGTTAAAAACAAGGGCTATCAAACTGAACAAATAAAACACGAAATATGAGTGAAATTGTTTCAGTACACTCCATCAAAATCGTCTAAAAAATGTGCGAACAGCCTCTGTATATATGTATATTGACACTTTTTCAAATTTTTCAAAAACCACTGAGTGAAATGATCTTGAACTTAAGCCATTCAAAGAGCATTGACAAATTCATATTTTTCCCTATCGATTTAGTCACGTATTCATTTAAGGGACCAAAAGCAAATTGAAGTAAAACGCAAATATTTTGGATTAATCTGCATCCTAAAGTGCTACAAATAACTTGTGACTTTAATACATAATTTCAAATACTGCCTGTAACGTTTGTATACTTTTTTCTACGAATCGCACGGTTAGTTTGACAGATATAAACTCTCATGTTCGTGAGAATTGCAACACCATGAAGTGATTATGCAAATTGAACGAAACTTACAGGAAATGTAAAGTGAGGTAAGGCATGCAAATGATTAGAATTACAAACCGATTGCGCATACGTGGAACGAGCACCGTCCGGGTATATAAACCCGTACAGCACATAATGTTTCAGTTATGTTACAAAAAGCTTACAACCTTTTAAAAAATTAACAAATTTAAGAAAGTTCTCTGATACCTTTTTGAAACATTCGCACTTTCGGTGTTCCAACTGTTAAGTGATTGAAAAGTTCCTGTTACGTATCCAATTTTTTGTTACGATAGCGGACATTTCTACGTTTTTAAAACTAATCGGAAAGCAAACTGAAAGTTCCGAAACGTTTCTGAAATATTTCTAATGTTTCGATGTTGTATGACTGTTACATTTATGGAACATTTTGTGCTGTTAGGTAAGGAATGTAAAAGCGCTTTGAAATCCGTTTGTCGTCCTCTGTCTGCAGTAAATGTTTCATTCGTGGTCAGTATGCCTCGTGAAAATCGGAGGGTGCCATACCAACAATTAACGAAGTTCGTACTATGTCGCATCGTTGGTATGCGAGAGGGTGGATTTTCGTATCGAAAAATCGCAGCCCGTACGCAGTGTAATGCCAACAGTGATGCGTGTTTGGAAGAAATGGACAGAAGAATCAAACAAGCCGAAAACCTGGCAGTGGGGCACGCAACAGAACAACGGCACGAGACGACAGACACTTCATCCGCATGGCTGTGACGGACAGTGTAGCGTCCTCTAGCGTGTTAGCACAACGTTGCAACACGGCTACAGGTGTTTTGTTGTCTAGCTCCATGGTTCGTCGCCGTTTGCTGCAGCATGAACTGCGTACAAGGGTTCCTCTACGCAGGATTCCCCTCTCGTTAAATCACAGATACCTCTGACTTCAATGGGCTCAGCAACACAGCACGTGGCGTGCCCAGTGGCAACAAATTGTTTCCTCCGATGAATCTCGCTACAATCTGGATTACAATGGTGGAAGAGTACATGTCAGACGTTACAGGGGGAAACGTCTGCTCCCACAATGTGTTATCCAGCGTCATACTGCACAAACGCCTAGCATCATGGTGTGGGGAACTATTGGGTATAATTGTCGATCCCATCTAATGCACATTGCTGGAAAACTCAACAGTGATCGCTAAATAAGGGAAATTGTGGAGCCATATGTCCTTCCCATTCTTCGACGCATTCCGGGTGCTGTATTTCAGCAGGATCATGCCCGTGCATATGTTTCTCTGATTTCACAAGCTTTCTTCAGTGCACAACAGGTTTCGCTTCTTCCATGGCCCGCTTATTCCCCGGATATATTGTCCACTGAGCAAGTCTGGGATTTCATTGGTCGGCGATTCGCTCGAAAAACTAGTAGGGCGCCCAGTAAGATTAAACTTCGGCGTCAAGTCGAAGCCATCTGGAATGTCATTCACCAGGATTACATTCAGAACCTGTACGATTCAACGCCACGATGTGTACAGGCTCTCATCACTCAGCGTGGCGGATACACACTGTACTGATTTCTGACGTTCTTTCTATTTATTTGTCTTGTACATTTGATCGTTTATTTGTACTACTGTCAGTAATAGGTAGAATAAATTTCATTAATATCTGACAATTCTTTCATGGTGTTGCAATTTTCACAAACATGAGTGTATATATATATATATATATATATATATATATATATATATATATATATTAATTATTCCTTTTTGGTAAGTTTTTTGCTTAAAACAAAAAATGGGATTTGGACAAAATTTTACAATGTTTATAAAAAAATATGACAAAATATTAGAGAGCCATTATTCTGAAACATAAAATGTACGCGTGTAATTTTTTATGATATATGAGTATTTGTAGTAAATGTTTTTTTCTGCGCATGCACGAAAGATAGAATTTTTTTTTATTTCATAGGTTGAAAGCTATATATACTTGGCAACGTTTGTCCAAAGTTAATTTGAATATAGTAAAAATTAAGCAAATTATCGGCCAAGAAATGAACAAGATTTTAGAAATTTTCCAGAGTTCAAATATTTTTAAGGGGTTTTTCACACGCGACGTATATAATTTAGTGAACCAATTTTTAAAACTACATTTCAAAACTTTTTTTTGTGTGTGTGTGTGTTTGTGTGTGTATGTGTGTAAAAAACCTCTCTTGGGCTTATAGCTTAACGTAATTTTATTTATTTACTATGAACTGTTATTTCAAAAGGGGTTTTTAACAAGTGGAAACTTATGTAGTTTGGGGGAAATAATTGGATTCCCAAATTAAATACATGGCATTTGAAAAACTCCTTATGAAACTTCAACTCTGAAAACTATCTAAAATCTTGCTCATTCTTTTGCTAATAATTTGCTTATTTTTTGCTCTATTCAAAGGAAATTTTGATACAAGTTGCCCAATATATCAAGCATTTAACTGATTAAATCTCAAGCTGTTAACTAATGTGTAAAAAAAAAAAATTCGATCTTCCGCGCATGTGCAGTAAAATAATATTTACTACAAATACTCATTTAACTGCGAAAATTAAACGTGTGCAATTTATATTTCAAAATAATGATTCTCTAATATTTTTCACGTTTTCTAAAAGTTTTGTAAAATTTTCCTGAAATCCTTTTTTATAACCAAATAATTACCAAAAAAAAAAAAAAAATTATTGTTATTAGTTTTTAATAAAACAATTGTAACTGTCTAAATAATTATACGATTCCCATAAAAATTATATATTATTGCACACAGTACGTGAAATCACGTGTTAAATTAAAAAACCATTTGTAGCATTTCATGACAGGCTAATCAAAAATATATTTTTACTTTCTCTTACCCATAGGGTCGAGAAAGTATTGTTTTAGAGTCAAATTTTCGAACGTGAGTTTTTGTTATATTTACATGTTCTGAGGTGCCCTGAATACGAAAATCATGTTTTTAGCAAATGGTCTGTGTGTCTGTCTGTTATCAGCATATCTCAAGAACAAATAGTAGCAGAAATTTCAAACTCTTTATTCTAAATGTGTATCATATAGGGATGCTACAGTAAGCTTTTCGTTGATATTAAGCAAATGGTTCGTGTACAGGGACACACAAAAGTATTCAAATACATTACGTCTATGGGGGAAATTGCAGATAAGTAGAGTTTAACATCTATAGACTGCACTAAACCAGATGAAACGAATATATATTTTTTGTAATGGAGATAGTCAACTGGGAAAAAATTGTGTATAAAGAGAATTATTTTTTAATAATCAAATTAAATTCTATATAAATGTAGGTGCATTAATGAAACGGGGGGTTGAGGGGGGCGGCAGCCCCCCTCACACAGAACTAATTATCATATAAAACTCTTCTGAAGCCTAATTTGGAATGTTTAACATAGGTTTACAAAACAGTATTTTACCTCTTAATCTCTAACCTGTATTTATAGTATTAAATTTCAGGGTAAGAGAATGTCGTGTAATTGACACACCAGATTATTTTTCTTTTTTTTGGTCAATATGTGTTTGCTCTCGTAATTGCATAATTGCACTCGTGACCAAATCGGTAGTGGAAAATATGAATTTATACACGTTCTTTGCATGTCTGAATTTAAAATTATTTTGTTGACTACCTTTTTAGAAAATAGAAAAAATTTGAAAAAAAAAAGAAAAACTAATAATTTGGCTAACATTGTATGTTGCATTTTGGTCAAATAAAAGTTATTGTTTCATTGACACGACATTAATCTATATTTAAAAAAAAAGAAAAGAAAAGAAAAGAAAAAAAGAAAAAAGAAAAAAAAATGTATGTTTTGCAGTATTAAGTTTCTTTTAAAAAAAATGCTTTGAGTGTAGTAAAATATTTCGTTTGCCGCTCCCTTCTCTTTTTAAGTAAAAATGCATAATAATATGGTAATATATTACATGATAAATACTATAAAAGGATGTTAAATTATTTGAAACTGAATAAAGATAATTCACGTAATTAAGCTGTTTAATATAACATTTTAAATTACTGTTGAAAAAAAAAATTGGTATTTAGCGTTTAAACGTAAAGTAAAAACACATTCTTAAAAAAACTATAATTATTGTCAGTGCATGGTAATTTTTTGAAAATTGATATTAATATTGATGAACAATTTAAGTAAGGTGTATTTTAATGACAAGAAATGACATATAAATCAATCTTCTTAGACACAAACATGCAAATGACAACTAGTAAGCAAGAAAGAGAACAAAATATTTGTTAACAAATACCACAAAAAAAAAAAAAAAAAAAAAAAAAAAAAAAATCCTCAATTATTTCGGATTACTTATTTCGAATTTTAAGTTACTGTAGAATACCTCGAATTTAAAGAATGAACAAACGCCAAATTTTTGTGTTCAAATATAAATATTTACTTATGAGATTAATATCAACTTAGATGGTCGCAGAAAATTATTTTGAAATATTACTAATTTTCATCAATTGTTTTTTAAAATGCATTTTGTGGTTATTCTAAATGATTCGGCGCATGCAAATATTTTAAATAGAATCACTAAAATTTACTTTTATAAACCACAAATTCTTTAAATTATGTTTCATTATTTAGTATAACATAAAAATATGTTTCATTGAAAATAATGCCCACAAATACAAATAATTGCAAAACTTTTTCTTTTACATAAGAAACATTAGTTTCTAAATGTGGTACATAATTACTTAGAACTAAACAAATCTAATAGGTTGTCTAAGTATATGTATAGTAAAATTTAATATTTATATTTTATATTTTAAATGTTAGATGTTATATGTAATATTTGCAATTATTTTAAAATACCATAAAAAAGAATTACGTTATAGGCTTATCCATGGTGAATGATTTATAAATATTTTAATAAAGCTTGTAAGAATATAATAAGCAATTAATGCGTTTATTGTTACACAATATATCCAGTTCTAATGATAGCTAAAAGCTATTTCCGCAGCCTTTAATTATAGACCTGTATTTCTAATGGCAAATATGTGTTATGTTAGAGGTAGCCCAAGTCAATAACTGAATCTTGATCACTATGCGATACAGATATATAATGATGAATTCGGGCTTCCTGCTAATAACATTTTATTTCGTCTTACCCATAAGATAGAGAAATTATTGTTTTGGGGTCAAATTTTCGAAAGTGAGTTTTTGCTATATTTATACGTTTTGAGGTCCCTGAATCCGAAAATCATATTTTTAGCGATTGGTCTGTGTGCGTCTATCTGTGTGTCTGTGGTCTGTCTGTTATCAGCATATCTGAAGAACAAATAATAGCAGAAAGTCCAAACTTGGTATGTTAAATGTGTATCATATAGGGATGCTACACTAAGATTTTCCTTGAGATTAAACAAACGGTTCGTGTACAGGGACACCCAAGATAATTCATATGCATTACGTCTATGGGGGAAATTGCAGGTAAGTAGAGTTTAACGTCTATAGACTGCACTAAAACAAATGAAATTAATATATATTTTTTTTATATGCATAAAAACATGTCTCATGCAGAATATGGTAGAGATAGCAGCTGTAAATTTTAACTTTTTATCACTGCTCTTTTACAGGGCTACACAAAAAAACTAGATCATAGTGGGTCAATAGTTGAAAATTGGTAAAAGTGTATTTCAGGTTGTGCCATGTTTTATTAATATAGGATTGTGTTTAGGTGCACCAGGTTGTTTGTACATAATCTTCAAAAGATATACAGGGTTGCAAATATTTAAGCAATAACATTCTTTTTTATCGTTAGTGGAAGTGCTTTACTATAATATTTTACAATGTCCAGGAAAGCTGCTAAGGAATTCAAATTAATTCTTCATAGACATATGATAATATATGTTTTTAAGCTAAATATTCATCTTTTTTTTCATATTTACACGTTTTGAGGCTTCCTGATTACCGAAGTCCAGTTTTTTAACGTTTGATCTTTATCTGTGTGTCTTAGAATAAAGTAAAAACGAATAATTTCAGGTCATCCAAAAGTTGTATTTTCAAATTAATATACGTTTTTTGCTGGAAAAGTTTGATAAGTTCCAAGTAATGTTGCGTGTGAAAGTTGTCTGAAAAAATTTTAAGTGAACTTTTACTTTTAATAACAGATTCAAATTCTATATAAATGTAGGTGCAGTAATGAAACGACCGTCCCCTTCATACAGAACTAATTATCATATAAAACTCTTCAGAAGCGTAATTTGAATTGTTTTATCGTATGTTTACATAACAGCACCTATTACTTACCTATAATATCAAACCTGTATTTGTAGTATTAAATTTCGCGGTAAGAGAAAGTCGTGTATGTGACACACCAGATTATTGACTTTCTCTTACTCAGTAGAGAAAGTACTGTTTGGGGGTAAAATTTTCAAAATTGAGTTTTTGATATATTTACACATTTTATCGTACCCTGAATCCAAAAATCATGTTTTTAGCGGTTGGTCTGTGTGTGTATCTCTCTGTGTGTCTGTGTATCTGTCTGTGTGTCTGTCTGTGTCTTTGTGCATCTGTCTGTTATCAGCATATCTCAAAAACAAATTATAGCAGAATGTTCAAACTTGGTATTCTAAATGTGTATCACACAGGAATGCTACATTAAACTTTCCGTTGAGATGAAGCAAATGGTTCGTGTACAGGGACACCCAAGATAATTCAAATACATTACGTCTATGAGGAAATTGCAGGTAAGTAGAGTTTATCTATAAACCGAACTAAACCAAATGAAACGAATATATATTTATATTTATATGCATGAAAGCATGTTTCATGTATAGAAATCATTCACTGTTCATTTACAGGGCGACACAAAAGAACTAGATAATAATGCGACAATGCTTGAAAATTGATGGAAGTGTGTTGTGGCGTGTGTTATTAATATAGGATTATATTTATGTGCACTATATGGTGTGTACATAACTTTCTGAAGATATGCAGGGCTGCCAATACTTAAGCCATTACATTCTTTTTTATTTGCTAGTGGAAGTGCTTTACTATAATATTGTACCACATCCAGGAAAGCTGCACAGGAATTGAAATTAATTCCTTATAGACATATGGTGAATAATGTATTTTTTTTTTAAATAAATATTAACTGCTTGGTTTTTGTATATTTTCACGTTTTGAGGCCTAATGAATACCGCGAAGTCAAGTTTTATAATTTGATCTTTATCTGTGTCTGTTAGAGTTAATTAAAAAAAATAATTTCAGGTGATCCAAATGATGAATTTGGAAGTTAATACCTCTGTTACTTGAAAAGTTTATTTACGATTGATAAATTTCAAGGATTGTTGCGTTTTAAAGTTGTCTGAATAATTTTAAATAAACTATTAAACTTAATAACAGATTTGAATTCCATATAAATGAAGATAAAATAATGAAACAGGGGGTTGAGGGTGGCAGTAGCCCCCTTCACATAGAATTACTTCTCAAATTAAACTGTTCCGAAGCCTAATTTGAACTGTTTTAACATAAATTTACATAAAAGTTCTCGTTATCTTAACTCTTAATCTCTAATCTGTACTTATAGTATTAAATTTCCAGGTAAGAAAAAGTCGTGTGAGTGACACACAAGATTATTTGAATTACTTTGATAACATATAGAGTGGCACATAGACCAATTGCTTTAAACATGGTTTTCATATTCAAGTGACTTCAAAATGTGCAAATGTAGGAAAATCTCAGTTTTCATAATTTGACCCCAAGACAATACCTTTCCTACCACGTGTAGACGAAAAAATGTGGAAGTTAAGAATTGCAATAGGAGATGAAAAGGAAAAGCAAATTTTCACAAAAAAATATTAAACATATTAAAATTAACATATTTTTTGAGGCTTTTTAAATTGCTTGGGTTATCCGAGATATAAATAGCGCATTCTTTAACGCTCTCTTTATAAAAGCTCTATTTTTGGTATTTAAAATTATTAAAAATAATATCCTATATGTCCTTAAATAATATTTTTTGATAAGCATATGGACATTTTATTCAGTTTGACGTTAATTATTCTAGTAAAACTAAATATTCATCTGGTGGCTGAGGGATTAAAAACTGTGACTTCACTGTTAAGAGTCTCCGAGTTAGAATTACGATTCAGTTACGGACGTTTGTACTGGTTTGTGTGAAATCCACTTAAAACCCTCCGAGCGGCGCGGCTGATAGATATATTTCCGTACACTGAGCAATAGTTTTTACCCCTTAATACACTTACAATTAAAAAATACATAATTACAAATTATATATATATATATATATATATAATACATTTTTTTTTTTTTTTTTTTTTGTAAGTATGAAACGTAGTCAGAAAAAAAAAGGCACCCCCTCGCCTAATTTCTCTGTAAATTATCATAGAAACATGCGGCTGGTACCGATCGATCTGTAATAACGTCTAGTTTATAATGGTTTAGTTAGATTTTGCTTAACATCTACATATTAAAACAGGCATCAACTTCAATGGCATCCACTATTTTTGACCTCATATTTAGATTTCTGAGATTAAGGCGGTTCGGAAAATATACCTATTTATATACTTTAAATCAATTCTTGATAGAGTTACAAGCAGAAATGTATTAGGGGTCCGTCTATACATTTAGAAAAAATAAATTATGATCTACCACAGAATGGACCTTATTCATTAAGATTCATGCCGGGAAAATAGTACAAAAATTTTAATTATAAAATAAAAGCGAAATTAATTTACAGAGCTTATTGTGTTTGCTTATGAATTAAAAATTTTTAAATAGATTGTTTTAATAAACATGGAATAGTTTATTACGTCACTTCATGCGTTAAAATTTAAATAGCTTGATTCATATGAACCCTTCAATGTTCAATTACAAAAATATGGATAGCAAGATAAAAGAATAATAGTAATAATGATAATAATAATAATAATAATAATAATAATAGCACTAAAAAAAAAGTGCTTAAGAATATCTACTTCTGTTGGGTATATTTTTATTATATACTGTGAGCTCCGCATGAAAGTGTTTATATAAAGTTTTGCATATAATTTAAGGCGTACAAACCTACAATATACGAAAATATCGATAACAAGATTCAAACAAAAATCTGAGAAAGGATATTTAATATTCAGTAAACAGGAAATACTGTCCAAAAGCTTTCGAATTTTGAGTAATAAATTACGCCTTTATAGGTTTCTCTAAAACATCAAATTATTTAACAAATTCATGGTTAAATAACTGAAATGTTGTCATCAGCAATCGAAAGGGTAAATTTCATTCGTTTATATATGCTAGAGTTCTATAAAGAGTCAAACAAAATAAAATTAAGGAAACAAGAAACATTTTAAAAGTAAAGTATTGCTTCAGAAAAAGCCAGGGAGTAGGGTTTATTATTCTTTTGGAATGCCATCAAAATTTTCCGCCTGCAATGCGTTAATTTTACAAAAATAGGTTAATTTGTAACATAAACATCGAAACCTGACTTAGAAAACAAATATATATATATATATATATATATATATATATATATATATATACAATAAAATACAATATTTCAATATTGGACTGAATTTGCATAAATTGGTCTGATAAAGTATGTCCCACATAACACGGTTTCCTATTGCCCAGGACTAATATCCCGCGTTATACAGTAGTCTACTGTACTTGAATTCTTAATTTTAAATGTGTAAGATCTATATCTTTAAAAGTAATAAGACATAGTACTTTCTTTTTTCATAATAATTGCGAATTTTACACCGCGAATAGAATTAATCGAAAATAAATAATATTGCGCTTTGTTTCAATAATATATTTTATAAACTAAAAAAAAAAAAAAAAAAATCCACTATTTGATTTTGTATTAAAAAACATTTAATAAAAACTTAATATTTTATTATGTTACGTCAGGCGATAAAATTTAAACAACTTAAATCTTACAAACGGTACAGTAAACAAATGCGAAAATGTCATAACAAGATTAAAACAGAAAACTCGTTTTAAAAAATCTTATAAAAATTATTAAATATAAATTATAATAATTTAAAAAAAGGAGAAAAAAAAAAAAAGGATTGTTGACTGTCTGTTGCTCTTTCCAGCAATAACCGCGTTTCCTAAAACATGACATTTAACTTGAGGTGTAAGAACCCTACAATATTCAAGTAAAAAAAAAAAAAAAAAAAAAAAAAAGAACAACAGGGTTAAAATAGAATTTTAGCAATGAGATACTAGGAAAAGCTATGTAATATTTAAGAAAGACCTAACATATTTCAAGATCGGGTATGTTGCTATCTTGCAACGTAAGCCACGCCCTTTACACATTTTTCTAAAACTTTACATTATAAAACAAAATGATTTTACATAATTGCAATTAAATCACTTAAGTATTGTCTTCAGCAATCGCTGTAGTGAATGCAATTCAGATTTATGCATACCAGCGTCACATACGAGTATAAAGTCAAATACGAATATGCAAATTAGTTTTTTTTAATATTGTTTCAGCTATATAGAGGCGAGGCTCGTTTCCTTTTGGAATTCTTTCACAATCTCTCGCCTGCATTGCGATAATTTTACAAAATTAGGCCAACATGTATAATAAACATCGAAATGTTGCTTAGAAAACAATAAGAATAACATAAAGGTACATTAAAATAGTTTTTTGTCAGAATATATACAGATATTTACTCACAGAGGATACAAATTTTAATAAATGATGGCCCCTAACAGCAATAAAAAATGAAATATCACTGTAACTCAAAAAATAATGTTAGGAACGAGCTGTAAATTTGGAAACCCGTGTTTTAGATGGTGCCTGTTCTATTCGTGCAAAAAATAATGTTGGTCATAATTCATAATTTTTTCAAATATGAATTTATTAATAATTTTCATAATTCAAAAAATGTCTTTTTATCAAAAGTATGCATGGAATCAGGGGTGAGGCGTGGCTCAGAAAACTATAGAAGCGTCGAAGCGAAGCGCTTCCAAAATCAGAGGAAGAATCAATTCAGTCATTCGACGAGGTGATGTTACTTGATTACTTTTTAAAAATCTTAAATAGGGAAAGCTTCCGTGGACGCTTTGCCACTGCATGCAATATGTTTGGGTCCCTTCATTCTAACGCATAAAAAAAAAAAAAAAAAAAAAAAAAAAAAACAGAATTTGAATGTAATAAATTTTTAGGAAGATTTGAATTTGTCACATTCCTTTAGCATTAGCATCCCCATACTTTGGCAGCTTATAATTCTATGAAAAAATGAGCAAAATATATAAACTATAATATATACGCGATGATTTGATCCAAATAATTTAAATAAATTGAAAAAAATGGGGGTTACCATTGAAAAAAATGTCGACTCCTAAGCAAAATCTAGCTATACCATTATAAACTAGGCGTTATTACAAATCGATCGGTACCAGTCGCATGTTTCTAAAACAATTTACGGCGAAATTAGGTGGGGGGGGGGGGTGACTTTTTTTTTTTTTTTTTTTGCTGACTGTACATATAATAATTATCACGTTTATCGTGACATCTATAGTCACATTTTTAATTTTAAACTGAAATAACTATAGTTTTAGAACATTTTAAAAAGCATGCAGTGAAGCCAACATTAAAATTTTGCCATTTTCAAAGACACTCAATAGGTTAAAATCTTTGGTTCCGGTCGAACTGTTAAGAAATGACCATAGTGCGAGAAAAACCAAATCAAACCAACGAATTTAAATGATTAAGCTTTATGGCATGTATCTGAAATATACAAAGATTTTTAAAAAACTAATTGGAATGTTTTTCAAACTTCATTAAATTTATGAATTATATAAGAAAAAGATAGATTATCGTTTAGTGTAACACATACCAAACGTAGTTCATATTCGATTCGACCGAGCAAATAAATCGAGAGAAAAAGCACGTAAACGATTAGTGAAAAGGGATCCTTGAATAATGACTCCAGATGTAGCAGAAAATCATCGAGTCAAATTAGAGTTCTCAGGTATCTTCATTACCACAATTCTTGTGAGAAAGTTACAAGACGTAAACCTTAGTTCACGGAAGCCCAAATAATGAAAAGAAATAATAAAGAAATGAAAGAGAGGACTATAAGAAAATGGACAGCCAGGATGAGGATACTAAAAGATCTATCGTTTCCTCGGATTTTTCAATGTTTTCCTATTTCACCTCCAGTAAACTCACGTAAATGTACGATTTCACACTCAAGAGTTCGAACTAAACTGCTGAGAGCTGATGGTTTAACATGGTGAATTTTACTATATGGTGTATAATACGTTTAGAGCAATGGGCGAACTAAATTAGAAAAAATTAAGCGAAAAATTTACTGCGAAAAATATTTTATCATGCACAGGAAGTGCCTGATGTCAATATTTACCGGTGTTTACTTCAGAAAATATATTCCTTTTAATGATGGTTTAATCTCCGGGCCATCGCTCGAAAAACATCTAAAGCCGGCAAATTATGCTATGGGTGTTTTTCGAACGATGAATAGTGATAATATTTTACGAATGTTCGATTGTAAAACCCAGAAGATGCCATCAATTAATCAGTCACTTAATGTGATTTCCATAGGCTACATATGACTTTTTCGATAGTTCCATGTGATGTAAGCTCCAAAACTTAGCTTCCCGTTTAAAACTGTTAGAATACTTTTATGAAGAATGAACCTTAATTAGCTAAACCAAGAAAACGTGTCAATCATTGATGCTATTCCGACCATGTCAAAATTTTGAAGAAATCTGCTGGTGTATCAACTTAATTTAAATTGATACATATGATTCATGTATGAAGTCGAAGAGACATGAAAAAATTAAAAACTAAAAAATTAAAATTTTAAAACATTAAAAATAAAAATATTAGAAACATGGTATTGTTTGATTATTAGGATGTATTTATTAATACCATCTCTCTGTGCATATACAGAGTGTCCCGAAAGCTCGTTTAAAACTTGGTTTATGAGACAAATGAACAAATTTCACACAGAAGTTTATGTCCGGAAACGAGACAATTTATCACTTGGAGACAAAGTTTAAAGCTCTCTGTAGACATATACAGGGTGATTTTAATCGAAGTTAGATTTGAAAAATGCTGTTAAAAAGAAATTCTATTCAGAATAACCTGAAATTTGAACTGAATCTACTCGAAGAAGGAAAAGAAATTGTGTGACATATAAAAAAAGAAAAAAAAATCAGCAATGGATGGCTCTTTAAGCGTCATAACTTAAATGGGTTCAGCTACAAAGGACTTTTTTATCGCAATGCAGCGACTATAGTGTGAGTTGTACGTTAAACTAATTGTTCAATGTGCATGACTAAAAATGCATAAAAAAATAAATAACTTCAAAGCCATTTAACAGTTGTGTTACTATATGCTTCTTGAGCAGCTCGTTTACGGACTTTGCAATGTGCTTAGGAGCACCATCTTGTACAAAAAGGGTGTTGCGCACATATGCACGCTGTTGAAGTGTTGGAATTGCGTTATGGTGAAAAAATCTCTCATAACGTTTTCCACTAACAGATAAGAGGAACCGCTTGATCCATGTTCTCTAAAATAAAAATGGTCCTATAATAAATGCTGTCAACTTGTACCACATAGTTTACCTTTGCAGAATGAAGAGATATTTTTTCAAGTGCGAATTTTCTGTTACCAATATTCTGTAATTCTGAGTATTGACATAACTGGAGATAGAAATGTGCAACAGAAATCTGCCGACAGAATATTTCATAATTATTTATTGTCCACTTCCATGGCAGCAAGATATTCGAGAACAAGAGCTTATCTTATTGGCAGATCAGTAGGAAGTAACTCTTGAACATGGGTAATTTTGTATGAATAGCAATGCAGGATGTTTCTAGCAAATTTTATACACTGTGCTCTCCGGCATGTCCAATATTCTGATAATTCACAGTGCACTTCACGTTCATACATCACCCTTCGTGTCTTCCTGGGAAACTTTGACCACATTATTTACTGAGGTACTAATTAGTTCCTCTGTCATATTTTAATTCAAGAGAAGCTGTGTCCTCGAATTTAATAATCATTTTCTTCAGACTTTTTTCGGGTATTAAACCACAGCTTTTTAAACTAGCTTTTACTGTTTGGAACTTCCTCAAAGTTACTGGCGCGCAGTCACAGTTCTTGTAAAACATTTTCGCAAGCAGAACGCGATGCTATTCTTCATTGACAGAGACATGACGAACTTCTCAATCACAGTAAGAGGAAACATCTCACCGCGTTTTTAAACAAATGCAAATGTGTCATGTACAAGATACCTTTTTTTTTAACCTATGGTGCTTAAAGCACCACCTATTGCTAAAATTTTGTACATTTATTTTTTTCTTATGCCATACCCTTTCTCTCTTCTTAGCGTATATTCAGGTGAAAATTCAAGTCATACTGTGGTGGTTCTTCTTCTTTTAAATTATTACTTTATTTATTTATTTATTTATTAATTACAGCCTTTTAAAAATTGCTCTTCAATTATAATTGAGCTGTATGAGCCAATAAAGCGTTTTTCTTTTTTTCGATCAAAACTGTTTATACAAGCCTATACGAGGGTAAACTGTATCCAAAATCGTACTGTTTCTACATACAACTCTACCAAAAATTTAAAATTAAATTATTTTTTTTAATCCTTCGTCCAAACACTAGTCAATTCGATTTTGAAGAAACGTACTAAATTTCCATAAGATCGGTGCGTTGAGAAATCATGTCCTTCGATTTTCTGAAGGGTCTGCTGAAACCATAGACCTATTCTAAAAGTGGACGGGACAATGGCAACCTTTTTTAGTGGCAAAGATAACGCATAAAAAAGTCACGTGACTGTTGAACTACAGGAAGCCAAACTGGCCAATATTGAAATTTTCTCACCATGCTCTAAACTCTGCTCTTTCTTAAGCAGACGGTAATTTTCCTTTTTCTTTAAAAGTTCTTTTTAAAATTTTTATTTCACTTTAAAAGTTAGATTGTTTTGAAATTAAAGAGAATTTTATAGCAAGAAATAGTAATTAGGTGTACTTTAATAGTCCTAGAAGTTATGTAAAATAAGGATTTTACTTCACAGGTAAGATTCTTTTTAATATTTTATTATTTCGTTCTTTTTAAGTAATTATTTTAATAACCTGTTTATAATTTCTATACTTAATTCTCTAAACTGAATTAGTTTAAATATATTATACCTTATATGATTTTTAAAATGTCCATGATTATTTATGAGGGTTAAAGCGAGTATAGACAAACCGAAGTTATAAACACTTTTGAACTTTGTTGGAAAGTGTTAATAACAAGGTAAAAATAAATTTCAACAGCTGTTTTACAGCAGTTTTACACAAGTTTTGCTTACAATAATAATTGCCAATAATGCGATAAATACCAGAAAAGATAACCTTTTTTCAGCAGTCACGTGTTTCATCTTTGCCACCTTTACTTATATTCCCTTAATAATGGAATGTTCCGTCCACTACTAAATTAGGTCTATGGCGGAAATGAGGACCCATCGACTTAATTTTCTAAATCTTTGATAAAAATTTTATGAAATGTTGTTTAATTGTTGCTATTTTGTATGCTCAAAATTTTGATTTTTTTTTTTTTTTTCTTATATTAAAAAAATAGAAGAAATAGGCTTATATTTAGTTTTCAAAACCCGTGTAACCCCTTAAGTAAGTAACTGCAATGGGTCGAGTTCTCAAGAAATAAACCTAATTAAATAAGAACAAAATTAATAAATGTTAATAATAATATTTTTTATTTTTATTATTATTTTTTTATAACGATTTTTAAAAATATAGGAATGAATTAATTGAACTTCAATTTTACAGAAATGCTATATTCATTCAAAATTAAAAACTTACGAATTAACGAGAATTACTAGACTTAACAAATGCACCTATCTTATATCCTTATAACACTTATCTTTTTCTGACAATCTGTCAAGAAAATCAGGCAATAACTATCAAGGGAGCTGTTTAATGTCAAAAAACTTTCCGAAATTCTTATGTGTGCATTACAACTTCTGATTTTTGTTATTATTATTAGTGTCACTTACGTTATCTAACATTCATAGCAAAATTTTATAATAAATCTCTTTTTGATAAGACATAAAATCAAGTTGTTTTCACACAAGCTTTGACATCTTTTTCATATTTGCATCCTTAAAAATAATACAAGGTATTTTAAATTACATTAATCTCGACTTTGGTTGCTTAAATATTGATTGAGAGGTATATAACAATTTACAAAATTGCGTAATATATATATATATATATATATATATATATATATGTATACAAACATTTGAAAGAAAGAAAAAGGAAATCACATGAGGAAAAATGAAAGGTCTGTCTTAAAAATATTAAAACAATCTAAGAATGAGAGCATGAACAATATTTCTTCAGGGGCGTTGACTGAATAATATAAGCAAATAATAAGTGAATATATATATATATCTGTCTAAAGCCAAATATATATATATAAAACTTCTGAACGCATCTTTCCAGTCTAATCAACAAATTCTTCAATCTTCCAAGGCAGTTACCAACTTTTCTCATGAAGGTGGTTAAATCCATGTAATTTCTTTATTACAAGCCTTTCCAAGCGAGGGAGCAAGGCTCCGATCCTCTTTATATTCTTCTTACCTTGTCACCCTCTGTCGTGTGGGAGCTCTGCTTTGACGACCATTGTATTTTTTTCCCCTTTGTGTTTATGCAATAAACAACGTGGGAGGCTTAAGAGGCTACTTCAGTCACCGTCGCCGAAAATCAAAGCCAGTGTAATTCTATAGTAAAATTCTCCCCCTTATAACTCATTAACAAATGCAGATTTTGAAATTCCGTTTTCACATTCAGAAAATTCACAACTGTTACATGAGTCATCTGTTTTTAAAAAATGATTATTTTTATTTTTAATATTTTATTTTTAAGCTGAAATATTCGAAATTTCACTTGATTTTGTTCATTGGTCTTAAGAAATTAACAAATTACAGTATCGAATAGCTTAAAATAGGCAGCTCTTTCTAAATGATCAAGCTTATTATTAATTCTTAAGAAAGAAAAAAAAAAAAAAAAAAAAAAAAAAACGTTTATATGAGTATTAATAAAGCAGTATCGAGGTATGAAAATTTGCTAAAAATTTTTCATTTTTATGTAAAACCACGCCTTTTATCCCGAACATCTGGAAGGAAGTAATTACAGGTGATTGATGATCTTTGGTGGGGTGAGAATTCTTTCAGGATCGTTCAGAGTGAACCTCCAGGCGAAACTAGTTTTGTATGGAGTCCACCCCCCCACACACACACACATAAACCTTATATACTAGATCACGCCACCAATAGGACTGATCATTATAGCGAATGTCTTCAACATGAGGGTGTAATCTGATACCTCCATCCTTTGTTCTGAGTCTCGGAAGTCACGTGAACTGGACTCTGAAATCTGTGAGAAAGCTCTCTCTTTTTTTTCCCCTTTCATTTGTATGCATGAACGATTTAAGATGGTTATGTCAATTCAAACGCAATTTTTTCGCTTGCAAAATGATTTATCATATTTTTTTTTATTCTATGTAATTAATCTATGAAAGTTTAGCTTTCCATCCATGCGTAAATCTAAATGCTAAAATAAAAAGTGCGTGTACAATAAAAATATTAAAAAACACAAAATTCGTTCCTACAGAGAAATAACACAGTGATCATCCTTCACTCTTCTTCCAGGCCAACATCACGTGACAATTTTGCTTGGGAAGCTCCTTCATGATGCAGACAGATAACGAGGGGGGATGCGTGAAGGTCTATGCACACACACCTCAACCTTATCTATAGATAGTTTCATGTTTCTTTCAAAACATATACTGTGTAACGAAAATATTGCAACATTGTAGTCCGACTTTTTAGAGTACAGTGACGTAATTTTATATTATATATATATATATATATATATTTTTTTTTTTTTTTTCCTCTCGTGATATATGTAATTTTATTGTGTACGTATATGTATGCAAATGAAACAGGAATTTCTATTATAGTATTTCATCGGGTCCGGTAATCCGATCTGGTACGACTCGAATTTGCATTAATTTTTTCACACGCAATATATATGTGTATATGTATATATATATATATATATATATATATATATATATATATATATATATATATATATATATATATATGTATGTATGTATGTATGTATTATTTTCAGAAGAATTTCTAATGCTTTTTTTTTTCTTTTATGATGAGGATAAGAACCTTTTAAATGCAGAAATTGGATGACATTTCTAAGTAACATGACTCATGACATGAATTTAATTGCAATTGCGTAATTATTAATACTTAATATTTTAAATTTTCTATGAGGCAAATTTTCTAGCCTCCGAATGTATATTTGCCTCATTTTATTATTCATGTATATTGTCAAAATATTTCTAACAGTGAATTTTTAATTTTTAATATATAAGAAATTTTGCAATACGATACACTGAAATTTGTAGCGAGATTAGTAATTATTATAATGTTATATTTATAATGTTATATTTATATTAAAAATTACTAATTTTATAATAAACAAAACTTCATTATGTTAAATTAGTAATATTTTATCCCTTAAAAGATTTGATCAATAATTAACTGTATTTTATGTAATAAAATTTTAATTTTGTTTCTTATATAACATAAATTTAACCATGCATTATTGCGGGTCGGGTTTCTCCAACAGCCTTGCATCAGCATGAATTTTTTTTTATACATCATGCACATCATTAAGAAGATTTTAATTTATAAAAAAATTTCTAAATTTAAACTATCTATATTATACTATAACCTTTGAATTTTTTTATTTTTTTATTTATTTATATTTTGCCATTAAATCAATGAGAAATTAATATTAATGTTTTATAAATTTAATTAGACGCTTTACTCCAATATTTACTCTAACAACGTAGTTTTAAGACAAATATTTTTAATTCTTTTGACACATTATTTGAAATATTATAACAAAAATTAGACATATATCTCTTTGACGTATGGTTTTAAAAGCTTATTTTTTAAAAAAATTGATTGAAATTACATACAAGTGAGTGATAAAATAATTAGATTTTAGACATTTATTTGACTGTTTAAAAATGTACTTCAAGTATAATACTTTTGAACTTCGACAAAGTAAATATCATATTTTGACTCATACTTTAAACAGAAAATTTAGCCATCGACTACTCATAAAGATTGACAACAAATTCAAAAAGATAAAATGTACTTGTATAGATTTTGGTTTTGAATTAAAGCCGATTGGCTACTTTAGGTTCCTAGGTCTGGGATTGGGAGGGGGCTCCGTGGGTCGTCTTTCTATGCGGTCCCCGAGTATTTAATAGTGTGTTTATATAGGACAGCATAAGGTTTGCTGTCCTAGCACGTATTTACTCTTGTTTCGGAGAAAACCACGGAAAACTCCGAACGCTTAGGCCGACGAGCGTGACTTTGACCGGCAACTCAGGTCTACCGGCTTTTACAACAGAACTTTGCGGCCACTGTGAATTTGTATAGATAATATTCGAAAATAATCTGAAGTTTTTGTAGTCAGTCTTTGAGCTTTATGCTCTATTTGTATGCCTTTTTGTCTAAACAGCGCATATACTGCCAGAAAAGAAATATTTATTATAAAAAATGTGACGTTTCTCACAGATTATTTTTATTATAATGAGCAGAATTCAAATACCATAGAATTTACGGGCGACTTAAAAACAAATGCCAGCGATTTTATTAACATTCCGACTATTACAATTTCAAATGATTTGATTAATTATTCAATGACATAAGAACAAGCGTTCAGTTGTTGCACTAAGTTCATTGTCAATGGCAGTAAAATATAAATTTTCTCCAAGCATAAAAAGTAGCAAAGTCATATAAAAAAAAATTCAAAAATTTATTTCTTTCATTGTTTCTTCTACAATAGCGTGAAATATTGGTTTAAAACTGCTATATTTAAATTTTTTAATTTTTCATCTTTCTGTAATTTATTATCTATTCTCGTTAATCATATCGTCAAAGGATAGTCACAAAATCACACTTTATGCACCGATTTAATTACGAGAGTGTTAAGGGCCAACCACAATTTGAAGTAATATACAAATATTTTGTATTATCCTGCATCATTTTACAATATATGTATACTTTATTGTAGAAAAACTATACAAGAAATATTTAGACATATGCATATATATATATATATATATATGTGTGTGTGTGTGTGTGTGTGTGTGTGTGTATATATGCAGAGAGAGAGAGAGAATTATGCATATAAAATAAATTTTAAAATTGTATAAGTAAATAAATAAAAGATTAAAGAGAACATTAAAGATTAAAGAGACATTCAATTTGCGATTAAAGATGAATGCGTGTTGTAAATATTTTATTAAAGCAAGCATGAAAGATAGCAACGTTTATGCTGTCAATGTTTTAACAAGCTTTGTAAAATTTTATTGATGTTCATTTTGATCAGAGCACAAAACTTGGAAAAAAATAATTTAACAAAATAAACGATGTATGTATATATACATATATATAAGTATATACTGTCTAAGTATCCCTTGTATTTCTACAAAAAAGCAGATAAATATATAATAAGTAAAATCAAACAAAAGTCGGAAACTAAAAAACTGCACAGGATTTTTTTTACCTTTTTTTTTCCCTTATGGGCTTTTACTCGTTGAAATCGAAAATGATAGTTTAAAAAAAATTTTATTATTATCATCATCATGATCATTGTTATTTATCTTATTATTTTTCAACATTCTTATTTTTAGTTCAATTTTGTGTGAAATCATGAAATCTAATAACGCATTGTTGATTATAAAAATTTATAATTATTGTTTCTTATTATAAAACACTATTTAATAAAATGTGCCTAAAATGATAATAATAATAGAAAATTGAAAGTTGAAGGTATTGAGAACGGAGGGCAGAAAAGGGCCTGAAAGCATACGCTTGTTAGTAGGGACTTCAAAAAGAAGAAAAGGTTTTCTAGAAAAAAATTATGAACACAGAATCTTAAATATATCAAAAAGAAATTAATATTACTAGCAAACCCATGCGAATTTTTCGCATTTTATTTCTTTCTTATTCAACTTTAAAATTTAAAACTCATAAATATTATATGAATTTCACCACGTAATTAAAATTTTCATTCACCAGTCGCCAAATTATTATTAGAACCAAATCAATATTGCGCAATAGTTAAACTAAAATCATACAAAGAAAGGTTTAGAAATAAAATTCATAATTCACGATTCACGACCCAGTTTTTATACTTCCGCAACGCAGTACCGTTTTGGTATATTACGCCCATGAACGAATTTTAAATTTTTGTCGCCAAGTTGGCGATGACTTATTATTTATTTATTTTGGCATTAAAAAAAAAAAAAAAAAAAAAAAAAAAAAAAATCCCATTTTGATTATACTTTTTATGATTTGTTTTTTAGTCAATTTACGATAATAATTCATATCCTGTATATATCTTTAAAGTATTGCTAGGTTTAAAATGATGGTTTCAAAGATTCTTAGGATTCAACTTTCAAAAATGCATTTTTCATAAAATACTCTTATCAGACAAATGTCGTCACTTTTTATTAAATCATCGAGTTCAGCCCGCGTGCGTAAGTATTGTTCATTTATATATATAAAAAAAAAATATCCTTGCGTATTTTATTAATTACTTCACTATCACATCGTTCCGCGAAAACTTAATCGTAACTGGACCACGTTAGAGAAATATTATATAGATTATGAGAACGAATATGAATGAGTTAGCTCAATGTGATAAAATGAACGAACCCCTATTACTTTTCCTTAAAAATGTATATAAATAAAGAGAAGTGTCTGTGTGTTTGTGTGTGTGTGTCTGCGCTCTGGTGCTCACACTACTGATCGCAGAGCTTGCAAATTTGGCATATAGGCACCTGGGACCTTGCAGGTGTGCACCTCATCGAGATTTTTTCGAATTTCAAATTAGAATTTTTTAAATTAATGTTTTTTCGATTTTAAACATTGGCTTTTATGTTTCATTTTTCATGAATTTATTCTTCGATTGTAATCGTCTGCGTATCTTAGCAATGGCTATTACGGAATTCATTTTTATTTAATATCTTTCTTTTTTTTTTTTTTAATATATTATTATTATTATATTTATTGAAAATCAAATGGTAATGCAATAGAAATAAATTGTTACGTTTATGTATAAATTTTATAGTATAGCAACTTTTTATTTTTCATTTTTTTAAATTAATTCCTTTAAAAGAAAAATCTTTTTTTTTTTTTATTTTTTTTTTTATAATATTTATTGGGTGAAAAAAATGGTAGTTTATAGTAGAAAGGATTAAACTGATTAAAATTCGTTTGTTTTTCATGTACTTAATTCCTTTTAAAAGAAAATCTACTTTTTTATTTTATTTTATTGCACTGGTCGGAATCAAATCGTAATATAGTATAAATAACGGGGGCTATAAAACACATGGTTCAAAAACTAAAATATATAATAGAAGCTGAGATACAGTCATCTTTAAAATCGTAGTTCTTAAATAACAGAAAATCCACAAGTCGTCGAATACTCAGATTGAAGTGCCCGTTAAAGACTTTTCTGTAGACAGTAGGAAACTGGATCCGATGCAGTACGGGCAGAAAAAAGAGCTGACTTAAGCAACGGGTACCCGAAGAAGCGAGATCTAAAGCGATTTCAGTTTTTTTTTTTTTTTTTTTGTAAAGTGGTGTAAAAAATAAATACTGATCCAATTCTTTTGAAAATTCCTTTAAATATAGTGACCAACGAACCGGGCGTAGCCTGCTAGTAAATAAATAAAAATAAAATAAATCTAGTGTGAAACAACCACACGACTTCCATTACCCACTATTACACGTATTATATGCATTGTTTAGAAACGGGCTCTTTTGAATCTCCACAGTGCCATCAGAGCTTCTCTCTAAAGGTTGAAATCGTTCAAAGCCGCTGCATAGTGGTGAGAGACCACCTCCCGTCTTAGAATCTTAGAATCTTAGAATTCATCCGAACCAGAATAAACCAATGAAACATGAAAGCAAGATAAATTTAATAGAGAGATTAAATGGAGGGTGAAACTAGAAAAATATACTTACTATCTTACATTGAAAGAAAAATAAATAAAACAGTAATAATAATAATAAGAAGAAGAAGAAGAAGAAGAGCCCTAAGCCTAATTTTGTTTTCTAAGTAATAGCTATAAAACTCTGCACAAAGGAGAATTTAATTTAGGGCGACAGGAATTATTTTAATCTATTCTTTCGCATAAAAACTTCGAGTGACTGTGTTTCATTCCCTAGTATCGCTTGCTGTATTCCTTTCTTGAGATTTCTATGGTATAAATTTAGCAAAGGACCCCCTTGGCGGCTTCTAAATTTTTGTTGTCATCTGGGGATAAATTAAAATGTCTATCGCAATTGCGTAAGCAAAGCGAGAAGCGTCCGTGCTACTTCGGTTTCAAATTTCGCCAATGTGTACTATACTAAAGCTGTTCCATTTCTATAGCATGAGTCTTCTCAATTTTACTTTCATTATTTAAAAATAAAAATTTTTGCTATCAACTTTTTGAATCTTTATTGAGTAATTTTGAAGTTATACGAGTTATAGCCCATGAATTATAGAACCTTTCGATGTATAGTTTTTATAGTTTTAATAAATTTTCAATAGTAAAATTTATATCACAAAGTTTGTTTACTTTCACAAATTGCAATTTCTGTTATTAAATTTAAGAAACTCATTTTCTTTTATTTATTAGAAACTGCCATCATTATTATAGGAATTTTATTTTCAGTAATTTAAAAAATGCTAATTAGAAGTACCTTCAAAGAAATTTCTTAGTAAACTAATAACGTTATATCCCTTTGAAATCATCATGAATACAGGTGTTCGACAAAATAATGTGAACACTTTCACTTTTTTACGTTTTGTCAAATATCTTAAAAAATACTTACCGTGTTATTCTACAATTTTGGGAATAAAGAAAACATTCCTTATGTTTTTCAACAAAGATTTTGTTACGAAGGCTCTTAGAGGACGAACGACAAATCCAATAAAATAAAAAGTATTTGTGATAATCCTGTACATGTAAAAGCTTCGATTGAACTGCAAATTTTAGATATGGTCTTAAATGTTACATTTCATACGTGTGTATAGTTTTGTAAAGTATCTTGAATATTTAAGGAGTTATTAATATTTTATTAAAATAATGCAAAAATTCTTCGGAAGTTTATAACTCCAAAGTTTTTTCTTCAAATTTCATGAAATTTTCGGAAAACATGACAACATATGTTTCAATCATTGTGCTATAGTTTAAAATAAATATGTTTAATATTCAAAGAGATATGGACAGTTGTAGTAAATAATTTATTGCTCCGCAAGCGCGGACTGTAGCAGAAAAACTTTGACATAGTTTAATACTTAACTGTATAGAGCACCTTATAAAAAAAATCCAGTTGAATATCACAGTAATTCATAGAGATATCGGGGATTAAATCAGCTGTTTTTCAGCTGTTTTCTAAAAAGGTCTTTACGAGTTTTATTGTGTAACATAGCGACCAAACTAAAAAAGAAATATGGAAAATGTGGATATATGCTTCAATAATTTTGCTGCCGACTATATCATCGTTTCTTCTAGCAAGGTGCCCAGCTCATCTCCAGTTTACAATTATGAATATATATATATATATATATATATATATATATATATATATATATATATATGATGATTGTATGAATATATGTATGACTTTTATGAAAACACACACGTACACACACACACACATATATATATATATATAGAGAGAGAGAAAGACAGAGATTTACTTATTCTGTCGTAGGAAAATATTTAAATGAAATATTATTTCATCTTTAGAAGAAAGACAGATAACGATTTTATTTTTGTTTTTCTTTCCTTGACTTGAATGAACAGTTTATTCATATGAGGAAAATCAAGAAATATGAGAAATAAAGTTTGAATAAAATTCATAAATTATATTTCGGTGACTTATAATTAAAATTAATTCTACTAATCAAAAAGTAATATAATGCCGCATAAAAAAAAGGGGAGATAGTTACATAATTGCCCATCGTAGCATTTGTGATTTGAAAATTCTGGATGAATCTTAAAAGCAATTATATTAAATCTAGGGTATTTTAATGAAATAAATTAGATTATTAAAATCGAATGAATAGCTGAAACTTAATGCAATGCAATTTCGATTCAATTCTTGATTTAGTGCTTTATGTCCATATACTTGTATTTTAAGTTGGAATTTAAGATATGCTATTTATATTTGTGACTGAAAAATTTGTACAGTTGTAATAATATTTGTTAACTTAAAAAAAAAAAAAAAATGCAATATTTAATTTATAGATATGTAAGATAATTCTTTCTCGATTTAAAAGATAAAATAAAATAAAAGTGCAAATAAATCATTTGCATTTACATCCGCTTTTATAGAGAAGTTAATTCTAAAATCAACTATTATATTTCAAATGAATGTTTTTCTTTCTCTTTTTCATGTGAGACAGAAAATAAATTTCATATTATTTTCTTGAAGTCAAGCCTCGTAGCACTCCTAAAATTATATAGGCATTTTATTATATTGTTACCACTACTTTAACACAATATTTTTTTTTTTTTTTCATTATATTTTATAATATTTTAGCATTAAAATATTCAAGAAAAAATCTTTTTGACGATAGTGGTGATAATGAAATAAAACTCTTGTAAAATTTTAGGAGCGCTGCGAGGCTTGTAAAATTTTAAATTTTGTGATTATTTTCAATTATAACTTAACGATATAAAATTATATGGATATATATTTTGTAAAAGATAAATGTAACGACAAATGTAAACTTGCATTGATTTTTTTCTACATTTACCTGCATTTGTGATGTTTTATATCAAAACAATAACAAAGAGTAACTGTTTACTTAACTATCTATTTTGGTATCAATTATACATAATCCCTAATAAAGGTACAAAATATTTCATGCTGCGTTGATAAAATAATCAGAAAAAATTTTCAAAATATAACTTTTACTATAATTTTAATACATTCACACAGGGTTTACTATTTCCATCGTGTTATTGTAGCGAAACTTGTAAAATATCGGTCTGCGAACCCGAAGATGGTGGGTTCAAGTTCCGCCGAGAGAAGTTACTTAAAAGTGTCTTTTGTTAAAATCTATTTTATGTCTCGTTCTCATTTTTTCATTAATTTCTTTTTGTTAATTATTCAATGAATGTTTCATTTCTAGAACTTTCGAATTCTAGAATATTCTGCTCGAAAAAGTTCATTAATTGTATAAATACTGATGTAGCATTTAGTTAAGTTGAAATAAAGTCTCGAGTTGAGCTTTAATGTTATCTGTGATTTCGCCTTTAATTTTTCTCCACAAACAGTTAAGTCTGCACTCACGTAATCTACGTGACAATATCTTTGTTCGCTAGGGATTCGCTGTGAGTTAGGAACGAGATTATTCGTTTTCTACTCAATGCTTTTCTGTAATGTTGTGACATATCCAGTGACTCATTTATAAACTGAAATTACTAACTTATTTATTTAATTAATTTAATTAAAAAAAAATACTCTGGACGGCCCCTACCTACCTAGACAAAGCTAAGTTTAATAGGTTTATTGCCGTCCACAGGGGCGAAGAACGCTAGATCACCACATGGCAACAACCTACTCTAATAGTAACCAAAGAGTCGTAATGAAATGAACTGTGTCAATAACTGTTCGTTCAGACTATTGATTGGAAAGTTCTATCATCTAAGAGAGTGACTCCGAGAATGGAATTTCATTTCGATGTTTTTCTTGGACACAGTGCTCAACCAGAACACAAGCACCTCCAAGATTGCACTATAGTAGCGACAGGTTAATTAATTTACTTGTATATTTGCTAGGACGATGACAGTACGCCAATGCCGTGATAAATCCGTCAATGGTACAAATTTAATGTAAATGAAAATATGTACAGTCAGCCAAAAAGAAAACGCCACCCCCCACCTAATTTCGCCGTAAATTATCGTAGAAACATTTGACTGGTATCGATCGATTTGTAATAACGTCTAGTTTATAACGGTATAGTTAAATTTTGCCTAGGGGGTCGTCTACATATTAAAACTGGCATTAACTTCATTTTCTTCAATGACAACCCCTATTTTTGACTTCATATTCAGATTTCTGAGATCAAGGAGGTTCGGAATACATACCTATTTATGTACTTTAAATCAATTTTAAATAGCGTTACATGTGAAAATGTATTAGGGGTCCGTCTATACATTTAGGAAATATAAATCATGATCTACCACCCAGTATACATTATTTATAAAGTTTCACACCGGAAAAAAAATTCAGAAATGTGAATTATAAAATAAAAAAATCTAACTTAGTTTATGAATTAAGAGATTATTATTGGTTTCTATTGATTAAACATCAAATAGTTCACTTCATACGAAGAAAATTAAATAGCTTGAATAGATATTAAAATATCTAAGATGTCATAATGAATATGATCTGTACGCATCGATTATGGGAAAAATATCAAATATTTAAGTTTCCTAAATTCTATGATTTTACAAAATATGCATAAAATTTGCCTAACATATATATATATATTCGCTTTCTTTCTTTTTTTTTTTTTCTCTTAATACAATTTACAAGTTAAGTCTTTATTTTATGAACTTTTTATAAAAAGAATACAGATTGTAAAGTTAATTTATGCATTCAAAATTTAAATAGTTAGAAATTAAATAAAAGTTAATTTTTTTGCGTCAGATTAGCCACACGTTTAAATATTAATATTTTGTGATTTACACATACATGAAGCTTTTCGAATGCAGAATTTTATAATTTCATTGTCGAGGATTTTAAAAATGTGCCTTGACTTAATTAATATTAAGAGAAATGTTCGATATTCTCGCAGATATATATATATTTATTTATTTCTCAATATATTGAGAACAAAAAACTATATTTTATAAATTAGCAATGTGAAAATGATAAGATTTCCTCGTAAACACAAGAAAACAATTAATCGCATGAACACAAATAAAATAAATACATAAAAATAGAACTTTATTACGAATCATAGACTATTCAGAAAAAAAGTACCATTCATCCGGTTCATGAAAAATAAAGAACATTTTCTGGCATTGCGCTATGTATATACATTCTTGTCAACCTAACCTAACCTGTCCCGCCCCTTTCCGTACATTTTTTTTTTCACATCAGTCTTTGTAGAATATTTTTTCTTTATTTAACAGGTTCAGCGCCATATCAGCCATCGGTGGCTGACACTGATCTTTCCATTTAGGCCAAGTCAGCCAGCAGTGTAAAATATGATATAAAACTACAGAATTTACATAGTTTTAAGTAATTACTGACAATTTATTTAAAATTTATTTCCATTTTTTTTTTTTTTTTTTAATTATAGGATTTTTATAGGATTATATCGTTAAGGCCTAATGGGGTTTATCGAAACTCGGTAAACATAACACGCTTCTAAGCAGTGCGTGTGGCCTAAATGGGATTTCCATAAGAATTCGCGTGGCGCTCAGTGAGTTAATCGTAAATGTATTTGAAGTTAATTACTCTAAAAATTAAATTGTGTACACAAAGGGGCGGGAACTAACAATGTTACGGTTCGGTTGGCAAGTATGCATATATATTTCGCTTGATTTATAAAAAATTAAAACACATTTTCTTCTTTTTTTTAAAAGTATTTTGTGTTTATATGTCTCATTAAAAATAAATACAATATTCATATATAAACATTTCATACGGTAATGTATATAAACATATTTATTAAAGAAGTGTTGTTGATATTATATAATTATTTTTCTATCTGTATAGTATATTAACACAAATATATTTTGTAAATTTCGCAGCATCGAAAAGCAGCAACATAGCTTCCATACCAAAGCTTAATGTAAATAGGACGTAAGCGTACTGTAGCTAGTGTTGAAATTTGAAAAAAAAAAAAAAAAAAAGAATAACAGTGGGCTAAAAATACCCCGGAATATATTAAAATGTTGTTTATTCTGGTTTTAGTCAGGTGATATCACTTGTGCTAAGTAGCTAGATCCACACTCTCTTAAGCTCAGGTTCAGCTCATCATTAAAATATTGTTTTTAATATCTGCCGCACCAAAATGTTCAAAACACAAATGCCAATTTTCATATATTTTGAAATCTTCCCGTTTCAACTTTAAAAGCATTTAGATTAATTTATTTTATTTTGAATTTTTAAATTTAGACGATTAAAGTCTTTTAAATGAAATTTCAGGATTCTGTAAGATCAATATCTATATATTTGAAAGTAATAAGGCTATTCCTTTGTTTTAAATTTTTATCCCATAATAACTGTGACTTTGATTTCGTGATTAGAAAATTGAAAATAAATACTATTGAGCTATGTTCCAATAATAGATCTTATAAACTTAAAAAAAAAAAAAAACCATTTTTCACTATTTGATTCTGTATTAAAAAGCTTTTAATAGAAATTTGATATTTTATTATGTTACATTGTGGGATAAATTTTAAATAACACAAAGCTTACAAACGGTACAGTAACCAAATGCAAATACGTCACAACAAAATTTAAACAGAAAATTCATGGTAAAAAATCTTTTTAAAATTATTAAATATTCATAATAATAATAATAAAACGATTGTCGAATGCATAATTGCTGTTTCATGCAATCAGTTTCGCTGCACTGTGTTTTCTAAAACATGATATTTAACTAGAGGTGTACGTACTCTTGAATATTGAAATGCGAAAAAAAGTGTAACAGGGTTACAGGGATGGAACACGGGCGCAGAATTCATACCGGAATGCGTTTAAGAAATTTCTCTACCTATAATATCGTCGATTTAAGAGGTAGAAAATTTTCTTACATTGATAGTGGTATGAATTCTGCGCCCGTGTTCCATCCCTGGGGTTAAAATAGAAATTTAGCAGCGAAAAAACTAGAAAAATATATTTAATACTTATGAAGAAAGACTTAACATATTAGGATCGGATATATTCCTCTCTTGTACCGTAAGCCACGCCTTTTCACAAATTTTCTAAAACTTTATAATATAAAACAAAATAATTTTGCATATTTGTAATTAAATCATTTAAGTTCTGTCTTCAATAATCAATGTAGTAAATACCATTGTGATTTATGCATACCAGCGTCACATATAGAGTCAAATAGGAATATGCAAATTAGTCCTTTTTTTTTTTTAAATAGTGTTTCAGCGAATCAGAGGCGGGGCTTTCTTTTCTTTTGAAATTCTTTCACAATCCCTCGCCTACATTGTGATAACTTTACAAAAATATGCCAATTTGTATAATAAACATCGAAATATTCCTTAGGAAACAATAAAAATAACATAAAGGTAAATTAAAATAGTTTTCCGTCAAATTATATACAAACATTTACTTATAGAGGATACAGATTGTAACAAGCGATGGCCCCCTAACAGGAATAAAAAGTGAAATATCGCTGTAACTCAAACAATAATGTTAGGAACGAGCTGTAAATTTGGAAACCCATGTTTTTGATGATGCCCGTTCTATTCGTGCAAAAATTAACATAGGTCATAATTCATAATTTTTTTAAATATGAATTTATTAATAATTTTCATAATTCAAAAAATGTTTTTTTAGCAAAAATTTGCATGGAATATGTTTGGGTCACTTCATTCTAACGAATAAAAAAAACAGAATTTAAATATCATAATTATTTCGGAAGATATGATTTAATGTTTGTCACATTCATTTAACATTAGCATCCCCAAACTTTGACAGCTTATAACTCTATGAAAAATTGAGCGAAATATATAAATTATACCATTTTCCGTGATGATTTGATCCAAAGAATTCAATTAAATTATAAATAAGGGGGGTTACCATTGAAAAAAATGAAGTTGATGTCAGTTTTAATATGTAGACGACCCCTTAAGTAAAATCTAACTATAACATTATAAACTAGACGTTATTACAAACTGATCGGTACCAGTCGCATGTTTCTACGATAATTTACGGCGAAATTAGGTGGGGGGTGGCGTTTTTTTTTTGGCTGACTGTACAGTCACCCCCCAAAAAAACGCCCCCCCCCCCCACCACCACCACCTAATTTCACCATAAATTATCGTTCATGCTATTTAAATTTTATAGCATGACGTAACATAATAAAATATAAAATTTTTATTAAATGTTTTTTTAATACCGAATAATATAGTGGTAATTTTTTTTTTTTTTAAGTTTTTAAAATCTATTATTGAAACAAAGCACAAAGCGCAATATTATTTATTTTCGCTTATTCTAATAACGGCGTAAAACTGGCGTCACATTTATCACGGAAAAAGAATTTAAAACTAAGTAATGTGCCTTATTACTTTTAAAGATATAGATTTTACACATTTAAAATTAAGAATTCAAGTACAGTAGACGACTGCAGAACGGAGAATATTCGATCTAGGCAATAGGAAACCGTTTTTTCTATATCCATATTTATTTTCATATGAATATACACAATAATTATACTCTTTCTAGTGAAAGCATTTGTATTCATACTATTTTGTTTATATAAATATGAATATAAGGAATATTCTTAAGAAATAACATAACGATCAAATTGTGAAAGAAACGCCAACTGGAGGAGTTACAGATTTCCAAATGACGTGAAACTACGTCAGCGCTCGCGAAAATGTTAAATATCCTTTCCCAGATTTTAGTTTAAATCTTGTTATCTATATTTTTGTATATTATCTATTGTTGGTTTGTACGCCTAAAATTAAATGTAAAACTTTATAGTAACACTTTCATGCGGGGCTTACTGTATAAAATAAAAATATACCCAACAAGAATTAGATAATTCCTTTTCTTAAATATTAAACACTTTTTTTTTTCTTTTAACCGCTATTAATATTATTACTATAGCGAGCTTCGCACGCTAGCGGGTCAGTATTTTCAAATGAATCACTAAAATTAATGAATCACTAACAGTAACTTTTAGTGTTCAGAAAAGAAATTTAAAAAAAAAATCATTTCTAATTGGGTAAAAAGTCGGCCCGGGTCCCCACTAACTGCCTTAAGCAGCGCTGCCCCCCCTCAAAAAAAAAAAAAAAAAAAAAAAAAAAAAATCTGATCGGGTAAAAACTCACACCGGGTCCCCACTGCCTTCGGCAGCGCACACCCATGCGCGCTGCGCGCGCACGTGTGAGGGTATACGTCCGCTGCGCGCACATATTCCTTCTCAAATCAAATTTTTATTCTTAAGAAAAGAAAATTAAAAAAATCATTTCTCATCGGGTACTAAGTCGGACCGGGTCCTCACTGCCTACGGTAGCGCAGTCCCGTGCGCGCTGCGCGCACGTATTCCTTCCCTGACCCTTCGTGCCCCCTAAAAAAAATCATTTCTGATCGGATAAAAACTCACACCGTGTCCCCACTGCCTTCGGCAGCGCAGACCCATGCGCGCTACGCGCGCACATGTGAAGGTATACGCGCGCAACGCGCACATATTCCTTCTAAAATCAAATTTTTATTCTTAAGAAAAGAAAATGAAAAAAAAAATCATTTCTCATCGGTTAGAAAGTCAGACCGGGTCCCCACTGCCTTCGGCAGCGCTATCCCGTGCGCGCGGTGCACGCCTATATCTTCCCCACCCTTTCAGCCCTTCCTAATTAACCTACATATACCAATTTTGAACGGTCTAACTGAATTAGCTGAGATCCAAACAAAACCTAATCAGGACACCTCAAAACGTGCAAATCTGGTTAAAACTTTCGATAATATAAAAGAACTTTAAAATATCTTTCGAATGATGTATTAAAAATAATTTAATCATAATTAGAAATTGAAATATTGAAATTTTAAAATATTACAGCGCCATCTGGCGGTAGAAATTTCTGTAATCTACTGTTCGATTCCAAATAAACAAAGCTATCTAATGATGTATTACTTATGAAATTATTTTAATTAGTAGCTGAGATACAAAAGAAAACCGATTCAGGAGACCTCAAAACGTGTAAATGAAGCGAAATCTTGAATCCTACTTTCGATAATATAAAAGAAATTTAAAATATCTTTCGAATGATGCATTAAAAATAATTTAATCATAGTTAGAATTCGAAATACGCGTATTAGAATAAAATTTAATTTGCAATTAAATTGTACATTTTTTATTTATTCTCGAAACCCGATGAAATTTGAACTGCAACTTCGTCTTGTGATGTTAAAAGTGTGTAGCAAGTTTGAAATAATTTTGAAGAAAATAGAAGCATTTTGAAATTTGCAATTTTTATTTCCAGTACAAAATCAGTAAAGCAGGATGTAAAATCTATTTATTCTTTCGCCCGGCGCCATGGTAACCGAAATACGTCTAGAAGCTCGCTAGTCTGCGAAATTAATAAAACTCTTGTGATTTGTTGCCACCTTTTTTTCATACTTTAGTTAATTTAAAAAAAAAACTAATTGTCCTATCGATAAGCTATTTAAACCGTCGGATTCAGAAAAATCGGACCTTTCATTTGATACCTTATTTGTAACGATACGACTGATATTTCTAATTTATTTTCCACTTTTTCCGTAAAAATGTCGCTTTTTAAGCATTTAATCATGAATTCTGGGTCATTTTTAGGTAGACATGGGTCGACGTTTTAATTAATATCTCCGCTAATTAGGGTCGCATCACTTAGCGAATTATCGCGATGTCGTGATGAAGAAATTCTGCGTCTGTTAACACCAGTTTCGAGGCGCTACGACCATTAGCGCCGGAACTTTAGCGGTCACAAGGCATTTCCTACAGACAGACAGACAGACAGACAGATGGTTGGTTGGTGTCGTGTCATGGATAGGAAAAAAAAAAAAGAAAAAAAAAATTAAATGGGACCAAAGGTCCTATATACAGCAATTCGATTTGAAGGCAGTTGTCTTCATATAAGTCTGCCCACGGATTGTCACTTATTTGCTGCAATTGCGCCAGAATAGCAGGACAGTTGAAAAGATGTTTGGGGGTTAGTTCTATGTCTGGGCAGTTTTTGCAGAGGCAGTAAGTCCTTGTCCCGTCTTTATGGATCTTCATCCCCCTAAAGTGTCCTGTCCGGAGTCTTGTTAGAGTGCTGGTGAGAGTTCTGTTGGTACTGATTTCAGGGATTTGGTGTTTGATTTTAAGTTTCCTATCGTTGAATTTTGCCTTAGCAACGGAATTGATATCGCTGAGGGTGACATGAGTAACCCTGCTGGTGTTTAATTGTCTTGCTTCTTTTGCCAAGGCATCAGCCGTCTCATTTTCAGTAATGCCAACATGCGCGGGAATCCACTGCATGGTGCACTGTTTCTTCAAATGGAAAAGCTTATGAAGTGTACGGTGTATATTTATAATTAGCCCTGAGGAACCCCTTTGAATTGCTTGAAGAGCAGCTCTGCAGTCACTGAAGATGATTAACCCATTGGCTCTTTCATTTTCTTCGAGATTTATATACTCGTCTAGGGCTTTTTGGATGGCAATGAGTTCACAAGTGTAGTTTGAAGCTATTTTGCCTCCTTCGATCTTAAATTGCTTTGTGCTTCCACTCTGTGGGAAAGTAAAGTTGACACCAGCTCCTCCGTTGTCTAGAGTTTCATCTGAGGAACCGTCAGTGAAGGCAAAGACAAAATTTTCTCTTGAATACGAGGCAATGGTTTTATCACCTTTTGTTTTAATAGCCGAAGTTTCTTCTTTTTTGGAACACGGTTCCAGAAGATGAGTTATAATTTTGGTGTTTTCCGGAAGAGTCGAAGACAAAATTGGCTCTTGCAGAATTTCATATGTGTTATGCTCTAGTCCAGTTTGCTGCCTGACCATTAGGTCATAGTGTAAGGTGGAGGATCGTTTGAGTCTTGTATTTTTGTTCCACTTCAAAAAGGTTTTTTTGCTAACATGTTTCTCCTCACGACTTCTAATATTGTTGGTAAAGTTGATGACACTACATTTTCTTCTGTTATCAAGTAACTGGAGACCACATTCCTGTTGGGATTTAATGTTGTCTGTGGAAGAGACAGCACCAATTATAATCTTTGAGGCTTTTGCCTGTATGTTATCAATCTTTTTAAGTGTTGAAGTCGAGGCGTGAGACCAGATGAACGAAGCATATTCCATAACTGGTCGAATCAAAGTGGTGTAGGTAGTTTTTAAGGTTTTGGGGCATGCTCCCCAATTTGTACCGCATAGGCTTTTCAAGATTCTTAATTTTTTGAGTGATTTATTGGCACATTTCTTTATTTGTTCAGTGAAACGTAGTTCAGCATCTAGAGTAAGTCCCAAATAAATAGGATTTTCAGTCTTTGTTAAGGGCTGATTGTTTAGAATTAAGTTTGAAGAGAGTAGGTGCCTGTGTTTTCTATCTGTTGAGAAGATGCTGTACGATGTTTTTTGTGGGTTAAATTTTAGCTTTCGGGAGTTTGACCACTCCAAAATTCCTTCCAGGGAGCAATTAAGAGATCTTTCAGACTGCTCAAGACTCGTGTTCGAATGCCAAATGGCAATGTCATCGGCATAGCAAACTACTTTTGTTTCATTGTGAAGGTGCGTGTGGATATTATTGACATAGATAAGGAACAACAGTGGGCTAAGGACAGATCCCTGTGGCACACCACCCCAAGTCCTTCTTTCTTTCGAGTAGACACCGTTGAAACGCACTTTAATTTTCCTATTTTTGAGGAAGTCTGATATCCAAATTAAGGCATTTCCCTGGATACCCATTTCATGAGCAATCTGTATTAGTTTCCCTCTCCAAACAGTGTCAAAGGCTGAGGTCATGTCGAGGAAGACCACGGTAGTCTTTTTATGTGGTTTGGTCTGCAGGCCATCGATGATAGACTGGCAGAGGATAAACAGTGCGTCTTCAGTTGAATGTTGTTTCTTGTAGGCCGTTTGATAAGAGTTTAATTTCTTTCCCTTTAAGAGTTCTCTCAACAATCTGTTATGTACAATTCGCTCCATGACCTTACATAAGATGCTAGTAAGTGCAACAGGTCTATAGTTTTTGCATTCCTCTGCAGATTTTCCGGGTTTAAGAATAGGAGCTATGATAGAAGTTTTCCATGCTTTCGGTAGTTTCCCCTTTGACCATGATGTATTAATTATGTCAAGGAAAAAGTCTCTGGCCATCTCTCCAAAGTTTTTAATCATCTCACCGAAAATTAGATCGTTACCAGGTGATTTACCACTAGGGATTTGTTGAATAGCTGTATTCAATTCTTGCTTATCAACAGGTCTGGAGAAGTTGTCGATGGTTTTGTACGTTCTGGATTTTAGTAGTATTCTTCTAACAGTTTTATTGAGATTTTTGTCTTCAGCTTGAAAATCGATTTTGCTCATCTCTGAGTAATGATTTACTAACAGATTTGCTGATTTCTTATTAGTGTTAGCAATATCTTTTGAAGACTGAATGATGTTTGAAGTTTGAGCATTTGTGTCATTTAGACCAAAATTCAAGGCTTTGACGATTTTCCAGTGTTTAGCATCTTTTTTGGGGTCAAGAGAAGTACAGAATTCTGTCCACTTAAGTCTCTTGCATTCAGCTATTTTCTCCTCTACACTCTCTGTAATTTCGGAAAGTCTCTTCCTGTTTTCTAAAGTGTTGTTTGTTTTAAGGATTTCATTTAAGTTGTCTCTCTCAGTTATTAAGGAGTCGATCTGAGCGTCTTTCCAGTAAGGAATCCATTGCTTTTTCCTGTTTCCTCTTGGAATATTCCTTTTAGCTGCTAGTGTAATGTTTTGATACAACAGTTTCAGTTTATCCTCTAGGTTTATGTTAGTTGGCGCACCCTTGCATAGTTCGTCCAGAAGAAGGGTAAAATTGGTCCAATTCGCTTTGCGAAAGTTCCATGATCTCTTTGTTTGATCTTCTGCTTCAAGGTGTAAACCAAGACCTATGATGATTGGTCTGTGATCACTAATGGCATTCTTCAAAACTTTCCAACTACATTGGGTAGATAATTGGTAACTTACTGCAGTAAGGTCAAGTGCTGACTCTGTTCCTGTTGTCCTGGAAAGATAGGTTGGCTGTGTGTCATTTAAGATGGTAAGTCCTACGTCGATAAGCAAGTCCTCAATTTGTTCACCTTTTAGATCTAAGACTGTTGAGCCCCAGGTGGGACTCTTTGCATTGAAGTCTCCCAAAAGAACGACAGGCTCAGGATTGTTTTTACATATTTGATCCAGCATTTGTGTATTGATATCAGAGTTGTCAGGGTGGTACACATTGATAAGTATGAATGTATCATAGGGGAGGTATACTTTTAGAGCTAGAACCTCAGTGTTGGAAAATGGAACTTCATTTGTCGGAATGACAACTTCCTTGAACTTGTTATTATTTTTAACGAGAAAGGCCAGTCCGCCACCTGTTCTATCAGCCCTGTCTCTTCTAATAGTTCTATACCCTTTAATTTCGAATTTCAGGTTTTTGTTAAGCTTAGTTTCCTGCAAGCAGGCAATGTGTATATTATTCTCCTTCAAAAGATACTGCAATTCGCACTTCTTTTTCTGAGTACCATTAATATTCAGTTGAAAAATGTTGAGGGTCCTCGTAGCATACTTGTCGTCTTCATCCCGGACTGCAGATTGAGACGCGTCGGGTGCCCCGGACGCGGTAACATGATCGCCATTTATATCAAAATCACTATCCATGAAAAGGGTTGCCAGAGCCTCAGAAGAGGTTGGACTTCTGCCTGTTGGTCCGCGGAGAGTATTTTATTTCCTCTCTACCACCCATTGGAAACCAATGGAAGCGATCCCCTATCCGCCACCCGGGGACGCGCCCTATAGGGGTTACAGGCTCCCCCAAGGGAGACAGACAGATACGCACAGATTTTTTTTATTGGTTTCTATTTATTAAACTTTAAATAGTAAAATACATCACTTCATCCGATCATATGAACCCTACAATACAATGTTGAATTACAAAAATCTAAGTACCAAAGTAAAAGAATAATAGTAATAATGATCTCCTTACATTATTAAAATCTGACAGACAGATACGCACAGATTTTAATAATGTAAGGAGATCATTATTACTATTATTCTTTTACCTTGGTACTTAGATTTTTGTAATTCAACATTGTATTGTAGGGTTCATATGATCGGATGAAGTGATGTATTTTACTATTTAAAGTTTAATAAATAGAAACCAATAAAAATCTTTTAATTCATAAACTATCACAGAAAGTTCTGCGAATTAGAATCGTTTTTTATTTTATAATTAACATTTATTTACTTTTTTTCCGGTGTGAAATTTAATAAATAATGTATATTGCGTGGTAGATCACGATTTATTTTTTCTAAATGTATAGACGGTCCCCTAACACATTTTCACGTGTAACTCTGTTTAGAATTGATTTAATGTATATAAATAGGTATGTTTTCCAAACTGCCTGGATCTCAGAAATCTGAATATGAGGTCAAAAATAGGGGTCGTCATTGAAGAAAATGAAGTTTAAGCCTGTTTTAATATGTAGATAACCCCTTAAGCAAAATCTAACCACACCATTAAAAACTAGACGTTATTACCGATCGATAAGTACCAGCCGCATGTTTCCACGATAATTTACGGCGAAATTAGGGGGGGGGGGGTGACTGTACAGTCGGCAGCAAAATTATTGAAGCACACACCCTCATTTTTCTTTTTCTTTTTTTTTCAGTTTGATTGTTATTTTTTATCATCAACTTACTTTTTTATAAACAGCATAAGACTAAGATCATAGCTCGACAAATATTTACTTAACACAACAGTATTAGATGCACATATTTTAAATAGGAAACATTACTAGCGATTCAATAATTTTGCTGCCAATTGTATTAATGTTTTTTCTCCCTGAAAAACAATCGATCCATTTGTTACAAATCTGCACTCGCCAAACATTATTGAAGAGCGATTCCTTAAGACTCACATTACCATTTCATGCACTTTCGTAAACAAAAGTTTTTCTATATCAAAATATTTATCATATTTTATTTGCATAAAGATATTTTTTTAGACGTCTATTACAGTATGAATCAAACCCTGGAATCAATCCCAGCACTTCTCGTCTACCATCTTTGAGTATAAAATCTCTCGACCATTGGTGGGGCCATATAAGACATATAAGTAAGCAATAAAGCATATATTAAACAAGGCTGAAGTATGTAATTTTATTATTACACTTTTCTTTTTTTTTTTTTTTACATTGTAAATCCTATGATTTATTGAATTGCCTGAAATACAATGATTACATGTGACTACCTTGGTAGTGTTTACCTTATTCGAGGACCGATCATATATTTCTATTCATAAATGCACGAAATATTTATACAATAAAAAGGTTTTAACGCATCAATTTCTCCTTTGTTTATCCACATAAGCTTAGCATTTTTGTGTAGTGATAATGAAATCCCAAATCTAATAAAATATATATTTTTATAGAATGTTGATTAAAAATAATAGCATTAAACTTACGGTATTCATAACTTTGTTTACACTTATGGGGTTTTATTTACTAAACACACAATTTTCCAAATAGCAAAATGTGACAGTGAAAATTTCAAATGATAAATTATAAAAGTCATATTGGCTGTTTTTTATATTAATTTATAATGAATAAGATAATTATTTAAACGAAAAATTGAAATTTCAAGTTAAAGGAATTAGTATTTCCTGTAAATAATTCAACATATTGTTATCTCTTTTAAATTGAGTGAAAACACTTAATAAAATTTTCTATTGAGAAATTGACTGAAAGATTTTTTCTGCTTTAATAATAAATTCCAATTTTCCTTCAAATAAAAATACACTTCAGTGCTACAATGCCTTGCAATATATTTCCAACAAATTAAATTTCAAATTTTTAAGATTTTTTTTTTTTTTTTTAAGCATATCGATATAAACGTCTTAAATAAAGTTAAGATATTATAAATAAAGTACTTGGATGCATTTAAACAGCCTTATGTGTTTCGAATAACAAAGTAATGGTTCAAAAAATCACGAAGCTTTAATATATATATATATATATATATATGTAGTGGATCGGCATCCTGTTTCTCCCCCTAACCTTGCTTGCCGCTACCTGGAATCCCAAAGCAGCTGAGTTTCGACGGAGAGAACAGAATATGAGCGGAAGTTCGTACTTGTGACAAGAGACGACGTCACTTCCGGAACAACCGTTTTCATCGTAGAGCGGAGAGCTCTGACGCAGAGAGAACAGTCGATGAACGGATTACAAGGCATGCATAGCTGACGGATGCATCGCTCTTCTTTTTTGGACGATATGTTTGGCCGTGCCGGGGTAAAGTACGAGACAGCGTACTTTGTGTTTCGAAATACCTAAAAGCAAAGTAATAAGTAAATTGTTTATGCAACGAACTGAATTATTTTAGACGAAATATTAAATGAACATTGGATCAGCAGAACTATTAGAATTCATACTAACGTTATCTGTAAATAATTGTAAATACTATTAATTCTTTATTAAATTTTAAATGATTAAGTAATTAATTGAATTAGTAATTTGTTTTTGAAGGCCCACACAAGTTGGATATTACATCTCAGAAGTGGGATAAAGAAAGTGGGATTGAACGTTAATTTTTAGTTAACATCGCTCGTGATTGATTAGGATCGAAAATAAACTGTGAGTTTTTATTTGACTTAAATTTTGGATTGAACGCGATAAAGAATAGAACTATTTTTTACTTTTTTTAAATATAAACTGATAAACTGAACTTTTTATTCTTAAAACCGTGATTCAACTAGTTGTGTTTGTTTCTATAAATGAGTGCCGAATTAGTTATGATATGCCATTCTACAACTATGTGGATTAAACCAAAATTTCAAGCTGGATAAGTGACAGGTCATAGTAAGCAACGAAGTATCTGCGAATTCTGCGAACAGCCACGCATCATTTGGATGGAAGTTTCAATAAGAGATTTAGGATAATCAAGCATTTGCTGCTATTTTGGTTCTACAAAGGTACGTGTGATTTTGTTTTGTTGTTATAAAATGGTTTCGCTTGGGAATATACCCAAGATTGGCGCTGCACTGAGGACTGAAAGCTATAGTAAGATTAAAATTCTGCATCGCTTTTTATTTAATGATATAGGTGACAGAAAAAACCGATGCAGAATAAGAAAGTTTTCAGGATTGGCGTTTGCCGTAGATGACGAAAACTATTTTAAGAAACAAAAATTCATCGACGAAAATTTCTCGTTGAATGAATTAATTATTATTAGTAACTTGTTAAGTGTTTCATTCGACGGCACGAAAGAAGAAATACGTGATAGATTGTTGTTAAAACTAAATGATATTGAATTATTGAAGGAAGAAAATTCCGAGAATAATTCAGATGAGGAAGATTCTCAAAATGAATCGAGCAGTGAATCCGAAAGTAGTGGCGATAATGACGTCGAAAAAATTGACTCCTCTGTGCAATGCCATATGAGCGATAATAAGTGCTATGAAAATGATTATGATTATGATAATGGTAAAATAAAAAAAAGTATAAATTGTAATAATGGATCACTTGGTGCATCTGTTTCTTTCAATGATTTTGAAAATTCTATGTCTAAATTTAGCGGCGAACCGCATGAAAATATTATTGAGTTTTTTTTCTGAATTTGAAGAATTGTCAGTAATGTTTAATTTGAATGAATTACAAAAAATAATTTTCTGTAAAAGGTCTTTGAGCGGAAACGCTCTGTTGTTTATAAGATCTGAAAAGGGATTATTGACTTACAGAAAACTAAAAAATGCACTTATTAATGAGTTCAAAATCGAGGTAAACTCTGCCTCTTTACACCAAATGTTAAGTAAAAAGAAAATAAAAGACTGCCAGTGTAAATTTGAGTAAGTTATTCATCCCATCACTTCCATTGACGACCACGATTAGTGAAATAGCCATATTATTTCCCAAAGCTGTGCAAATAAAATTAGAAGTTTTCCCTACACATAAAAGTGCTACTATAGACTTTATAACCGAACAAGGCTTCTGCAGCATGACCTTAAAAAATCTTAAAACTGAAAATGATCGATTAGAGGGTCTCAAGTTCGAGTCCCAAAATAACTCCAAGCCCCAAAGTAAAGATTTAAGTACACATATCAAAAAAAAATCTTCTAAAGTTAAAAAGAAAAATAGAGCAAAATGCAAGTTGAGTGGACAACCACCAAAAACCGATACCATAGACAACCAAGTTGCCGTAAACCCAAATTTGACTCTCTTTTGTGACTTTATAACAGCAAAAATGAAAATTGATAATATTGATAAAAAAAAAAAATAGAAATGGATGCCATGAAGGCTCTTATTGCACATCTACAAAAGCTAAGATCCTCAAATGTGGAATAACTTAGCTGAAAAGCAAAAATATGAAAATTCTCAAAAAATTGTAAATAAGTATGTTATTATTTTGTGTTGCTTTTTTTTTTTTTTTTTTTTTTTTTTTTTTTTTTTTTGTGTTTTTCAGTGTGATCGCCTGGAGGTCCAGCCGATACAGGATGGCCGAATGTAGTGGATCGGCATCCTGTTTCTCCCCCTAACCTTGCTTGCCGCTACCTGGAATCCCAAAGCAGCTGAGTTTCGACGGAGAGAACAGAATATGAGCGGAAATTCGTACTTGTGACAAGAGACGACGTCACTTCCGGAACAACCGTTTTCATCGTAAAGCGGAGAGCTCTGACGCAGAGAGAACAGTCGATGAACGGATTACAAGGCATGCATAGCTGACGGATGCATCGCTCTTCTTTTTTGGACGATATGTTTGGCCGTGCCGGGGTAAAGTACGAGACAGCGTACTTTGTGTTTCGAAATACCTAAAAGCAAAGTAATAAGTAAATTGTTTATGCAACGAACTGAATTATTTTAGACGAAATATTAAATGAACATTGGATCAGCAGAACTATTAGAATTCATACTAACGTTATCTGTAAATAATTGTAAATACTATTAATTCTTTATTAAATTTTAAATGATTAAGTAATTAATTGAATTAGTAGTTTGTTTTTGAAAGCCCACACAAGTTGGATATTACACACACACACACACACACACACATATATATATATATATATATATATATATATATTTATTTATTTATTTATTTATAAAATACAGTATTGTGAAACATATATGTATATATATATGCATATACATACTGCTATGTAAAACAAGCGTTCCTAATAGTCATTTTAAATGCTAGAGAATGATATGTTAACCGTACTTTATTTTGCTTCAGAAAGCTATTTATATTAATGTGCAAACATAAAATTTGTAGTACGTTTTTAACACATTAGTTATATGAGCAGAGGTTGGAAAGTGGTATCGTTCGAAAGGTATGGTTAATATTGTTTTAATTAATGAAATATTCTTTATTCATATATTACGTATAAGCACAATGCGCGCTCTCTCACATTACTTAAATGACAATAATTAAATCATTATAATAATAAAAGAAGTCTGTCTGTGTGTCCCAGCTCTAACTACTATAAATATTCTTCGAATTTCTTGAAACTGAAATATGTTATTCAAGTTCACTATCGGATGTTCTCTGTTGAAAATAGACTGAATACCTCTACTGGTTTGTGTACAGGGACACCCGAAAGTATTCCAAAATATTGTACAGTGAAACTTGAATAATTCGAACTTGTTTAATTCGAAATTCTGGATAATTCGAATTTTTTACTCGGTCCCTTGAATTTTATATTAAAATAATGTTAAAAAATCGTGGATAACTCAAATTCTATTCTGGATAATTCGAATTTTTCATACGATTACCTTTAAAGTATTACAGTAAAATTAGTTCCCGAGATTTTTCTCAGCTAAAGTGCATTATATATTTTAACAGTCTTTCAAAAAAAAAAAACATAAGGAAGTACAACAGAAGCCCCTAGCTAGTGCATCAGAAGATATGGTGAATATACATGAACTTCGAAGTTCTTTTTTGAATTGAAAGTCGTGTCTAATGTAGAAGATTCTATTTTTGTATCAAGTCATATGCTATGACACAAAGATTGTATACTTAAAGAAGAAATAAAAAAATATCTGACTATTTTTTAAAAAATGTTGAAGAATTAAGCTCGTAAAAAATATTGATTTAATTGGGGGGGAGGGGGATGTAGCAGTATACTTAGATATAAAGTGTATGTGTTAAATCGTTGATCGTAGAGTTTTAATTTTTTAATTTACTCTTTTTTTGTATAGTATAGTAATTCTGTATGGAGAGATTTTTCTCATAGTCTTTCTCATAGTCTCATATAGTAGATTTTTCTCTCTCTTTTTTTTAATAGAATAGTAAATAGTATATGTAATTCGAATTTTTGGATATTTCGAATTTTTCTCTGGTCCCTCCAACTTCGAATTACCCAAGTTCTACTCTATTATATGAGAGGAATTTTTGAAAAATCACATTGTAATAACTGTATTTTACATAAATCTTAATGAAATTGAAATATGTTATTCAAGTTCACTATTGGATGTTTTCTATTGAAAATCGACTAATTACAACCACTGGTTTGTGCACAGGGACACCCGAAAGTATTCCAAAGCATTGTGTTCTAAGAGAGGTATTTCCATAAACCATATTTTAATAACAATATTTTACACAAATCTTAATGAAATTATAATATGTTATTCATATGCACAAAATAATGTTTTCTGCATAATATATTGTATTTATATAAGTATATTTAGCAATAAAATTTACAGTACCACACAAAAAGTTTCAGATACGTTAAGGGTTATTAATCGAAAAATTCTGGAAAGGCATTTTCATTTACATTTAAGCATTTTTAACACTTTCTAACAATTTTTAAGTGTGAATAAGATTTCAATTAATGTATCTGTCGGTCCGTCTGCCCGTCTACAGAATCTATAAATATTCTCAGATTCATTTATTTATTTATTTATTTATTTATTTAATGATATATATTATTCAAGTTTACTATGGAATGTTCCCTGTTTAAAATGGCATTAATATGTCTTATACAACTGGTTTGCGCACAGGGACACCCCCAAAAATGTCAGTGCGTTTCATTTTAGGTGGAACATTTTTATAAATCACATTTAATTAACTTTGTACTTCAAAAATCATAAAGAAAATAATTGTTATTGTTAATATATGCTAAAATATTATTTTGTATAGAACAGAATATATTTAGCGTTCAGATTTACAGGTTATATTAAAATATTCAGATACATTAAGGGCTGCATTTCCATTTCTGTTAAGTATTTTTAACAATTTCCAACAATGTTTAATAATGATTATGAATTCAATTATTTTTTTGTCTTACTTTTTGTTTTTCTGTCTGTCTTTTGTGTGATAACGTAAACAAAGAACATTGAAGATTACAAGATTCAGCGATTGTGTTCAGTTGGAAAGTGTTAATAACGAATGCGCCCTGCACGATTTTTTTTTCCTTTCCTAAATTAGGGAATTAAAAAGTGTTGAAATTTTTTTTTTTTTTTTAATTTTTATTTTTTTTTTTATTATTATTATTACACTAAAGGAATTTTTTTAACATGGTTTATAACCGCCGAATAGACGTAGAATTAAATAATGTTGTAGTTATGCACATTGTATTTTAAGATATCGTTTATTCACAAACAAAATGCCCCACATGCGCCAACGGGCAGGAGTTTGCCAAGATCAGAATTTTCATAGGTCATTTTCACGGTGATTGAACTGGCTATTTCAAGGGTAGATCAGAACAGGGCGCCGCATGCGCCACCGAGCGGCAGTTTTCTACGGGCAGAATTTCCAAAGATCACTTGCATGGTGAGTGAACCAGCTGTTTCAGATCATGAAACTGGAAGAGGGTGCCGCAGGCGCTAACGAGCGTGAATTTGCTACAGATAGAATTTTCAATAAAGCTATTTGAACTATAAAGCTGCCTTCAAACTCTGGCAACGATGCAAAGCTTCAAAAGTTATGAATCATCCATTGTCCGAAAGGGACCCTTGAAATTTTGCACATGTTTACAATGAAGGACATTACTTTTTATTGCTCTTTTACAAAAGAGACCCAGTCCTCATTCAGTTATCACACTATGAGGTTTCTGAGCCACGACTCCAGCGAGCTTCGACTCTCAAATAACAAATCAAAAGAATATCAAAAGAGACCGCACTGACGCTTTGCAAGTTGCCAGAGTTGCAAATAAGCTGTTTTAGATCTTAATAAGATCCTAAAACACCACAGGCGCTACCGAGAGAGAATTTAAATACGGTCAGATTTTTCAAGGATCGCGATATAGGGGTCGCCGGAGGCGGTTAGTAACTAATAATAGACAAGGTAAGTATTCACTTACCTGTATTTTCTTCAAACGTCCGGTGATTTACATTCCACAACTTCAGATTAATCCTTTAGAGCACGATACTCATCAATTTGCTTCTCTGTAAAAGAACTAGATTTTTTATTTTAATATGTGTGTTTCTTTGAGTAAAAATGGAAGTATTTTTTCTTCCATTATTTACTTTAATTAGGATATCCATAGATACATTTAAAATTATGTATGTATGTATGTATGTATGTATATATATATATATATAATCCTTTTATAGTAAAAGAAAAGAATGAGAACGAAGAACAGTTAGTCAAATAATTCACCAAAGAAACATACACAGGCCAAACAAAATAACTAGATGTCTTAAATTGATTTAATTTTTAAGATTAATAATGGTACTTACTATAATTTTAATGTACTTATAAATTTCTGTACTTTATTATTTTAATGACTACAATACATGTTGAAAATTAAATAGAACCGTATAATGAGATTCTGAAGAAAAGAAAGTTGACACTAAGATATTATTTTAAGGGGAAAAAAGAGAACAATGTTATGAAATGAACTTATTAATTTTGAGATGAGGAAAAGAATATCGGACCAAAACAGAACAAAACGGATTTTTTTTTATTATATATATATATATATATATATAAACAGTAATAAAATATACTAATTCAGAATATCACATAATTTAAATAAAATATCTTTATTCCGACGTTTCGGTTAATATTCTATCTTTAACCATCTTCAGAGAAATGATGTTCAAAAATTATAAACATAAACAATTTAAGCCATTCTAGGATACTATAAATACAATTCACAAAGAAATTAATAGGTGATTTCTTTGTGAATTGTATTTATAGTATCCTAGAGTGGCTTAAATTGTTTATGTTTATAGTTTTTGAACATCATTTCCCTGAAGATGGTTAAAGATGGAACATTAACCGAAACGTCGGAATAAAGATATTTTATTTAAATTATGTGATATGCTGAACATTTTATTACTGTTTTTATAATTATTAACAGCATATATAAGTGGAAAATATATATTTCTTATATATATATATATATTTTTTTTTTTTTTTGAGCGTATTAAATTGCTGACTCTAACAAATTCCTGTAAAGTTCAGAGTGTTTACAGATTATTAAAGAACCAATTCCATTTTTCAATAAAAAAATGTTCATCACTTTATTTGGCTTAAATTAATTTTTACGGTTAATGTCTGTAACTGTTTTTAGTATCCACTTAACGTAGTTTAACGGTAAAATTTCTCAGAATGTCATATCATTTCATATCATTATCCCTTAGAATTTCATATCATTTTCTTGTTGTATATATGCATATGGGTCATTAATATATTTAGTACGTTTATTTGCTTATTAAAAATAAATCTAAAATTAATTTCTGAAAAACTTAAAATAAAGTGAGAAATTATATTACGCCAGTAAAATGAGTGTGTGTTTGACATAAATTAATTCCTCAACCACAAATTTTCTGTAGAAAGATTTTTACTTTATTGCATCAATATGAAAAACAAGCTATTAATAAACCTGCCACAGATTCCTTTCTTATTTCTAGAATTTAATGTTCAGTTATCAATAGAAAACCTTCGTATTTTTTCGCACGTAAATAATAAAGTGATACATTTTTCATAGATTGCGAGGGCGTGAAACCCTATTTGTCTTTTATTCATGTTGCATCTTTTCTTTTCAAATCATTATTAACTTACCAAATTCTCGGTAAACTTTTAATAGACTGGATGATAGTATTTTTCTTTAAGATGTACTGAAAAAGACTGAAGTTTAAATATTATCCATAGCAATTTTTCCAAAAAAGCTAATTCTAACTGTTTAAAATGTATATTAGAAGATACTTTATAAAAATGCGAGCTCCATTTCCGAAAAGAGAAGAATTGACATGCAAAAAAGATTAAAGAGTTTAATTTGCAAAAATGTTTGCTTATTAATAATTATGGTATTGAAATAATAGTTACTTGAAACTATTATTAACAGTATTTATGCATTATAATTATATTAATAAAGGAGAAGAGTAATTTTAATTAAATCTACATAAATTTGAATTTTATTTCCAAACGTAATTATATTTTTTCCAATGGCTAGGCAAAAGTTACAGATTACTATAAAGTCACATAACAAATTATAAACAATATAACATAGAACAAAAGACCGAAGTCATTGCCTAAGGAGCGGTCTTGCCTCCCAATATCTCGACTCTTCTGTAGAACATGGAAGGTCCCCACAACGGAGCAGATGGTCCTTGTCCATTACTTCTCCGTAATCATAAAGCGGGCAGCAAGGCAGTCGTGTCCTGTAGATAGGTGGAAAGTCGCAACTGCCTTACGTCACATCTTGGTTTTTCAGGAGTAAGAGAACTTAAATTCCTCCAGTTCTATAAAGTTGTACGATTCTCAAAATCTCGTGAGGCATTAAATGTAAATACATATTTTAAAAACAGTTTAATCCTATTGTAAGAAATGGCTGTATTAGGATGTTGTATAAAGCTGGCACCACTTTTCCAAACGTAATTCTCAGTATTAATATATATCTTCGATATGCATTTTAAGAATTATAATTATTTATTCCTGAGAATTGTTCTATTTTTTCCCTCAAAAAGTATAAAAGGCATGCTTAGAAAATTGATAATTTATTTATTTTTATGTAAGAGGAAATAAGTATTTCCAAATTTTCATATCAATAACCAAAAAAAGATTTTTCGTAATGCAGTGCTTAAATATCACAAGTCTACAAAAGTGAAGTTGAGAAAATTTGATTTGATGATTTTATCTGATCTTTATGTTTTTTGATGTGCTAAAACCGAAATACAGCCCATGTTTCTCTATCACGTATGGATTTTTGTCAATACAGGGTATTTACCGACACAATTTCTTACATATACCATCATAACAATAGGTTGGTTGATTGATTGGTATGATTTTACGTCACATTAGTGTTGCGCAATTATAACAATAGATATTCATGATTAATTAATAATGGAACCATACTATAAAACTTACCATATAATTATATTGGTGGAAGAGTAATGGAAGAAATTGTATTGGCAGGCACCTTTGTATTGACAAAAATCTATACGTGGTAGAGAAAAACTGGCTTCATTTTTCGTTTCAGCACGCCAAAAAACATAAAGATCAATCAAAATTTTACATGTCGACCTGTGTAATTTTAAGTTTGTCATTAACATATAAATAAACAGTAACTGTTTGAGTATTTTACTATCTCTAACCCTTATATATGGTAGAGAAAGTATTATTTTTGGCTCAAATTTTGGAACTTGAGTTTTTATTACATTTATACGTTTTGGAGTCCTCTGAGTCCGAAAATCATGTTTTTAGCGGTTGATCTGTGAGTGTCTATGTGTCTGATATCAGCATATCTCAAGAACAAACAGGAACAGGAAGTCCAAACTCGGTATACTACATTTTTGTCATATAGTGATGTTACAATAAACTTTTCGTTCAGATCAAACAAATGGTTCGCGTACGGGGCCTGAGAATTCAAATACGTAGATGGAGGAAATTGCAGGTAAATACAGTGTTTTTTTTTTTTTTTTTTTTTTTTTTTTTTTTTTATGATGTATGAAAGCATGTTTTGTGCCGATTGTAGTATGGAAATCATTCAATATTTATTTGTATATATATTGAGGCTATACTTAAAAATTGCTGGAAGAGTATTTTAGTTTGTGCTATGTGTTTTTAATATATGACTAAATTTAAGAATACAGTGTGATGTGTTTACAGACATGGTACAGCGCTACCCAAAATTAAACTAATCATTCTTTTCTAATGAATGTAATGTATGTAAGTGTTTTATTGCATTTTACTATGTCGTCGAACACTGTTCAGGAAGAAAAATTAATTTCTCATACTCTTACTGAAACAAAGTATTTTTATAAGTTTGATTTTCTACTCTGTGTTTTGTGTAATATCACGTTTTGTGGTGCCCAGAATAAGAAATTCCAACTTTTAGCGGATGATCTGTATGTATATCTGTTATCAGCATAACTTAACAACAAATAAATGCAAGAGATTCAATTTTGGTATTTTGAAGATCGTGTGAGATTTTCACTTAAGAAATCTGATCAAGATTAGCAAGTTTCAAGGCAAATTGATTACAATATTGATATATATATATATATATATATATATATATATATTAATTTAGGCACTATAATTGAGCAGGGGTTTGAGGGTGCGGAACACAGAATTTCATGTCAAATAATAAAATCGTAAATGCAATTATAATATTTTAAAAGTATATTTAACTTTCTTACCTTATTGATCTTACGTCTTAATCTTTAATGCCTTTATAGTATTGAAATGCAGGGTAAGAGAAAGTCGTGTAAGTGACGCACCAGATTATTTTTTAAAACAAATCTTTTATATTGTGCAAACGACTTATTTAACTTGTGGAGAAATAAATGGAACGCTAGTAAAAAACCACTTTATTTTACAAAAAATAAATAAATAAATAAATAAAATATGGTGGGTTTCAACAACACGACTTTTATTACTTACTGCTACACGTGATATACGCTCTTTAGATTTAATGTGGTCAGTAGACATAAAATGAACTTAACAAATCACACACATAAAAATTTTCCTGTAAGAAAAAACTGATACGTGTATAAAGACATATAAAATAGAGTTTAGATAGCCAGTTTAGAAAAAATCGGATGAGCCTTTTTTTTGAAACACCATTTTTCGAGATCTAAAACTGGCCTATCTAATCAAGATGACTGTCAGTTTTCCTGTAATAACCAAGTAATACTTGCAAAAGAATATCTAAAAAGGGGGTTGTATAACAATTTTTAAGGAAATTGTTAGAGCTGTTTTTGAGATACCGATTTTTCGGTCTCATTCTCGATTTCAAGGGAACTTATCCGTTGATTAGGAAAACGAAAAATTACATACGAAAGGATATCTGAAAGACAGTTAATCTAGCGAGTTTGAAAAAAATCCTTTCTGTCGTTTCTAACAGAACGAATTTGCGAGTTTTCAAAATGACCTACTTATACAGGACGACTTTCAATTTTTTCCTGAACTTACCAACTACAAAATATACGAAGGGACATCTAATGGGGTGTTTGTATAGCAACTTTGAACACAATCATTAGAACCATATTTTGTTTATATAGGGACTTACGGCTACACCTCTGGTTTGTCAGTTTTTTTCAAAAGCTTGAAAAATTATCAGCAGACCAGACCAGTTTCAATTCTGAAGTTTCGTCGTTCCATATCTCTTATTTTAGGGGATACAATAGTCAGAAGATTTCTCAACATATACAGGTTGTTATAATTTTTACAGATTCATTCAATGAATTTCGGTCAGAGCGGAGCGCCACACAATTATTTTCGTCCATAGGTGGCGTTGCGCTTGGCGAAAAACGAAAAAATAAAAAAAAAAAAAAAAAAAAAAAAAAAACACCTATTGGGGGAAAAAAAAAAAAAAAAAACTCTTTTGTCAATAGGTGACGCTGCTCAGATATCTAAACCGATTATTACAGAATTTTTGTAAAAAAGCGAAATAAATTTTGTGTGTTTCGTCTGGATTGACCGAACTTCATAGAATGAATCTGCAAAAATTACCAACTGGGAAATATAAAAAACATTTTTATTTTTATTTTTTTATTTAATTATTTAATACAAAAGATCTCCATAAATCACCTTAAATATTGGCGCAGTGCCTCCTATTGACGAAATATTTATTAAATAGACAGCTTTTGGAAAATTTTATTTTATTTTATTTTATTTTATTTTTTCGTTTTTTGCAGAGCGTATATTACTTGTACTACGTATTAGTAAAAGTCTGTTTCGTTTGGAGCCGTAGAGCCGGCTATAGAGCTTTCTGAATAGGCGAGCTTCAAAAACTATACGTGCACACATGTACAGTGACTATTTGCCAAAAACAACATTTTTGGACTTAGGTGACCTTAAAATGTGTAATTCAGGTGAAAACTCCATATCTAAACTTTTAACGGAATATAATATTCCCAATACCTACGGTTGTGGGGTAACTGGAGTAACAATATATTTAAAAGCAAATTTTCCGTTTATAAACACTTTCTTACATATCTCACAAACTTGACGTGTCAAACAGATATTCTTAAAAATATCAGCATATATAGTTACGCTCATACGTGCCTGACTCTATTACGTGTTAGGCTTAAGAGATTTCCTTGGATTCTGTTTGTGTGTGAACGCAAAAGTTGCCACAAAGTTGTTCATTTTCATACTTTAGTTAATTTTTAAAAATCTAATTGTCCGATCGATAATTTAATCCGACGGATTCAGAAAAATCGCCCCTTTCATTTGGTACATTATTTGTAACGAATTTTTGAATAGATTTTTTAAAATTAATTAAAATATGAAAATAACAGCTTTAAAATAGACATTTTTTTAATTGTTGCCAGTTTTTTTTTCCAGCATAAAATGAAATATGATTTCACTTGAAAAAAAAAAAAAAAAAATATATATATATATATATATATATGTGTGTGTGTGTGTGTGTGTGTGTGTGTGTGTGTAATATTAAATTTGCGTCTATATGATGTCGTGATGATCTAAAAAATGACGTCTATAAAATAATAATAATAATTTTAAATTTTAAATGTAATGAAGAGATAAATAAAGTGCGAAATTTTCGCACGGGCTTGCTAGCAAATGAATTATTTGAAGTGAGAAATAAATAAAATGAAATAATCATTTTTCAACGGACGCTTTAGTCACCAATATTTTACTGACATTTTGTAAGATTTATTATAAAAATAATAGACAAAAAAAAAAAAAAAAAAAAAAAAAGCAACAAAGCGTGATTAATATCTGACAGTAGAAAGATATATATATATATTTTTTTTTTAGAAGGTTGGGAATGTTTGGCAAAATTAATCCGAAAATCTGTCTCAAACTTCTTTAAACACAAATGACGCGTATATATTGAAAATATATTGTATATATCTTTGATATATTGAAAACCTTGTTACAATTTAATGTTTTTTTTTTTTTTTCTTTTTTTTTTTTTTTTTTCTTTCTTTTTCTGGGAAGTAATGGTAAAAAAAGAGTGTATACATATATATATTTATTTATTCGTTTATATTTATTTATTTATTTATTTATTTATTTTATGAAGTAACTTTGTAAAAAAAAAGATTTTGTAAAAAATATTGGTCTTTTACTGTAAAAATCATACTTTTTTACAGTACATAAATGTAATAAATATGAAATATTTTTATACTAGGAAATACCTGCGACAAATTTTTGACTTGACAACTAAATGTAAATTTGTTTTGTTCAGAATCTTATGCTTATCAAAATAATTCTACAAAGTTCTCATGTTTTCTTTTAAACAATGTATGCTTTTATTATTTTGGAATTACATACTCTATCCTGCTTTAAAAATATATATATATATATTTTTTTTTTCACTTATTTATTTTTTTTTCTTTGTGAACTGTTTAGTTTCGAGTTTAAAAATATCTTCATTGCCATGTGTGATAAAAATCTTTTAGCATTACATTCATATGTCTAAAAATATTTCGAATATTTACAACAAAGTAAATTTGAAACTTAATAAGGAGAAATAGCAAGTGCATAAGTTAAAATTTTTCGTCCTTCCAGGAGAGAAAAAAATGTTTGAAAATAAACATATTGCAACGTGTTTAGTTTAAAAAAAATTCCTCTCCAGGAAGGACGGAGTTGATTTTGTTTATTCAGTCTTAATAGAAATATGGGAACAATGGTAATTCTATATTTTATGAAAAAAATAAAAATAGAATTTTAGAGATATAATTTTTTCTCATAATAATAAACTGTGTTCTATAGTATATTTTAAGTTATATATTGCTAGCATATGAACATGAAAATCTTCATGAAGATTTTCATGTTCATAAAAAGATTCATAAAATATTCATAAAAGGTTCATAAAAGATTTTGTAATAAATTCTATAGCTTTAGAAAAAAAAATCTGGGAAAATGTTACAATTTTTTTTTTTTTTTTTTTATAACAGATTTTTTTATACGTATATATAATGTATGGGATACGATACTCTGTATCATTAGAAAATCCAATATCCATTTCTAGAAGTTAAGGGCAAATAATTCACTGTTCAATTTCTCAAATTTATTTTTGTGACATTGTTTTCTGATCAGAAATATTGAATCGATCCTTTCACCATAGACAATAACTAGCCACACCCTCATCCCATTGCCACCAATTAGACGAGTGGTGTACAATTAGTCTTCTTTCCCAATAGAGTGCCAGTTACTGGTAATAATAATATAGATTTTAATCCGGATTGCCCAATTTTTTTATTTATTTTTTTTTCTCGTACTGATATATATATATATATATATATATATATATAGGGTAAGTGCACCCGTGATTGACAATTTTGAAGCAATTTCTGATGTATTTAATATTCTAGACATCAGAAAATATTTTTATAAGTCTTCAGTTATTACATATGGTATGAAAGACATTCAGAACCACATATATGTTAAAATATATACATTTGATAACAATACTTTTTTTTTATGAATTTTTATTTGACACCCATTCAATGTTCCAGTAATTGACACTGTCAGTTTTTTTTATTAGTAACTGGCACCCTATTTTCCAGTGTTTGACACTGCTAGTTATTCATTTTACCAGTTATTAGCACCCTATGCTCCAGTGTTTGACATAAAATGTTAAAATTCTTATATGTAAAATATATGATATTATTATTTTTCTTATTTATTAATTATTTCGGGATAGATGTCAATTACTGGAGCATGCCAATCACTGGAGCACATGCCCTATATATAATCGTCCATTTTATGATTTAAGACATATGAATCTGAGTCCACGTCAGGTATTCTGCAATGTGATAATCATGCCAGCACACATGATGTTTTCTCTACTTATAATGGAAATGTTCTGAAAGCGGAACGTCTTTAAAAATTGTCTGAGGATTTACTGTGAGCTCGTTGACCATTGGAATTTCTGAGTTTGACGCAACAGTCTTTTCAGATCAGTACATCTTTTTTTTTCTAGTTTCTAAGAGAAGTTTCTTTAACCGTTCACTCATTTTTTGTATTCCATACTCTTTTGATGATAGTAAAAATTCACTGAAACTAATTAGCTTATAACAATTTTCTTATTATTTTTCCTGACTCGTTAATGAAAATTTTTTTCTGTGATAAAAGCTGTACTTTTTGGTGCTGAGAAGAGGAATTTCTTGATCCATGGTTAATTTACCTCTAAAAAGTTTTATGTTAAAACTTGTTGTGCTCGTTAGAAGTTTAAAAAATTCTCAGTACTCATTTACATATATTGCTAGTATTTTTAAGCAAATTAATTCTGAAAACTGTTAATTTTGGTCAGTGTCCGTCTACTTTTCTTTAACTGTAGTCAAAATGTGAAACAGTTTTGTTTTTTGCATTTACTTCAATTAAAATTTGAAATATATAATTTTTATTTTTGTCTTTCCACTGAGAAAACATTATGTGACTGACATCTAGAATCTAAATTGTGTCTTTTGTAAATATAGTTCTATGCCATCCTTATAAATTCTAGATACCTTTACTAGTGAATTCCAAAAACCCCTATTAGAATTCTAGATAGTTTTTCTATACTATCTTGGGGTCAAACTTATTTTAAAATCTCTGCAAATAAATGCTAACTCAAGAGGGAAGTTTCAGTAACTGTAATCTTTATTTGTAACCCAAATTTAGGAAATCAAGAGAGAATTTCTCGCAATGCATAAGATTCGTAATCTCCATAAAATTCATAATATTGTTTCGCCATCTAGAAAAGTATAGACTAGAGATTCTCGATCATTTCGTCTATCCAGGTTGTTTGTTTACTTTATTATCATAATTCGTAAATGTGTAATATATTTTGAGTTTAGGGTTTCAAAAAATGACTACTTATTCGTGCTAAATGGAGTCAGTATACATATATATTTTTTCTCAGTGTTGAATGTATGAAGATTAATGAGCATGAACATGATAAAAAAATGTATTTTAAATTTGATACTGAAACAATACTATGCTTTAAAAAATTGTAAAAAAAAAAAGTGTTCATCCTTTTTTTTTAATTTTTTTTATCTAATGTAGTTAAATGCGATATCCAAAATATTTTTTCGTTTATCTTTAATATTGCTTCCTATATGTATAATTAACGAAATATAATTTAATTAGAATGAAAATCATTCATTTTTTTTTTTTTAAATATGCACCAATTGCTTAAGCAAATAAAGGAATATTTGTTTGATATTTGTTTGTTTGATATATGTCTCAGACAATGTTTTACTGAATTTACATCAAATAAATTAACGGTTTCACCGATAGGTAAAATGATTTTCAGTGTGTTTTTATAAGAAATAACATAATGAATATTTCTCCAAATCCAAAAAATTAATCAGCACAAATAAATCATAACTGTTGATGTAAAAGTATTAAATATAACACAAATAGTCTTAATGTATATTATAACAAATTTGGAGTATTTGACATTTTTTAGTAGTACTCATGCCCATAATCTATACATATAAAAAAGTACTTCCACTCACTCACTCACTCACTGACTCATCAACGCACAGCAAAATCTACTGGAGCCACTGACTCGAAACTGGGTCAGATTAAAGAACATATAGTGTAAGCACCCCCTAAGAAGCGATTTTGCGAAATTCGCCCCCCATGGGGGTGTAGGGGGCAAAATGTGATTTCACAAAAACTTTCATTTCTCAAAGAAAAAAACAGATATCCGTAAAATTTTTGCTTTAAAATATAGCTAATTTAATTACCTAAAAATCGATTTCTGGAATTTTAGAAGTTCGGTCCCCAAGGAGGAAAAGGGGGCAAAACGTGATTTCACATGCGTAAAACGTGGTTTCACGTGCTCCTATATATCTAAAACAGATATATGTGAAATTTTTGCTCAAATATATAGCTAATACAAATACCTAAAAACTAATTTCTGGAATTTTCGAAATTCAGCCCCCCAAGACGGAAGGAGAAGGGCAAAACGTGATTTCAAATAATCCTTTATATTGCAAACAGAAAAAAAAAAATATATGTGTACGATATTTTTGCTCTAAAATATAGCTCCCATAAATACATAAAAACTAATTTCTTTAATTTTAGAAATTCGTCCCAGGTGTGGCGGGACCCCCCCCCCTTTCCCCTAAGAGGTAAAAAATAGAAATATAGTTAGACCGTTCAAAATTGATACAGATAGGTTTTAGAGACCTGCAAGTCAAACGAGGATATTTTTGAAAGTGTAAAGTTATTAGAAAGAGCGTGAGGAGGGGATGGAGGGGCAAAATATAAAAATAGAGTTAGGTCGTTCAAAATTGGTACATAGAGGTTTTTGATACTTACAAATTGATTGCGGATATTTTCGAATTTGTAAAGTTATTAAATTGGTACAGGGAGGTGTTTGATACATACAAATCGATTGCGTATATTTTTGAATTTGTAAAATTATTAGGATAGACGGGAAGGGGAGGTGAAAGGGCAAAAATATATAAATAAGAGTTAGAGCCCTTAAAATTAGTGTTGTACGGTTTTGAGGCCCGATAAATCGATTGCGGATATTTTCGAAATTACAGACTTATTATGAAGGGCGGGAAGGCATCGGGCGCAGGGGTAAAAATAAAGAAATTCAGATAAAATGTTGGAAATTAGTATTATTAGGTTTAAAAGCTCGAGAGAACGACTGCGAATACTTAGGTGAAGGAGCATGCGAGCCTTGCGCGACTGTATGAGCTGCCGTAGGCAGTGGGGGCCCGAACCTATTATTCCACTAATGGGAGAATTCTTATGTTTTTCCAATAATAGTCAAATAATTTACATAATTTAATTGTTTGATTCATACATAACTCTTTTAACAACATCAAAACTCCTCACTAAGCCAGCATTACTCATTAAGAGTTAGCACCTCATCCAACAGCCTTTAAACCGCTAAATTTTAAATTCAAATATTGCCAATTAAAATCCCGCTTCATTAACTGTTCCAGCCCACAAGTGCTTCACTCCTCGCTCCTCACCCCTAATTAAAGTTAAAGCTAATCACTACACATTTCGGTTTCTGCAAGAACACAGTTTTAAATTTCTTGCCTCACTTTTTCGCACATTTTTAATTAGTCTTCGCCCTGATTTTAATTGGTCTCACTCTTTGTTCAAGGCCTTAAAGTGCCCCGTGGCTCCCAACCTTATTCAAATTCTGCAGTTTACATATTTTTATTTTATTTTATCTTTTTTTTTTTTTTTTCTTTTTCTTTTAATAAACTTTATAGCTTCCTCTTCAACTGACTGTAATCCAATTTATTTATTTTTATTTAAAAATTTTTAAATTTCAAATTTTTTTATAAAAGCTTAGTTATTTGTTTGCTCCCTCTTGTTGTTGCCCTGGTCACCCCCCTGCTTTTGCCCCCTCAGCAGTTCGTGTGACTTTGAACCATAAGAAATAGCCCATGTAATCAACACTCTCCTTAAGGTTCTTGTGGTTCTTAAGGTTGTAATCACTTTCAGGTTCCCCCCTCTCTCCTCTAGAGGGGGGAAGCGGGATTTGAGTCGGGGATTCCCCCCGCCCCCCGCAGCTGCCCGCCTAAGCTCTGGCTCATCCGGCCCTGGGCACAGCCTGCCCCTCATTTTGGCTCCCCCTGCTCCCTCTGCTCTTTAGGGCTTGGTTGGGGGGAGTGAGGTGCCCCCCTGCCCGCCCCCTTTCAGGGCTCTCCCCCCCTCGGCCCTGGGCCCTGGGGAGTGTTCCTGTGTTCCCAGGGAGCTCTTGTGGCTTTTCCACCACCTCTACTGGTCTCCCTATAGATGCTGAAAGTGATCAATCCCTCTCCTCCGCTTCTCTCCCCCCTCACGAGCTCTCGGCTTTTTTCCCCGGCCGGGTCCCAGGCACTGAGGTGCTTCTCAAAAATCCTGCGTTCTGTCTCAAGGCCTGCTGGTGGCAGGTCCCTTTCCCCGCCCACTCTCGGTTCCTGTGTTCTGACCAACATTGTAGCAAATTCCTCAATTTTTCGCCAAAGTCCAGCCGTTCGTGTGGACTTAGCCGCTTCCCAACGCCAGCCTCTTAAATTTCGTCAAAGTCCAGCCTTACGAGGGGACTTAGACATTTTCCATAATCATTCTCTAAATTAAACTCCAAATTCCGTCTAAGTCCAACATTTTGTGTGGACCTAGCTGTTTCTCTTCACCTCCCCCTAAAAATTTTGTCAAAGTCTAGCCTCTCGAGGGGACTTAGTCATTTTTCCTTAATTAATCTCCAAATTCTGTCTAAGTCCAACATATCGTGTGGACTTAGCTGTTTTTCATCGCCTCTCCCCTAAATTTCGTCTAAGTCCAGCTTTTCGAGGGGACTTTGCAGTTTTTCGTGGCCTTTCCCCTCTTTCTTTGGGGGGTGGGGGGGTGCAGCTCCCCCCTCCTCCTAGGTCCCGCCCCCCTCGCTGGCCCTCCTGGCTCTCGTTCCTGTGTTCTGGGGGGCCCTTTTGCTGTTTCTCTCAGCAACAGAGCTCCCCTTACATAAGATGAAAGTTTCCAATCCCACTCCCTAGCACTCTTCATCTCTTAAGCATCTTCGGCAGAGTCCTTCCCGCCCCGTCCTCTTTAGGGTTGTCAAAAGCTAAAATAGCGCAAACTGTTTTCCTTTTTAGCGGGAACAGGTCAGAGTCCCTTCCTCTCCGTCTTAATTACTCCTGTAGCCTTCCAATCACTAAGCCTTCTCCCTGCAGTCTCTCCAACCCACATTTAACTTTAATTATTTTAATAATTAATTATTTTAATAATTAATTTTTCTGGACTTAGAAATTTTCGGCTAGTTTTTTTTTTTTTTTTTTTTTTTTTTTTTTCTTCTCATCTCTCTCTTCCCCCTCGAGCCTCTTTAGTCTCTTCGTTTAAGTTCTCCCCCCCCGGGGTCCCCCTCCCCCCCCGCTAGAAATTCCAAAACTCAGTGTTCATCAATTTAACAACAAATCAAGGAAATTTAACTCTAGGTTCACAATACTCCCCACCGAGATCTCACGAGGAGCTGGAAAATGATCTTCAAGAATGGACAGCTAAATTCAACACTCTGGATAAATTTTTAATTGGGGGGGACTTCAATGCTCACTTAAGATCTATGCATTACACTAGAAATGACGCCAGGGGCCTTGTTATTCAAAATCTCCTAGCAACATGCAATTTAACAATCATCAATGATCCATCAAACGAATACACATTTAACATACACAATTCTTACGGTAATCCTGACTTGACACTTTGTGGCCCAGGGATCCTCCCTTTCGTCGACACATGGTTTGCAGATCATGATAATGATTCACAAAGCGACCATGTTTACATTAGATTCAAATTAAACTTAAAACCAGAGAAAAAATATGACTTCAGATACAACACCAAATACACGAATTTCAAAAACTTTAATAACAACTTTAAAACACATCAAGTAACACTACTGGATTCCCTTAGGCGCGCACATGATTATGAGAAATTAAACGAATGGACAAATGAATTAATACACATAATAACCTCAACAATGAATGCCACATTGCGAAAAAGAAAATTAGAATACAAAGTTAATGTTACCTGGTTCACATCATCCCTCAAAATTCAGAGAAACAAAGTTAACGCCTTATACAAAAGATCAAAGAAAAACCCTGATAACGAGCAATACAAGTTAATTTACAAAAGAGAAAGAGCGAGGTACAGGAAGAACTTGTTAAAGGCGAAAAAGGATTCCTGGGTTACATTCTGTCAAAAACACAAAGAAACATTTGGGAAAATATTTAAAATTATCAGGGGAAAGAATCTCAAACATACTGATTTAGTATACACACAACTCTCAACATCCAATATTGCAGATACTTACATAGAAGTTATTAACACACTCATAGAATCTCACTACCCGTCATTACAAAGAACACTTCACAGCACACAAATTTTAACTAATGACTTTAATAACGATGAAAAAATTCACCTAAAAGAATTACACTACTGCACTAATTCACTACCACCAAACAAGGCCCCTGGGGTTGATTTAATAGATTCAAAATTACTAAAAAATCTTGTCAAAAATTACCCGTCTCTCTTTATAACTTTCTTCAATAAATGTTTCTCACTAGGGTCCTTTCCAACGATCCTGAAGAGAGGTCTAGTCATCTTCTTTTCAAAGAAAAATAAAGATCACACAAATCCCAACTCCTATAGGCCTATCACACTTCTGCCCACATTAGGCAAACTAATAGAAAAAATCATAAAAAATAGAATTATGACAGCTCTGGAGAACTCAAAATTTTTTGACGAATCACAACATGGTTTTCGAGAAGGAAGGGGCACCATCTCAGCGATCAAAAAATTCAAACAACTGAAATCAGAAATTCAGGAGAAATTCAAATATTGTTGTGCAGTCTCTTTCGACATTCTAGGGGCTTTCGACTCCCTGGATTGGGGGCTTCTCACTGAAATCATTGGGGCCTTACCCATTCAAAACTACTTAAAATTAATCCTGGTAGACTTCATCAGAGATAGGGTCTGTGGAATGAAGATCGCGGGGTCGATCCAATGGCGGGATGTCGGGAGGGGGTGCCCTCAAGGGTCTTGCCTTGGACCGATGATGTGGCTTTTCGTCGCAGACCGGATCCTCAAACAATTCAAACTTCATGATAATAACATAATAGCCTACGCAGATGATTTTATAATTTTGGTTGGAGAAGACACCAGGGCCAAACTAGAAAATAAAACGAACGATTTAATCAACATCTTTAATAACATTTGCAATAATTTAAAACTTAAACTCTCAACGAACAAAACGACCTCAATAGTTTTTGGCACTGGGGTTTTCGTTTCTAGAACACTAATTTTTAAATTGAACAATAAAAGCATTCCTGTTAAAAATACTCTTCAATACCTAGGCCTAACAATTGACAAATCATTTTCCTGGATCCCTCATCTACAAGCTATAAGAGAAAAAATTTTAAACAGCACTAGTGGCCTATCATATCTAAGAAATAGAGATAGGGGTCTTCAATCAGACATCTTAAAAATCTGGTATCTAACAGTTTTTCAAAAACAGATTGAGTATGGCTTCGAGATTTGGTGGGAGGACCTAAATTGCCACGGGGTACGAAACCTCAAGTCTGCACAACGTCTCGCTCTCTTGAGCGTTATCAAACCCTTCAAAAGCATTTCAAGTGACGCCCTTTGTGTCCTGGCTGGTGTCCCTCCGATCACGATCTACATAGCAAACAAATTCAGACAATATAACATTCTCCATGGAACCTCATCTATACAAATACAAAATACAAATATTTCAAAAGAAAATTTAATGCTTCCCATCCCTACCTTCACTTTTCCGAACTACTATAAACATAACAAAATTAAAATTATAGAGAACCCACCATCTTCAGAGCTACAAATTTATACAGACGGATCAAAAATGCCTGGCGGGACCTCATGCGCTTTTGTAGTCTACTACAAAAACAATATTATTCACACATATCAAATTAAACTTCACCACCTAAATTCAATTTTTCAGGCTGAACTCTTGGCAGTAATACAGGCAATTAAATGGCTCATAAATTCATCCTACAAAAATTTAAACCCAATAATATTCACAGATAATCAATCAACAATTAAAATCCTAAATCAACCATATCCAAAATACGAACTTATTAGAGAACTATATGAAAGCATAGATCAATACAAAGAGCAAATAATCCTAACTTGGACAAAGGCGCATGTGGGAACGGCAGGCAACGAAATGGCAGATTCACTTGCAAAACAGGTTATTTCACAAAACATCTTCGATGAACAGATCTCTCTTCCTCTTCCAGCTTCACTAGTAAAATCATCCATTAATAATAAAATTATCACAGATTGGCAAAGAGAATGGGGGCACAGCGATAAGGGTAGGGATACGTTTTCTGTCCTTAATAACGTAAGCAAAAGTTTTATCAGTCCAAATAAAATAGTTACATATTTTATCTCAGGCCATGACAGCTTCCCTACATTTCTACACAAAATTAAAGTATTAACATCAGATAAATGCAAATGTAACAACAGTAAAATAGGATCCCCTTTTCATTATCTCTTTGAAAAATGCAATTTAATCCCAATTAATTTCAGATTCAACAGAAACCACACAATTCGTAAAAACATGCAAACAGTTCTTTTAAACACAAACAACTACAATAAATTAAAAGATATCTACAACATTCTAATTCAAAACTTTTCCACCATCAAATATAAGATTTAGCATCGTTCACTGGCAGCTGGCTTGCCTTTTTTTTTTTTTTTTTACTTTTTAGTGTTTTGGTTTTAATATGTGTTTGATCCAAAATTTGTAAAAAATTTGATTTCTAAATAAATTAGGGAACTCTTCCACTTTGATCCCCGGGCCTGTCGCCCGGGATGCGGAATCGCTAGATAGTGGCAGTCAGGTTCGCCTGCCTGCCTAAGATGCATTTTTCCCCTGCGGGTAGATGTGTCTTTGCCGTGGTCACTATTCAACTCAGTGGCGACGGTAAAGACATGTCTATGGCACTAAATCGTGAGATGTGCCGCTCCATGGTGGAAGTTTTCCTTTTCCTTTCCCCCCCCGCTAGTTCTTTCGACATTTTAAGCTCGTGGATCTCCTTTTCTGCATCAGCATCGGATCCGATCCCCCAAACTTGTTTTCTAGGACTTCCCCCAGGCCTGCCCCACCCCTAGGATCTCCTTCCTTTCAACTTCTCTCCTCTCCCCTGGCGCGCAGAGCACTCCCCCTCCTGTCCAGTTCGCCAAGAGGCCTACAATAGGTGTAGAGAAGCTATGGATAAGAAGTTCGAAGGGAAAGACACGAAATTGCAACAACCTTCCCATATGCAACAACCAGAAAGCTCCAGCCAGGACAGACAAGTAAGCTCCGCCCACAACTCCAGACTACAACGGAGAAGTCAGCCAGCCAGTCTTCCAGCTCCAGCCAGTCCCTTCCCATGGTTATTCAACCCATTCTCCCATTTTATGCCTCACCCAGATGCCTTTCAACAAGGTCATTCCTCCAGCCTCTACAGTGGAGTAAACCCAAACAGGAACTTCTACTTCGAAGGGAACCAGAGGTACCTTTCGCCATCGGGACCCTTCGGCAACCAACAACACGCTCAAGGAGTACAGGGGTAACTCATTTTTAATTATCTCCAGCCCTCTTCCTCGTCTCCCCCCCTTTTTTTTTCTCTCCCTAAATGGGGAGGTCCCGAAAGAAAAAGCCCAAAGCTCCCTCCTCTTCCTCCCAAGAAGCAACATCCTCCTCCACTTCAATAGCTAACTTTAATAATCTAAAATTCCTGCAGATCAACCTCAACAGGTGCATGGCAGCGAACTCGACGGCCCGGGAATTCATGGAAGAAAAGTCCATAGACATCGGGCTGTTGCAGGATGCCTATTGCACCGTTGGGGGTGATCTATGCGGCTTCCCCTCCGCCTGGTCAAGTTTCAGTTCCAAAAACAACTCAGCCCACATAGTCATAGCAACAAATTCACTAAATTACACCCATGTCTTCACTGGGGACAATTGTGTTTTCATTTCACTCACCACGAAGGAGGGCGAACTGCTCCTTGGAAGTGCTTATGCCGCCCCGTCTGCGGACTTCGAGGCCTGCCTGCTGGAGTGGCAGCATCTCATCACACACAGGTCACTTTTCATCCTCAATGCCAATTCCCCGTTGTGGTGTTCACCCAACGAGGATCGCAGAGGTCGCGAGCTTATAAAATTCATAGATGCTAACAACCTATGCATGGCCAACATTGACAACTCCGCTCCAACATTTAACAAGAACGACGCGCAGGGCTGGCCAGATTTTACTCTCTGCAACCCCAAGGCTTTTGCCAAAATTTGTGACTGGTCAGTTCTGGACATACATAAGTAGTATAGAAACCTAGCACTTAAGGATCACCTGTTGTTTACATTCACACTTAAGGGTCACCCGGAAGTGAATGTCCTCTCTTTGTTTATTTACATGTCAATAACCTATTTATAACCCCCCTACGCCCCCCGGCTCGCCACTTGATTGACCTTGGGGGTTCATTGGGCTCGAATGTCAACAATGTACTTATGTGTGTTGTGAAATTTGCGTAAATATGTAGTATAATTGTATTAAAAGCATGCCTTATTTTGTTTATTTACATTCGCGGGAGCACCGTCACGCTTCCCGCAACCATGTGCTCAAGTTTCATTTTTACTTTGTAATACAAGGTTGTGTGGTTCTTCCTGAATTTCACTCTTTGTTTATTTACATTTGCGGAAGCATCGTTATGCTTCGCGCAACCATGCATCCATGTTTCATTTTTACTTTGTACTACAAGGTTGAGTGGTTCTTCCTGAATTTCACTTTCATCTGTTGATGTTTTTTAAAACACGGAAGCATATGTCGTAGAGAAAGTACCTACATTTAAAAGTAATGTTTTGTTATAGCCTTGAAAGATTGTTACATTTGATCGACCATTATGTAAGTAAAAACATTTATTAAGTTGTGACAAAAAATAACTTTTAATGTTTGCAATACTGTATTAACAATTTAGATAAAATATTTTATCTTTTTTATTATCAAAAACATGTATGATGTAATCAATTATAGTTGTTTTTTTTTATATGGAAAAAAATTTTAGACTTAAAATATAATATCATATAATACTAAATTGTAAATATATCATTTGTATAAAAAAAGTTACAAAATATTGTTTAAAAATAGCAAAAAAAAAAATTATTTGTAATTTTTTAATCGTATTATATTGTAAATAATTTATTATGAAATATTGAAAATTAGTTGTTAAAAATGGGATCAGACAAGATTTTTTTTATTTACTAGAAGAAAAGTAAAGAGTTAAGTTTTTATCTGCAAAAGGAGATCACAATTTTTTAATATACGTTTTTAAAACTTTAAAAATATTTTTTTTTTAATGGTAAAAATAAAACATGACAAAAATAAAGGACATACACATATTTGCACACTAAAAAAGGATTTATTACATATTAATTACATAATATTTTGAAAAATAGATAATTTTCACACACATTGTGAATTTAAAAGAAAATTATTTATTACATATTAATTTTTTTCACAATGTGAAAAAAAATATTATAAATGCTTTGTTTTGTATAAAAGATGAAAACATACATATGCATAACAGTTTTTAAAAATTGTAGACAGCGAGCACTGCATAGTTTACAATTTATTTTTCCTTGATGACATTTTTTTTTTTTTTTTTTTTTTGTCCAAGATGATGAACTTCTAATACACACGAAAAATCATAGTCGATGAACCTTGTACAGTTCACGATTTATTTTTCTTCGATGACATTTTTGCATGCTCGTAAAATCAATTTAATGCAGTTGACGAACTCAGGATATATACACCAAAAAGACATAGATGATAAAACACAAGAAGATGCACAAATCACAGGGGTTTTTTTTTAAATAATATTTTTATCTTGCAAAACAGATACGAAAGAAATAAAAAAGAAATGCATATATAACATGGAAAAGAAAAAACTAATGTCATTGTTTTTGTGTTCATATAATATTTTATTCATCACATTGCTCAACATTTTTATAGTGACCATAACTATTTGTTGTTATGGCATCAATTAAATATTTTTTATCATAAAATGCCGAAAGACTTACTTTATTTTCTACCATTGTATTGATATCATGTTTTTTAGCTAATATCGAATATTGTTGCTGTTGTATATATGTTTCCGAGAATAAAACATTTTTATATGACTCAAATGTTAATGATTGAAAGCTAGTTTTTTTTACACCTTTAGCTTTTTTTTGCACTCGTCATCTGTAATAAAACAATACATTTTTGCCTTTAAACCGATAAAAGCTTTTATTGGTTTAATAAACTCGCTTTTGAGCAAACCGAGTTTACCTTTGTTTGAATCATTATACATAGGATGATTTTTCGGATAATTACTACAATCCAATATATTTGCAAAGTGATTTTTTAAATCCTGATAGATATCATTTGTTCGGACGTTGATATAAATTGAATCTGTATCGGTATATAAGAGTTGGACGTTGCTCTTATAATTTTTTTTAAAATGGTCATAGTAAAGAGAATACATTCGAAGCTTGCTCAGCTCCAAAACGGCAAAACCTACAAAAATTGGCTTATCGAGAATTAATTTTTTTTTTTTTTCATTTTAAATAAAGTGAAATCTTTTTTGATAATTTCGAAATAATCGAGCATTGGATTTGACAATAACTTTTTACACTCATCGATGTTTAACGCCCCTTTCACGTTTAACTTTTTTCGCACATTCTCGCAACATTTACCATAAAATGCGTTGTTTAACTTTTTAAAAAATGTTTTGTCAAAATTGTTGTCTGCTTCGTTTCTTTTATTATTATTAAATTCTATATAATCTTTTAAGAATGGTGTTTGGGTGAATGCTAATATTCTATGAATTTTTGTAATAATTAATCCGTGTTCGACATAGAATTTTAGATTTAAGTAATGTGTGATGTAATTGTGTTTGTCAAAAAAATTTGGAATTAATTTTTTACATGGAAAAATAGATTTTAAATTGAATTGTTCTCCCATTTGTTTTGCATAGGGTGATAACATTTCCCAATTCAGAGTTAAATGTTCCGGTGCTAAAGGAAAATCATTGTGCGCATCGTGTAATGAAGACGGATATTGTAAATCCACTTCTAGGAAATAACCAACATTTGAATCGGTGCTTGTTTGTAGAATGTTAAAATTTGCTATTTCATCTGCAGTCAACCAAGAAAAGTTATTTTTTGGAAGAGGGAGGCATTGAATAAATCCATACAAATTTGTTGCATCGAATGCCATGATATAATTTTTAGGTAATTTGGGCTTATACGAATTTTTCAGCAACGGATTGTTGGCTTTCATATAACGCGTGCCCAAAAAACAGATTCCACCTCTCATCTGCGATTCGAACCATATATAATCAGTCGCATTGTTTAATAGTTCTAATTCGGTCTTTGTATATTTTAATCCGCTCGAAAATGTAAATTGTGAAATTGAAAAAAAATGAACCGGATCTAGCGAATAATATTTAAATGCCGTGCGCCTAAATGATAGAAATACCTCTGCTAACATAATTACATCTGTATTTTGATATAATTCAAGATAGTCTGAAAAAGATTTACAATTAAACGCGTCAAACACATGTAATGCGTGTTTACATTCTTCCTGATCTATATTTTTATTTTCTAGCACGTTATAAAATGCTTCTTTGGGGGGTAACGTTTTTTCTTTTAACACATCGAGCGATTTAAAATATGCATATGGAAATATTCCTTTACGTTTTAATAAATGCACGTGTTCGGAACCATAAAAAAAAGAAGACAAAATATTAAAATCATGACCCGAATCGCTTAAGTTTTTTACCAACGTGTGTAAACTCGCATCCAACAATTGATATGAATCAATGAATCTGATGTAATCCAAGGAAAAGCTTAAAAATTTTTGCATGTTTGTTGGGATTATTTTTATTTTATTGGCATATTGTTTTGGCATATGTTTCAATATTAAATGCGCGTCATAATTTTTAAAATTGTGAATGATGATCGGAATGAAATATGTACATCTCTAATTCAAATTACATGTATTATGTGCAAATCCTCTAAATTCGCCAGTGCCGTAATGGGAATGATCGCGCACTCTTGTTTCGTTTAACCCAAACGGTTTTTTACATATGTGACAATTATTTGCGTTTGGTACGTTGCTTTTTACATCGAGAGGTATTATTTCCTTCATTTTTTCAATGAGTTTATTTACCAAATCTCTAAGCGTATTTAAAAAATGTTCTACTGCTTGTTCGCCGCAAAAATATTCATGGAATATCGGCTTATCATTTATATCCGTAGCCAATAATGCATAACTGACTGGAATATGGTTTTCTATGGGGGTCGAATAACTCTGCGAGCTAGAGGGCAAAAAAGTGCTAACTTTCGAAGTTATGCACTCAAAATCTGCAAAGATAACATAAGGATGTTTAACCATTTTTGACAAGTCCGTAAATTTAAGAATAAGATTTTTAGGTATGCTTGTTTTTTGTGCCTTATATAGCCCGCATAAACTAACATGATTATTCAAACCGCTTCTCTGACTAAAACCGTTCATACATAATTTGCAAAAGTATTGACGATGTTGTTTCGAACTTACCAAGCGTTGAAAATTTGTTATTAAAAAGAAATGATTTTTATATAGTAATAAATCGATGTCTTTGATGATAATAACATTTCGGGATATATATAAAGGATAAATTTCATTTTCCTGATAACCGTATATATTAATGCGCAAATTATTTGTTCTTTCAAATGTCGGTATTTGGTTAAGCGTTACGGGAAATTTTAATTTATTTGTATTGAAATATTTTATGTAACTTTTGTATGGTCTGTTTTTGTTATTATGGCGAGGATGTAATTTAGCAGCCAAACAATGTAGAAAACATTTGTTGTCGTCGCATTTAATATTTAATAGAGCACGTTTTGCAGAAAGTTTACGCGGTAGTTTAATATTTTTACATCTGCCCCTGAGTTCTCTATAATTTCCGATACTAACGTCAATGAAAAGAATGTGCTTTATTATCCAACCGCTGCCATTGCGAATGAAATTATCAACCGAATTAAGAATTTTTTGGAAACATCTGTGAATTGCATCGTCAATCATGTAATTTGATAATAATCTTTCGACGTTAGAACAAAAGTAAAAAGTTTGAGTCATTTCATTTTCGAATTCGTCATATTTTACAAACAAAATATTAATACAAATTAGAAACCTCAATCGTAAAATAACATTTCTGTTTAGAAGAGATTTAATAAGCGGCGTAGATTCAAATATCGTTTGATAGATATCCGTATAATTATCATCCAAAACAGCGCGATAACTTTCTATGTAGCCTCTGTGCGCAAAATCTCTTAGAATAAAATTAATCATTTTTTCACTTAAAAAAATTAAAGTATGTATGAAATAAATAAACAATTAATAAATAAATTAAAAATAAAGTATATATTTGAATGAACAAAATTTTAAACACAAAAACAATGACTTTTATATTTTTTTTAATCCACTGTTTTTTTAATGCTTTTTTTAATTTCGATTATGGCCTTTTTCCAAATTAGACAGTTGTTTCAGGCCGATATTGAAACGATTTTTGATCTCTTTCGTAGTTTTATCGGTTTTGTAAAACCCTAAATATAGCTGCTTGCGAAATTCCTTGAGTTCTACGAACACATTTTCGCCGAGATACACTTCAACGGGGTCGAATTTTTTTTTCTTTCCCTCATATATGTCTTCGTCGGAAGCTAGATTAATTAAGCGTGGATTTTTTGACGGCCCGGCTTCGTCTATAGGCGATGGACACCGTGAGGGAACTTCAGAATTATCTTCATCCTCGTCAGTAAATATTTTATTTATTTTTCTTTTTTTAATGTGCGTGGATGTTCTTTCTAACAGAAAAAAAAACCTTTTTTAAATTATTCAATATATTGAAAAATTTTGAAAAAAAAAAAAAGATTACTAAATATTAATGTATAATAAATATTTACCTGCAATTGAAGAATCCATCTTTTTACAGCCGATATTATCCAAGCGGTTACTGTCAGAAAAAGTGAATATCTTAAAACTTGGTCGCGTATTTATATGGTCGTAGAATAAGGATAATTTTTTGCTTCAATGAGTCGAAAAGCGAATCTAAATATGGGTTAATGTCACGATTGCAAAATATTCACTGTCATGAATAAACAGGAAGAAATGTCATGATGGAACAGGAAAAAAGTGATATAGTTCTTAATATATGTAAAATTGTACAAATTAAGCATAAATGGGGGATTAGAAGTATTTTTAATGATTTATCAGAGAGCGGAAGTTATGGCGGAATAGGAAAAGATTTATAGTTTTTAATATTTAAGTAAAAAAATTGTGCAAATTAAGCATAAATTAAGATTAGAAGGATTTTTAGAGATTAATCAGAGAGCGGAAGTATTATTTTTCGATCGAGTTTATGTTAGCATTATGTTCGATAAAATTAATAATATGATTTTTTTTTCCTTTTCATTCAACCATTAATATCCGGTTTAAAATTAGCATAATTGATATAATAGAATCATTCCAAATCAACTTCGTGAACAAATAGTGTGTTTTTATGTTTCTCATGACGGATTGCGGGTTATTTCCTGTTGATCTTGTATAAAAACGGCTCGTCTGGAATATTTTACCATTCGCTCGTCTCCCATTAACTTTTTATGTGAATGCTACAACATGGAAGTTCATACTTCTAAAATCTCTGCATATTGTTTTACAATTTTAAAATATTTTAAACATTGTGTCTCCGAAAATTTTTTTATTGTAATTATTGTTTTAAAATTGTAAAAATATTTTGTAATTTTTATTTGTATTATATTGCAAATAATCTATTATAAAAATAATGTTAAATAAATAATGAAAATGAATCAAGCAATGCATTTTTTATTTAGTAAAGAAAAAGTAAAGAGATAAGACTACATCTGCAAAAATGAGATCGCAATTTTTATACTACAAGTTTTAAAAAACAATTTAAATGATTTCTCTTTTTTTAAATATTTATGTTTAAAATGAAAATGCTAAAATGAAACCCACATAACAAAATAAAGACAAATACATATTTGCACAATAAAAAAGGATTTATTGCATATTAATTACATAATATTTTGAAAAATAGATAATTTTCACATACATTGTGAAAACAAATATTTATAACATATTAATTACATTCGAGAATGATGAAGTTTGGAGATCTTTTAATATTTTTGAAATATGCAATTGTCACACACATATCTCAGTTCAGTTCCATACATATGAATTACATCCATGAACGATGGAGTTCGGAGATGATCTCGTCGTCTTTTAATATTTTGAAATATGCAATTTTCACATGCATGTCGCATTCAAGTTCTTCAGAAAATTTCTTCTCTTTGTTGTTGTCAGTAATGCACTCCATTAAATCATCGAACAGTGCATATGAATGCGACAATAAGGATATGGGGTCTCCAGGCTTGGCAGTCAGATATAGGTAGCCATATTGAGTGTCTTTCTTCGAAGCATGCAATAATCGAACCATATCCGAACTTTTTAAAATCTTGAAATAGCTGCATGTTTCATTAGGTTGCTGTCCATAACTTATAGATAATTGCATACAATCTTTCAAATTTTTGAAAAAATTGTTTTGAACGTGTAAAAACTGACCTTTTTTTTTATTCACATCGTCACAACTTTGTTCAGGCTTATACACGCGGAGAATTCCGAACCGTTCCATCTTCGTCGTTCGAAAGCAAGCTGATTAATGTGAACTATTCAAAGAGGAGTGCATCTTTATCCAGGCTTTACACTTTTGTTGCTTGGCGTGTGACAAATGACAACATCGCAGGGGTTTAAAACGTTGTAACACAAATTGTTTAATAAACTGATCATTTCTTCTTTTTTTGTTTATAATAATATCTTTAAGTTTCAAATGTCTCGCGCGACAGTACAAGAAATATAAGCAATAATGACCGCAGGTTGTGCTCAATTTGTTTTGAAAACATTCTGTGTTATACATTATTGTGTCGGCATTTCTCTTAAAAAAAATCAATATATTTTGATTTGTAGGAGCAAGACCGTAGCTGTCGAAATAATAAACACTCTTGTTATGAAAATGAACGGCCACCCAATGGCTTCCGGGCAACGAGATTGGATCTAAATTTGCAATATACATTGAATAACGAGGATTTCTTTTTCGGGGTAAAATATTCGAAGGATATATGCCTCCGAACGTCGATCGAATTTTGCCATCGCTGCATGCAAGACGACACAATGTGATAGTGTTCATGTTTTAAAAAGACAAATTTTCAGTGATACTTCTAAAAACTGCTTCACATATTTCATTTTTTTTTTTCAGGATGACGTTGAATTAATTTTTCTGCGAATACATAAAAGTGAGCAATGCGAGAAAGTGTTATGCCGTCGGAAAATAATTCGCCACCAATTTCAGCTATAGCATCGTCTTTCCATTGAAACTGTTCGACCAATTCTTCAATTTGTTTTCCAGAAAATTGTCGCACTTCATCCATTTTTAAACTTTGAAACTGTTCGATCAGGCTGACAATTTCCTCGTTCATTCTTAAAAATCAGTTGTCACACCGCGAGATTTGTCTATCTCAACTATGTTTCTGTATTCAGCATACACTACAAGCGTTACCGTCTCTGGCAACGCGGCATCGAATTTTATGTCAAAAGCGATATTCCCAGTTTTATTTATACTTGCGTGACTCTCGCCCGCCGCGAGGTCATGAGTTAAATCAAAGGCATACAAAGTATAACCATCTTTGTATTCCACATAATTTATGTTAATGTTGGGAGAATTGTGATATCTGTTTAAATCGGTAAAAAGGCTTAAATAACTTCGCGCATAGGCATCATTTTCGAAGTTGGGTTGATATGGTTTCGAGGGTATCATCTGCCCGCCATTCAACACGCAAAGATAATTTAGACCGTAATGATGAAATTTAAAAGGATTTTTACCAAAATTTCCGTTGTATGCTTCGTTAGAAACAAACCCCAGTATCAAACGCGTAGGTAGTTGACCAATGAAAGCATTTGCTATAGTAGATGATTGCAAACCGGTTGAAAGAGCAAAGGTTTTAACTTCTACTCTGCGAATGGGTAATTTTGCAACACCTTTCTCCAATGCTTTCTCGTGTGCTATCATCACGGAAGGTGCAACATTGATTTTTCGGATGTACAGACTTGCCGCTTCAATTTTAATCGAATGTCTTTATGTTTATCTTTTGTCGACATCAGCGCAAATGCATCCTTGTTCCGTTCTAATTTTATGCGAACGTTAACACCGTTGATTAATAATTTTGGTTGACTAGACAAGTCAAAATGAAGCGGGCCTATGAGATCTATTGCCTTACTTAGTTTACAATCTTTTTCTCGAATGTTATAACCTGCATTTGTTAAACTTTTTGTTTTTACATCGTGATGGCCTGCAGTATCTTTATAAAAAAGGGCGGCGGTCAGCAGACTATCCTGGGCCGACTTAGAATAGAGAAGCAGGCTTTCCATAAACGCGCGATAAGAATAATTGGCTTGAGACGAAACTTGCTTTTCGTTTAAATATATTGAACATTCCGAAAATAATGTATTTAGAATATAGTTTATAGGGGCTACATCGTCGGTTGCTTTCAAATCTGAACCATCGGAATTTATTACTTTAAGTCTTAAATGCAGAATTGCGTGAGCCAAATCTAGATAATGCTCTCCGTTGCCGCTGACATAAAATTCGATCGGTGTTTTTTCTGTCAAAGAAGACACCGGATGTATTTCAACAAAGTTGGAACTATCAATTGCAAGCTGCGTCGGATTTAACTTAAACAAGTCTAGCTCACTCTTCAGACAGATTTGCCCGGCCATTATTGCTGCTAATCGAATATGTCTCGCGTTGTCTTGCGACGTTTTGTCTTTGAATGACGCGTTTTATTTCTACGTTTTCTTTTTATACCTTGACCCTGTTGCTGCAATTTTTCAAATATGTCTTTTTGTATATTCTTTGATGTTTCGCCGAAGCGGTTTCGAGCCGAATCTTTAAATGATGTACCGGATGCAATATCTGAAATGACATTTTTTCCAGTTTGAAATAAATTTTTTGCCAAATATCGTCCCGCTCTCATTGCCAGCGGACTGATATAACGTCTCAAATCACCAAAAAACCCATAGCCTCGTTGGTGAGCTATCCCTTGAAAATAAGGACCGCCACCGACTTGCGCGCAATAGTATGCCTCGCAATCTTTAGCATGTAGATGCATTTTCCCTATTGCGACAACTAATGAAACAATTTACGAAATGTGCTTTCTATTTATAGATTTTTACGCCGAAAGGATAAACCGACTATTGTTTTCCCGCCAGTAAATATGATGTTTTTACCGGAAGATGATCGCAATTCTATCTCTATAGTGTCTATAAATTGTTTTCTCAAAGGGAAATAAATTGGTTTGTCATAATGTTTTACAATTTGATCTCCTTTTTCATTCTGAGTTGCTATTACTCTCAGAAGAGGTACATAAGAATCACCACAAAAATTGGACTCAACAATGTCAGAATAAATAAATATCTCCGAAACGCCGGCATCCAATTCTAGAGGATATGTGCCAACATGTTGCCCACTTTTATAGTGCGTGTCGACAAATCCTAACATGTCTGCGAGACCGCGTCCGAAAGTTATCTCATGATTTTCGGGTACGCGCAATTCTACTTTAAAATCAGGCAGTTGTCGCAATCGAATTTTATTAAATTGTCTAAACAAATCTCCTGCGGTTTTATATATGCCTGGGTTCACTCGTAAATTCTCATGAACCTTTCTATATCTTTTCACTCTCGGATATTCATTCACAATTAACTTTAGGGTTTCGCCTGCTTCGGCATTCAATGAGGAATTAATTTTAAATGATTGTTTGTTTTTAATAAGTTGATCATCGTCTTTACCAAGAATATGCAAGAAAGTTTGAGCGTCCTCTTTGGAGATTTGCATTTCTGCATAGTCAGATACTTTAATTTCTAACTCGTCTAAATCTGCATCATAATTAAAAGTTACATAATTTTGAAGATTTAGGTGTTCGATGTTTTTGTTAATGTGTAGAAAAACTAGTCCTTCGAATGCGAAATAATCCACTTCGCTTTTTTTAATAGGATTGATGGGAATGATATGAGTTGTTGAATTTAATGGATTTTTATCGATAACAGTAAATTTTTGACTTTTTTTCTCGTTCGAGCGACGAAACTTTGTAGTAAAAGTTTTTGCTATGATAGTGTCCTCGTTAGGTAAATAAAGCATATATAATAGTTTCGATGTATCAGATTTTTTCAACGCTATTTCAAATCCTTCTTGAATATCGATTGTAACATTTACTCTATCGTGATCGGGTATAAATTTCACGCTCTCCCGATCGGACACGTGTGTTTCAATTTATTTATTTAGTTCAATAAATAATTCATCGATGTTTTCTACGAGGTCATATTCGAATCCTATATCGTAAACTCTCTTTTCCAATACACTTTCAGTTTCCTCTTCATATCGCAAAGAATAGTCATTGTTATGATCGCTAATGTTAAACCAATTTCGAGGTATAATAATTTCGGATAGACCGACTTCCCATGAATTATTTAATAACAGTGGCGATGACAGTTTCGTGCGATAGGATGATTGCGTGTTTTGAGGGAAATAGTTTGCACTCGCATTGCTAGGAAGCGTAACATAAAAATCATTTATTGCCGCATCCATGATGCTTTTATCCACGAATTATGTGTTTGATCGAAACCCGTCCACTTGACAAAATATTCTTTGTTTCTGCCTTTTCCTCTTGTCTTTAAAATCTTCTCTATCTTCCAAAAGTCGCGAGAAGTTTTTGTCACTTTCTGAAGTTCTGGTTCATAAAATCTGCCCTTTATACTCGTTTCTTTAAGATCTTTCAAAAGATAGTTGGGCGGATTCAACGGATAGCGCTTATCTATTATGAAAACTTCGTTCGTCCAACTGGGCAAGTAACCTTTGTGAAACGCTCGTCTTGCTTTCGATATTCTAACGCGGTCATTAACCTCGAATTTATAACTCGTATTTGATCTATAGCCGTAAAGTTTTTCGAAAATTTCAGATTCTAAATCCGGTGTCACATCAATCGGAGCATAACCGATGCTGCGGTGTTTGCTCGCGTTGTAACTTTTCATAACATGTTTCAACACGTCTATATATCTGTAAGACCCGGTGTGAGTAAATATGCGATAAAGTTTTTCTTTAAGAGTTCTGATAAATCTCTCTGTGATTGCGCATTTGTTTTCGCTAAGCGTAGAATAGTGATTTATATTGTGATGTTTAAATAAAGATTGGACTTTTTTGTTATAAAATTCTTTCCCTTCGTCTGTTTGTATGTTTGGAACGTGCTTTACCTGCTTCAGTAATTTTTTAAACGCGTCAGCCACGGAATCAGCGTCTTTTTTCTTAAGGGGTATTGCATATGCATATTTAGAAAAAACATCAATTGCCACGAGTATATATTTAAAACCCTTATTATATTTTGAAAGTTTTGAAATGTCAATTAAATCACATTGCATTAATTCTCCAATACCGAAAGCTAACACTCTGCGTCGTTTGAACTTATAGCGCACGGGTTTGTGAAGGGTATAAGCGTCTTGTTTTGTCAGCCACTCGCGTACAGTTTTCAAAGGTAATTGAGCAGACTTTCCCAATCGCGACGCGCCTCCATATGAACCGGGATTTTCTGCATCATAATAGATTTTTTCTAAAATTTTATCTTTTAAATTGATTGCCATTTCGCTATCTTTTGCGGAGTTTTCATCGAGGATCGAATGCGCTGTTGTGTTTTAAAACGATCTTCTCTTCTTTGCAGGTTGATGGCACGTTTTGTAGACTTACGAAACACGTTCTCTTCGGAATCTTCGCTATCTGATACTATTTGAGAGCGCGGCATTGCTTTCATATGCGATACTAAATTTTGATTCGCTATCCAGGAAAGTGGAATGTTAATTTCTTTTATGGCTTTCAAGAAATGAAATAAATGACGCGGTGGTGATGCAGTTTTGGAACTTGTCATGAGATAATGAAAATAATCTATCACGCTTGATCCGACTATTGGTTGGTTTTTTTGCAGAAACTCTCCTTTTTCGTTCCAAGAGTCTCTAGTTTTCAATTTTTCTGCAATTAGAGATACATATTTCGCGGAACGCTTTGGAATTGTGGACATAATACCTTTCAATATCGGATCCTCAACAGTTTGTTCACTTGGTTTGGTGATATTCTCCGGTTCATCTGTCATACTAACGCGAACCGGTTCCGGAGGCGCGTGTACGACCTTGTGGTATTGCATGATGAGTTGACTCAACAGTTTTACTTTCAAATCGTCTGGAATGTTTGCTCTCTCTAGTAAAGAGTCGATGTCATCTTCCAGTCGCAATTTCGGTTTTTGAAGTTGATATGAAGACACCAATTCTTCAGGAATGAGAGCAACTCTTTTGGCCATGATCCGACGTCTTAGTTACTTCATCAGTTTTTTTGAAATAACCGGGCCTAATATACTACCCAGAGCGGATATTATAGCCGGTACTATAATTGGCAAGAATCCACCTGATTGGTTGATTAACATTTTCTTTTTCTTTTGCGTTGAACAAGTTTTGCTAGAGAGCATTCTAATCAAATTTTTATATTTTTTCGTTTTTATTACGTTAACGGGTATGTTTCCATTCAATATGTTCAAACATATTTCGCAGACAGAATCAATTTGCGCCTTATTCGCCGTTTTTAGCAATGCGCGTTTCTGCTGTGGATGAGAACGAGACAATATTCGCAAAAAATGATATTGTCTTTGAATGTTCTTTTTTGTCATTTCGGTTGAAAAATCCAGCAAAATCCGTCCTCGGAGGGAAAAAGACTTTCTCGCATGCGGAACTCCTCTGACGTTTTTGGATGCAAATCAATAACTAAATAGCCAAAAGGTTTGTTAGTCGCTTTTATATATGCGTCTTTGAAAAACTGACAATTGCGTGGATATATCTGTCTTCCTAAACATTTCACTTGGGAGGCGTCTTTCGCATTTTTAAACAGTATGATATAGTGTGCATTCAGACTAATGTCTCTCATTACTTTCAGTCTCGGAAACATGTTTTGTAAAATTAGTATGACACTGGTGCCACAATGGTGAGATGCGGCGGTAAAAAGATTCGCTATTTTTTCGTTTAGATGATGCATTAAATCATCAATAACAATCAAATCACCTTCTTCGTAAGTCGTTGGAAGTCCTTCTATAAATTCGATGCATGGTTCATTTACAAACCAAGGTGCAACGTACGAATAACACCATTTTACTTTCTTAATTTTAGATCCGTAGATGTTATGAATCATTTTCCGAACCAAGGATGTTTTGCCCGACTGGCTGGGACCGACTATGAGACATAAACTCGGGTGTCTTTAACGTAGCATATTTCCGTTACTATTTTTTAAACTTCAAATCCAAAAAAAAAAAAACACACCGTAGCATGCGAAAACAAAAACTTAATGTTATACCATTCTGTTTTACATGCTATTTTTATATATTTGCCGGGCAATGTTTGCAGAGTTTAAAAAATTCTTTTTCACTCATTTGAACACCGGTTCTATTGGCTTTCAAAACATTATTTTCATTCCTTCAAAAATAGCGTATGTCATATACATTATTATTATTTTTTCTGCAAATATGGAAAAAGATTCTTCGACCTATATAATCCGAATGTGAACAATTAGAATTTTTTAGGTCGACTTGATAATTATCCTTTATGCAATAATTCCAATGATTTAATATATAATATATAGAAAAAGGAAAACTAAGAATATTCAATGCACACAAAATTAAATAAAACGAGACATGCTTTTTAACATTCATATTTTTTTTCTTCGAAAAATAAATCACGTCAGGTACGATTAAAGACTTTCGCTGTTTATGAGAACTTGCTTTTCATGCGCGATTGATTTATATTAGCATTAAGAAACACAACATTCGACCTTGCGGTGAAAGTAGAAAAATAAGATTTGTCGCGTGGTTGCATGAACCGTAACGGTGTAAATAAACAAAGCGTGAACCTGCTTTTCATGCGCGACTTATTTATATTAGCATTAAAAGTCATCATTCGACCTTGCGCCGAAAGTAGAAAAATAAGATCTACCGCATGGTTGTACAGAGCGTGACGATGTAAATAAACGGCGTAAGACATGCTTTTTTATACATTTATACTACATATTTCATTAAATACATAAGTACATTGTTGACATTCGAGCCCAATGAACCCCCAAGGTCAATCAAGTGGCGAGCCGGGGGGCGTAGGGGGGTTATAAATAGGTTATTGACATGTAAATAAACAAAGAGAGGACATTCACTTCCGGGTGACCCTTAAGTGTGAATGTAAACAACAGGTGATCCTTAAGTGCTAGGTTTCTATACTACTTACATAACAATACAGACCACAACTACATCACTTTCACAACAAACACCATACCCTCAATTTCTCAATCAAAACGTTTCGCCACAAAGAATGGTAACTTCAAAATATTTAATAACATTTTACTAAAGGAATCTTATAACCTAACTACGAAACTAGATACAATCACCAACGAGGATCAACTAGAAACCTTCACACAACACCTCATAGCCATAATCCACACAGCAGCAACTTCGGCATTCAGACTCAAAAAATCGGGACGGCAGTTCGCCTACTCCTTCTGGACTCCCCAGTTACGTTCCATGCATAATCGTCTAACAGCACTAAAAAGACAACTTAAATACATAGACCCATCATTAATTCCTCAGCACAAACAAGCAATCAAACTCCATTCTGCATTATTCGAAAAACACATCAACACAGCCAAGCACTACGCATGGAAAAAATTCTGCTCCTCACAGACCAAAATTTTCGGAACTGCGCAAAAATTTTACAGTCACAAATTCTTCACTCCACCAGAACTGAAACTGGAGCGCCCTCCGGCGCTTTCTTCCAAACGGAATAACCTGGAACACCTTACAAGCACTCTCTTCCCAGAATCTCTCATCACTCACTTTCAAGAACCAGTCTTTTCGGCTCCCTCGGATGACCCCTTCACGGAGGCCGAAATCAAAGCCACTCTCTTTAGCTTTAATGTAAAGAAAGCTCCCGGTCCTGACAACATCGACTTCAAAATCCTCCGTAATGTTTACCTCACAATTCCACACGTTCTTCACAAATGGTCAAACCTCTGTCTCAACCTACACTACTTCCCAGAAACTCTCCGCCGTGGCGAAGTGGTGTACTTTCTGAAGCAAGGGAAACTTCCCTCTGAACCCTCCTCCTACAGACCGATCTGCCTCCTCCCTACCTTAGGAAAATTATTGGAGAAACTGATAGTTACACGAATAAATTTTTACCTAGAATCCAACAACCTGCTTCACCCTAACCAATTTGGGTTCAGAGAGGGCAGATCATGTGAACAAGCAATGCAAGCCATAAAAAGTTCCTGCGCCGTTAGCTGCAACGCCCAGAAATACACCACCATCGTCTCACTCGACATTCAGGGAGCTTTCGATAACATAGAGTGGCCCATATCTTCCAAGCTCTCCAGGACCTTGGCTGCCCGAAGAATCTGGCGGGAGTCATCCGTTCCTACCTTTCCAAGCGGAAAATCATAGTTAACTGGGGGGAAGGTACTACAGAACTTCCCCAATCCAAAGGCTGCACGCAGGGCTCTTGTTTAGGTCCCTTACTCTGGAACTTAATAGCCAACAGCATCCTACAGGGAATGAGCTCCGCGGGTTTTGAGATCTTCGCTTACGCGGATGACTTCTCCCTGATTCTCTCTGGCCGCATAAGGAAGGATTTGGAAAACCAGGCTCAGGTTGCCCTTTCCCTTTTTAGCGGATTACTAAAAGATCTTAATCTCAAACTGTCCTCTTCAAAAACAAAAGCACTCACCCTTGCATTTCCAAAAGCCCTCAGCAGTAGGAGAAATCCCAAGATGCGGATTGATGGCGTCAGCGTAAATCATGTAGAACATCTGAAAATTCTAGGCATCACTTTTGACCGACGCCTCAACTGGCTACCCCACGTAAAAGATCTCAAAAGTAAAACCCAGAAAATCTACCATAATTCAATAAAAATGGTTGGAAAGAGGTGGGGTATCTCCACCTTCTTTCACAAAACTTGGTACCTTACCATAATCGAGAAAATCCTTACCTACGGGGCATCCATTTGGGGCGGTCACCTCAGGTCGGACGCGATCTCCCAACTCAATTCAGCCCAACGTCCTTTTCTCCTTCAAATAGCAAGGGGCTATAAAACTATTTCAACTGACGCTATCACCGTCATCACAGGGATACCTCATGCTCATCTGCAGGTCTCCCAAATACACATCAAGTCTAAAATTCTCCAATTAAAAGATACAGAATTAAGCTCCATAATTTTCCCCAACACTCCAATACAACATCTTACCTGCAGTTGGTCCCTCCACCCTGGAAAGGATGTTGCTCCCCTAATAACCAATACGTCTAAGAATAGCTTCTCCCCGTCAGCTCCAGTGGCGGTCTACACGGATGGATCTAAGACGAATGCTGGGGTGGGCGCAGCTTTCTGCGTTATAGCCTCAGGCGTCGTAACCCATCAGTGGGCGGGCAAACTGGAAGACTATAATTCAGTATTCCAAGCTGAACTACTCGCAATTCAAAAAGGCCTCGACTGGATTGCCACAGCTACACACGCAGACATCAAAATATACAGTGACAGTCTCTCAGGCTTGCTCGCCATTGCCCGCCTCAGGAGCAGACACCCCCAGGTGATTGCCATCAAAAATTCCCTAAGTGCTCTAAACTGTAACTGCTCCCTGGCTCACGTTTCAGCCCACAGGGGTGTGACCGGCAATGAAATAGCTGATTCGCTGGCAAAGGCCGCGACGGAGTCGGAAGAGACAGCCGTCTCCCTCCCTGCTCCCCCCTCCTTCGTCAAAAGAAAAATCAAAAATTTATTTCAGCAAAAATGGCAAGACCTATGGTCAACCTCTGAAAAAGGAAGGCACACTTTTAATTTGATTCCAATTGCAAGCTCCAACTCATGGACCCTGACACCCCCAATCACCGCCTTCTTAAGTGGTCACGGTCCATTCCCATCCTACCTTAACAGGTTTCATTGCCGGCGCTCGCCTCTGTGTCCCTGTGGAGAGGAGGGAACACCGGCTCATTATTACTTCTCCTGCCCCCTCACAGTAAATTTCCATTTAAGGAATCCTAATCCAAGGCCAATAAATTGGCTGCCCAATATTTTATCCAGGAAACCTCTAATTCATAAACTTAATAAAATTTACTCCCTCTTAATAGACATCTCTAATCGAACCAATTAATAACTTTTCTTTTTAGTCTTGTTTTGTTTCTTTTTGTTTCTTTTGTTCCTTTTTCAACCCTTTCCTCCCCCCTTCCCTCCTTGTGGCGTCAGCAGCACAGCAAAGACCACCATGACAAGCAATTCAGCAAAAGCCTAGCCAACTGTGTAAAATCACATGATCCAGATTCCAGAAATGTTTAAGAGCCACACTTCAATTGCTGGTGTCAACCCATCAATGCTACAGACCAATCAGCATGCCACTTGTCGCGTGGGGCCGGCTGAGCCCGGCATACTGATCAAAATTATGTAAATATATTCTTATGTTACCCCTCATCGCCCCGTGTCGCGAGTAGGCGTCTAGCCTGGCGATGAACAATGTAAAAATTTATTTTTGCTTCAATAACGTCTGGCAGGGCTGGAACAGCCCCTTTGATCCTCCTGCGTGCAGGGGGTTATCTTCGGGACAGCCCTACTTGGACTTCGGTCCTTGTACAGCTCAACACCGCTCTTCGAGCGGTGAGCCGGGGCTGCTCCCCTGTCAAATTGGCTTGAAGCCTTTAACAGCACTACAATGCAGTACACCAGCATGCCCTCTGTCGCGAGGAGCCGGCTGGGCTCGGCAAGCTGATCAACAAAAGACTATGTATATAAAAACTTGTCTCTCTCATCGCCCATTGTCGCGGGTAGGCTCTAAGCCTGGCGATGAATTCTGTAATTTTTTTTTTTTTTCAATAAACATCTCGGGACAGTCCACGTGGACTTCGGTCCTAGCATAGCTCAACACCGCTCTTCGAGCGGTGAGCCGGGGCTGCTCCCCTGTTCAATAACGTTTGATTTTATATTGAAAAATAATAACTGTTAGAGACTGCAAAATTTTTGACTACATAACGAAAGAAACATTGCTTTTTAACATACAGTTTATAAATTGTATTTATGTAAATAAGTTAAAACATTTAAAATTTAACATTTAAGTTTTAACATTTAAAAACGTATATTTATTTATTTATTTACAGAAAAACAAAATTTAATATCGAAAAAACTTAAAATACATTAGTATTTAATAAACGTAGTACAATAAGTTTAAAATTAGAATATAATTTTAAAAAATTCTGAATAATGACCAAAATAAAATTGTTTTACACCATAAAATCAATTTGTTTGTGTTTCACATATATTACTTCTTAAACCACAAATTCAATTTAGAAATTTTTTTACATTTATGTGTCAGTATAAAAAAGAATATATTAATCACCCTGCTATTGAGTGATTTCTTCGTCATTTCTTCCAGAATTTAAACTTAATTTTCCACTATCAACAGAAAGCGACCGTTTTTTTTTCGCACGTGATTAATGAACTGATGAATTTTTCATACTTTGTGTGGGCGGGACTCCATCTTTGTAATTTATTGACGCTACATCTTTTCTTTTGAAAACGAAATCACTATTAACTTACTCGATTCTCAATTAACCTTTCAAAAGCTGTTAATAGATTTTTTTCTTAAATATGTTTTAAAAAAGATAGAAGTTTGAATAGCGCATAGAAATCTTTAATAAAAGAGTCTCCTAATTTTTTAAAAAATATATTAGAAGATATTTTATAAAAATTCAAATGAGATTTCCTAATAATGAATATTTAACAAGCAAAACCAATTAAAAGACATAATTAACAAAAATATTTATTAATAACTAGAAAAGCCCCGGTTCGGAAACGAACCGAATTCTGAATGTGGGAATTTTTTTTTAAATCAAACTCGAAATGTACAGAACTCGGCTAGATGCTGCTTGCGTGCGATCAGATGAAAGTTTGTTGAAATTATTTTTAAATTTATGAAATCAATGAAGGTAGTGAATCAATGAATGCTTTGGAAGTTTCGCTGGTCACTATATTTAAAGGAACTTTTTTCTATATCGCTTTACAAATAATAATAATAATAATAATAAATTATGAAATTGCTCAAAAGCCCACTTTAGCTCTCCGCTGCCTTCGGCAGCGACCCACTCATTCGCAGACTCCCGGGTATTCGTGTCTATTGTCTGTGACAATAGCTTACCTGTGGGCTTCCATTTGAGTGCTTATCAGATAACACTTTCGAAACGGACAGTATCGAAAAAATTGAAGTAGCAATTTTATATTTGAATATCTGTTAAATATGAACAACACTATACGTGGTGTACATAATATTTTATTTCAAGTTGTTTTCTTTATTTATTTGATTTATTCGATCAACCATAAAATGACAACAATTTTGCGCCAAATATAATATTACAATATGCTATGATCGGTTACGTCTATTGCACGAGTCAATTTTTGGGGTTATAGTAGTTGTTGAGTTAGTTAGTAATAGTTGGTATAAAGGAACTTAAATTTAAATAATAAAATATGTAAACCTGATCATGGTACAGCCTTAATATAGCTCTCCTTGTCGATTTTTGAAATTTCACCGCCACTTTAGACAAAAATACATACTTTATGTGATTATTTTTTCTTTTTCTTTCTTTTCTTTTTCCTTACCTGTTCTTTCTTTTCTGTTTTTCAATATTTTATAACTTATTCATATTTGTGATGCGCCTTTTGGCCTAAAGTGGCTTTTGCGAAAGTGGAGTCCTTGGCGAAAAATGTCCGATCTATTTTAGCATCAAAATTTTAAAAAATACCCAGGATTATCAATAAGTAAAGCTCTTTAATATAATATTGAATTAGCTTTCATGCCAAGCGCGATTCATCCGTGCCAAAAATATACTATTTAAACAAAAGGAGAAAAAATCTAAAATTGAGGTACATTATTATTATTTTTTTTTTACTCCATTTTCATATTTTTAATTTTTCATATGCATGAGCAAATTTAATAGTTCATATTTTTATTTTTTGCGTGAAAGCATATTTCATTTTATGCTGAAAAAAAAAAAAAAAAAAAAAAAAAACTTTTTTTTTTTTTTTTTTTTTTTTTTTTGGCAACAATTAAAAATTTAAATGTCCAATTTTTATTATTTTCGTATTTTAATCACTTTTAAAAACTCTTATCAAAATTTCGTTACAAATAAGTTACCAAATAAATGAGGTGATTTTTCTTAATCCATCGGATTAAACAGCTTATCGATCGGGCAATTAGATTTTTTAAAATTAACTAAAGTATGAAAATTTGGGGGACTATTTTAACTCTATAATATATATATGTATATTATAGAGTTAAAATAATAGTTTTTAAACTACTCTGAATAACAGTTATGTTTGATAATTGTAATAACAAAGGAAAAGCCAACTTTTAATCAAAAGTGCATAACCATAGAAGTAGTTTGCAGATGTAATTTTCTATATTAATACGTATTTTCATTATTATTATTATTATTATTTTATTTATTTATTTTATTTATTTATTTATTTATTTATTTTAAGAATTGTATTACTTATTTCTTAAAATTGTTCTCTCTCTCTGAGAACATAAAAATCATGTATAAAATCTTTGAAAATTATACATTACTTTCTTCTGTATCAAGTAGAAGAAAGTATCGGATTTATAAAAAATTTCAACTCCCAGTTTTTTGATGGATCGATTTATTTGAGAAATCCAAAAGACGATTTATTCAGTTTAAGAAAATATCTGTCCATCCGTCTGTCTGTGTGTCTGTGTGAGAAAAATTTGGGGCAAATGTATCTCAGAATAAATTTATATGTGGTCGCACCTTGGCATAAATTAGTGCCTATGAACTTTTGATTCAAATAGCTCAAAAGGTGACGCAGCTATAATGCGATTTCTCCGATTTAAAAGAAGGCTGTATCTCAGGTTCTGTTGGGTATAATCGAACATATATTAATAAGAGAGAGGATCATTATGAAACATTATGTTGATTAAATTTAAGGTGCACTATTAAAAATGAAGAGCGCAGATATGAGTAAGTGGATATACTTATTTTAAAATAAATAATTTTGTTTCAAAAAGGAAAACATGCTCGTCTAATTATTCAAATATCACATGTTTTCAAATTAATATCTGTTTACTTCATAATTTATTATAAATATGCTGAACAAAGAGGAGTTCTTTAATACAGTTTCTACAAATGTAAACAGAAAGATTTCAAACACAAAATTCATTTCCCCAAATCTCCAGAACTGTACTTCTGGGCGGTTTTATACTGGTTTGTGGAAGAGTTCATCAATGAAAATCTATATTTAGGATACTGGAATTCACGATGGCCGACGGTAATCTTTGAGCATTTAATATACTCAATAATAAGATAAGTACATGAGATTTTTAAATTTAAGTATATTTATATGTGCGTGTGTGTGTGCTGCGGAGCTATTTCGAGTATGTGACATACTCATATTCGACACAATTTTATTCATTTTTGAGTATGTTTGCTCGTTTTTTTCTTTTTTTTTCAGTGTAGGTTTATAGATGGTAATGCTATGGTGCAAATTTCGACTTGAATTAGAAGATTCTATCTCAGATTCTATTGTATATAATTGCACAAAACTTAATATATGAGAAGGTCGTTCTGAAACACTCTGTTGATGCAGCTTGGGTGTATATCGGCTGAAAGACAGCGCTGTTGTTATTGACCATCCGTGATTTTCACCATGGCTACATCTCAGCATATGTTGATCGAAAATGCACCAAACTCAATGTAAAATGTTTACCGCGAGAAGCTATTAAACTTTTCTGCTGATTAAAAGTGGTGGCGCTTTTATATAGAATAATATAGAAGATGGTTTTATAATGGCTATAACATGCTAGTTCCTTTTATCTTTTTAGAAATAGATTTTTTTCAAATTTTAATGTTGCGAAAGAATTATTTAAATTATGTAGAAATCTGCAGAACACCCCTAAAAAAATCATTTTATTTCACAGAAAACACCGTTATTTAATATATATACTATATATATATATATATATATATATATTTTTAATTTAATTTAATTTAATTTAATTTATTTATTTATTTTTTATTTATTTATTTATTTATTTATTTATTTATTTTTTTTTGGGGGGGGGGGGTATTTAACACTTTCTAACTTGTGGATCTGCAGGTCAAGAGCCACCTCAACGTCCAATTTCCATTACGTATTAGTGGGCAGATAATTTTTATTTATTATATACTGGGTGATTAAACGTCACAGAAAAATGTAAAATATATATTATACAAAAAGTTCTTACTGACTGTATCTCTATGCGGTTTAATTAAAATGTACAGAAAAGCATGGGATTTATATATACATATATGGGGAAATTTGAACTGTGTTAAGAAAAGAGAAAATATTTCTTAAAAATCACAACAGATGGCAGCACCACACTATTGCCTATAATTTTTGTGATTTCATTTTCTGATTAAGGGCCAATATCTGCAATTTAATTATTCGTTTGAGGCACCTTTTTTATTATTATTTTAGTTTATTATTATTTTTTTATGTTATAACTTAACATTTTACTGATTTGGTTAATGTTTATGTGTTTTACCTAATCATTTTTATTTTGTATTGTTAATTGTTTCATTGACATTTTAGTGAATATTCCACCCATTAGAGGGCGCTTGTAATCCACAAAAAACTCTTTTTTGCTTCTAAAAAGAAATGTAAGAAAAAAGCTTCTTAAAAAACTCTTCACAAATTCTTAGAATACTGTGTAGTTAACGATAAATTTTCATTTATCAATTGACATCTTTTCTACTAATTGTCTGCAAAAATTAACACTCCGGACCTTCAGGGTATCGAACGCGGGAAACCGGATTACTGACTTGGCGCTCTTACCAACTGAGCCACGGAGAGACAAATGTAAAAGCTTGTATTTACCTTTAAATAGAGGAGCATTTTTTATTTGGCTGAGATTCACAAACATACCGAAGTGAATGACAGTAAATACGTAAGAATTTGGGAAAAGGTAATTCTACAGAAACGATGCGTTTACTTTGATACTCTGAAAAAAAAAAAAACTGCTTGCAAGAAATTAAAAAAAACATCTTGAATTTTTGCAGCAAAGTAAAAAGTTTAAAATTAATATGAAGAGTGTGGTGAGTTCTCCTTACGTCGCACTAGTGCTACGCTATGGACAATTGACAGCAGCCAAGGAAGGATGGTCCGGAGGCATACCGTCACAGTTTTAATAAGAAGAAATGACGAATACATAAAATGAAAGTTCAGACAAAATGAATAAATGAAAGTTCCTCCAGAGAAACATTTTAGAAATATATACATTGAAAATTTTAATATACATATATTAACAATATGACCGATAAATTACATTACAGAGCGTAATTTATCATCGCAAATAAAAGCTTATACGAATAAAATTCAAATTTTTTTCTTTCTTTTTCTTTTTCTGTTTTCTTTTTCTTTTTTTTTTTTTTTTTTTTTTTTTTTTTTTACTTCATAAACAATGAAATTATTATTGTTTCCATATGTCTATAAAATGTAAATAAATGAATTCCATGCGGAAATATTTCATTCAACATAAAAGTAAAGTTCATAATGTCGCTGAAAAGTAACAATAGTATTTCTTTATATCTACACTCCTTCTCATATTTATAAGGACACTTTATATTTTGAAATAACTAATGTAAAAATAATTGTGAACAAGATTATACTAAGTGCACTTAATATATCTAGTATTCTAAAAACCGAAACTGCTATAATTTTTTTAATATGAAATAAAATTAATAAAACATAATGCAAAATATTTTTTTCTACACGTTTTTAGATGTTCATAATTATAGGGACAATAAAGATTTTTTCGTTTTGTTTACTAGCGGATAAATTGCAGTTGACATGCGAATTTGTTAACTACTGGGCTAGATTAATTCATATATAAGCCTTCAAATTTTCTTGGACGGACATTACTGATAATTCCTCGAAAAATAGAACGTTCATGTAGTGAAGTATGATAAATGTGTTTTTTACGTGGGAGGATAATTTCAATCCGCCGAATTTCTAATGAAATTCAAAGATCTAAAATTGCTAAAGGAAATGTGATCAAACGTTGAACTGTTGGCTCGATAGGAGAGAGATCTGATGCAAAATCATAGTTGTTTTACAGAGATCGAAGACTCATAATTCTTCTTACTGTTCTACTCATAATGACTGCTGCTGTATTTGCTCGTAATTTTTAACGAAAGGTTGTTGTCCACATTTATGCATGTTTAAAATAACTAATAATATGTTAAAATTAATAAAAAACCTGTAATAATCAATAAGCATTTAATGGGGGAAAGAACGTCTATGTTAAAGTTGAATAAAGACATTATTAAATGGTAAAATGTTGCATTTTCGCATGAAAAACATTTTATTCTTGATTAATCAAATGGTTTTAACAGTTACTGGCACGATCTGAAGATAGCGAAAGACAGAGCAGATTTTTTTAAAGGCAGATATGAGTCGGGCATTTTAAAGGTCTATGGTGCTCTGAGGAGCTGTTTCTACTGAAGGCAAAATGAATTTAGTATTTTTTTCTATTATTATGAACATCAAGAGAATATCCGCAAATTTTAAACTTGGAATTCTCTGATTTTTGTATGATTTTGGGGAGTAATAATATTTTTTCCAACAAGACTTACATTTTTGCTCTACTTCTAGAGCAATAGGAAATAGTTTGAAGAAAGAAACTTCTGTATTGTTGCCTTTCCCGTGGTCTAAAAGTTGAAAAAACCTTAACTTATCATATTAGAAAAGTGCATGCAAGTGGAAAGCAATTTTAAATAGTTTAAATGTATTCAGAATATCATCTATGCCAATTGAAATGGTATTGAAACTGAATATTAAAGAATATATAGATATATATATATATACCAGAGAGAATGTCTGAATGTTTAAACCTTAAAAGAGACCCCAAAAAATATTAATTTAAAGAATAATTGAAAAAAAAATACTAAGATTCGAGCTGTCCTTATAATTATGAACACCTGAAAAATCATCTTTTCGACCGTATTTAAAGTTTTTTAAGATAGAAAAAAGATAAAACTTTTTAAATATCGTCTATTATTGAAATTCATATTAATAAAAAATCTATTTGTTTAAATAATTGTGTTCAGTGTTTAGTTAATATAGAAAAACGGGTGTCCTTATAATTATGAGAAGTTGTGTATATTAAAAGAAAATTATATTAATTCGAGATGTAATAATTTCTTATTATCCTTGTATTATTATCTATTTTTTTTTTATCCATGAATTAAATTTAAATTAAATTCTTGTTATTTAAAAAGCTATTGAAGTATTAATGATTTTTCTCGGGAGGGGGGGGGGGGGAGAAGAAGAAGAAAGGAAGACAAATTTTAGAAAGGCGGAATTTTAAACTTTTTAAATGGCCCAGTGGAAGTTGATCCAGACAGTAAACATATTTTAAAACTAAAAGCCACTAATGTAAAGAACATTGTAATGTGAAAACTGCGTGAAACCGAATTTTTTCCTTTATCAATTGAGAAAAACTAAAGAAATTAATATATATATATATATATATATATATATATATATATATATATATACATATTATTTCCTAAGTAATAGATATAAAACTTTGTAAGCATGATACGACATTTTTTAATAGATTATTATTCCACATAAGACATGTAGTAATTTAGTTGTGTTCCTTAGCAAATATTATTATATTCCCTTCTCAAATTTTCTTTCCCACGTTTTCTTCTAATTATCTTTTAATATATTTTCCCTTTCTTCTCTCTCTCTCTCTCTCTATATATATATATATATATAGAGAGAGAGAGAGAGAGAGAGAGAGAGAGAAAGTAATGGATTCGGGAAAATTTCCGACTCCTGTTTTCGAGGGATTTACACCGTTTTGGGATGTCCTGAACATGATCTGACTGTTTTCGGAAATGTATGTCTGTCTCTGTATCTGTGTGTGTGTTTCTCAAATTTTGTGGACGCTTATCTCATGAACCAATGAACAAAATTGAACTATTATTAGTATTTTATTTTACTCAGACATAAACTGGTTCTGAATAAATTTGGGGATCAATCGCTGAACAAGTGTGACGCTGTGATTCCACTTTTTTTAAATTTTTAACATGGCAGTGTATGTCAAAATTTCGTATAAATGTACATAATGAGAGTTATTTTTAACGTGTGATTGTAAAATTAAAATTAATTATTGATAATAGTAGTTGTGTACTAGAAAAAATGTTTATGCATGTGGAAGCATAACACACACACAAAAAAAAAAAAAAAAAAAAAAACGCATCTTTTCGGATGTTGGTACAAAAGTAACTTTCTTTCCACATTTCTTGTTATAATCCTGTCAGATAAAAATCGCCTGCATTTTTATCATGGAAAATAATTTTCATCAATAATAATTTAATAAATAATTTTTACTATGCATGAATTTGTGTGAAATTATATAGAAGAAATTCTTCTGGTAGCCACATTGGTTTGTTACATAAATAGCATTAAAAAAGGATTCTTTACCTTAAAATATGCAGTTAATTTCGGAAAATTTTGGAGTGAAGGCTGATTTTTTATATTAACTATGTGAAAAATACCAGAGCCAGGAATCGAACCCGGGCCTTCCGCATGTGCGGATGCTCAAACCATTCAGCTACCTTAGCTGATTACCAGCTAGGCATGTTGACTTTGCCAACGAATGTTATGTGAGAAATGCCCAGATGGTAATCAGCCAGGGTAGCTCAATGGTTTGAGCATCCGCGCATACAACGGAAGGCCCGGGTTCGATTCCCGGCTCTGGTATTTTTCACATAGTTGTAAATTAGTGTTAGTAAATTAGCCTTCCACTCCAAAATTTCTGAAATGAACTTTCAGGCTTTATGAATAATATTCTAAATTAAAATATGCAGTTAGGTTCCTTAGCAACGGAAACTAAAATCTTTTTTAAACATTTTCTTACAATTTTATTTTTAATATATTTTTTAAACTTGTATTATGTATATATATATATATTAACTTATCGCAAAAAATAAATAAATAAATAAATAAATAAATAAATAAAATAAAAAAAACAGCTGCCTTTATGTAGTCCCTTTTATCTGGAAAGAATAGTTGTTTAATAAAAATTGGAGTTTAAACATTACTTAGCTATTTGTTTCATACATCTAAAAAATCTGTCAGTGAAGAAACAAACAAAAGTTAAAACTGCAAAATAATCGGAGCTTAAACATTAATTGACCATACGTTTCTTAAATCTGAAAAAAATATTACTGTAAAGATATAATAATAAATAAATAAATAAAATTTGCAATTAAAAATCCAATGAAATAATAAATCTTGGACATTAGCTTGCTAATTTGAATGTATTTATTTAAGTATTTCATCATTTATATTTTAGTGTATGTGAAACTTGGAAAAATTAGATTATTTATTACTAAACACAATATTTTATACGTATATTTTTGAGATTGCAATAATTTTCATAAATCACTTTTCAATATGTTTCTTCTGTATATAGTGGTAATTTCTTAACCAAAAGTGTAAACCTAATTTCTTAGCTTATATTTTCTATAAAGTTTTCTATTGTAAGATATTTAAAAAGAAATAACGACTATGTAAACTGAATAACAATCTATACACTGTTAAACAATAAATAATTGCGCTAGAGACTTAAAAAAAAACATTTTATCATTATTAATACAAAAAAAAGAATAATAAGTTCTTAAATGCTTTAAAAAGAAAGAAATAATTCAATAGAAAAATGAAACATATATCACTAACAATTGATAAAGGTATTTTATAAAAGAATATTTTTCTTTTTCATTAAAATGTTATCTACTTAATTCTAATTTTAAAAATTTCTATAGTAACTCCATATCTTTATGCGCTTTTCAGCTCCGCAGTAAACGACGTGGGGTAACACAACTAGAATTCAGTTTGAATGGATAATTAGTGTGTTAAATATTTTGAAATATTAGCTAATCATTATTAAACAAAAAAAAAAAAAAAAAAAAACGATTAATTATCTTGAACACAAAGATAAGATAATTAGTTTTACTTACTTCTATGACAATACTTTATAAAAATTTAACAGATTATATATTATTTGAATTACTAATTATTATTATTTATTATTATTATTATTATTTATTATTATTATTATTTATTATCATTATTATTATTATTATTATTTTTTTTTTTTACTTTCCATTGCATACATAAATGGCAGAGAAAGTAATGTTTTGTGGTCAAATTTAACTTCTAGAATTGATATTTTGCTAATTTAACAAGTTGGAAATCTCAATCTCATAATCAAGTTTTAAACGATTGCTCTGCCTGTCTGCTTGTGTGTGTCTGTCTGAGCATTTGTCCTGTCTATTTGTGTCTGTGTGTTTTTCTGTAAGTCTATTATCAGCATAACTCAAGCTCGGTATTCTAAATCTGTTAAATAGAGATGCTACTTCAAAATTTTATAGAAATTGGACAGACAGCTTGCCTACAGGAAAACGTAAAAGTATTCAGATAACTATGTCTATGGTCAAAATTTTTGGTATGTACATTTCAACGTATTTAAAAAGCGAATTTCTTGCAAAAATTTGTTGTCTAAATAACTTTATTAAAATTTTTAAAAAGTAAGTATTTTGTTTATAATAACTAAATATATAACAGCTTTTCATATTATCTTTATAACTCACATTAATAAAAATGGTAAAGTTGTGAAATACAGTTCGTGTTGTATAATACATATTTTCGCAGAAATAATGATGAATTTTAAACTCGGAATTAATTTATAAGAGAAAGTACATATTCAGTATATTAATTTAAGCTGGAAATTTATTTAGCAGTTTTTTCCAAGGCTCGCAATAAATGTTGCTTTATGTCTCGACCTTGAATGAAAGATTCTTTGGATGTATCTTTGAGGTAGAAGCCTGCATGGGCCTGAAATTTCAAGCCCAGACCCGGGTTGGCAGGTATGGAAGCAATCTCGAACCGTCCCGAAGTAAGAATAAAAATAAGTCTATAAAAATTATATGGCTGATTGTAGCACTACTTTAAAAATCTTAGTTACACACACACACACACACACACAAAAAAAAAAAAAAAAAAGTATAAGATTAACATTTTTTACGATTATAACTAATACAATACATATAAAGATTTTATAAATCTGAAAGTAAATAAATAAAAATGCCAGTATATTTCAAATATAAACCTAATTTTCCATTATATAATAGTTTTCTCTTAACAGTCACTGAAAAAAATTGACCAAAAAACCTGAAACCAAGAAATATATTTAGAAAAATACCTTAAATCAGGAAAAAATCCTACACACAATCACCCCTGAACTTGGAAGATGTTAAATAAAATTAGCATCTGTATCATATTACTTCAAGATTTAAGCTGCCTTCAAACTCTGCCTTCAGCTGAGCGTCAACGGCGGCTGCTTTTCATATTCCTTTGATGTGGTATTTGAGTTGACATAATTGCATGGAGACTCTACTTCTTATTGCTCTCTTTTGTAAAAGAGCAATAAAAAGTAATGTCCTTCATTGTAAGGCCTGCCGCACACCAAAGAGGCAAGCGACAGCGGCATACGCGATACGTCTCTTGCGCAAGCGACTCGAGTTTCACACTCACACCGAAGCGACAGAGACATCCTGCGAAGGAAGCGTTTTTGATCACGTGTGCTTGTTGACTTTTGAGATTTCAGGTTTTATTTATTATAATATAAGGAGATTATAATTTCTAAATCTATTATAATTTCAAGTAAAACAGAAAAAAAAAATTAAGATAAGAGTAATTAAGGAGAAAATAATTATTAAATTTAAAAATAGTTTTTTTTTTTTTTTTTTTTTTTTTGTTAAATTAATCAAATATTATATTCTAACTAAAAACACTTAATTTTTCTTTGTGATTTAAGGGAAAGTAATTTTCATATTTTTGTGGGGGAAAGGGGGGGGGGTTAATGTTTTATTTAAATTTATAATTAACATTTAATAAACATCTTCTAATAAAAACAGCTGATTGCTTGCTTTAATTGTGTTACTATTGTTGTGTAAAAATAAATAGTCTATTAAATTATTAAAAAAAATTATTTCAACCTGGAAAAAAAAAAAAAAACTTTATTATTAAATAAATAAATAATCTAAATAATTTTTATATCGCACTTTTTATTTATATATTATTTATTTATTTATTTATTCAATTTATTTATTTATTTTTATTTATTTATTTATATATACTTTTTATTTATATTCATTTAAATGAATGAGTAAAATAAAAGTTAATTTTTCTTATTTAAAAAATGATTAATTTTTTAAAATAAAAATAAAAGAATAATTTAAGAGAAAATAATTATTAAATTTAAAAACTAATTTTTCGTTGTTGAATTATTAAAGTATTTTAACTTTAAAAAAAATATTATTTTACTTTATCATTTAAATAAATGAATTATTTAGGGGAAAATAATTTTTATATTTCATTTATTTATTCCTTTATTTTGTTAATGTTTTATTTAAATTTTTATTTAATGTTTTATGTCCTGTTACTAGCAGAAAACAAAGCTTGTCTGCTTTAATTAAGTTATTATTGATATGCAAAGAAATATTCTACAAAATTATTACTATTTTTTTTTTTTTTTCTTTATAATTTAAATAAATGAATAATTTAAGAAAAATAATTTTACATTGCACCTTATATTTTTTTTCTTTATTGTTAAATTTAAATTAATAATTTCCAGTTGAAAACGTTGCTTTTAAATCTGAACAGTTTTTAATAAAAAATTGCAAAACCCAATAATTTCCAAGATGTTATTAACATTGTATTAAATTCCTATATTTGATCTTCCCTTTAAATGAATAATTTTTCTCTATTTTTCCTCTTTATTGTTTTTCTATAGAATACATCTTTGAAAAAAAAAAAAAAGAAAAATAGTAGAATTCAATCATTATCATTTTCCTTAAATTATTTTTCTACTTAAAAAAAAAAAAAAATCTCCGGCGAGGGTCGAACCGAGTACCATTGGGACACGAGTTCAACCCTTTACCCCTAAGCCACGCATCCCTTGCTAGTGAACTTGTTCTGTTTCTTTTATCGGAAACGGTCAAACGGATGAAATTCAAGAGCGAAATTTTAATATATAACGGGGGTTATTGCATAAAATTGTTACTCTATAATTTGTTTTCATCCGAATTTTTTTTATTTTAATATGTTTTTCCTTTCTATCTGAACTTAAATTGATTGTTTGCTGTATATTACACGGACTTGAATTTGGTATTGTCATTGTAGGACTCAGCGTAATCACTTTTGTTTTAATACTATTATTTATACAAAGCAATCTTCGTAATATGCAATCGAAGAAAAATATTGCAAAGGATTACTAAATATTTCTATTTAAGTTATTAGTATTGAAAAAAGCGACTGCGTTGAGCCCAGTGTTATTTAAATTTACCCACAGTTGTCAAATCTCTATCGCCGCCATGTTGCAACATGAGCGACATGTCGAAAGGTTGTAGCATGCGCGATTCGAGCGACAAACGGGAGACACACGCTCGACTGATAAGACATGACGCTTGTCTCTCTGGTGTGCGTATGCAGTAAAGTGAAAGTTAGCGGCAATGCTGGGGATTGTCTCTTATGTCGTCCAAGTCGCGCTTGTTTCTTTGGTGTGCGGCCTGCCAAATAGACATAATTCAACAGGAAATTAAAAGCACTTTCTGAATATGTTGTCAAATTTTGAATTAGGGGTCATCTTCATATTGAAATGAGCGCCAACTTTGATTTTTTCAATAGCAATACCCAATTGTGACTTCATTTTCGAATTTCTGAGAGTCTGGCAGTGCGGAAAAGTATACTGTTTATATACTTTATCTTTAGTATTTATAGAGTTATAAACAAAAATGTGTTAGGGGGTTATCTGTAAATGTAGAAAAATAAAATTAAGATCCTATAAGAAATAGACAACATTTTAATGTTTCACACCGGAAATCTTTCAGGAAAAAAATAATTATAAAAATTAATAAAATGTTGCTTCTTCTCCATTTTTTTTAATTAACTTGAATTCAATTTTTAGATTTGTATATACTTCAGTACTTCTTTAAATAATTTTAGGTCTATTTAAATACATTACACTTGCGATTAGTCCATACAGCACCCTTTGAAAAAAGTGCAATATTTTACAAGTAAAAGTGTCTATTATGGCTATACTGATCCCCATTTTAAGGAAATAATATAGATATATATACAACAACGCATAAACTAAATCTTTTCGGATAAATTATTGTAAGGGTTCATGAAGTAAATATTAAACAATTTTAATCGCACTTACCAGTTTTGGGTCAGTTAAACTCTTTGGAACTTTACGATTGGTTTTATAATTTCTATGAAAATATAATTTCTTAAATAACCGTTTCGCGACTGCTGACGTAGATTCACGCCATTTGAAAATCTGTAACTGTGTGAGTGGGCGTTTCTTTCGTAATTTGTGTGTTACATATTTTTTAAGTATGTACCCAGTGTTCATATTTTTGCAATAAAATATACTATGGATAGAAATATATTGATTAGAAAGAACGTAATTATAAAGTATATCCATTTGTAATATAATTGTGAATGCAGAAAATTTGTTCTGAAATATTTTATTTTGAGATTATAACGCCCGTAGGCGTGTCTTACTGTCAAAAAGACAAAATCCTGCGGTCGCAAAAAGTGTTAAAATATATTTATAAAAGTTAAAATATGTTTTTAAATATGTATAAAGTTAAAATATGTTTTTAAAAATGTATAAAGTTTTAAAAATGTATATTAATAAAATTTTAAAGACTAAAGTGTCCTTAAAATAATAACCCTCCCCCCTACAAAATAAATAAGTAAATAAATAAATAAAATAAAAAAACGCAATATATGAAGCAAATGATTAAGCCTTTTTTAACTTTGACGGTATTTAAGAAATGATTCTTGCATTCCAATTCCATTCGTATTTTATATTTGACAATTTCACATTAAACCTATTTTTCTATTTAAAACAGTAAACCCCGCCTAATTAGTTATTTTTTTTTCTCCTAGTGTTCGTTTAAAAGGTTCAAAATTTATCGCCAATTAATTGATGAAGTAAATACCACTTGTGCATATTTCTGTCAATATATAATAAGGGGTTTAACAGGAATACTCAATGTCACATTTACTTTTCTTTTCTTTTCTATATTGTTTTGTTTTGAAGAACGATGAAGGCGGGGCTTGTCTTCTTTAGAAAACAAGAATTCTTGATGCTATGTCAAAAAATCATCATTTTTGTTTCATTTCTTTTCGTTTGACGTTGTTGGTATACAATTTGACCCGTAAATAAAAAATAAAAATATTTTGTTTAATTTTCTTTGTTATTTTTTAAGATTTGATTCGTTATCTCATGCAAAACTTTATAAGAGACGGCCCCCTAAACCCCTTCAAAAGAAAGATTTATTTATATCTCGAAAACTAATAACTGGAATGAGCTGCAAATTTGCACACCCATATTTTTCAGCATTAGGATTCATTTTATGTAACAATTTATGTAGGTCATAATTCATAATTTTTATGAATATGAATTTATTAATATTTTTCATAATTAAAAATATGTTTCAGAATCAAAAGTAATGATGGATTATGTTTGGGTTTCTTCACTGTATCTCGTAAAAAAAAAAATTTATACCGATCAAGTTATTTTTTGGGAAGATATTAATAAAAGTTTGAAATATGAATTTAACATTAGCACCTTCAAACTTTGAACGCTTATAACTCTGTGAAAAAATAAGTAAAATATACAACCATTATACTTTTTCGCGTTGTCGCGATCCCAGGAATTCAAATATAAAATAAAAATGGGGCATTACCACTGAAAAAATCAAAGTTGGTGCGCGTTTTAATATGTAGACGACCCCCAATTCAAAATTTCAATTCATTTTCTGAAACTACTTACAATTCCCTGTCGAATGATTCCTATTACATTTTTCTACATCGATTAGCAACGAAGTTACGTTGAGTGTTGCGTTTTTTTTTTCCCCGACTGTACATTAAAAACATTTATTGAAGACGATAAAGATGATGTAAATATGATACACACATACGAAATTAAGAAGAATTAAAAGTAGATTAAGTAGTTATAAATTGCATGCATTTTGTTCTTTGATACCACATAGGTAACGGCCACACAGACCTAAGCGCACACAGCACAGCTACATTATTATTTCATCTGGCGCCGGCAGCTGAAGCATGTTGGAGAGTTCTTTTTCATGCGCACGCGCAGTTAACAAGGCGCATTTGTTTCAAAATGAATCGTTTGCTATTTCCAACAGACACTTCCTGCGAGCGATGCATTATACACAAAGTAAAGCATAAATACATACATAATATAATACAAGATAAACACAAAAAAATATAAATATAAAAATACATAAAATTAAGAAATTAAAGAAATATTTCCCATTGAATACAGTAACTTTTTTTCATTTACAGCCTTTGTCAAGAAATCGGAAATTAAAATTTCACTTGGAGTATAATTCAGTTCGATAAAATTATCCTTGATCAAGTCTTTAATAAAATGCAATCTTAAATTTATATGTCTAGATTTGTTAGACGATCTTGTACATTTGACCCATTGTATGGCTGCTTGACTGTCCGTACTTAGTGGTACAGTATTATTTATAAAAGTTTTACAATTTAATTATGATAATAAGTTTACTATCCATGTTATATCTTTACAAATTTCAGAAATAGTAAACAATTCAGCTTCACAGGTAGATAGAGTTACACTTCTTAATTTATGACATTTCCAAGAAATCAATGAATTACCCAACAAAATTACACCACCAGAAAATGACTTGCCATTTTCTGCATTCCCTCAACTTGCATCAGAACTTGCATTTGAATACCCAAATTCTGTACTATAGAATAATTTTTTATCTTTAGTTTCCTTTAAATATCTTAGAACCCTATTTGCAAGTGTATAATTCCTTTTTTCAGGCTTATGATTAAATTGTGACAAATAAGTAATTACAAAAGCTATATCTGGACGCGTTCTATTAGATAAATATAATAATTCACCTATAATTTCCTGATACATGTTTACATAAATAGTTTCGTTAGTAAGTGGTAAAATTTTATCTTCTCCTTTAACAATTAGAGTTTTTACAGTTTTACATTCATTTAAATTAAGTTTAGCTAGTAATGACTCAATGTATTGAGTCTGTGATAAATAGATACCATTATTATTTCTTAGAATTTCTATACCTAGAAATTTTGATTTATTATTTTCATGCAATTCAAATATATTTTTAATTTTAGAGATTATATTTTCATACATTTCTTGATTATTACAGAATATACAAAAATCATCAACATAGATACAAAAATAAGAAATTTATCATTATCAGTTTTAATGAATAGGCAATTATCTGAAGCTGTTTGTACTAATCCTAAGTTCTCTAATTCAGATTTTATTTTCAAATACCAGTTTCTTCCCGATTGTGGTAAGCCACAAAGACTTTTTTTTTTTTTTTTTTTTTAATTTTACATACTTTTCCCGTACCTATTGATCCTTCAAAGTCCTGCGGTGGTAACATGTATGCATTTTCCTGTAAATTACTGTATAAATATGCAGTTTTAACATCAAAGAATTTTACAATTAAATTTAATTTAGCGGCAAGAGCAATTAATAAGCGGCATGTTTCCATATATACAACAGGCGAGAAAGATTCTGAAAAATCGAAGTTTTTAATTTGATTAAAACCCGCTGCACATAATATTGCCTTAAAAATGACATTGCCCGAATAATTCTCTTTTTTGGTATAAACCCATTTGCTCTTTATTAATTTCGCATGCATCGTTGTTAACTATTTCCCAGATATTATGTTTATTTAAAGAGTCCATTTCATTTTGCATCTCAATTTCCCAATTCTGCCAATTAATATCGCTTTTTGCCTCTAAATAATTACTAGGAATACTTTTCGTAAAATTACTCAAAATCTGTTTATTTTTTATTCTTTCAATTCTCCGCAATTCGAAATTATTCATACATTCGGTTTCGTTTTCGAGCTCCGTCTGAGTTTTTCCCTCTGCATTTACGACTCCTCGGCAGTAGTAGATGACTCGAGATTATTTTCTTCCTTTTTTTCGTAAAAGAGTTGGAGAGAAGGCAATTTGTTTTTTGTTAATTTATTATTAGTCTGTTTTGGATATGTATTATAGAATGGTTGGATATCCGAGACACTATTATGTTTATCAAAGAAAGAACTGCCTTTTAATGACTCATTGAATTTAACCGACCTTTCCTCAATTACATTTTTACTTACTAGATCATAGATTCTATACGCTCTACGTTCACGGCTGTATCCTAGAAAAACTCCCCTCTTACCTGGGTTTCAAATTTATTTCTTAATACTTTAGGGATATGAAAATATGCTACACAACCAAACTTTTTAAAGTAATTCAATTTAGGTGTTTTATCGGTCCTTATTTCTAGGGGTATTTTTTGTTTTCCTTTATGCAGTGTTACATTAGAAACTTGTGTACTGAAGTTTATACATTCCGCCCAAAAATATAATGGTAACTGACTTTCATATAATATGGTCATAGTTCTTTCTAGTAATACCCGGTTTCCTCTTTCCGATTTGCCATTTGATTCACAATTATAAGGGACGGTTTTTTCATGTGATATACCAGCAATATTCAGACAATTATCTAATTTTTCATTCACAAATTCCAAGCCATTATCTGACCTAAGCCTTTTGATTCTTCTACCAGTTAAATTCTCACATTTAGTCTTAAAGTTATAGAATGTTTCATATACTTCACTTTTATTTTTTCAAAAAAATAAGTAAAGTACATGCAAGAAAAATCATCCACTATTATCATAAAATAATTAGTACTCCCTAAAGATACAGGATTAATAAGCCCACACAAATCTATATGAATCAATTCCAGAATTTCGGAACTTTGTTCTATATTAACAGATGGATGAGTTTTTCTAGTTACCTTACTTTTATCACAAATTTCACAATTAAAACCATTTATGATATTAAAGTTAGTACTTATATTCTTTCATTTTAATCATGTAATTAGGATTTAAATGACATAATCTACTGTACCACATTTCATAATCAATATCATTAACTGTTATGTTACATTCACTGTTAGAAATAGTCTCTAAATGAATTTCAAGTTCGTTATTATTTTTATATGCTTTATTAACTAACTTATTATTACTATCAAAAATTAACACAGAATTTTTAGTAGATTTAATGTGACAACCCCTATCCATTAATGAGGTAACCGACAAAAGATTGTATCTAAAATCAGGAACATAGCAAACATTTTCGATAATTAAATAAATAGGATTTTTACTTACAGTTTTGACTTTCACACTACCGGTTCCGTGGCACATAATTTTTGCATCCTTACCTGCTAGATGTATATGTTTAATTTCATGCGTTAAGTTTTGGAACCATATCTTGTTTTTCACCATGTGATTAGAAGCTCCAGAATCTAAAATAAAAATATTATCACACACTAAATCATTAATAGATGCACTGAAAACGGAAGTATTTTTTTCTTCCTTCTTTTCAAAACGATAATTATTTTTTCTGTGTTTATGTCCCTTATAATCTTGAAAGTTATTAAATGTTTTTTGAGAGTTATTCCTATAAAAACAATCCTTGGCAAGGAGAATTGGTTTACAACAATTATAACATAATCTTTTATTTTTGTCCCTTTTGACATAGAATGCTTCAGCTTTGTTTTGTGCATAACGTGGATTTGTGTTGTTTGTTTCTTCTTCTAGTAGAATTTCCAATATCTCTTCCATCGTTTTCTCCCTTTGGGTTTTTAGAACATCTCTAATTTTAACAAAATGTCCTCTTAAGCCTCGTACTTTGTAACACCCAGTTATCTTGTAGAAATTTCCAGTCCTAGGGTTTGACATTTTACTGAGATTTCTTTCGAACGTGCAATATAATCATTAACTGGTTCATTTTGCTTCATCTGTAAATTTTTCAGTTCGTTGCCTGCGTCTATTCTTCTAACTTCGAATTCGCCAGTAAACGTGTTCTTTATTCTTTCCCATAAGATTTTGGCGTTTTCTTCGTTAGAAAATTGCAAAGCATGTTCGTCGGATAAAGAGAGTTTTATATAAGCCACTGCATCTGAGTTCTTTAAGTCCCATTCTTGTGAATCTGCTGCATTCAGACCTTCTGGTTTCACCGTTGTAAGAACAGACTCTAGTTGCTTTATAGCTAGGGCTGCTTTAATTTTCATAGCCCATATAAAATAATTATTTCCATTTAGTTCTGAAATGTTCATCTTATCCATTTTTTTTTTTTTTTTTTTTTTTTTTGGAATAATTAATTCAACAACTTTCGATTTTAAGAATTTCCTTCAAAACCACGCCCTGCTACCATTTGTTGTAATCAGAGGTCCATGAAATACTTAGATACTTGAATGTACATTAAAAACATTTATTGAAGATTATAAACATGATGAAAATACGATACACACATACGAAATTAAGAAGACTTATAAGTAGATTAAGTAGCTATAAATTGCATACATTTTGTTCTTTGATACCACATAGGTAACAGCCATACAGACCTAAGTGCACACAGCACAGCTACATTTTTTTTTTCATCTGGCGCTCGCAGACGGAGCATGTTGGAGATTTTTCTTTCACGCGCATGCGCAGTTAACATGGCGCATTTGTTTCAAAATGAATCGTTCACTACCTCTAGCAAAATGTATAAGAGGTAGAACTAAAACGACGAAGGTTTAAAATATACGCCTGTTTATTCAGTACTTTAATAAACGGGACATATGACAATCCAAGATATTAAGTGTAATGAAAGATTGTGTGGAACATGTTTGTACATGAATCCAAAAATCATGTTTTTAGCGGTTGATCTCTCTCTCTTTGTGTGTGTGTTATCAGGAAATCACAAAATAAATTATAGCAGAAAGTCCAAACTTGGTATTCCAAAAGTGTATCATGTAGTGATGCTACACGAAACATTTCGTTGAGATCAAGCAAATTGTTCGTGTACAAGGACACCCAAGAGAATTCAAATACATTACGTCTATGGAATAAACTGCAGGTAAGTAGAGTTTAAAAATCTATAGATTGCACTAAACCAAATGAAACAAATATATACTTTTTATATACGTTAAAACGTGTTTCATGTAGAATATGGTATAGAAATTATTCATTGTTCGTTTTCAGGGCTACACTAAAGAAATAAATTATAGCGCGACAATACTTGGAAATTGGTGGAAGTGTACTTCAGTTTGTGCCGTCTGAGTTTAATGTAGAATTATATTAATTTGCCCCGTGTGATGTGTACATAAGTTTCAGGAGGTATACAGGGCTACCGATACCTAAGCCATAACATTCTTTTTCACTGTTAGTGGAAGTACTTTACTATAATGTTTTACTATGTCCATGAAAGCTGCTCAGGAATTGAAATTAATTCCTCATAGCCATATGATAAATAATGTATTTTTTTAAGCTAAGTATTCATCGCTTCGTTTTCTTGTATATTTACACGTTTTGAGGCTTCCAGAATACCGAAGTCCAGTTTTTAACGTTTGATCTTTGTCTGTGTCTGTTAGAGTAAATGAAAAACAAATAATTTCAGGCGTTCCAAATGTATTTTGAACTTAATACGTTTCTTACTAGAAAAGTTTGTTCAAGAATGATAAGTTACAAGGAATGTTGCGTGTGAAAGTTGTCTGAATAATTTTAAATGAACTTTTGAATTTAATAACAGATTTGAATTCTATATAAATATAGGTACAATAATGAAATGAGGGGTTGAAAGGGCGGTAGCCCCCCTCATATAGAATTATTTGTCAAAAAAAGCTGTTCCGAAGCCTAATTTGAATGGATTTAACATAAATTTACATAACAGTACTCGTTATCTTACTCCTTAATATCCAATCTGAATTTATAGTATTGAATTTTAGGGTAAGAGAAAGTCGTGTGAGTGGCACACCAGATTATTTTTCTAGTTTTATTTTATCCCATAAAATTTTTTAAAGAGAATTTAATATAAACCCATTGATTCTAAAACAAGAAATGCTATGAAAAAGATTAATATTTTTCCATTTTCATTTAAAACAAAATCTCACCATCCCTTTCAGTACTATTTACCAGCAGTGTGATGCGAAAATATGTTAAATTAGCATTGTATGAAGAATTTGAATATATTGAACACAGGATTATTGACAATATGAGCAATTGCATCATCGATGGTCGCTATCTGTTGCATGTAGTGAAATAAGATGTGAAAAAAAAAATTAAGTGCATTCATATACCTGTGAAATATATCCTTAATTCTTTCTTTTATGGAATGTATCTGAAATGCCAACAAATATTGTAAATCGTCTGTTCTTATCTTTGTCATGTAGGTATGATGATCTTGGCAGCATGTGGGATAAATGATTAAAAAATACAGAAAGCTACACATGTACAAAGATTTTACACTTTAGTTTCATATAAGAAAGAAAAGTCTAAATTGCTCGAATCAAGAAAAATTCTAACAAATGAGAACAAAATATTAATTGGTCACGTTTATACAAATATATCTGAGGAAAACAGCATTAATTTTAGACATATGATTGAGGATGACGACTTGCTACTTGTACATACAACAATTGAATAAGCCGCTGTGCCACTGTTAACCAAAATTTTGATACTCTAGTGTTATTTGTTTCTTTTTTGCTTTTTTTATGAAACATTATTTTTTAAACCGAAGATTGATTGCAAGTTTTAACTTTTACAAGCCAGAAGAAGCAAAATGTGCACATCAACAGGCAAATTTTTCTGGTATATTGTTTTTGTGGTTGCGGCACTAAAACAACAAGAAAAAATCTAGTGTGAAACAAACCCGCGAATTCCATTACCCATTATTACACATACTATATGCCCTTTTTGGAGATAATGTGGTCAGAAGACATAAAACGGACCTAACAAAGTTGGCACCTAAAAATTTTTCAGTAAGAGAAAGGGTATAAAACAAATTTACATAGTGAGTTAAAAAATGAGAAAAAAGAAATCGGTAAAGCAATTTTTTGAAACACCATTTTCCGAGATCTAAAACGGACCTACCTAATCTGGATGATTGTTCATTTCACTGTAATAACCGAATAATATATGCGAAAGGCTATAAAAAGGGGTTCATGTAGCTTATTTGAAAAAAAAAAAAAAAAATCGTTAGATTCGTTTTTCAGATAACCGATTTCCACCAATATTTGGCGTATTTAGTTGTTAATCAGAAACCAGCAATTGCATACAAAAGGATATCTAAAAGGAGATTAATATGACGAGTTTAAAATGAATCCGTAGTGCCATTTTTAAAGGAACGCACTTGTGAAAGCTGAAATTGAGCTATTTATAATGGGCGCCTATCAATTTTCCTGAAGTAATCAACTAAATCATACGGAAGGACATCTAATAGAATGTTTGTATAGCAACTTTGAAGGAAATCGTTAGAGATATGTTTGAGATACAGACTTACGGTCCTACTTCCGGTTCCCGATGTACCACTTCCTGTTTTTAAATTTTCACCAAAAGTTGGAAAAATTGTCTGTACATGAAACCTGTCTGAATTCTGAAGTTTCGTTTTTCTATCTTTATTAGTTTCGGAGATATAATAGTCAGAATATCACACATACTTACATGCTGATCAATTGCCAAAAATTATTTTTTGAACTCAGGAGACCTTAAAACAAGCAAATCAGGTTATAACTCGATATCGAATTTCTGGACCGAATTTAATACTTCCATTCAGTGCTGCCAGATTTGAGGGAAATTTTTATTCAACTGCAACCGTTAAATTTTACTTTTAACAATTGCCTAATCACATCGAAAATTTCTTTAAAAGATGTTTCGAAACTATTAACAAACCGTTTCAATTAAAATTTAGTGGTGGCTGTTAAATAAAAATTTCCCTCAATCTGGCAGCACTGCTTCCATTACCTACGGTACTCGGGTAATGGAAGCAAAAAGGATAAGCATCGTAAAGGAGCTAGAAACTGAGCGTGGGAAAATAGATAATATTGATCTTCTTCAGAATATTACAACCATTCATAGCAAAAACAAAAATGTGGGGACAACTATTTTCTTCGATGGATTCAAAACATGGAACGCATAAAACTCTTGGTGAACTCCACTTTTCCATGCTTCATACATCAATTTTTAAAAATGAAGCATTTATAAATATACAGTCGGGGAAAAAAAAAACGCAACACCCGCTGTAATTTCGTTATTTATTGACGCAGGAACATCTAATAGACATAATTCAACAGGAAATAAAATACACTTTGTGAAAATGTCATCGAAGTTTGAATTAGGGGTCATCTACATATTGAAATGAACGCGAAATTTTATTTTTTCAATAACAACACCCAATTTTGACTTCATATTCGAATTTCCGAGAGTCTGGCAGTGAGGAAAAGTATACGGTTTGTATACCTTATCTTTAGTATTTCTAGAGTTATAATCAAAAATGTGTTAGGGGTTATCTCTAAATGTAGAAAAATAAAATTAAGATCCTATAAGAAAAAGACAATATTTTAATCTTATGACACCGGAAATCTTTCAGGAAAAAAATAATTATATAAAGTAATAAACACATTTCCAGTTTCCAGTTCTTAATTAACCAGAATTTGGTTTTTTAGATTTGTATATACTTCAGTACTTTTTTAGATAATTTTAGGTCTATTTAAATACATTACACTTGCGATTGGTCCAGACAGTACTCTTTGAAAAAAATGCAATATTTTTGAAGTAAAAGTGTCAATTATGGCTGTACTGATCACCAATAAAGCTTAAATTTTCTTTTGTAGGTGTAACATGATATACGAAAGGAAATAATATAGATATAAATATACAACAACGCATAAACTAAATGTTTTGGGATAAATTATTGTAAGGGTTCACGAAGTAAATATTAAACAATTTTAATCGCACTTACCAGTTTTGGGTCAGTTGAACTCTTTGGAACTGTACGATTCGTTTTATAATTTTTATGAAAATATAATTTATTAATTAATCCTTTCGCGACTGCTGACCTAGAGTCACGCCATTTGAAAATCTGTAACTCTGTCAGAGGGCGTTTCTTTCGAAATTTGTGTGTTACTTATTTCTTAAGTGTGTAACCATTATTCATATTTTTGCAATAAAATATACTATGGATAGAAATATATTGATTAGAAAGAATATAATTATAATGTATATACATTTGTAATATAATTGTGAATACAGAAAATTTGTTCTGAACTATTAAGCCTATTTTTCTATTTAAAACAACTATTTAGTTAATTTTTTTCTTCTAGTGTTCGTTTAAAAGATTCAAAATTTATCACCAGTAATCGATGAAGTAAATACCACTCGTGCATATTTTTGTCAATATAAAATAAGGGGTTTAACACGAATACTCGATGTCACATTTACTTTTCTTTTCTTTTCTGCATTGTTTTGTTTTGAAAAACGATGAAGGCGGGGCTTGTCTTCTTTAGAAAACAGGAATTCTTGATGACTAATAACTAAAAATCATCATTTTTGTTTCATTTCTTTGCATTTGACGTTGTTGTTGTATAATTTGTCCGGTAATTAAAAAATAAAAAAAATGTTTAATTTTCTTTGTTATTCTTTAAGATTTGATTCGTCTCATGCAAAACTTTATAAGAGACGGCCCCCTAAATCACTCGAAAAGAAAGATTTATTTATATCTCGAAAACTAATAACTGGAATGAGCTGCAAATTTGCACACACATTTTTTTACATTAGGATTCATTTTTTTGTAAAAATTAATATAGGTCATAATTCATAATTTGTATAAATATGAATTTATTAATATTTTGCAAAATTAAAAATATTTTTCAGAATCAAAAGTAATGATGGATTATGTTTGGGTTTCTTCACTCTATCTTGTAAAATATATATATATATATATATATATATATATCGATCAAGTTATTTTTTGTGAAGATATTAATAAAAGTTTGAAATATGAATTTAACATTAGCACCTTCAAACTTTGAATGCTTATAACTCTGTGAAAAAATAAGTAAAATATATAACCATTATACTTTTTCACGTTGTCGTGGTCCCAGGAATTCAAATATAAAATAAAAATGGGGCATTACCATTGAAAAAAATCAAAGTTGGTGCGTGTCTTAATATGTAGACGACCCCCAATTCAAAATTTCACTTCATTTTCTGAAACTACTCACAATTCCCCGTCGAATGATACCTAATACATTTTTCTACATCGATTAGCAACGAAGTTACGTTGAGTGTTGCGTTTTTTTTTTTCCCCGACTGTACATTTCACAATACCGTAAAAGTACTATATTATCATTTTCTTTATTGAACAGAAGCATTTCTTAGTAAAGCAAAACATTTTCAACAAGTGTAATCATTTTAAATCTCTGTATCACAGTTTCATTACTTTTTCTCGTTGCGTTCTTTTATTAATTGTAGCGTATTATTTAAATGTAAGTATATATTATTGAATTTCATTACCAATTTTAACCTTAGTATTTATTAGACTAGTAATTTTACTCAATATACATTATTTTATAATAACAGAGACAAAATTAAGTAAGGATATAGTTGCTCAGTATAACATTATTAAAAATAATTGAGTTAATTAAAATCATTATAAATCAACTGTGTATATATATATATATATATATATATATATATATTTACAGACAAATATTATATTTATTTTAGAGTCATTAAACAACATTTATGTATGTTTCAATTAACTACAGCGCACTTTCCTGAGTTATTCGAAATAACATTCTGCTACAGGATGTTATTTACAAAAGATAAAGTTATTCCCAGACCATTTCTTTCATTATGTATCTTCCTTCGGGTAATAAAATTTAATGCATTGAGTCAGCCTACAAAGGCATCTTCATATAAAGGAGCATTAGGTTATTAGTCCAGTCAGTGTTCTGTAGTCTTAAACGAATTTATTATGAAACTATTGTATAGAAACTCGATTACATGAATTTCGTTTTGTTTATTAAATTGAGAAAGTCGTAAATAAATGTGAGATTTATAAGGTAATACGTTTTTAATTATTTTTACTCGATTTAGTAAGATTGGTTTAGATAAAATTTTCGCTATGTTTTAACATTTGTCGTTTTTTAAATGTCTAGTATCGTTAATCTCATCAGACAGTAAGCAATTTAACCAGCACTAAATTTTAAATATTATTTTTATATTTAAATAATTCTTTTAATTAAGATCTTACACTTAAAATATGTTAATAAAAGACCATCATAGTGAAACCTTAGATATGTATCTGAATTTTTAATTATCTACCTTAAAAATATTATATTAAAATGAATAAATTTATGTATGAGTACTAGCATCTTATTTTACAAAGTGTCAGAAAAAATTATATCGTGTGGCAAATACTGCAAAATGAAAGAGTATACAAAAATAAAAGCTTATATTTCTATTTTCTTTGCAGGTAAAAGTAACCATGTTTTAAACTGAAGCTAAGTTTCTATCTGAGGGCAAATAAATAAATCGGAAGAGAATAATATTATTGATTTGTTTCTTGCACTAGGCTTTGATTGGCTCGATTACTAAATAAATCACAATCCGCATGATTCTTACATAAAATATTACTTCACGCAGATAATTATTTGAATAATACCAATCTTATTTCGGACATCGAAACAGAAATGCAGACGATATCTATATATGTGCTCGAAACTATGGCTGTCAATTTCACCCTGTGGCTCCGTCTCATGGTAAATAATAATGGTTGGTACGTGGAACACATATTGATCTAAGTTCCATGGGATGCTACGTATGAAGTTTTTTAAATCATAAAACGTTTAATAAGTCATTAAACGTATTATCCAGACAACTTTCACACGCAACATTTCTTCAAACTTATCAATCTTGATCAAAAATTTCCAGCAAAAAACTTATATTAACTTAAAAATACAACATTTGTATCTCCTAAAATTATTCGTTTTTAAGTTACTCTAAGAGACACAGACAAAGATCAAACGTTAAAAAGCTTGACTACGGTCATCAGGAAGCCTCAAAACGTGTAAATATACAAAAAACAAGCAACGAATATTTAGCTTAAAAACATACATTATTTACCATATTTCTATGAGGAATTTATTTCAATTCCCGAACAGCTTTCTTGGAAATGGTAAACTATTATTAGTAAAGCACATCCACTAACAACAAAAAAGAATATTATCGTTTAAATATTTGCAGCCCTGTATATCTTTCGAAGATTATATACAGACCACATTGTGCACCTAAATATTATCTTAAAGTAATAATATATAACCCAGCCTTAAATACACTTCCGTCAATTTGCAACTATTGTCGCACATTTATCTAGTTCTTTTGTGTAGCCCTGTAAACAACAGTGAGTGATTTCCCTACCATATTCTACATGCGTTTTTACGCATATAAAAAATATATATTCGTTTCATTTGGTTTAGTGCAGTGTATAGATGTTAAACTCTACTTATCAGCACTTTCCACCATAGGCGTGATGTATTTGAATTCTCTTGGGCATCCCTGTACACGAACCCTTTGCTTCATCTCAACGAAAAGATTAGTGTTGCAACCTTATATCATGCACATTTAGAATACCAAGTTTGGACTTTCTGCTACTATTTGTTCTTGAGCTATGCTGATAACACACACCCAGACAGATACCCAGACAGATAGACACACAGATCATTCGCTAAAAACATGATGTTCGTATTCAGGTGACCTCAAAACGTGTAAATATAACAAACACTCACGTTCGAAAATTTGTCTTTAAAACAATACTTTCTCTACCTTATGGGTAAGAGAAAGTAAAAATGGAGGCATGTTAGGACAGCTGAATGTTCTATAATTATCAAAATTATTAACATTTTTGAAATGCAAAACAGCTGATTTAATGTAGGATGAGTGCAAAAAACTTTAAAACTTCATTTTAAAAAGACTAACTCGAGTCAGGAATTTAAACAAGTTGCATCAAATATATAGCTGTAAAACTTCCATTTTTTCCTAAACCAAATTCTGGTTTATTCGATGTGTAAGTAAATTGATTTTAGAGACCCCTTTCGTCGCAATTAGGCTTTGGAAAGCCTACATATCATGTTAGCTCGCTTGGTGAAAGTGATCCATGCGAAACTTACCAACTAGTCTCTCATTTCATATACATTTTTTGTGACTGTAATAAAATATTTTAAAAGAATTTCAATTAATAAACACATTCTATAATAGTAACAAGCAATTTACCTTTCTGAAGACAATTTATCAAAGGCTATAATGGAACTTACAAGCAAATAAAAAACGATTACTTGTAAGCGAGGAAATCTTACTCGCCTTATCAAAATTTGAAAAATTCTCGCTATTTATTTAACAGGTGCTCATTCATGAATGGTTTTGATATTGAAGAAAAAAGAAGGGACAACACATACTTGAAAGAAGATAAAACGACTTCTGACGGAAAAGTTTAAAAAAATTGCGATTGGGTCAACGTATTCCTATGGCTTACTAGCCCCGGGATACCCTATAGTAACTTAATATTGAGTTCCCATGTTAAAAATACCAGGTACACATTGCAAATATTTATGCGTCGTTGAAAACTTATAGAGCTGTATTAATATTTAAAAAAGGTACTACTTTATTCAATTGCGCATCTACTTATAAATTTTCAAAAAATTCTTGATCACATAATAACGGAAATAGCTTATTTATTTATTAAATGGATAAATATATTTTAATACTGACGTTTATTTTCGTATTTTAAATTATGTGCTGCCAATATTGTGGAGTAAAAAATTACAAAACTTATTATTAAAAAGAAGTTTATGTTATTAAAAAGCTATAACAGTGAAGATAATTTCAAACGATAAATTCCTGCTTCTTTATCAACTTTATGATACTAGAAATTATTAAGTGCTCTTTAAAAGAGTTTTTAGCAATAATAATAAAAAAAAAAATTATAATCGATATTTTCTACTACGAATTCTTCAGAAGATTAATCAAGGAATTTAGGAAAACTTGAGGGTTGAGTTTGAGACGACTATTAAATAAAGCCATTTATATCTACATAATTTATAATTGATTACATAGATTTTCGGATAACTTAATGTATTTTTTTATGTTCGGATCATAACTGAAATAAATCAAATGTAGTGTACACAAACTTTATGATATTTATTATCTTCGGTCAAAACATTTTATTTGTTGCCAAATAATTTACTGGAGAATAAAATTTACTTTCTGTCCATATGAATCGTATTGTATGAAAAAATTAATTGAAGAAAATTACACGGAAAATTCAACATTTTAGAAACAAAATAATTGTAAAGTAACACATTCATGAAGTTTGAAATAATTTCATAAATAACACATAATGCATTATTTAATTGTTTTTAAGAACTTCTGTTTCCCCTCTCTCTCTCTCTCTAAATATATATTTAAAATGGTACTGACGTCGCTTTCCGATGTTTTTGTCTGCGACCGCATCTCCTTGTGAACAAAACAAGGGTGTCACAAAAGGTACCGATGTTTCTAAATAATTCAAGGAACATGTTGACCTTGTTGCTGAAACGTCAGTGGAGGTCTCCCTGTTGAGATTCAAAAAGATTTTGGGTTCCGTCTGTGTGTTTATCGCGCGATAGCGGCCGCAAAAATCACCCTATGGACTTGCAATCTGATACACACGTTCATAAAAACCACAGAATTATCTGTATACTTTTAGGTGTGTATTCCATTCGTAGTTCGTGTACAGGGACGCACAAAGGTTTTTCTTATCATTACGGCCTATGGGAAGAAGTTGTATGTACCACGGTAGCGGCCGCAAAAATCAAGCTATTGATTTGCAATTTGGTATACACGTTTATAAGCCACAGGATATTAGATGTATAGTTTTAGGTGTGTATTCCATTTGTAGTTCGTGTACAGGGACTTACCAAAAATTTTTTTTACCATTACAGCCCATGTACAGAATTTGTGTGTACTGCAATAGCGGTCGCGAAAATCCTCCGATTGACTTGCAAATTCTCGCCCACATTCAGGCTCTGTATAGAAATAGCTGTATACTTTTTTTTGTCTATATTATTTATGAATTTTTGTATGAGAGGGACACGCCAAAATCTTCCTATTACACACAACGATGTTTAACGCAAATTTCATTTGAGCCAATTTTTACTCCAATTTTCTGAAGTCGAAATCCGAAAGAGAGTTGCAATAGTTGAATAAAAAAATTTTAAAAGAGCTGGTTTGTACGGTGCATAGTACATGTCTAGACACACTTTCTTATGGCTCTTCCAACGGGGACGACGTGAGAGAGCGAAGAGAACAATGAAGAATATATTACCGCCGGCGCTGTCTTTTCTTGGCACGTAAGGAGCTTTCTTCTTATTGGCTTATCACAGTAGGAAAAGTTACTCTTACGAATAGCTTTTTCTGACTAGCCAGAAAAAAATTGTTCGTATTCACAAATCCTATTACACTGGGCGTTGAGGTGATTTGAGCTAACAAAATTGGCTCAAATTAACAATTGGTTCAAAAGTTGTGTGAAAATTCGTTGTGTGTAATATGTGTGTCATTACGGCATAAGGGGTGAAATTCGTTTAAACTCATTTTAACATCATTACTTTGCAATCAACAAAATGAAATGAACATACATTAGTATTTAGCTTAAACTTACGTTTTCTGCAGAAAATATGTGCTCTTACGCTTCCTAATTAATGTACATGGCCTTACAAAAGTGTTCTGACAATGTCACGTAATCGTACAAATTATGTCAAATTTCGAACAATTATTCATAAAAAAATGGTAGAATAAGCTGAATAGATTTTACTGGTACATACAATGTTTCGTTTACAGAGACACACAAAAGAATTTCGTGACATTAGAGCCTATAGACAAATTTTTATTTAAGCGCACTTTAATGCGTTTATGCTGCATTGAACATTATAGAATTAACTTACATTATAAAGATGCTTAAACGCATGTTAACTCTAAAATAAGCGTATGTATAGAGTAGGTAATTTATTTATGGGACCACACAAAAGAATTCCGATGACGTGCTCTAATCATCCAAATAATGTCAAATTAGTTTAAAAATTTAATGAGTTATAATTAATTAGGTGTAGTCTTATTATTGGCGTATATAATATCTGTAGCTCCTTTTCCAGGATACATTAAAGAATTTCGTACTATTACAGTCTATAGTCGGTATTTCATAAAAGTGTATGGTTACATCACATTAAATATAATGAAATTTTATTAGAATTTCGAAAGCATGTTTTTCTGTTGAAAATTATGGGCATAGAATTGGTAATTAGTTTACAGTGTTACACAAAATAGCTCCAGTATGCTATGTAATCTTTTTGCATGATATTTGGTACAAATATTTATGAGTTTCAGGAAAATAATACAAGATTGTCAGTTATTAAGAATACATATATATGATATACAGATAGGTGTAGAAAGAGAGATACTGCCGGATGGGGGTGGGGGGTTGAGGGGTCATAGCTCTAGTTTAAAGACATACTTTTAAAGTAAAGCATAATGCATTTCAATTATCTGAAATGGACTACTTATTTTTTTTTAATGGATTTATTACTATATCTTCTGCATATATAAGAAGAAAGTATAAGATTTGGAAAAACTTGATTTCCGGTTTTCGATGAATTTACACGTTTTAAGATTTCCTTGCAGTTCAGTTAACTGAAATTGACTACTTTCTTTTTTAAAAAAAAGTGGATTTATTATTCTGTTTTCTGCATATATAAAAAGAAAGCATACAATTCAGAAAAAAATGTAGATTTCCGTATTTCGATAAAGTTACACGGTTTGAGATTACCTGAACTCCATTCGACCGGCTTTACCTCAACTTCTGTATTGCATAAACGCACCAAACCAAGCATAGTGTATGAGATGGATATTAAGGAAAACTATGCTGTTTTAATTTGGGTACGTATCGGTCGACAAGTGTCGCTGCTGTGCTGCAACTTATTTCTGTTTATGAGAAGGTAATTATTTTGCTTTGCTTTGCAAAATGGGTTCGAGTTTCGACCACTGGGCGATACTAGTTTTATTTACTTCTCGATCACTTACTACGCATATGGACTTGCAAGAAGGTACAAATCAGGTGTATTAGAAGGCCTTCATTGGCATTGATTAAGCTCACTTTTTAAAAAGACGTCGAATAATGTTGTTCAGTGGAAAGTGTATCATCCACAAATATCCTTAATAGAAAACCAGTAATTTAAAATAATGTTATTCCTTTAATAAAAAAGCACCACAAAACTGGCGTTGTAAAAAATATTACTTACAAACTTTGAATAAACACCATAAAATGCAATAATTGCATTTTGTACCAATTTATTGCATTTTATGGTGTTTATTCAAAGTTTGTAAGTTATATAATGTTATTCCTTATTAGGTATAGTGAAAGAATTTGGAGATAAAAATCTCCCGCGTCTATTTGTTGCTAATATATTTTAAGGAAAAAAACTTAATTAGTTTTTGAATAAGAACGCAAGGAACGTAAGGAATTTTTGTTTGGAAAAAATTGTAAAAACGTTAAATAAACACGTATGTAAATTTTTAGCCCTTTTAAACACATTTATGAAATTTTAGCACGGATAAGTACCACACATTGAAGGATATACTATACATATGAATAGCTAATCCTAAGATATTTTTGTATTTAACGACGTTGGAAAGAGTTAAATACAAATAAATTTAGAAATTATCTTTCCATTTTCACTAATTGTGTATTATATGTACTGTTGGTTCCCAAATATACTATAGGTATGAAAATTTAGGTCATCCTAGAAACTGTCAAACATAGTTTTTTTTTTTTTAACACCGTTTTTTGCTTCCATTATCCTACTACCGTAGGTAATGGAATTACTGTGTTTGATCCAAAAATTCGATATCGAGATTTCACCTGATTTACACGTTTTAAGGTCCCCTGAGTCCAAAAAAGTGGTTCTTGGCAATTGGTCAGTGTGTGTGTGTATGTGTGTGTGTATATATGTATGTGCGGAATCTTCTGGCTATCATATCTCCGAAACTAATAAAGATAGAAGTACAAAGCTTCAGAATTGATACAGGTCTGGTGTACAGATGAATTATCCATATTTTGGTAACAAAAAAAAAAAAAAAAAAAAAAAAAAAAAAAAAAAAAAAACGGAAGTGGGACATCAGAAACCAGATGTGGGACCGAAAGTCCGTATCTAAAAAACGGCTCTAACGATTTTCTTCAAATTTGCTATATAAACACTCTATTAGATGCCCTTTCGAATGATATAGTTAGTTAGTTCAGGAAAATTTATAGGCGTCCTGTATAAATAGCTCAATTTCAGGAGTCACAAGTGCGTTCCTTTAAAAACGGCTGTACGGATTTTTTTCAAACTCGCCATATTAACTCACTTTTAAATATCCTTTTGTATGTAATTATTGTTTTCCGGTCAATAATTGATTTTTTGTAAAAGGTGGTATCTCAAAAACGGCTCTAACGATTTTCTTGAAAATTGTTATATAAATCCGTTTCTTTCTCGTGTATTACGTGGTTATTAGAGAAAAATTAATAGTCATCCTGCTTAGGTAGGTCATCTTCAGATCTCGGAAATTTGGGTTTTAAAAAATAACTCTAGCCACTTTTTCTCTTATTTTTTACCTCGCTATATATAAGCTTCGCTTTATATGTCTTATATGTGTATAAAATTTCTCTTACTGGGAAAATTTCATGTTTCTAATTCTTTAGGTAACTTTTATGTTTTCTGATAACATTATCTCCCAAAAATGCATATAATAAGTGAAATAGTGGGTAATGGAAGTCGTGTGGTTGTTTCAGACCTTTTTTTTTTTTTTTTTTTTTTTTTTTAAATACGTTTTTAGGTATGAAGAATCTGAAAATCACAAAAGTGGTATGCTGTCCATCTGTAGTATGTCTGTTAGTGTGTTAATGTGTTAGTGTTTTAGTATGTTAGTTTGTTACTTTGTTTGACTAGGTCAACGATATCTCAAGAGAAAATGATCGCAGAATGTTCAGACCAGTTTTAAAACATCACTTACAACACTGGTAAAATAAAACTGTAATTATTTGCAACATTATAATTTAAAAACTTTCTAAGTCATGCAATATTTACGATTTACATTGCATGGCAGAATAGGGCAAATTTTCACTTAAATATTGCTTTAAAACGAATATTTTTACTGTAACCATGGGAGACCATCTTAAAAACATCAGTTTTGATGCTGGCATGGACACAATCAACTATGAAAGTTCAACTTTGAAAACTTTGTAAGTTATGTATTTAAAATTTGCGAATTTCTTAACAAGGCAGAATAGGACAAAACTTCACGTAAACGTCTATTTTGAGGGATAATTTTATCATAAAGTTGTCAAACCATTTTTAAAATACCATTTAGGATACTAGTATGATATTATTGATTATGAATTTTTCAATTTAAAAAAATCGTAAGTTATTTGAAATTTACGCATTTCTTATAAAGGCAAAATAGGGCAAACTTTTCGCTTAAACATCTACTTTTAGGGATTGTAAAGATGCAAAAACAACATTAAAATATCATTTAGTATATTGCCTTGAGCAACATGGACTTTGAATATTCTAATTTGAAAATTTCGTAAGTTACTTGAAATTAAAAATTTTCTCAACGTAATAGAATAGAGTAATATTTCACATAAACTAGCATTATAGAGATCATTGGATTGGAAATACTATGGAAATGCATGAAAACGGAAATGTAAAAATGACTCCGGAAAAGTAAAAAAAAAAAAAAAAAAATAGAGAAAGAAATAGGATAAGGTAAATGTATGGAATTGTACAGTAGCTAATTTATGAGGTAGGGCCTTTCAGTCTATCACAGAGTCGAGAGAATTGTCAAATTAATTTTTTGCTAACATAAATATGGTATGCCTTGGAATTTATGCGAACAAATATATGATAGAGAACTAAGCAGAGTCCACCTACGCCAGCTTGTTTATGCCAACAATTTAAGAACAGCGAATACTTTAAGTATGCATTTATTCAATATCAATAAATAAATGTAAGGATATTTATCACTAACAAATACACATAATTTTCTGCCAGTAATCAAGATTAATTTTATCTTTAATTTTCTTCTAGGTACTATATAAAAGATGCAATCTGAATTATATACTGAAAAAAATTGTTGGTAAATGCAAATATTTGAAATCTTATATAATAAGGATAAATATAAAACAAATAAAAGTAGTTTTGAATCGTTCCTGATTGATTTTTATATTTCCGGAATGTAAAGAAAAGTCTAAAGCAATTTAAAATTCCAGAATCATCCTGTATTTGATATGTCGAGTTATTATCTGTTCTTAAAGACCTTACTCAATATAAATAAATTTATATTGAGTATTTAATCTCAAGTTTCGAAATAGGTTGCATTCACAATGCATATTTTTGAAAATCCATCTTCTTATATAATGCATACTACTAAAACGTTTTGTTATTTCTTGTATATTTATGTTCTCGAATTCTGTAAGTTTTTGGATGCAAAACAAATTCATAGATTTATAAAAATTAATCAATTCCTAAATTTTACTTAAATGTCCTAAGTTCAGTTTAACTAATATATATATGTGTGTGTGTGTGTGTCTGTACCTGTGCCATAGCTGCTAATATTTTAATTTATTCCGGAGCATTTTTAGCCCCGCCTTTATTACATACCACTTTTTTTTTTTTTTTTTTCTAGAGTAAATTTTTCTTATTTTATCATAGTTATATATTGAAGAAAAATATTCTAAAAATAAAGTGGTGCGAAGTAAAGACGAAACTAAAAATGCTCCGGAATAAATTAAAATATTGGCAGCTATGTTGTACTACTGTGCCTGTGCATAAAGAAATATTGAAAACTTTATATTAATTCAAGTAATTATATGAAACTTTATATTTAGTAAGAAATTTTAGCTACTGATTTCATTTTGATTTATTAGTATTTCGTCCGATATGACGATCTTACGTTCTCTGCGTTATCCTCATTTTACATGATGGCATATTATTGTTATTTATTAACTCTTTCGGTCCCATGGATATGAAATTTTTATCTACCTCAGAATCCCGGACAAACGCCCGAGATTTCACCCCCACGGAAGTACAGAGCGGCTTCTTTTTCTATTCATGCGAGTGTCATTTCAACACGCCTTAAGATTAGGGGAAGAATGGTTTATTGTCTGGTCCAGTTTCACTGCAGAGTGGAGGGTGTGCAATATATTTTCCAAGAAATGCCTGGTACTATCAACATCAATAATACTTTTGCTTTCGAAACATAACAAATATTATATGAATTTAAATTCACGTAGTATTTATAAAATGCCACAAAGCAGTTATCATATTGTCTATAAAATTGATAATTAAAATTCGATGTATTTATTTATTTATGAAGAAAACATAATGCAAAAATTTTAGAAAATCACTGTGCAATAACAACTTTTTTTTTTCTTTCTTTTTTTTTTTTTTTTATAATTATCATTCTAACTATTTTTAAATGTCTATTTTTTCAGAGTTAAGTAAATTTCATAAGTACAATTGAAAACCTCATTTTATGAAAATTTTTATTGTAAATAAATAATAAATTAAAAAAAAAAAAAAAAGAGTAAGCCAACACCATTCGCAGCAGTTCATTCGATTCGAAATAATAGCACAACCCTTCATCAGACGAAAATGATAGGCACAAGCACAGCATCAAATCAGGACTTATATCTACTTTATACCTAAAAGAGCGATATCATGTTTTTCGGCCGAAAACAATTGTTATGAAGAAGGTTTTTTATTTTTTCAACTTACGGTATTTTTTTGCAAAGTTTTTTTTTTCTTTTTCTTATGTAAGCATATAAATATCAACATATAGTCAACTACAATGAAGAAAATAGTTTTGTTAACATTTTAAAGTCATCGTGTGAGAAGCACATTTTTAAAATTATGAATCCAATTATTTTTAACATAGTTATTTATTTCAAGGGATATGCAGTTTTTTTTTTTTTTTTTTTTTAAACTAATGTTGTATTAGAAATAAAAAAAAATAAAAATTCTTAGCAGTTCTTTTGGGTCGATATACAAAGCAATAACACAAAGGTTCAACAGAGGAAAAAGCTAGGCACTAGTCCATGAAGGGGTGTGCTATTACTTCGACCCAAAACAATTGTCGTAAAGCTTTCTCATTCATTCTTTTTTTTTTTTTTTTTTTTTTTTTTTACTAACGTATTTTTTGAAAAATCGTATTCTTATACAGTTCAAGAACTAGTCATCTACAATGAAGAAAATACTGTTGTAAAGTTTTTGAACATTGTGTAATGCACAATGTGTAACTCTTTCTTAAATTATCATTCTAACTATTTTTAATCACCCATTTTGTCAGAGTTAAGTAAATTTGATAAAAGCAATTGAAAACCTCCTTTTATAAGAATTTTGATTGTAAATATTTATTAATTAATATGCGCTGAAGGACTAATGTTCTAAAGTAATAAGCAATAATAAAAAAAAAAAAAAATGTAAGCAAGCACCATAAATTAATAAAAATAAATTAAAGATTTGCAACAGTAGTTTCGATTCGAAATAATAGCCCAACCTTTCGTCAGACAGAAATGTTAGGCACAAGCACAGCATGAAAGTAGCACTTATATCTAATTTCTATCTGAAGAAGCGATGTATACTGTTTCTCAGCCCAAAACAATTGTTGTGAGGAAGTTTTTTTTTTTTTTTCTAACTTGTATTTTCTTGCAAACACTTTTCTTTTCCTTTTGTTTCTTTCCTTCTTCTTTTTTCTTTCTTTCTTTCTTTTTTTTTTTTTTTTTTTTTTATTATTAAAATAATCTAGAGGTTCTGCTTTTGGATTCAAACTATCTACTGAGTCTTTAGATTCCGAAATTTTTTCCTGATTTTTAAAGTTCTTTATGTCGGAAGTCCACGTAAAAGTAATATGAAAATTACCATAATTTTCGTCTAGATCCGCACCGGAATCAGAAACAGTTTCGGTGTTTGGTAAGATTCTATTTCCTCTGAAGTTTCATCACTATCACTGATATCAATCGATTTGTTAATTTCATTTTCAGTGGAAGCAAATAAAATCGCGTTAATTTCGTATTGTGTTATTTTTCTACGTCAAAAAGCCATAATAAACAGAAAGAAATAAGAACATACAGGATGATCTCAGCTAACAAACTGCGATTACAAAATTTTGTCTCTCACTTCAAAATCTTTAGGACAAGAAAACTCCCTCCCCTATCCATTCTTGTCACCGTAAAGTTAACCCGCCCACTTATCATCTGCACTGACAACTAACTGCGGAAAAATGACCATCGCGAAGATAAAAGAGCGAATATGGGGGGATGAACTATCTCAGGCGTTTTAGGGCCGTAATGGGACTGAGAGCTTTCGGGCGGCTACGGCCGTAACGGGAACGAAAGAGTTAAATGTAAGTTGCATCAAGTTTTATGCATTATTCGATAGACATTATTGTAAGACAGGTTTCATATCTTCTGACATGTCGATGTTTTGATCTCTACGACATAGGATTTTTAAAAATTGAATCGCAATATCAATTTTATGTACAGTTTAGTTTTGGTTTAAATTCTTTAAAACTAGTTGGCTTAGGTGAACTCTGCTCAGTTCCCCATAATATAGTACAAGACATATTATATTCATGTTAAGAGAAATGAATTTGGTAAAACGCTTCAGACAGTAATAGAATGAAATCCCCGCCTAATAGACTACCCACCATTCAGTTCGATATATTTATCTTATTCTAATCTATAAATTTATTTTATTGGGGTTAATTTCGTAGTTTAGTTTTCTTACTACTATTTCCAATGCAACAGTCCCCAAAATGCATATTTATATAGAATATCGCCCAATTTTGCTATGTTGAGAAAATCTTAAATTTCGAATACTTACGAAATTTTCCTATTACAATATTTGTAGTCAATGATGTTAAATGAAATCTTCTCCTATTCTCCCATGTTAAGAAACTCGTAAATTTCGAATAACTTCTGAAGTTTTTTAATTAGAATGTTACAAATAAATAGGGTTCTTGACAGTGTCATAAATAATATTTAAAAACTGGTCCGACCTCCCTACTATCATTTGTTGGTGAGAAATCATGTACATAGACTAGCATACTAGCGGACTAACAAACTAACAGACACCCTACAGACGGACACCATACCCATATTGATATTTTCGCATTACTCATACCTGAAAATTTGTAAAAGAGTCATAAAAACCAAGTTCGAAAGTTTTCACGATTACCTAAGTTCCTTATACCTATAGAGGCCGCGGTAGCCCAGTCGGTAGAGCGCCGGCCTCGTAATTGGAAGATTGCGGGTTCGGTACTCGAGCCGGCCAAAGACCGTCGTGTACACTAATGGTGGCTGGTGCACGTAATATTTGTCGTGGCCGCAATGTCCTCCATGTCCCCATAAAAATTTATACCTCTGGGGGTCACCGAAGTGGCAGAGCCATCCCTTCCGTGGAGGATCAAAATTGGGATGGCATGTCTCCGGACCACTTCTATGGGTGTGTCCCAGACCATCGCCAATTGCCCATCTGCGCAGCACTAGTGCGACGTAAAACCCATCCATCCATCCCTATACCTATACTATGATGGGGAACTAAAAAGAAATAGCTGTGTTAAGCATTTAATGACGTATGGATATTGTATTTTTGTTGGCATTACGAAGAGCTGCAGAAAATTTATATTTTATTCCAACAATACTGAACGTAATACGTCTTTGTTATGGATATGCATTAGTATAAAGATCAATATTGTTAAATAATCAATATATCACAATAATGATTAATTTTAATAATTTTTCTGCCACAACAGAAGAACTTTCTTTTGTTTTGTTTATATCTCAAGAGAAAAGCCATTTTAAAATTAAACATGATACAAGGATTTTTTTGCAGAAAGCATGTTCATTAAATTTTTACCGTGAAATAGAACTAAAATTTAAGATTTACTTTTCTTCATAGCATCAGCAAGAAACTTTCAGAAAATTAGTTGCAAAATTGTCATTTCTTAGATAATAAGTCCCCCCCCCCCAAAAAAAAAAAATTTTTTCGAAGTTTTGCCGAAATATGCATTTTTTATAACAAATTCCGTGTGATTACATATGCTAGATATTAATTATGAAACACTATAATTTTAAAATAAAGAAAATACTGCATAGCATTAATATGTTTTGTATTATGCACCAAAATTTAATCAGCATTGTTTTTCACGATAAACATATTACATATCAATTTTAGTGCTACTTTATGCGATAACTTAAAATTTCCAGGACATAAAAAAAATTTCGGTTGAACATCTTAACTTATGGTGGATATGTATTGAAATTTGAATTTATTTTTTACTTTTCTTAAAACTTTGTTCAATGACAATCCCATGTACGATGTTCAGTGTACTTATACATTGCAGAAGCTAAGATATAAGCCTTTTAGTAAAGGGGTTTAAACTAAAGCATAGGAGTGCTGACTGATGGTGATACATACCAATGTCTAATCAGCATCACCAGTTTGTGTGAAGGATCAACTAAATTTGAAGTTTCATAAACATCTTTTTTTCTCACTTTTATACCCTTTTTTCCCTTTCTTTCCTTTACTTTCACCCTTTTTATTCGTTTATTTTTCATACAGCACCCTCAAAATTTTAGAAATACACAGGCAGACATTTTCTGCAAATAGCTAAATAGTGTTAACACAGCGCAAAACTTGTAACTCCATAAATAAAGCCGAAAGTTGAAATATTTCACAAATCCGTTATTTTTTCCTTATGTATATAAATAGAAGTAATAATATAACATAACATTTTAGCTTTTTTTATAATACATTTTGTTATTAATTTTTTATAATTTTAAAAATAATTTTTCTTAAAAATGTAGATCCTTGTGTAATAAAATTCTTGTTCCTAACATTCTAAATTTTTAGTAATTAACGGTTGTTTAATGGTTCACATAGGTTTCAGAGGCTAAAAAGAGCATATTTTCTGTTATATATATATATATACACACACACACACACACATATATATATATATATAATAACATTTTTTATTAACAATTTTGAGCATATAAAAGAGCAACATTTGAACAATATTTTATAAAGTTTTCATTAACAATGTTGGAAAATTCATCAGGTAGTTCCTGGCTTCCAAGGACCTTTCAGAAAAATAGTGCGCACAATTTCTCAAAAACTTATACACTGATCTTATGGAAAAATTTCTTTAAAATACAGTTGACTAGTACCTGAACGAAGGATTTAGTAAAGAAAATGAATTTTGAATTTTTGGTAGAGGTTTATGCAAAAACAATGCAATTTTCGGTGATTTTTACTAAACGCATAGTCTTGTAATTTTAGTTGTAATCGGAAGGGGGGAGGAGAAAGAAAAAAAGAAAGAAAAACCCTTTATTCAACCACGTGAATTCTATTTTGAAGAAGCATAAATTTTTTTAATAAGATCAGTGCATTAGTTTTTGAGAAAATATGTCCACCGTTTCTCTGAAACGTATCCGGAAATCTGTACCCATTGACTGAATTTTTCGAATTCTTAATGAACATTTTTTAAAATATTGTTCAAATGTTGTTTTTTTATACGTTATAAATTTTTAATATATATATATATATATATATATGTGTGTGTGTGTATATATATATATATATAAATAGAGAGAGGAAAAAAAAAATATTTTTTAGACTTTGAAACCATGTGGCGCTTTAAATAAATTTAAATCAGAAAATTAGTCAGTAAATGGAAAAAAGGAAAAATATAATAAGGTAGTTGGTATTTCTTTCGGAGATCATATTTTTGTATCAAAATGTATCTAAAAACATTCGTACGTCCGTTTAAAGAAGTATAAATAGCGAGTATGTAAATTCTAGTAGTGACCACGCTATGACAAATTTGTATTTCATATCCCAATTATTTTCTCTTTTAATTAATTTACATCATTTCAGATAATTATCCTACATAGAACGTAAAATAAATAAATTCTCCCAAGCTCCCCCCGAAAAGAACTCTATTAAATAATGTTTTAATAGACTTTACAGTACGTACCTTGTATACAGTCTTACACATAATCAACGTATTTTGTACTTTCTCTTTAGAAATAAAGTTTAAAAGATAGATTTCATCGTCCATAGTTAAAGTATGTTCTTGTATATACTTGCTGTTTCTGAAAAATAACCACATCGATCCTGCGTAATCAGGGCTACACAGGAATAACATATTGAATTCTTTAAACATAATACACGAAAAAACGATAATTTTTTAAAGATTGTTTTTCCCTACAGTTAGAATGAAAATATTTCTTTTTGTGTAAAGTAGGAGTAGTCAACATGTTTATATCTACCGCCAACTTTTTCTATGTGTGTTAGCAGAGTCTACTGGTTAAACAAAAATGGTGATTTATAATGTATGGAACTAACTTTACTTCTACTTAAAATTTATGAAACAGCATTATAACGAGCTAAATCATATAATTATAAAGCATTTTTCCATTTTAATATTTCTTAAAAGTCAATTAAAAAAAAAAAAAAAAAAAAAAAAAAACTACTTCAGTATCGGACAAAATCCCTACCACTCAATATAAAATCTGGAAAGTCCACTAGTGTCCACATAATATATATATATATATATATTAGGGTTTCGTTACAAATGTAACAATGTTCACAATACAATGTAATATGTGAGTACCATCATGAGGAGTTTTGTCATCTATATGAACTTATTTTAATTCGCTTCTCTTTTCTTTTTTTCTTTTTTTAATTTCTTCTGTATTCATTAGAAGAAAGTACTAGTTACTTAGTTTTCGATAGATTTACACGTTTTTAAAGGCCTAAAACACGATTGACCATCTTTAGAAATCGTTTGTCTGTGTGCGTGTGACACAATTTTGTGGCAGCTGTATCTCGGGAACTACTGCACAGAATTTCATCCAAATCGATATGTAGTTGCACCTTGATACAATTGAGTGTCTGTCAACTTTTGGTGAAAATTGTCTAACAGATGGCATATCGCTTTCGACCCTCGGGAGAAGTCTCCTGGAGGGGGTAAATTTTCATAATGGCTATTTTTCCAAAAGAGCTCATCAATAACTGTAAAATGAAAGGTTGAACCATCGATTTACTGTGATAATTTAAAAAAAAAAAAGGTTATTGATTTGTTTTTGAAAAATAAATAAATAAATAAATAAAATAAAATAAAATAAATGAATAAAAAAATAAAAATTTGAAAAAAAATCGCATTTTTAAGATGTCATATAGAGAATAAAATTGATTTTCTTCGGATATTTAGTATTGTAATACCCAAAACCACATCTCCCAGCTCAGATCACCCTGTTAGGTTGTTTTCCCAGCGAAGGCAAATGACGATACGCTTACGTAGAAGCCCTTGTTATCAAAAGCCACGTGACCTCGCACCCAATGATATTTAGTAATAAACTTTGTCAGTCTGTAGCATTCTCTCTTTCAGAAAGGATCGCAGAGTTTTCTCTGCGTGTTTATTTTTATTTGAAATGTTTTAAACTATAAAATGTAGCGCCGCTTTGACAGCGCTATTCATGCTATTTTTTAAAATGTGATCCATCTACTGTGTACATATTGTGTTTGTTATCGTCATTAAATTATGTCATGTCCTACAGTCGTCTGTTTATTTTACGTGCTCTACCAAGCTAAGCTGGCTCCAGTAACATAGTATTATACTACTTCTCTAGAATAGAAATTGTCTGAATTCATCATGGAAGATAATTTTAATAAAAAGTAATTTTATTAAATTATTTTTATTAAGTGAATTTGTACAGAAAAATGTAGAAGAAAGTCATGTGGGAGCCACGGCATACTAGCTTTACTTGAGAATAATATACTTAATATATTTGAAATAAAGTTGAAATAAAGTTTATACTATAACACTTTATTCAAACTGAAACACATAAGTACTTTAATATACACTATTTGTTTATCTAATTATTGATAAGAAAAAAGAGCTGAATCTGGCTAGTTTTAACTTCTTTTAATTATATGAACAGTAATATTTATACTAAATTACATATAATGATGTCATTTAAAATTTAAATATACTTAAAAATTCTTTGAAGTTTAAATGCCATTATATACACATGGCCGTGAATTATTCTGTTCATTCTTTCAAAAGATACACTTTGAAACTCTTCGATAAAAAAGAATCTTTTTACCGCTTTAACGACGGTCTGCAAATTTCACTTCAGACAACATCAGAATATGTAAATTCACATTTTGACGTCTAAAGTGGTCACGATTTTAACTTATTTCCTCATAGGGGATTTTACGTGAATTTTAGTTTTGCTTTTTATGTAGATTTCGTTTTAGAATAAAATGAATGAATAAATTATAGGGTTGTTTTAAAAAAACTGTTACTTCTCAAAATGGAAAATACAGTCTTATGAAAATTATTAGTATAGTTAATAATAATTATTATTTTATATACACAAACATTACACCGTCTCATTGATATACATTAAAAGTAAATTCTTTTAAATTATGAGACAAAAAAATTAATTGAAACATACTTTAAAAACAATTAAAAATAGAAATAGAAAAAAAAAAAAATAGAATTAGACTATAGGAACACAGACGATTGTTTAAAAATCATGACCAACGTTCTAGAATTATCATTCATTCCATTTAAGATAGATCATATATCCGGTTTTAAAGATATAAACATTTTAATACCTGGAACTAAAAATTTTATTTTTCGTATTTTCGTTGGAGGTTGTTCATTGCCAGTCATCTGCACACAATCAATGAGGCATGCGCTTTAGCACCTCAATATTCCATGTTACTATAATAAATTCTTTGAGTGTTTGTATAAGCTTAAAAAAATATTATCTTGATACTGATGATGAAACTCAGGCGAGGTTCGAAACGTCTATTTGTATTTGTAATTGTTTTTATATGCACATTTTAATGAAAGTTTTTGTCTCATAATTAAAAAGATTTTTCTTTTTCTTTTAATTTTTGCTTTATATGTCAAAAATAATTATTTCTCTTGTTGATATAATTTATTTTTCACTCTGTAGAATCTAACTGGTTTACGACTACCAACTGCTCAATTTCTCTGCTTGCATTTCCAAGTTATTTAACTTTGCCAGTTTGAATGGATAAACGTTAGATCACATGATATTAAAAAAAAGACGTCATATTTTACATCATATTATTTATATAATTTAAAGTCCGGACATCTCCAACATATTAAAAATGACATTATAGTTCTTTAATTAAAATTTTACAACACTGTGTCTGTTTTGTTATTTATATTATAAAGTTTTCGAAACGTAGCTAAATTCTACACATTTAATTTATTATTATTATTATTATTATTATTATTATTATTATTATCTCATGACGTATATCAAGTTTTCACACAACAACGAAAAATTTTAACTTAAAAATAATATTATTTTATTTTATTACAGCTTTGTTTTGTGAATGAATAAATTCCAGAAAATTATCTGGTTATTATAGTTTTGCTTACTACAAACGAAAGAACTTATTCAAATAAATTTTTAAAACGAAACTTTTTTCTATAAATGTACTAACGAATTTCATAAATTTAATCTGAAATTTATTCTTTGAATCAATGGACAAATTTCCAAAACCATGAAAACCACGGAGAAAATTTTATTTATATTTTCTCAATGCATTATTACAATTGCGATACTTTTTTTTTCATTATTTGAAGTGCACGCATGCGAGCTGTGGATGCTATCTTATTTATTTCAATGCATTGTTGTACCTATTGCATTACACACGGAGAACCAAAACTTTTATTATTGAAAAGATAATTTGGAGAATATTTTTAACACTTTTTACGAGGCTTTAAAGTATTTATGATCTTGTTTCGTCAGTTCGTTAGACCACGTTTTAATTTTCATAAATATCTTTATATTTCTACAAAAACGCTTTCTAGATGTATTTTCAAATCACATCACAAATAGCAAGCAACAATAGTCTTGAACAACTTTAGAAAGTTAAGAAAACGCTTAACACAATTAACATGCACAGTAATTTCTTGTTTTATGCACAGTAATTTCTTGTAATGATTGTGAATATATTTGTGAGACCCTATACATTCTTATGAATCCTTAATGTTGATTGTATATTTTTCTTTGGAAAATCCTCTTATTGTATCTAACTAACATATATCAAATTTGTGTTTTTTAAAGGAGTAGAGAGGTACTTAAAAGCGCTTATTCAGAATGGCTCTTAGATTGTAACGTATTCGAATTATTTTATACGTTTATGTATGCAAGACACTGCGAATTTTAATAAATAGCATTTTCAAGTAAAGCTGAAAATCGAAAATCGAAAATCAGTTGTATAAAATTCTAAAAAAAAATGTACATATATATATATATATATATATATAGAAATAAAACGTGGTCAGACAGGCATACGAACGTATGTCAAAAACATTTTTAAATGGTAGGGGAAACAATTTTTTTAACCAAGAAAAAAATACGTTGTAGCAATAAGTGAACTTATTTTCTTGAATTATTACGTGCATTTAGAACTCTCATAACACAAAAGAATAATAAAAATAAATTCACAGTAATTCAAATAACTTTCAGACATCTGCATTATTGTTGAATCTCCCTTTAAAAAATTGTACAGGAATTACGCAGTAACTGAAACAAAGAAACAAAAAAATATGTATAATATTTTTATTGCCTCATTTTTCAATAATGACAACAAAAATTTTATCATGATCTTCAAAAATTAACTATATTTTTTAATGAAATTCATTAATACTTTACAACTTAATTGATTAAAATTTGTAAAGTAAGAATTTTTTTTTAAATAAAAGCACTTTATAAAAGTAAATGTATAAATATCATGAAACATCGTTAGACATGTTTCTTGTAGACATGTTTCTTAAGTTTCTTGTTGCCAAATCATGGTAAACAAAATGCTGAGACAATAAATACACCATTTCACTGGCAATTTGTACAGAGATCCAGATGTCGCTAAAAAAAGGGGAAAAAGAGAGGTGGGGATGTTTAGAAGATTTTTTAACTTACATCATTTTCGGCTACCATCCCAGGCAGCACATAACGTTGTTATAGCGTTTAAAAGAAGTCTGGACAGTGAAAAATTAGTTGCAAAAACGTTAAAACAACGTTATGTGCTACTAGGGATAGTAACCATCTAATTTGATACAAATAAAACTAAATATTTATCTGATTCTGTTACTTTCTCTTATAGAGAATGGTTTTTTTTTTTTTTTTTTTTTTTTTTTTTTTTGGGGGGGGGGGGGGGGGGTGTAAAAATTTTTAAATTGAGTTTTTGTTATATTTTCACGTTTTGAGGTCCCCTAAATCCAAAAATCATGTTTTTAATGGTTGGTCTGTGTGTGCGTATGTGTGTGTGTCTGTCTGTCTGTTATCAGCATATCTCAAGAGTAAATAATAGCAGAAAGTCCAAACTTAGTATTCTAAATGTGTATCATATAGAGATGCTACACTAAACTTTTCCTTTAGATCAAGCATATGGTTCATGTACAGGAACACCCAAGAAAATTCAAATACATTACGTATGAGGGAAATTGTACGTAAGTAGAATTTAAACATCTAGACTACACTAAACCAAATGAAACGAATATGTATATATATATATATACATATATATATATATATATATATAGATATAGATATATATATGTATCATATACGTAAAAACATGTTTCATGTAGAATATGCTATGGAAATTATTTACTACACAAAAGAACTAGATTATACTATGACAATACTTTAAAATTCAAGAAAGTTTATTTCAGGTTGTGCAGTACGTTCTTAATATAGGATTGTATTTATGTGCACCATGTGGTGTGTACCTAACCTTCAGAAGATATACAGGGCTGCCAATATTTAAGCCAAAACATTCATTTTATTGTTTGTGGAAGTACTTTACTATAATATTTTACCATGTCCAGGAAAGAAACTCAGGAATTAAAATTAATTCCTGATAGACATATGGTAAATAATGCATTTTTTAAAGATAAATATCCGTTGCTTGCTTTTTTGTATATTTACACGTTTTGAGGCTTCCTAAATACCGAAGTCAAGTTTTTAACGTTTTATCTTTGTCTGTGTCTTTTAGAGTAAATTAAAAATAAACAATTTTAGGTGATTCAAAAGTCGTATTTTGAAGTTAGTACGTATGTTACTAGAAAAGTTTGATCAAGATTCATAAGTTTCAAGGAATGTGGTTTGTGAAAGTTGTCTGAATAATTTTGAATGAACTTTCGAATTTAATGACAGATTTGAATTCTTTATAAATGTAGGTACAATACTGAAACAGGGGGGGGGGAAGACTAAGTCCCCCTCCCATACAATTATTTATCAAATAAAGTAGTTCCAAAGCCTAATTTGAATTGTTTTAACCTAGGTTTACATAACAGGACTCATTATCTTACATCTTAATCTCCTTTCTGTACTTATAGTATTAGATTTAGAGTAAGAGAGAGTCACGCGAGTGACACATTGGATTATTTAATATAGAAATGTGTTTTAAATTCATTTATATAAAGGTGACAAAAATGTAATTTTACAGAAAACAGTGTGTCACAACAGTCATTAAGCAATATTTTGCTCCCATTTTTATAACTCAAAGTAAATTTAATGTTTGAAATTCTAATTAAATAATAATAATTAAAAGAAAAAAAACTGTAATAACTAATATTATAATATGTTTCATATTAATGCTCTTATCTGTATATATATATAAATTACGTGTCACGATGTTTGTCCAGGGTAAACCCCTAAACTAAGGAACCGATTTTGATGAAATTTTGCACACTGTGTGCAGTTTGGTCCAACTTGAGAGATAGGATACTTTTTATCTCAATTTATTGTCACAATATTGTTTTATTGCAATTATTTGTTAATTATAGACCTTTATTAAAGTTGCTCCAAAATATCTGTGAGTTCCATTAATTTAATTGTTGCCAAAAAAAAAAAAAAAAAAAAAAACGAGTTCATTTTCTTTCGACATAAAAATAAATACATTTAATCAAACGTCAACGTTAAAAAATTATAAAAAGTTAAATTATGCATCTCACGAAAATTGACGTCATAATCAATTTAAAGATTTTATACACATTGATAAAGTGCTAATGTAGTTCTATCATAGATATAGTAATATATATAGATATCTCATCCCCATGTTATCGTACAAAGATTTTTGATGCCGAAAAAAAAAAAAAATAAATAAATAAAAGCTTTGAAAACAGCCATTAAGTGGTATTGAAAAAAAAAAAAAAAAAAAAAAAAAAAAAAAAGAAAAGAAAAGAAAAGAAAAGAAAGAAAGAAATATGAATTTGAAACTGTATCTGAAGTCTTCCATTCCCCTTTAGCAAATAAATTATTCATAAATTTTATTTGCTAAAATATTAGTATGTATTCCCGTGTGTATTCACTCGGGGAAAGACGGCCATATTTTGGTAAAAACGTCGTCTTTTCCCAAATGAAAAGGAATAACTTTTTTCTCCCCAATGATCACTCTATTCTATATATGCTATACTATATCTATGAGTTCTATACGCAAGCGAAGTGTGACTCACTGACCGTCTGTGCAGCCAAGAAAAAGATTTCCTATGTTAATTGCCCACTGGATCTTTTGTAAGAAATTATTAAAAATCGAGGAAATTTATTTCCCGATTTTATTCCTTATATTTGGGTATAGATATGTATTAGTTATCGCGGGTGTTAGATTGAATTATTTTGCTGTCAAATTGACAAAATTTTAATTTTAAATTTCAAAACTCTGTCGCCCTTGGCTTATATTATTATTATTATTATTATTTGGCGATCAAAAGCGTAACACGAAAATATACATGCCAGATGTATGCATTGTACGAAATGTAATATGTATTATTCATTGTACGTATGTATGACATGTAATATGTATTGTACGAAATATTGTTTCATATTATTCATTACTCTTTTAATATAAGTTGTTAAAATAACCATGATTTTTGAAAGGAATTAAATATTTTCGCCAGATAATTTGGCGATATTCTTTTTTTTCCGCCAAGGATGACAGAAATGAAATCTATTCCTCTGCAAAATATTAGTATCTTACATCAGATATTTTATTTAGGCATTTGAAAACAAATTTGACTTCAAACTATGATAGAATATTTATCATTTTCCTTTTAATTAGTATATTATTAGTATATTAAAATTTAAAAGCATGGTATATAAAAAGGTTTTTTTTTTTTTTTTTTTTTTTTTTTTTATCTTATAATTATTCTTATCTTAATCCTCAATGTTTCCCATCTTTATTAACTTGAATTTACTATTAAAATTTTAACATACTCAAAAACTTCTCATTACTTCGTTAAAATACACTAAACTTTTCCAAAATCTTTTTCTATTTAAAATGATACATGTATTTACTTTAAATGTCCAATATTTCATAAGATTTCCAATTTTAAAGTTTTAAAATATTTATCAAATTTACTTATTTTTCTGGTTTAGCCTTATTGTTTTCCTTTTTATAACTACAGCTGTTGCCCTCTTTAAAATATTTAAAATGATGAGGTCATTTTATAGTAAAATTATCCATTATAGCATATATTATATTTCACTCCACCGTAAAAATTGATTTTAAAATCGTCTGTTTCTTTTATACTTTTATTTTAATAGAATTTTAATAGAATTTAATTTATATATTAGTCATTTTAGCAATTTTATCCAAAGTAGCATTAGAAATAATATATATCCCTTCTCCATTAAAATTTATAGGACCCTACAATAAAATTAATTTGTGCTTAATATCAACACTACGAAAATTTTTATCAATCGCTTCCAAATATTGACCTAAGTTTCAAATCTCAACCCTGTGTGTTTTTACATCGGCTACAACGTTTTCGTCTTTGTTCGTAAATAATAATTTGACTGTACTAAATAGTTTACAGCCGTATAATTCAACGTATAACTTAGTCACAGCAACGCGTGGCCGGGTCTGCTAGTATATTATACTTTAAAGACATTTCATTTCCCACTTTCATCTAACAAGGGAAGTATGAATCAGTAAAATTCGTATCGAAACAAACCAATATTAAATTAAAGAACATGGTAGAAAACATAGGGTAGAGTGCAAATTTACTGCAACAACCCTCGATGGAGCGAGAAAACGATCACAAAAGTATTTGTTGTTTCTGTAAAAATAACGAAATAAATGCCGTTAGCAAGATGGCGGGAAGCAGTGGTTAGTGTGTTAAGTTTAATTAAGGAAAGTCGTGACTTCAAACCTGATGGATGCTAGCAGTTTATTTATTTATTATTATTATGTTTATTATTTAATATATACATATAAATGAAATAAAGCAAAATATTAAAATGAATGACTAATTTAGGGGGATTTGAATTAAAATTAATTAAATAATAAATAATGATATATTTTTATTACTAAAATATTTTATTTCAACTATTTATATATATATACATATAAATGATATATATTGTAATAAAATTTAACCTTAAAATTAAGCATTTAATAGGTTGACACTAGAATACCAACACAACAAAAATAGAACTGATTTAAACTTGTAAGACTGACACAAGAATGCTGCGATACAGATTAAGAACCAATAAGAGACAAAAACAATTTAAATTACTTACGCCGACACGAATTCTAATAATTTAAAAAAAAAAAAAAAAAAAAAAAAAAAAAAAAGACCATTAAACTTAATGACAGAGAAAATAACTAAAGGACCACAGAAATAATAATTGGATAAAAATGCTTAAAATTAGAAGTAAAAACTCGTCAAGGGATATGTACTTCATAAAGCTGTGAAAGCTGCATAGATTTCGTAAAACAATATAGCTAATCATAGCAATTTATATTGTTCCAGCCCTGATATATATATATATAAATATTATATATATATATATATATTATAATTTAAATTAATGAATAATTTAAGGGAAAATATTTTTCTTTATTTCACATTTTTCTCTCTCCTAAAGTTTAATTTAAATATTTTTATTTACATTTTACGCCAAAGCCGCTAGTTAGAAAGTCAGATCGTCTGCTTTTAATTTTGTAATTTTTTACAGAAATAAAAATAAACATTCTGTTAAATTATTAAAACATTTTATTTCAAGTAAAAAAAAAAAAATGTTTTTCAAATGAATAGTGTGCAACGTAAAATTATATTTATGATAATGCATTTTTTTCGTCTGCTTTTAATTGAGCTGTTATTCGTACGTATAAAGAAAGAAATTTTACTTATTTTTTTGGTTTTTGCATATATACTATATACATCTCAAAATAAATAAATAAAAATAGTTATATAAGCATTTTATGAAGCTGGGTTTTTCGAATAAAAACCTAATAGTTTCTCAAATGTACGCGATGTGTGGTTCGACGTTCAACAAGGTTGTAATAGAACTAATTTTGATAAATTTTCTTTTATACGTTGTTCTAATCGTGAAAAGTGCTCTTGCCTTGATCATTTTCTTAATACTAATCAGAGTAATCATTAACTTGAAAATAAATTCGTTAATTTAAACATATTTTTTCTTCATAAAGAGGTAATTTTATTGTATTACTAAATTAGTGTATTATATACACTAAAATTATACAATTTAAAACATTAAAATACACAAAACATAAATTTAAACGTTTTGAGCCTTTTACAGGCTCCTCACCAGAAAAACATCAAAAAGCAATTCGTTGAGTAGAACAAGAGAGCTTCTTTAGCAGAATACAGTGTATTCAGCGGGAACTGCGCATGCTTCATTAAGCGGGGAAGACTGTTGCTTCGTATACCAGCCTTCGAGGAAAATTCTTGAATTCATGAGGCATGCGTAGTTCCCGCTGAATACGCTGTACTCTGTTAAAGGAGTTCTCTTGTTCTACTGAACGAATTACTTTTTGATGTTTTACTGATGAGGAGTCTGTAAAAGGCTCGAAACGTTTAAATTTATGTTTTGTGTATTTTAATGTTTTAAATTGTATAATTTTAGTGTACATTGTCTCGGTTTTTTATGTGATTAAAGTTTAATATAACTTTATAATAGGTTTTCATATAATTATTAAATAATGGTTTAAAATTCAACTTATTATCTATAATCATACTTATTTAACTTTATTTTATTTTATATTATATATTTTTTAAGCAATCTACTGCAGCTATTATGAACATTGACTTAAATATATTCCAAGATATTTTTCTTCTCTAAAAATTCAAAAATATAACTTTAAAAAATGTTTTATTTTTAAATCAAAAAGGTATTTCAAAAAATATATAGCTTTGAGAAAAGTCAGATTTAAAAAATAACGTAAATGGAATTTAACAGAAGGAATGTATCTTCTTAATCACTTGAAAATAATAAAGTTGAAAACAGCTGCAATTTATTAGACATTCTTTTAAAGCATTTAGTATATGAGTTTAGTACTATTTTATTTATTATTATTATATTTCATATAGATGTAGATGTACTTAATGACACACCTTAAATTGTGTCAACAGTAATTTTCAAACATACTTTATTGAATTCAATAGTGTGTGTGTGTGTGTGTAAGGGGGGGACTTGTATTATTTAAAAATTTACCTAAGTTTGAAAACCAAGAAGTGTGAAGCTAAATTTTTATATTGAAAAAAAAATAATAATAATAATAATATAAATAAATAAACTTGAAACTTTCTGCTGAGAGAAATGCTAGCTGACGAATTAAGAAATGTCAACTCAGGGCTTGCCTTAAACTTAATCGGATGTTATTTTTCTATAAAAAGCTTTAATTTGTAACCGAATTTACCAATTTTCGTAGTGTGAATTCATAATCCCTAGTTTTCGCTAAATTTTAATTTGTTTAACTTATTACTGTATGTTGTTGAATTTCTATTTAAAAGTACTTTTAAAAATATTAAATTTCCAAAATTGTTTATAATATTTTAACAAATTATCTTTAGAGTATTTTTAAATAAATAATATAACCTAGTAAATAAAAACTTTTCTGCTGTATGCAAATAGAAATTGTTTCTGTAAAAGTATGTATAAGTAAATAATTCAAGCACAAAAAAATAACACACATAAGTAAATTTTAATGAACCATATTTTACAATCAGTATTTCATGTTATTCAAATAATAAAATTACCATTTAGATAAACATTTGTTACTTTTTTTCTCTACGGATCATACTGAAAAATGCAAAGTACTCTAATTGTGTTTAAAAAATTAAATTACACAACTATGCTGCATAAAATAAATAAATAAATACATAAAATTTTACTTAAAAAAAAAAACTAATTTATATACGTTTTTTAATCCAATTTATCCACAATAGTATTTTATTAGTTATTTATTTTAAATAAAAAGTATTTAGAAGTTTAGTACTATTAATAAAATATAAGATAATGTCATGCAGTGGGCTTTCGCCATTTGTTGCTAGTTTAAACCGGTTATAACCTCTTTCTGCTACTACCATAGCAGAAAATACTTCATCGAAGTCAATGTAAATGCTTCGGAGTACCTGTACTTGGTCGCAATCAATGCTTACCCCCAACAAAAAATTTATAAAAACATAAAAATAATTTTCCGAAAATGAAAAGAGCCAAAAAGGAATTAATTTAGAATTTTAATCTCTGGACCAATCTCCGCGTTAGCAGAAATTATTCAGAGTGAAGCACCGGGAGTTAAATAAATAAATAAATAAATAATAAATATAAATATAAATATATAAATAAATAACTCTCTGGGAAAACCTAAGTGTAACAGTAAATGTGTTACGTGCGTTGACAAGACGGTCTGGACGGCGAATAGGAATTAGGAGTTGAGCAGGGCGCCCCAAGGGGCACGAGAAAACGCTCAGAGTCCCACAAAAAAAAAAAAAAAAAAAAAAAAAAAAAAAGGGAGGGCATATATATGTATATATATATATATATATTTCTATCATTATTAAAATTCAGGAAAGTTAAAAGTGAAGTAAATGCGAAAATCTCGGTGTCAAGCCAGGAACTAGTTCTGAGCTGGATGCACAGGCCTCTTAGGGACATACATAGTACTCAAAATCCTCTCTGAAAGTGTTAACAAAAATTTTATAGAGGATTTTGTCCTAACACTGAGGGCCAATCAGAAGACAGAAAATCGGCCAATAAGAGAAGACCCCAGAAGCCTACGTCACAAAATACTAAAAATACTAAACAATTATTAAAAACTAGTATTACCCAGTGGTCGAAACTCGGCCACTTTTTTGCAAAGACAGGCAAAGCACACTTATTACCTTGTCCTAAACGGAATTAAATTGCAACACAGCTACAGCAATTATTTGTCGATAACTGAATCAGCAGAGTTTCATTTAATGTATTTCTCTAAGTTTGGTACGCTGTAGATGTTGAGCCTTTCCTAAAATGAGAGGGAATCGGAACGTGGAAACGCTCCTTGTTGGATGATACAGCCCAAAAGCGAGTCGGTACCATGTCAAACCAAGGTCCAACCAAATATCAAATTCTGTTAAATTAATTCCATTGGTTCATAAAGTACAGTGTTTAAACTCAAAAAGACAGAAATTTTGTTAAAATGATCGAACAGAGTTTCGGAAATCTCAAAACGTGTTTCATCGAAAACCGAAAACCTAAAATATTTCTGAATCTTATATTTTCTTCTTATATATGCAGAGGAAAGAATAATAAATCCATTTTTAAAAAATCAGTAGTAATTTCAGTTAATTGAAATGCAAGGAAATCTCAAAACGTGTAAATTAATCGAAAACCGGAAATCAAAAGTTTTTCTATATCTTCTACTTGCTTCTTATACACGCAGAAGCTAGTAATAAATCCACTTTTTAAAAAATAAGTAGTCAATATTAGTTAATAGAAACGTAAGGAAAGCTCAAAACATATAAATTCAGCGAAAACCGAAAATCGAAATTTTTTCCGTATCTTCTACTTTCTTCTCATACATGAAGAAGCTAGTAATAAATCCACTCTTTAAAAAATAGTAGTCGATTTCAGTTAATTGAAATGCAAGGGAATATCAAAATGTGTAAATTCATTGAAAACCGGAAATCAAAAGTTTTTCCAAACCTTAAACTTTCTTCTTACATATGCAAAAGATATACGCAAGCGAAGTGCGACATTACTGACCGCTGTTGAGGCCAAGTAAAAGATTTCCTATGTTAATCGTCCATTTGGATTTTTTGTAAAAAATTATTAAAAATTGAGGAAAATTATTTCCTGATTTTAATTCCCATATTTTGGTAAAGTTACAAATTAGTTATCGTGCACATGTGTTAGATTAAGTTATTTTGCTGTCAAATTGACAAAATTTTAATTTGAAATTTGAAAATACGAAAACATACATGTCCGATGTATATTTTTTTAATACATATATATTGTACGAAATATTGTTTCATATTACTGACTGCTCTCTTAATGTACGTTTTTAAAATAACCATGTTTTTTGAAAGGAGATAAATATGCTCGCCGAATAATTTATCGATATTTAATTCTTTCTTTCTTTCTTTTTTTTTTTTTTTTTTTTTTTTTTTTTTTTTCCCGCCAAGAACGACTTTTATCAAATTATCAAATCTGTTCCTTTGAAATGAATATAATTCCTTTTAAATGAAATGTTTATGCTTATAATCGAAAATGGAAGTTTGTCATTTTAATTTTCTAGAACAGTGAAATTAAAAAATAAAATTTTATGAATTTGACAGAAAAAATCTAACACAATCTATCACATGCAGACAGTAGTTTATATAAAACTATACCCAAGTATGGGGATTAAAATCCGGAGATAATTTTCCTTAATGTTTAAAATTAAACCAATTAATGTTTAAAATCAATCCAGTTAACGATTAACATAGGAAATCTTTGCTTGGCCCCACGGACGGTCAATGATGTCATGACATCGTTTGCGTATACTAATAAATTCATTAAAAAAAGTCGTCGATTTGAATTAATTGGAATGCATTACGTTTTTGCTTAAAAATATGTCTTCAATTTAATTAGATCATAATAAAATTAGGAAAAAAGAAATAGAACTCTCATAAATCAAATCCTTTTTTAACCTGCGTTTATTTTGAACAGTATAAACTTTTGATCTACCACTCATGCATTCAGATTTCTGCCATTTTAATGGCTGATTTTTCTTAGAATAAAAAATCGATAGTCGAGAGTATAGTGATGATACATTATACAAATTACTGTGTCTATAGTTTTATTTGAGTTTTAAGAAATTCCCAGATCTAACAACTTTCTACTTTTAGGTATTTTTTAACGTAAAAAAATCCGTGTATAAAAGGTACAAATTGGGGAAAATGCATAAAATATAAAAGTATTTTTAAATACCTTCCTGACATAGTAGGAAAATTATTTTTGTATTCTGCACATCTGGTTAACCATACTTTTCGAATAATATCATTTTCAAACCTCTACTCCCATAATTAATATGTTAAAAACCCAGGCCTTGGACCCATGTGCAGTCAAATGGATTAATCTTTCCAACACACCACACCAAGGATAATTTTAGTTATTATTTTATAATATTTGGTATATAGTTCTTTTAAACATATTATAAACACACATATATACATATATATATCCAGTTACAAAAAAAATAATTAAAAATTCTAAAAGTATGGCTTGCTCATATATCTTAAACACATACCCTTCTAACCCTTCTAAATATTTTCAAAAATATTGAAATATTAGAAATCTTAACTTTACTCACAGAGGAATAAAATTTTCGAAGAAAGAAACTGTTTTATAAATTTATATTTTCTTCGCTATATTTTTAAGAAAGAAGTTAAAACAATTCTTTATGTTTCAAACTGTAGACAGTATAAATAAATTGCTTCCTTCGGAGCACTGTGGTTTTGAAAAAAGTTTAAAAGAGATTTAGCGTGAAATAACAGCCCTATTCACATGAAAATAATGATGTTGAGCATAGTTATGGTTTATTTGATTTGTTTGACAGATTTTTATTCAGATATTCTATTTATAAGCTCTATTTGTCTAAACGTTTTTAGTATGGGACAATGCTGTGTTCAAATAGAATAAAGAAGCGTATATGTAGAAATATTTCACTTACAAATAATTTATTATAATTTTTATAATCGATAACATAACCAACGAGATATTCATGTCTACAAAAGGTTACTAAAATATAATTGAAGAAAAGAAAGAAGACTTCATAAAAAATAATACCAAACTGGAAAATTTTATTTTCTTAATATTTTTATTCAAAAATTTTATTTTATTAAATTATTCTACAGCATCAGAATTATATTCATGCCCAAATTAACATACATGCATTAATTCCCAGATTTCCCAGAAATTGTTTGCTATAATTTTGTGAATTTTTCTGGAATAATACATAACATTATGAGATGCAAATACAAAAACAAAAAATTAAGAGCACTGCATATAATATAAAATTGCAACATGAAACAATAAAAATGGCAATAAAATATGACAAAAAGAATGCATAAAAAAGGAATAACTCAGAAAAAAAATGAAGCCTTGCGAATTTAATCTAGAATATGATATACTCTGACATGTATACACAAAAACACAACGTGTTTTCATGCTGGTAATAATATTGTTCACCAGAGTTTGGGGCACTGAGCTCCACACTTCCAGCAATGGTCTCTTCAGAGAATTTACATCTCTAGGAGGAGGTTGTGTACGTGAAATTGATCTTCCAAGTAAATCGTGTAGTTCCATATATTCTCTATCGGGTTAAGATCAGGAGACTTTGCTGGCCACATTATTCCCTCATTGTCTTCACTTTTAAGGAATTCATCAACGAAATTTGCTCGATGAGGACGAGCATTATCGTCCATATGTAATCAGTCAGATCCATATGCACCTTTGAAAATTTTTGCACAGGCTCTAAGATCTCATCCTGAAATATCTTAGCGGGCACAGATTCTTTATTGAAAACATATAGAACCGTACATTCATCGACCATTACTCTTCCCCATACCATCACTCCTCAACTACCGAAACGGACATATTCCATAATGTTCGAGGGATAATTTCGTGTTCCTAACTACAATTATATACAATCTACAAGTACTCTTAATTTTGCTTTTGCATTAAAATGTCACTAGCTGGAACCCGTCGAATTCGACGGTCACTTTATTAACCGTAATGTTTCAAAAATCATCGCATCATTATTTAAATGTATTTCAAATTAAAACATCTAATATAATTTACTACATTTTGCTTTAAAAAAAAGAAATTCGGAAAATGCTTATAAATATAAATACTATATATGACATCACTTGCTACAAAGTACTGTCAATGTGACGTCAAACTGACTCCAAATAAACAGTTGCTAACTTTTATTTTCTATTTCGTTTAATACCAAGACTATGAGTTAGCTGACCCGCCCGGCGCTGCCCGGGTCTATGATAATAATCTTAAATGAACCTTAAATTTGTATGATTTTATATCTTAAACTCGATTTTGTTTGAATTTCTATTTTTAAATAAAAGCATCGCGAAAAAAATAATCAGCTGTAACAAAAAAATTTCCTCGAAACGAACGAAACTCTGCCTTGCGATGCCGGTGTCTGTGGCAGCGCATACGCCGGCTGCTCATAACATAAAAAAATTCCCAAAAATTAACCTGGAACCGATCGAACCCGCCCGGTGTTGCCCGGGCCCATGAGAATATTCTTAAATGAAACTTAAAATTGTATGATTTTATATCTTTAACTCGATCTTGTTTGAATTTCTATTTTTAAATAAAAGCATCGCAAAAAATAAATAAATAAATAAATAAATAAATAATAAAATAATAATAATAATAATAATAATAATAATGGGCTGTAACAAAAACATTACCTGGAACCGAACGAAACTCTGCCTTGTGACCCCGGTGCTTTCGAAAGTGCATACGCGGGCCGCTAACAGCATAAAAAAAATTCCCAAAAATTAACCTGGAACCGAACGAACCCGACGGGCGTTGCCCGGGCCCATGATAATAACCTTAAATGAACTTTAAATTTGTATGATTTTATATCTTTAACTCTGTTTTGTTTAAATTTCTATTTTTAAATGAAAGCATCGCGAAAAAATATTTATCTGTAACGAAAAAAAATTACCTCAAACCGAACGGAACTCGGGTTCGTGATCCCGATGCCTGTGGTAGCGTATATGCGGGCCGCTAATAACATGAAAATATTCTCAAAAATTAACCTGAACCGAACGAACCTCTGACTCGTGTGTCCGCTGCCTGTGGCTGCGGCACCGTATAGCAAGCATGCTACTCATGCGCTGCAAAATCCACTTTCCTCCACCAAAGGGTGCAGTATGTTGTATACGAACATCACCAATCGCCTTGAATTTCCAAGACCTTTCAAATAAGGTGTCACATGGTGGTGTGAACTGAAAAATTGTTTAGTTGCACTTTCCACCGCCAGGGAGCACAGTGTGTGCTGTACGAACATCACCAACGGTCAGGAAATACCAAGACCTTTGAAATAAAATGTAACATGATAGAGTCTACTACAATCACCTAGGTCCCTTTTTCACCACCAGATGGCGCACTATATTGTATACAAACATCCCCAATCAACATGAAATTTCAAGACCTCTATCATCAATAGCCTTGAATGTCCAAGACCTTTCAAATAAGGTGTCAATGGTGGTGTCAACTGCAAAATCCTTTAGTTGTACTTTCCACCGCCAGGGGGGCGCAGTGTGTTCTGAACGAACATCACCAACGGTCAGGAAATACCAAGACCTTTAAAATAAGGTGTCTACAACAAAATCACCTAGTTCCATTTTTAACCACCAGGGCGCGCACTATATTATATACAAACATCCCCAATCAACATGAAATTTCAAGACCTTTAAAATGAGGTGCTACATGTGTGGATCTAGAACAGATTTCCCTTTCAAACTAATTTCCCCCCTTTCCCCCTCCCCCCTTGAAATCTACTTTTCCCTCCCCCCCCCCCTTTAAAATTGAAAATTCTAAAGTCGGAGATATTGATTTTTTAGTATTCGAGTCTAGTCCCCCCATGTACAATTTCTTCACCGTGAAGTAATTTGGAGCAGAGTTAAGCTCGCATACGTGTTTTTAACCCCTGATCCCCAGGGGGGGACCGTTCGCCTTTTTATATTTTTCTCTTTCCATAACACATCTACAGACCAAGACCTTTTTTTAGACACCTCAATCAAATTTTTACACCTAGCCGTTCTCTCAATTTAGTTGAGACAGACAAAAACACGTTTCAAATTTATATATAGATAATAATATGTATCATTTCAGAAAATATCATAAAATTATTGGCCACGGTTTCTCAGAAATCTGTGAATTTACGCATATAAAGGTAATTTTAGCCATGAGTGTACTTTAGCATTCTAGTTTAATATTACTTGTAGTGTTAGAAAAAAAATGACTGATATTACTTGTTGCTGCGATACTTCATTAAATTATATACGGCCCTCTAATAATTGATATGAATCAGTTTTGTACTAGAGGCAATGATAATTCATGTGATTGATTAGCCTTTAAATAGATATGCTTTTTTTTTTTTCTCTCTCTCTCTCTCGTTTTCTTACGCACATAAGGTAGAGAAAGTATTGATTTTTGCGTCAGTATTTACACGTCATGCAGCATGACTTAGAAGCAAATAAATGAACGAAATTCAAATTTTATATTTTTAAGATCATATAAGAATGCTACTTGAAAACTTTTACTAACATCGGTAAAATTAAAAGAGTATTAGATCTAATTTTTCTCTGAATAATTTAAAATAAATTGTTAAATTGAATTACAATCTTAAATATTTTGTTAATTTTGATATAATGTTCAAACTTGGTTCCCCTCCCCTCACAGGTATGTAAGTGAAAGAAATCTATTTCTATAACTAACAGGATAAGAGAAAGTAGTGTGAATATCACATCAGATTACTTTCTACTATTACTTTTAAAATTACGCATTTACTTTTCTTTTTTGCAATAACTGCATATTTTCCAAAGTAAAAACACACACATGCTTGATTAAAACACTGAAACTATAAAAGAAAAGTACTTTCAGCTTATGAATAAAAAGCTGTTCTTTAAATACAATCTGGTTTTGAATCCAAATGTTTTAATAATTAAATATTTATTTAGGTTGATAAAAGAAGAAGCAGACACATAAAAAGCTATTTTTATACATATGGATATATCTATATATACAACCAAAGTGTAATTCAAATTTCGTAAATTGCGTGTAAAGAAAAAGCTCATCTTCTAGAAAAGATATTTGATATTCTTAAAGACAATACAAACAAAAATTAAATAAATGAAACTATAGGAAATAAGAAATAATATATAAAGTTTCAGTAAAGATCGAATCTTTTCTTTGCAGTAGCACTGCAATATTCGATCCGACAAAATAAAATATATAACGAAGAAAAATAATTTTGAAAAACAAAAAAGCATTAAGAAAAATATCTATATGAATTATAACTAATATGTATATGTATTATAATTATATTTATCGATCGCCACATTAGTTCACTCCTTCATTATCTTAGAAGTCAGGTCTACATAGTATTTGATTAGGAAATACATAAAATTGTTTGATTATTTAAACTTTGTGACAAAATGAATTACCTTTTGATATTTCACATTATTTTTGGTGGTGTAATATTATTATAAAGTTATAATTCTTTAGAAATATAAAATTTAAGTATTTCCTATAAGCGTGTAGAAAGACGAGAGAGCGTTAAGACAAATCACCTATGGCCTGTGAGAGCGCCATATCTCGAGGACTGTCTAAGGGATCCTAGCCCATATTAGTGCGAATTTCAGAGGAATTCACGAAACAATGCAAAACGCTATTCTGAAAAACGCAACCTGGTTTCGCACTCAGCACTTCTCGTCTATCAGATTTCAGAGCAGAAGCTTTGAGTCACTGGTGGGGACTTCTCTCAAGCCTACTCTTATCTAGAGTCCTGCTTCGAATCACTATCTCCCTTTCTGTATTTCTTTTAGTGTTGTCGTATAGTTTTGAGATAAGTTTACAGTTTCTGATTACAATTTCATTGATCAAGACAAATTATAAAAACAGTTTTTTTGTCCAAATGTTCATTGAATATTATTCACTATTAGACTTGATTAAAAATTTAGAATACACGTCCTCTTCTTAACAAAATTTACATTTAATTATTATTTCTTGTTTACTAATGTAAACTTTCATATAACCGTCATTGTATAACGGTTTAAAAGTATGGAAGCTATTACTATGACATTTATTTATATACATTTTTTATAATTACCTGAAATAACACTGCAAAAGTTGGCTTTTGTGTATTTGGCTGATGATCGATAACAATATATCACCACTATCAAAAAGTGTTTGTTCTAGACATTTTTATCTGTACTGTATATAGTATCTTAAAAAAGAATGTACTTTTTCAGTGCATATAAAAATGTATTGATGAAATTGAATAATTTACATATTTTTGCAGTGAATGCTAAATGTGGTTATGCATGAAATATGATATTACTCAATTGCCCGTTTATTAGAGCTTTTAGTCCTGCAATATTACCAGTACCAGAAATACAGGGTGTCTATAAAATGCTGGATACACTTTGATGTTTCATTATTCATAAAATAATGAAGATTAATTTAAATTCACAACACTAATAGTGATATAGACTCAAAAATATTTATGGCCCTTGTCAATGGACTTCCACATGTGCGCCGTTCGTCGCACGGAGAATATCAGGACGACAGTCAGTTTCGCGCCAGGTACGCACAAGCATGTCGGCACCCACAGAAGCTATTGCGGCTGTAATCCTGGCCTTTATGTAGTCGAAATTCGACAATATCATCGACTCTTGTAAACGATGCACTTTAAGAATCTGGAAAGGAAAAAGTCCAGTGACGTTATTTCAGGTGATCTGGGTGGCCAAGGAATTGGACCACCTCGTCCAATCCATCTTTATGGGAAATGGTTATTCAAAGAACTACGAACGACGGTACCCCAGTGAGATGATGCACCATCTTCTTGAAAAAAGGCAGGTGGCTGAAGTCCTTCGAGTTGTGTAAATACGAAATTTTCTAACTTGTCTAAGTAAATAATCCCATACAGCACAGAATGTTTCAGTTATGTTGCAAAAAGTTTACAATCTCTCAAAAACGTAACACGTTTTAGTATGCTCTCTGATACTTTTCTGAAACATTCGCACTTTTTGATTTTCTATCTGTTAAGTGATTGTAACGTTTCTGTTACGTATCTGATTTTTTGTTACGATCGCGGACATTTCTACGTTTTTGAAACTAATCGGAAAGCAAACTGAACGTTTTTAAACGTTTCGGAAGTGTTTATAATGTTTCAATGTGATATGATTGTTACGTTTCTGGAACATTTTGTGCTGTTAGGGGCAGATGTGAGTGTCTTTTAAGTGAAAACAAAGGGTCAACTGCGCGGTCGTACATAAGTCCACACCACACATTAACCTTTGGGGAGTCCCTTTGTACCTCACGGTACTCGCGGGGGTTTTCAGATCCCATATGCACACATTGTGACGATTTACTATTCCAGAAAGATGAAAGCAACCTTCGTCGGAGAACATTATGTGATTAAGAAATTTAGCATCATGCTGTATCCGTCTGTCTTCCTTAGCATGTCTGTTGCAAAATTCATCCTTGTAGAAGTATCGTCCGGTTGCAAGGCTTGAACAACATGAACTTTGTAAGCATACAGTCTTAATCTTTTCCTAAGAATCTTGTACATAGTCGAAGCGGGCATATTGAATTCTCTTGTTGCTGATCTCACAGATCTCCTAGGACTGTATAAGAATGTCTCACTGACATGCTCAACATCAACATGACTTGTGCAGGGGCGTCGGGATTCGTCTTATTTAACCCTTAAATGCCTGATTTTTTAAAAAATCAATTTAAAAATACTTTTCGGCTTTTATTTCTTAAAGATATCACGGAAAACATATTTAAAAAAAAAAATCATATATTATTTTAAGTATGCTTACGGCTAAAAAGCAAAATCGGTAACATTAATCTTTAATAGAAATAATATTTTCTCCTTGATAAAATTCTAAATATGGACTACATACTTTACCACGTAATACACTTTTTAACACTAGTGTTACCTCTACGTGATGAAAATTGATTTAATACTGCTATCAGTATGTAATTTATTGGCAACTTTAGGCACTAGAGCTCCAATATTTTTCTAATAATATTTTAGACGACAAAATTGGGTATGTTGCCCAAACGTACGGCATTTAAGGGATATTATTTGAACAATTTTGACAGCTGACGTTTATTTTTTGAACTTTTGTTCAAAAAAGCATTATGCAATGGTAACATACATACAGACAAATATTAAAGACAAACCAACTGCAAGTGTACAGTTCGGCTTAAAAGTCCGGTACCAAATTTGAAACTTAGGGCATTAAAAGGTTAAGACACTTCTGGTTTCTAGACACATCTTTTTTCACCGCAAGATACTGTTTCTCGATGGAGGATCTTTCTGGTATACTCTTCTGTAATTTCCCTGTGTATGTGTTACTGATTTCGTTTCGATGAACCCTTATAACGTCTGTGCATGCTTTCTCTTGTGGTGTTGTCATTCTCCGTGATTTCCGATCGAATAGAACGAACACAGAATAAAACATCGAATGAACACATCAAAAGTAAACATAACATTGCATTCTAATCTTTGCCAAAAAATAAAAGAGAAAAACGTACAATTAATAACTCGTACAGACGATATTTACAAAAGAAATGGTATTCAAATGAGAAAAGGAAGTTTTCTATTGCAACGTTCACCATAAAGGAAAATATATGAGTTATTCTATGTATAAATACCATAACTTTGTTTACATCTTCATTATTTTAGGAATTATTAAACATCAAAATGTGTCCAACATTTTATAGACACTCTGTAGAATTGTGGGCATTTCAAAAAAGACACTATTTATGGGTTACCTTTTTGTTTAATACATATTGTAAACAAAGTGCATAAGAGTCATAAACAGAAACTACATTTTTTCTGTAAATATGAACGTGCCTTAAATTTTAATAAAATTTTGCTTCCTTCCTTTCTTTAATTATGAAAATGTTCAAATTTCTGTACATAACTTTTAGATACAAATTAAAAAATAAGTTAAATAAAAATAAATAAATAAATAAATCGGATTTTTTACTATAAGAATAAAATTAAGGTATTTTTATGAATTTATAAATCTATAATTCTCTTAAAATAATAATAAAAATAACCAATTACTTATATTTGATACTTGAAATTCTTCTTTAAATAACCTTTTGTTTTAAATTACAAAATTGCTTTTCTGAACACCTATTCAGTATTCGAACATGTTATCTAACACAATTTTCAAGTCAAAGTTATCAATTTATTTAAGATTTTTTTTTCTCTAATGTCAAGTACACAAAAATTAAGGAATTTCCCATTGGAAAAATACTCTAATCATGTGGAAAAAAAAAACTGTTTGGGATCAATAAGCGTAAGAACTAAAAATACATAGAAAAGAATATTTTTCAAAAGCTCTTTTGACTTTTGGTTAAGGGGACTTAGCGCATCTGACTTGGCATATGTGATTGTTTCATACAAAAGTTTATATTTACACTTAATATTCATAAATTGAACTGCATTAGGTTTGTTCAATAAAGTATACATCCAGGCAATAATTCTTATGTTTTTTAATATATTTTTTACCTATTTGAAATCTTTAAAATAGTTTTACTCAGTTTGCAATTTTTCATGAATTTATGATATTCAAAATGCTAAAACTTAGTCAAATATTTAAGAAAAGACTTAATATAAACATATATACAGTAGTGGTCAAAAATTCATATTCTATTTGAGTATTTGGACTATATCTGCTTTCAAAATAATTTCTGCTGCCTGAAAATTTTTCTACAATTAAATTAAGGAGAATTCTACAAGAAATACAACCTGGATTGAAAAAGTATTTAATATTCAATAAAACAATAATAATAAGCACATTAATAATAGCTAAAATTTCTACCAAAAAAACAAACAAACAAAATATAATATAATTTTCTCCGCTACTGTATATATATATATATATATATATATATGGTGTTTAATAGCACCTACTTAAAAGAATAAGAGATAGATTTTGCAATATCTTAAAATAAAAATAAATAAATGAAAATAAATAAATAAATAAATAAATAAATAGAAAAAATCCTACTTTTTGCACATTTTTACATAGACCTATACATTTTAAATTTCTTTTCTCAAAAATTAATTAATAAATTTCAAAAACCATCCCTAATTCTTTTAAGTAAATTCTATTAAGTATTTAAAAAATACTAAGTCTTTTGTTACATGTTTGTAGAAGTTTTAGAATTTTGAAGATCGTGAATTCTTGAACAAATGCAAATTGAGAAAAGCAATTCAAAGATTTCAAATCTGTAAAAAAGATGTCAGATCCATAATAATTGTTATATATTTTATTGAACAAACCTGAAAATGCAGCTAATATTAAACAACAAGTTCGAAGTTCTAATAGATTTTTTTCTTTTTTTGAATAGATGTAATCAAACAAAGACTTTCTTCAGATGAAAATTATTAGACTGAAAAACAGTGTGAAAGCAGATAAACATAACTTTGATGCTGCCTACTATTTTTACCTGACGAAGGGTTATGTTTAAATATTTCTTTTTAAATCAATTCTTTTGCAGTTTTAAGTTTTACAATGTAGCATTACAAACTTCTCTCACATTTTTTTTTTTTTTTTTTTCATTTTATGCTTTTTTTTATTGCATATCTTTTTTTAAAAACTTAGTTTAGTATTTTCTCTACTTTTGTTTTCTCTTCTTGGAAAATCTTCAAAAATTTTGGCATAGCAGCTGCATTGATTACTTTTTAACAATTTTGATTAATTAACTGAACCTTAACGATTTTATTTTATAGACATTAATGAACTGACATTTTTAGTTAAGACCAAACTAAATGTATGAATTTTCAATATTTTTCCATAATTGCATGGAAAATTACACTAATTAATTGTTATATAAATAATATTTTCTGTAATGAAATAAAAAGAAAAATAAAGAAAGGAAGGTTTTGTCAAAAAGAACATTTAAAACATTAATAGAATATTATGTTTTATTCGTTGAACGAACCAAATATATTCAGCTATATTCAATAAGAAAATTAACTAATAAGTATTTAAAGATAATTTCAAAATGCATAGTGCAATTAATGAATTTTAAACTATTTTTTAAATATATATTATTGCGTACTTGAGGGTTCGTCAGTTGTCCGGGAATGAAAGGCCAAACTTACAAAAATTCAGTAATTTATTCACAGAAAGTTCCAGAAAAATACAGGTCAATAAACCAATTATCAGCTTCAATTCAAGCAGTAACCACAGCTTAAACAACAGCTGTCAATAGCAAATCCACAGTACAAACTGTATAGAAATAACACTTGAAGCAAGTCTCTCTCAAAGAGGCTCAAGAGCAATGCAAGCACTAGCGAAGCTGGCTGAGATCTGAACTGAACTAACTGGCCTTGGCGAAGAAAACAGGCTTATATACTGTTCCATGGAACCCAGATTTTTCGAGAAAACTCTGGAAAGTGGTGAACCAATCAACTTACAGCTTCCATATTTGGTATATCCCTAATAAGGATTTTCTCGCCAAGGTCGCCAAAAAAATCGCCAAGGTGGGAAAAAGTCGCCAAATTTGGCGTCAAATCCATTACCTGCCTTATTGGGGCTTTTTAATGCGTTTTTAAGGGAAAATAAGGCTATTTCAACGCTAAAACGACTAGAAATACACAAAATTAGCACTTTATCAACTTACTAAGCCTCTTTGAAAGAAGTTATACAAAAATAAACACAATTATTTACAATTTTGTAACACTGCCCCCCTCCCAAGGACTGCACGTCCCGGGCAGTGCAACCCTTGGTTAAGAGGCGAAACTAACCAAATTTACACAATCTCAAATACAAAACTAAGTTGCATATAACGACAAAATAGAAACAAAAATCAAGTGAGAAATATTTACAAAATTCACAAATATGTACAAGTATTTATATGCAAATATTTACATTACGCATGCGCAAATATTACCAGTATTTACATTTTTAATTTTAATATTACCGTTACTTGTGGTACTTGGCTAGCCTATTATAGTGCACCACCTTCGGTTTTGATGAAGGTGTTTTAGTGATCCGCACCACTACATCATTCAGCCTTTTTAAGACTGCGTATGGTCCGTCCCAGTTGCACTGTAACTTGGGAGAGAGTCCCTTGCGTCGAACAGGATTCCACAACCAGACCTTCTCTCCTTCCTGGAACTCATGTTGTGTAGCCTTTAGATCGTACCTTGTCTTCATTTTCTCCGTTGCCATCTTAATCCGCTCCCGAGGAAACTTGTGTACGTCCTCAAATCGTGCCTGGAGATCTTGGATGTACTCCTCGGGCGATGAAGGCGCATCGGGTGGACAACCAAACAGGAGATCACCAGGGAGACGAAGTTCACGTCCAAACAGCATCTCGGCTGGAGTATAGACGGTGGTTTCATGGACAGCACTTCGATAAGCCAGCAGGAACAATGGCAACTTCAAGTCCCAATCTTGCTGGTTCCTTGATACTAGAAGAGAGAGGTTATTCAGGATGGTACGATTGAACCTCTCGACCATGCCGTCCGATTGGGGATGTAAGGGTGTTGTCCGGGTTTTGTCTATGCCGAGTAGTTGACACAGTCCTTTGAAGACATCGGAGGTAAAGTTCCTACCTTGGTCGGTATGAAGTTGTAGGGGCGTGCCGTACCTTGACACCCATTGCTGCACTAGGACCTCTGCGACTGTGCATGCCTCTTGATTGGGAATGGGATATGCCTCAGGCCACTTGGTGAAATAGTCCATCACGACGAGGATGTATTTATTTCCACTGGAAGTCCGTGGCAAAGGACCCAAGATGTCGATTGCAATCCGTTCAAATGGTGCTCCCACGTTATACCGTTTCAGTCTTCCTCGACTTCGTTTCTGCGGGCCTTTACGTGCCGCACAAGCATCACAGGATTTACACCATTTCTCCACATCCTCCTTTGCCTTGCACCAGTAGAAGCGTTCCCGAACTTTCAGCAGAGTCTTCATTACCCCAAAATGGCCTCCGGTAGAGCTACTATGCAGTTGTTCTAAAACAGCTGGAATTTTTTATCTTGGTAATACAGTCTGCCATCTGAAGCTTTTTCCATCATCAGATTCCCACTTTCTGTATAATACGCCGTTTCGGATATGAAGAGAGTCCCAAAGTGCCCAATAACTTTTCGTAATGGGACTGAATCTGGAAATGTCCTGCCAGGTAGGTCTGTTGCTGGTCGTCTCCTTGAGTTGTAATATAGGCTTTACGTCAGGATCTTCCATCTGGGCTTTTCTAAATTCTTCGTCACTCCATGGGTCGGGATCTTGTTCTGATGGTGTTGCGACAGTAACTTGGCGAACAACTGGCTTTATTCTTTGGTGTTTATCCTCGGCTTTGGAGATGTATGATCTTTAGATGGGGGCTTCCGCAAGAATGCATCTGAATTTTTCCGAAGAGCTCCTTCTGGGTGGCATACTTCAGAGACATTCTTGGTTGCTTCTCTAGGTGTTCTTACTGGGCAGCTTCGTTTGATATGCCCGTCTTTTCAACAGCCCCAGCATTTAGTTGTTGGAGTCTTCCCTTCTTTCTTCCTCTCAAGAATGCGTAGTCTTCTATTAATTTCTGCAATCATTTCCTGAATTTCTTTAAGATCATCTTGAGAGCCGTTCATTTTGTGGGCTGTGCTGTTCTGGCGATGTTTACAGGAGGCTTGTTGGGCAGTCTCGAGCTTTAGGGCATACACCAAGGCTGACACCACATCCTTCACGCCGGAGAGTCTGAGGGCTTTTTGAATATCTGGATCTTCGACAGCATCAATGAAATATTCTAGAGCCAGATCATTGCGTGTTTCAGGATGACGAGAAAGCCAAATGTGAAAGCCTCTGGATGTTTGATGCCAGTTCTTGTAAGCTTTCCCCTGGTCTCTGGCGACGGGACCTTAGCTGGAGTCGACTATATTCTTTGGACCATTTCGCTCCAAAACGTAGCTCTAGTGCTCTGGTTACAGCTTCGAAGTCATATCGCTGTTCCTTCGAAAGGGTCTCCAGAATATCTGCGGCGTCGCCCCGCAACGACCCTACCAGATGAGCCGTCTTTGCAACAGAGTCCCAGCCGTTTGCTTCAGCCACGATGGAGAACTGCGTCTTATATACATGCCAGGAGGAACTGCCATCGTAGGTTGATAGCTTAATAAATTCCTGATTCTGGATTCTTCTCTCTTTCTTTTCAGTTTCCTGGGGCAGGGATTCTAACTTTTCTTCCACTTTTCTCTCCAGATCTTCTTCTATTCTCTTCAGTTTACCTTCTATCTCAGAAAACCTTCCTTTCAGCTCTTGATCAAAGTTTTCTTTAACTTTCTCCTCGAAACTCCGTTCTATTTTCGTAACACTCTCTTCAACCTTCATAACATTTTCTTCTATCTTCATAGCTTTCTCTTCAAAACTTCCTTCTATTTTCAAAACTTTCTCTTCTATTCCATCTATTCTGCTTCCCATATCAGATAATTTACTTTCGATTGATTCTTTCACCGTTGAAAGCTCTCTCTTCATCTCATCTTGATTAGATTTAATTTCTTCCTGAACTTCACCCATAGTGTCTTTCATTTCCTTCATCTCTTGACTCAGGCTATCTTTCATCTCTCTTTGTCCTTCCTTCATTTCTCTTTGCCCTTCTTTCATTTCATTCATCTGGGTAGCTAAGCTTTCTAGAAGTTTCTTCATCTGTTCCTCCATAGCTCTAGTTATAACCATTCACAGACAATCCCACTTCTGACACCAGAAATGTTGCGTACTTGAGGGTTCGTGAGTTGTCCGGGAATGAAAGGCCAAACTTACAAAAATTCAGTAATTTATTCACAGAAAGTTCCAGAAAAATACAGGTCAATAAACCAATTATCAGCTTCAATTCAAGCAGTAACCACAGCTTAAACAACAGCTGTCAATAGCAAATTCACAGTACAAACTGTATAGCAATAACACTTGAAGCAAGTCTCTCTCATAGAGGCTCAAGAGCAATGCAAGCACTAGCGAAGCTGGCTGAGATCTGAACTGAACTAACTGGCCTTGGCGAAGAAAACAGGCTTATATACTGTTCCATGGAACCCAGATTTTTCGAGAAAACTCTAGAAAGTGGTCAACCAATCAACTTACAGCTTCCATATTTTGTATATCCCTAATAAGGATTTTCTCGCCAAGGTCGCCAAAAAAATCGCCAAGGTGGGAAAAAGTCGCCAAATTTGGCGCCAAATCCATTACCTGCCTTATTGGGGCTTTTTAATGCGTTTTTAAGGGAAAATAAGGCTATTTCAACGCTAAAACGACTAGAAATACACAAAATTAGCACTTTATCAACTTACTAAGCCTCTTTGAAAGAAGTTATACAAAAATAAACACAATTATTTACAATTTTGTAACAATACTTTCATTCTTTTTGTTTATAAATAAATAAACTGAAATTTATTTATTTATTTATCTGCAAATTAATTTATTTTTTTTACCTGCACCCTATAAAAAATATTGCTTCATTATTTCTATAGATTTTACCAAACATTGTTATTAATTTTTAATTTATTGCTGGTTCCTTTTTGCATTGGGGATAAAAACTTTGCTGAAATGTATGAGGTATAACACTACACTCCTGATGTTCAAACAAAAACTGTTCAGTATTTTATTAGATATTTCATAAAATGTCTGAATTACAATGCATCAAAATACTTATATATATATACAATATAATATATTTGAAAATGCTCTTTCAAAATAAACTATTACGACATTTCATTCATATTTTTATATCTCATCTTTAAGAAAAGGATATGAACGTATTTTAATTTTAAATTTCCTCACGGAAAAATTTTGCTTATGTAAGCTATCTAAATACAAAAATAACATTGACACAACTAAATGAAGTAAAGGAGAATAGAAATTGCTACTGGTTAAATTTATGAAAACTTTTGTGTTTATATAATTTACAGATTATTATTTTATAGTTCATCGTGAAAATGGAAGAAATATATAACATTCAAAAGTGTAAGAAAGATAGTTTATTAAAATATTTTAATCAAGATTATTCAGTAGAAATCTCTATTTCTTTCTCTTTGTTCATACAAGTTTAATGCATTTTGAAATTTAAAATAAATTTTCCAATTACCTTTAAAACACAAATTTCGGGGGGGGGGGGGGGAGGAATGGATTTTCCATTTTTAACCCGTTGAAAAGTTTTTTTTTTGGATTTTTAAATTACTTTAAAATATCATATTATGCTGAATAAAATTTGAATTAAAAAGGTATTAATACAAAATGCTATTAAATCATTGATTTGAAGATTATTCTGTGATAACAAAATACTTAAGTTTTTTAATTTTGGGTATAAAACTAAACATTTTACAAACAATATAATGAAATTTTGTTGTGAAATAATATGTAGAAGGCTGATTTTAGAAATAAACTTCCAAATATTTATAATTAGAAAATAATACATGATTTAGTTCATACAAATGTTATGAATTTTGTTAAATTTAACAAATTCCTGTTACTTTTAATTTCTTTCATTATTTTTTTTCATTGTATTGTTTTAGGTATGACAGCACCTGATCTCAAAAAAATTGTTTTAGCACAACTCTTTGATTCAGTGTTCGTATAAAATTTAATTTTCGAATGTAAAAAAAAAAAAAAAAAAAAAAAAAGACTGTAGGTGGATGCTTTGGATATAACAAAAATTAAAACTAAAATTACATGCTGTAACAGTCGCAGAAAAATGTTAAAATGTGGAGCATATCGTATTTCAGACATTTCAACTTACCTGTTGATTTGATTATAGTTTTTAAAGTGAGATTTTTAGGTTGATTTCTTTAGAAATCAATCTATTATAATAACTTAGTTTATGTATATATATACTGAATAATTCAAAATTGATGTTATAGTCATTATTTCTTAAACTAACAGTCATAGAAACATGCAAATTACAAAATTGGTGCAAATCAATAGTAGATTTCAGATGAGGCACTTTTTGTACAAGGGGTTGTACATTAAACTATGAAGTTTGTTTACTTATTTATTTTTTTATAGTGTCTCCGTTTCTATGATTTGTACGTAGAAAAATATTTCTTTCGGTCTAAAAAGTTAAACAAAAGAAATCCTATGTATTTAAGTGATATATTCTTCCAGTTACGTAAATTAAAAAAATTATGACTTGCACCATTTTACACGTAATTTTGTCATTCATTTTTCAGGCCAAAGTGTTTACTTACTATCTATGACATGATGTTAAATAAAGATCTATTTGTTTTGAAACCGTAATTGAAATAATTCAAACAAATGAAATAAACAGTATTTTAAAATTTTAATGTAAATTGATGCTAAACATCATTGTTAAAAAAATTAATAGTTGTATCTTTTAGGATATTATCTGCAAATTGAAACACTTTAGGAGAGAAAGATATATTTAAAAAATATATATTAAAAAGACCGATGAAAGAGTGGTTTAGCGTATGACCTTGCGATCATATTTTGCTTCATAAGATTCATTAGATTCCAACCCACTATGAAGGTCTAAGTCTGACCGGGATTCGAACCCGGCTTCTTTGTTTTGAAAGCTAGCACGATGACGATTCCGCGGCCAGATGAACTGGATAAAGGAGTGAGAGCTTACCATGATGTGAGATTTTTCTAAGCTAGGCTAATATATTTCTCTTTTTTAAGGAAAAGAAATTTTATATATAATATAGAAAATACATTGTGAGTTTTAACAATTTCCAACAAAGTTGAAAATGTTTATGATTTCAGTTTATATGTCCATCAATTTTTTGCATTTTAATTTAGATAAATAATTTTATAACGCCTTGAAATTACCTGAAAGCACACTTATCTACAGTACATCTTCAGGATGTTTCTGGGATGCCTTTCCATCCTTATACAAAGTATAAGGAAGTATAGTATTCCCGATTTGCGAACTTGATTTTTATTTCGCATAGTTCAAAAACGAATAATTGTAGAATGTTGCAAATTCATATGTGTGATTGTCAGGATGTCTAATTGTATGACGGCAACTTTGGTTTTAATACGAGCTCCCGTTTCAGAGATATCAACGACTTTACACGAATTTTCGTGACGGCTGTAATGTAAGTGTATGTGTATCTCGCATAACTCAAAAATGATTGGACGTAGAACGTTACAAACTGGTATATCGATTTGTATATAGATTTGTTAATAGATTTGTTATAACGTCGAGTTGTGCACCTCTCTTTTTCGGCTTTCTATGACTTTCCGTTTTGGAGATATTTAGAAAAATTATATTCAGTTTGACTAAAAATACAATGGTTTTGGCCATTATACGAGTATATGACCTACCATCATACATATTTCAAAAAAAGCTATTGATATTGTAATGAAAATTGAGACATTTTTGCGTAGAAAGTTATGCTTAAAGACACAAGCAGATTCTAGTCGACGAATGAAATTTATTTAATGAATATTCAGCCCGTAAATAGGGACCGTAATGATATTGTTATGAAAGTTGTCGATATTTTTACGTATAGAAGGTAATTCTTAAAGACATAAGTAGGTTCTAGTCGACGAATGCACTTTATTTAATGAATATTCATCCCGTAGATAGATTTTTGTAATGATAATGATTTTTAAAAAAAGTTGTCAACATGGTAACGGGTAGAAAGTAATTCTTAAAGACACAGGCAAGTTCTAGTCGACGAATTTACTTTATTTAATGAATATTCAGCGCATAGATAGAGCCCCATATAATATTGTTAGGAAAGTTGTTGACATTTTTGTGTTCATAAAATAATTCTTAAAGACATATGCAGGTTCTAGTCGACGAATGCATTTCATTTAATAAATATTCAGCCCGTAGATAGAGCTTGTAATGGTATTGATAAAACACACTGTCGGTATTTTAGCGTTTAGAAAGTAATTCTTAAAGAAATAAGCAGGTTCTAGTCGACGAATGCACTTTATTTAATAAATATTCAGTAAACAGTGGACTATATCTCTTTTTTGTGCTTCGAAAATCAAAAATCAATTAATATTCTTGAAACAATCCAATGAAATGGTCATTTTTAATACAGAAATCAAATAAATATTGTAAAATGCACTACAGAGCATAAATGTCGCTTAATCAGGAACAACCGAATAATTCAAAATGTGAATGGAATTTGAATTCATCGAGAGTATTGTCATTTGTTTATGGAATTTTCAATGTAGTTCTGCGTGAGAAACCAATGCATTATGACAAAATTTCCAGAACTGGACTCCTATTGAGGTTACAGTTTCCAAATTTTGTGAATCCCGTACTACCACTTTTCGCGATATTTGAATGCATATTTTGAGGTTAAGTCATTGCTCACCTTCGTGGAATTATTTAATTAAATTTTTATTCTATTTTTAGCGTAATAAAGAAAAATGCCGACGAATCCACAATGAATTAAAAATAAACCAACAAAAACTGTTTTAACATCTAAAAGAATACATTTTCTTTTTCTAAAGAAAATGAACTAATGGAGAGTTTAAATATGTTATTGATTAGTATTCACAATAACTGAGAAGGAAGAAGAAAATTACCACTGTTTAAATATACATTTCCACCTTTGTATTTTTCAATTAAATAATAAACAAAAGTAGTAAACAACAGCCTGTTTGAAAAAGAAATCGTTTAAAAAAACAGTTTTTATGTGTTTCTTTTATTTAATTATTCTCATGTGTGAAATGCATGCTTTTGTTTTGAAATGGAAATAATGCAAATTCTACATTCAGACAATTCAAATATTAATCTAATTAAGAAAAATGAAAATCGCGCCGAAATAAAAGTTCTTTTATAAGACAAGCATAACATACATATATTTGAGTTGTTTATAATTAAATAAAATCTGAACAAAAGGAATAAATGTTTATAAAACACTTTAAAAAAATTTTTAAATATTTTCACCGGCGCAATATATTTTGTTGATTTTTATCATATACTTACTACGCATAATAAGCTGCCGTTTGTTTCGTTAGGTTTGTTTAAAATTATTACTTTCAAAGTCACAAATTTGCAAGTGGAAAAAAAAAAAAAAGAGAGTTTTATTTATTTATTTATTTACTCTGATTTTTATAAATTGTTATTCATTAAAACAGGAAAATACATGTAATAAATTACTTTTTTTTTTTTTTTTTTTTTCAAAATTCATATGATTAATTTAAATTTAATTTCGCGTAAAGTTTCTCATCTCCACTGTGAAATTTTTCATTCTATTGTTGATTCTAAATATCATGTTTAAAAACTATTCCTTACTTAGAAAAGTTATTTATCAGAGTTATTCTAGTTTGTAATCGAAATAGAAAATGGGAGGAATGAAGTGGGAAGGCGAGAGCGGAGGGGAGCGGAGAGAAATAATTTCACAGACAAAAAAGATTAATGCAAAATATATCATGAAGAAGTTGTATGTTTAATTATTAGAAAGATTATGTTTAATTCAGTGTAATAAAATAAATGATATTTCCATCGCTGTTATGAACATTTTATTATAAACCTTGATTATTATTAAAAAAAAAAAAAAAAAAAAAAAATCGAAATAAAGAAAAATGTAAGAAAAAAGAAATCTAATAATAAAGTTATACGTAATTGGAAGGGGGAGGGTAGGGGTGAACGTTAATTTTGGTTTCAACATTCTAGAAAACATAAAGTGTGCCAAAAAATTTCATATAACTGCAAAATATATTTTGGATTTAGCATTCTAGAAAACATAAATGTACCTTTTTTTTTTTTTTTTTTTTTTTTTTTTTTCATGCAGCTACAAAGACATTTTTGGATTCAGCATTCTAAAAAATATAAAGTGCACCAAAGAATTTCATGCAGCTGCAAAAATACTTTTGAATTCAGAATTCTGAAAAAAAAATAAAGTTCATTAAAATATTCATGAGCTGCAAAAACATTTTTGGATTTATAAGCTTCAAAAATATTTTTCGATTCAGCATTCTAGGAAACATAAGTGTAACAAAACAGTATCATACAGCTGCAAAAATATTTTTTGAATTCACTAGAAAGCATAAAATGTACAAAAATATTTCATGCGATGCAAAAAATGTTTTTTTCAGACTTGTGTGTATTTGTTGCTCATCTAATTCCACATCGAAAATGAAACAAATTTATCTCTAAAACAGTACCCATGCATTCTGTTTCAGAATTTCATTGTTAAACTACTATAATTATGTACATTTTTATATATCGATGAGAAACAAAAACAACGAAAATAACAATGTAGTTTTGAATGTACGAAAATATACCAATTATAGTTTAGCATTTCAGAACTGCCGACTGCTCGGATTTTATATATGTATATTTTATTTATTTACTTTTTCCTGAGAAAAAAATCTCAATTTATCTGTTCATAGAAAGCTACCTAAAAATTATAAAACATTTCATTAAAAGTTACTAATATCCAAATACACCAGGACAATTGATATCTATACTTTATAAACAAATCTTTGCTTTGAAACTTAAATGAAACTTACTAAAATGATACCTAACGACCAAAATGCTTAGAGAAAACTCATTTTTTTTTTTTTTTAATTGATCACAGTAGTTTTATTATAATCAAATTTTATAAAATTGAAATTTTTCTTCTAGAAGAAGAATATTATTTTCTTTACAGATTCTGCTTAAATCAAATTATAAGCTCGTATGCTGAGTAAATAGAAAAAATTAATAATCACATACTGTTTTCTGTGCAGCGCCCACAGTTTATAAATCAAAAATATAAAGTCGAGCAGTACTTAGTTTAAATGATGTTGCAATCCCACCAGCGGCATCGAGGTTTTGCTCTCAAAGTTTGAAGACCGGATTTGCCGGGTTTGATCCCAGGTCTCGCTTGCCGACCTACTCGTTTGGAGTTTTTCGGGACTTTCTCCGAAACTAGCGTAAATATCTCTTAGGAAGACCCCCCCCCCCCCGGAGGGCACTCCACCTATAAGCCTAAGATCCTACTGTAGGCAATCGACATTATCCCACAGAGCCCGAACAAAATGCTGCTGCAAAACTAACATGGTGAATAAGCTTAAACGATTGTCTTCAATATATACTCGCTCAAACTTTGAGTAAAGAGGCACTCACATATATGTTTGTGTGTGTATATATAATATTTATGCACATTAAGACTAATTTCTCATAAGCGCTGTTGTTCTTGAGTGGAATTCATATAGGGGTTTCTTCTAACCATTAAATTTCGATTTGATGTATCGTACATTTATGTTTTACCACGTATATTTTGAATCTTTGCTTAACACAAAATTCTGATTTCATGTTTCAATACGGGTTTATTTTTGTTCTGCCAGATTTTCATCTTGTAGGGAATTTTATATTCAATTTCCATCACTAATTTTTAAGTGTAATATTTGTCTAGTTGTTTGCTTGTTTTATCAATTTTTATATTTACAAAAATTATTCTTCAAAATTAGTGGTAATTGTTAAATAAAAAGGTTAACCTTAGAAGTTAACAACATTGATTCCAGGCGGATTAAATTACAACGTAGTAAAGTATAAGATGTGTAGTTATTAAGGCCGATTGTCAATACGAGGGTCCTAGCTCTCCAGGTATAAATGAATCGAGGAGGAATGATGTAAGTGGAATTAGGCCTCAAGGTATAAGAATTTGAAGAGGAATGATATAAGTGGAATTATATCACGAGGTATAAGGAATCCATGAGGAATGCTATGAATGGAATCAGGCCTCGAAGTATAAGAATCGAGGAGGAATGATATAAGTGAAATTAGCCCTCGAGATTTAAGGAATCGAGGAGGAATGATATAAGTGGAATTAGTCCTTCAGGTATAAGAAATCGTGGAAAAATGTTATGAGTGGAATTAGGCCTCCAGGTATAAAGAATCGAGGAGAAATGATATAAGTGGAATTAGGCTTCGAGGTTTTAGGAATCCAAGAGGAACGATATAAGAGGAGTTGGCATACGGCATATTAATATATAAAAGCATACATGGTTAGTTTGATTTGTGACATACATGATATCAGACAGATTTCTTTTCCAATTTTAAGTATTAATTATAAAATCATAATTAATTTTGATATGCTGCTATAGCTACATGCCTCACTAATAAATGATACAAAACTTTTAACATAAGAAAAATAATTTACTTTTAATAAGTTAAACATGTAGTGTGATAGACATGAGAAATAAAAGACATACTTTCAGTGGTTCATCTGTACCGCTCAATTGCTCAAAATTGAGATATTTTAAAATCCTGAAATTTTAATTTACACAAAGAGGACATTCTTATAATCTGTAGTTAAAAAGAAAATCTAAAATTCAAATAGCTAAATATATGAAAATTATTCAATAGTGTGACAGATATAATGTGTGTAAAAATTTAGAATTACCTTTTGATTATTTATTTTTAAACTTAAATTTTCTTTTTGGATTACTGATATACATTTTTTTTTTTTTTTTTTTTTTTTTTTTTTTTTTTTTATAATGCATTTTATTATTCGATATGTTTCATAAGTTTTCTATCAAGAAAAATAAAAATAAGTTGAATTAGTTGAAAAGTAAAAAATCACCTTGATGGTCACTTTTGCATGAAAATAACTACATATGAAATTAATTGTTGTCTACTCAAGATGGCTGCCGCTACAGCAACGCTATCGCAGGTGTCATATTGAGTCTATGAAAATATTACCTAGTGCTGTGCTACTTAAACCCCTGTTGCTTGTTACCACGAGTTAACACGAGTTGAACATTTTGTTAAATTAAAATTACCCCCGAGGTATCTCGGACTAGATCTCTTTCCCATTTCCTGGGGAAGCATCAAGAGTAAATTTATTGTAGTCGTTTCTTAGAGCCAATTGATGACATTTTTTTTTACCATTTTGAATTCTTGTTGGAGAAAAAATGTATATTAAGTAAGGATCCATTGTTTGTTGGAAGAGCGTCATAGTCGCGTTGAGCTGAGTAAGTGATTATTTTTTAAACTCTTTATGAAAATAAATTGACAAGGTAGGGGATTAACGGTTTTTGCGGTTACGATCTTGTCTTTATGTTTATACTTTTGCTCCTTCAAAATAAAAAAAATAATTAAAATAAATAAAAAGGAGTCCTTAATTTGTTGCTATAATAGAGGCAGAACAGAATGAAAAGGCTTTACGTACAAATATATGCGTTTGTTTATAGAGATAAAATCTCCAATAACACTGATAAAAAAATAATGTTGTAAAAATTTGATTAGATAATTTTAGCTGATGCGTACGTTTTTTGGTGTATTGAAACCGAAAATGAAGCAAGTTTTTCTCTATCACGTATACACATTTTTCAATACAGTGTGTTTCCTGACACAGTTTTTCATTTTCGATTGTTTCTAGATAACATAAGACAAAAGTTGCCATATAATTGTATTAGTGGGAAAATTAAGTTAGAAATTTTGTCGGTAGGTACCCTGTATTGACAAAATGTATACCTGATAAAGAAAAACTGACTTAAGGTTTGGTTTCAACACACCAAAAAACATAAAGATCAGCCAACATTACCAAAAAAAAGTTTTATATATAGACCTGTATAATTTTTTTAAACTTTAAAAACTATATTTTAATTAATAAAATAATAATAATAATAATAATAGGGAAATGTCCATAAAAAATTTGTCGATTTTCACAGAAAAAAGATATTCTTTTTTTTCTCAAACCTTCTCTCCTTCTCATTTCATTTCTCGGAAATTAATGAGACAAGGAATAAATGTGTTAAATATAATGTAACTAGCAGGCAACGCCCGCTTCGCTGGTTCCTATTTTTAAATGAATCGCTATAATTACTGAATTCTCAAAATTACATTAATTTTTATCACGTGAAAAAAAAAAAACAGGGAAAAATGTCGCACCGGGTTCTCACTGCCTTCGGAAAAAATTCCCAAAATGCTCTAACTCTTATTTCTATTATTTTCCCCCTTCGCACCCCCCCTCCCGTCTATCCTAATAATTTTACAAATTCGAAAATATCTGGAATCGATTTGTAAGTATCAAAAACCTCTATGCACCAGTTTCGAACGACATATCTCTATTTTTATTTTTTTGCCCCTCTGCTCCCCCCCTTCCCGCCCCTCCCAATAATTTTAAAAAATCGAAAATATACGCAATCGATTTGTAGGTATCGGAAACTTCTATGTACCAATTTTGAATGATCTAACTCCATTTTATTTTTATTTTTGCCCCTCAGCCCGCCCACCTTCCCTGCCCTCCTAATAATTTTACAATTTTGAAAATATCCCCATTCGACTTGCAGGCCTTTCAAACCTATCTGTACCAATTTTGAACGGCCTAACTGTATTTCTATTTGTTTTTGCCCATTGCCCCCCTTCTCGCCTCTCCTAATAATTTTATAAATTCGAAAATATCCGCAATCGATTTGTAAGTATCGAAAACCTCTATATACCAGTTTTGAACGATCTAACTCTATTTTCATTTTTTTGCCCCCCTCTCCCCTCCCCCCTTCACGGCCCTCCTCATAACTTTACACTTTCGAAAAAATCCCCATTCGACTTGCAGGCCTCTAAAACCTATCTGTACCAATTTTGAACGCCCTAATTTTATTTCTATTTGTTTTTGCCCATAGCCCCCCCTTACAGCCCCCCCCTTCCTGCCCCTCCTAATAATTTTACAAATTCGAAAATATCCGCAATCGATTTGTAGGTATCGAAAACCTCTATATACCAATTTTGAACGATCTAACTCTATTTTTATTTTTTGACCCCCCCTCTCCCCTTCCCCCCTTCCTGCTCCTCCTAATAACTTTACACAATCGAAAATATCCTCATTTGACTTGCAGGCCTCTAAAACGTATCTGTACCAATTTTGAACACCCTAACTGTATTTCTATTTGTTTTTGCCCCATAGCCCCCCCCCTGCTGCCCCACCTGGGGGCTGAATTTCTAAAATTCCAAAAATTGGTTTTTAGATATTTGCATTATCTATATTTTAGAGCAAAAATTTCACGTTATCTATTTTTTTGTTTGAGATATATAGGATTATGCGAAATCACGTTTTATGCATGTGAAATCACGTTTTGCCCCCCCCCCCGCCCCCCTTGGGGACCGAATTTTGAAAATTCCAGAAATTGGTTTTTAGACATTTGTATTAGCTATATTTTAAAACAAAAAATTTTCGAATATCTGTTTTTTTGTTTGAGATATGAAGGATTTTGTGAAATCACGTTTTGCCCTCCCCCCTTCCCTCCTTGGGGGCGAATTTTGTAAAATCTCTTCTTAGTGGATGCCTACGTCATAGAACGAACATTGTCACAAAATTTCATGCTTCTAGGTCTAGGGGTTTGTTCTGGGCGATGATGAGTCACCCCCTCAGTCAGTCAGGAAGAACGATTATATATATATATAGATTGGTGTAATAGAAACTAAACTGTCTTTTATTTTGATGAATAAAATTATGTACAATAAAATATTTATTATTATACTTCATTCATTTATTGATTTCAAATTCATTCAAAGTAGGCAAAAATTATTTTTTATTAGAAACTATATTTTGAAATGTTTGTTTTCCGAATACTGGTTGGTAATTGCTAACATTAAGATCCTAACTAACTAAGATCCTTGCTAACATTAACAGCCGATCAAAATAGTGCAAATGTAACACCTATTAATCTATATTAAAAAAAAAACATGTATTTCAGAAAAATATTTTTTCTTTAATGTTATTTTTTCATTTTAAACCAAGGCATTATAACTGCATAAAAAAACTGAGTGTCACAACATGAGTGAATAAACTTTTTTTTTTTTTTTTTTTTCAAAAAGAAGCTTTAAAAAACTACAAATTTTATTTTAAAATTTTCTAAATTATTTAGGATGAATCATGTTCTTAAATGTCTATTTAAAAGAAAAAAGAAAAAGAAAAAGAAAAGAAAAAAAGAAATAAAAAGAAAAAAAGAAAGATCCCACACTGTTAAAAATAATAGTTCAATGTTTCATCTTAAAAAATGTGCAAATTAGAAAAATTTAGATGTATCCCACATTTAAGAAGTTTGGTGCTCTTTGTTTCACCCTTTTAATAATGCTATTTGATACGTAAGCACCATTTTAATGTTTTTTACTATCTAAATAGAACTAATAAAATGGTTAAACATAAAACACAATTTTTTTTTTTTTAAAATGTTGGTTTAAATTTTTCCAATTTGTACTTTCTTTAGGGTGAAACATTGAACTATTATGTTTAACAGTGCATTATAGCTTGATACAAAAGAAGTTTATATATGTTTTATTAAATTAAAGATTAAAATAACAATAACAATAATAACAACAATTTATCAACGAAAACTAATTTTAGAACCTTTCTGTATCCTGTTCGCACAATTGTACGTTGGTATCAAAAACAAGAATTGAAAATGTCCTTTTTAAAACGGCATTTAAAAGGACATAAGTAACCAACAGCTTTCTATTTTTACTTGAGGATGTCCAATTTGCTTCAGTTCTCTTCATAGTAAAAAGATCCGATGAGTACTTTATTTCTTTTATCTCTTTGCTATAATGCACTATAATAAAACAGTCATGGACCCTATTATTCCCTAATTCACCGGTTGCCAACCATCTCGGCTCTACGAACCAATAAATTCCTAATTTCAAATCCCACGGACCACTAAATTTATAATATAAAATCCCGTGGACCATTAAAAATTAAATTTTTTCTAGAATAATAATCAGAGAATGCCCATTTTAAGAATAGGAAATAAATCTATTTAATATAAAACATTACAAATACTTATTTTATTTTAAGGAAAATGTAAGTTCTTATTTAACCCTAATAACGATGCTTACAATTTTTTGACAGTAATAAAACACGTTTAAACGAAGAACTTGATTATCTTTTTATTACTCTCATATTATAAGAAACTCAGATGAAAGATTTAAATGCAGTGGTAAATTGCTAATTTCATATAAAACTGTATTTACTCAGTTTGTCAGAAAATCGCGAAGTTAAATCAAAATCAGTTTAATTTCTAATAAAACATTAATAATGTAAGTAAAGTTAAGATTTATCTGCAGACTAGTAAAGTTTTGCTGAGGACCACAAGTTGATGACCACTGCACCAATTCGTAACTAGATAATGTTGCTGGAAGGGAAAACTCTTTTTAGATACTTCTTGTTTTTTCACATTCTTTGATTTTTTTTTTTTGCGAAAAATTTATAGTAAGTTTATTTATTAAAAATGATTAGCCTTTCTAAATTTAGAATTACGTTAATTTCTCTTAGAAATTCGGTTAAATAAAACACATAAATCACAAACTAATAATATTTTACATGACATGAGAAATTCTGAAATTTTATTAAATGCTATATATTACGTTATTCTACAGGCTGTTCGCACATTTTTTAGACGATTTTATTTCGCAGTAAGAAAAAATCGTTTGCATGGAGAATTTTATTTTCACAACAGTTATATTTTTGGAAGTTTTATTTATCTTCTCATATTTATAATTTTTGTTTAGATGCGAAAATGCGCTTTTAAAATGGCAGTGAATGGAAGGATAGGTTTCCACTCTTTCCAAAGATAGTTTTTAGTGAAATCGTTATGAAAAGTATTTATCAAGAGAAAAATAGAAAAATGTTGCAACAACAGATGAATCTTGGGTCTATTTAAGTGGTTGCAATAAAAAAAGGTCAATTTATTGTCACAAAAGTGGAGAAAAAAAATTGCTACATGGCTCAAAGCATCAAAAGAGAGTTTTTCTAAAGGATTTATGATTGCCACTGGTTTTTCCATACAAGCGCAAGATAAAAGCAAAAAAATGTGACAAAAATGTCAAAATCAACTCTAAATACTCTCAAGAACATATTTTAATTCCAATTTTAAAAAATGAAAATCCAGATCTTTATCCACAATACTATCAATCCGTTGAACTGTATCAAGACAAAACAAGCAGCCACACATCGCAATCCGCAATTGCTTTTCTAGAAAAAAGTGGAACAAAAAACGGGAATGAAAACCATACCCTTCACTGGCATTCCTGCTAAATCTTCTGATGTATCACTGTTGGATTTTTGTGTTTTTCGACTCTTAAAATCAACATTATCCAAACACCGACCTACAACGCTTTGTGGACTCCGGAAAGCCGTTCAAGAGGAGTAGAAAAATATACCTCTTCCGATATTATAAAAAGCATTATTATCATAGAAATTATGATGTAGAATGTTAGTTAAGAACAAGGGCTATCAAACTGAACAATTAAAACACAAAATATGAGAGAAATTGCTTCAATACACTCCATCAAAATCGTCTAAAAAATGTGCGAACAGCCTCTGTATATGCATATGAAGAAAGTATTAGTTTCATGAACATTTTTGACTTCCATTTTCCCATTTACACGTTTTGAAATACCTTGAACACGATTAAGCTATTTTTATAAAAATGTCCCTCTCTAATAAAAATGTTGTTTGTGCTGCTTCTTACGAAACAATACGCAACACTGAACCGATTCCAGCAAAACTTTATATTTCGTTCAACCTTGACATGAATTGGTGCTGATTAAACTGTGACATATATCGTCCATCAGGTGGTGCCGATATGCTGCGATTTCCCCTTTTTGAAGCAAGGCTATATCTTAGTTTATATTATGTATTATATAATATATGGACACAAAATTTGTTATGTAAGAGGGTCATTATGAAAAACTATGCTGATTCAATTTATATCGACAGAGAGCCTCTGTCATGCTGCTTTTTTTCCATGTATAGGAAGGCTATATCTTAGCTTCTATAGCGGATAGGTGCACGAAATATGATATGTGAGATAGCCATTATAAAACACTGTGCTGATTTGTCTCTCGTTCATATACCGACATTGCCTTGATAAGCTGTAATTTTTTCTGTTTTGAAGATGCTGTATATCAGCTTCTATGATATGTAAATGCATCAAATTTGATTTTAAAAAAAAGATAATTCTACTTATATAAACAGGGTTAATTGTTGGCTATATCTCAACATATAATGATTATAATTTCTTCAAACTGCATATGTAAAATCTTTGATGTGAGAAGCTATGTTGAACACATTTCCGTTCATGTTATTCGTAATTGGCGCTGTTATATAGAATGATATAAAAGAGAGTTTTGAAATGGTCACAGCATACTAGTTTATAGATGATTTACACTGATTTACACAAGAAATACAGGGGGGTTCAAAATTACTTAGCGCTTTTCCTATTTGCAAGAAACTATGAGGTATATGCATGTTTATTGTTTTATTTTGAAACGCAATTTAAAACAGTTTTACTCAACAAAATGCTGTTATCTTTATAAAATAATGTGTATAACGTTTGAAAATTTAACATAAGTTTTAATATGAACACCCAGAAAAAATTATATGACTGAAATCTTAAATCAAAATTGTGGCTCTAGTAAAAATAGTTCCATATCATCCTTATAATTTCTAGTTCCGTTTGTTACCGAGTTCTGAAAATCGCTATTAGAATTCTAGTATTATAACGATCAATCTCTCGTTTAAAAAATTCTTTAAATAAATGCGAATACATGTGGTAAGTTTTAGTAACAATTATTTTGTTTTATAGCCCATTTCTAGTAAATCAACAAGAATTTCTTGCAATACAAAGGATTCATAATATTCATAATATTATTTCACAATCTAGAAAAGTGTAGACTAGAAATTCTCGATCACTTCATTCATCCAGATTGTTTACCTTGTAGTAAAATCAATTCCCTTTAGACGGCGCTGCGTCGCCAGTGAAAGAAAAAAGAACCTATATTTTGTTAAAAGACTTTGGCAACAGCCAATAAGTTTAGTTTTAGATTTTTGGATGCTTCGGCTGTGTTCGAAGACAGAATTTTAGATCTCTCACTATGAGAGTTAATTAGGTTTGGGATTTATGTTCCATTAAGTATTCCTTTTTGTAAATAATGTATTTAATTTGTAAATAGAATTTTTATCGTATTATAATCATTAAACCATCAGAAAAAGTATGCATCGTTCTATTTTATTCATTCTCTTGTTTCAAAGCAATCCGGCATATCAATTTTGATTCTTTATGTTCTTAAAATGTTAATACCACTGAACCGCATATTTATTTTTCATTTTGGTGCATCAGTGCCGGCAAGAGAATGTTGTTTTTGAAAGTAACGATGCTTGTATTAAATTCGATTATTAAAATTCCCTTTTGTGCTTTCATAATATTGGATTAGCTCTTAGAGCGAAGACGGCTCAAGGTAAGAAATTTTATGAAAATTTACAATGGAGTTGGAGAAGCATAAAGTTAATAGAAAAATTCTGCGAACAAGTGTTACGAAGTTAGTGAACAGTATAGAATTAAATTTAAAAGAAGAACATTTAAATGTTGAAGATTTAGAAGAAGCTCTTAATCAACTAACTATGAAAAATGGGCTTGTACAGGAAGCCGATAGGGAAATAGAAAAACTAATTCCTTTAACAGAATATGAAAATGAAAAATATGTTATGAATATCACGATAAAATCGCGAACGCTATTTTTAGAGCAAAAAAGAAAATAAAAGTAAATTCAGTCGAAAATAGTGGTGTAATTTCAAATGTTTCAAGTACATTACAGAATAGAAGTACACCGTTAGGTGAGAATAACAAATTTGTTAAATTACCAAAATTGGTTATTCAAAAATTTGGCGGTGAATTGTCCCAATTTATGAGTTTTTGGAATACTTTTCAAGTAACTATTCATGACAATGAAGCTTTGTCAAAGGTAGAGAAATTTAATTATTTAAAAAGTTATTTAACTTCGACAGCTTTAAATTCCATACACGGGTTAGAGATTTCAGAACAAAAGTATCACAAAGCCGTAGAAATTCTTAAACAAAGATTCGGACAACGCGATATGATAATTAACCACCACATGAACAATTTGTTAAATTTAGCACCCGTTTATAAATCCACAGATATTTTTAGATTAAAAAAATTACATGAAGAAATCGAGATAAATATTAGATCATTATCCTCGTGAGAAGTTGATGAGAATAATTATTGTGCTATGTTAATCGCAGTAATTCTAAAGACACTACCGTCCGATTTAAATTTAGAATTCAATAGAAAAGACGCATCTAATTTACATGGAATTAAATTTCAAGAACTATTAGAACTATTAGAACACCGTATCGCGGAATGCCATAGCGACATTAAATGCAGAATATGTGGTTATAAACATAATACAACACTCTGTTACAAATCTAAACATACACCTCAGGAAAAAATAAATGTTCCTTCTGGTTCAGAATCCAAACAGGAAATAGTTTCTACTGTTTCTTCTATGAATCAGGAAAATAAAATTTTGTTACAAACTTGTTCCGTAAGTATTAAAAATAAAACGAAAGAGAAAACGATCCGTTTGCTTCTTGATTCAGCTTCTAGTAGAACAATTTTATGTCGTTCTATTGCTAATGAACTAAATTTAAAAGTGATTAGAAATGAAAAATTGAAAGTATACACATTTGGAAGTAAAACACCGATAGAAAAAACCTATGGCATAGTTAAATTAAAGCTCGTGAGTAAAAATAAACCTGATCATAATATTCAAATTGAAGCGTTAGTTACGGATGAAATTTCTGGATCGTTCATTCACCCTCCCCCTGAATTGGAAAAAATCACGAAAAATGATAATTTTCAGAATTTAGAATTAGCTGATATACCTAATAGTAAAGAAAGCATTACACTTTTGATAGGAGTCAACTATTATTATGATATTGTGTTAGGTAATATTAGGCGTATTAATAAAAATTTAGTAGCAGTAAAAACTGTGTTCGGTTGGGTTTTACAGGGAATTAAAAGCGATTTCTTGAATCATTAACCCTGAGTATCATAGTAGAAGAAAATTTGTTGTCAAAACAAATAGAAAATTTTTGGAATTTGGAAAATTCGGGTCTTATTAATCCGAAAAAAAAAATTTGACCTTTGCGAAAATAAAATTATGAAAAATTTTGAATCGGAAATTAAGTATGAAAATAAACGATATAAAGTTAAATTCCCCTTGGAAAATTAGTAATTCACAATTACGAAATAATTTTGAAATCGCTGAAAATAGATTTTCGAGACTTAAGTACAAATTTTGTAGAAACCCAAATTTATTTTTTGAATACAACAATGTTTTACAGGATTATTTGAGAGAGGGGATTATAGAACCCGTTACGGTTTTGGAGGAAAATTCTACAACCTTTTATTTACCACATAGAGCGGTAATAAAAACAGATCGTACAACAAGTAAATTACGAATCGTGTTTGATGCGTCTTCACATGATTACAATAATCTTTCTCTTAATAATTGTCTACATATTGGACCTAATCTTTATGAAGATATTTTTCACATTTTGTCTAGATTTAGATTTCATCCCGTACCCTTTACTGCGGACATGAAACAAGCTTTTTTACAAATTTTGATAGAGGAGGAAGATAGAGACGTAACACGATTTTTGTTTACAGAAAGTCCTCACGAAGGCACTTCTCTCCTAAAGATTTTTTGATTCACAAGAGTTTTGTTTGGACTTAATTGTAGTCCTTTCTTATTAGCTGCGACGATAAAACATCATTTGAAAAATTTTAGCGACACACATAGGGAGACTGTTAGTTTTTTAAATGAAAACATTTATGTAGATGACATAATAGGAAGCCACCCATCAGTAGAGAAGGCTTTAACTACAAGTCTAGACTCAGTATCTTTGAAGACGCGAGTATGCAACTTCACAAATTTCATACAAATTCGACACCATTACATGAACTTTGGGTACAGAAAATTGTTATTAGCAAGGATTCTAAAATATTTGAAGAAAATGATCCTCCTAATAAAGTTTTGGGTTTAGGGTGGAATAACTTGAAAGACACTCTCTATTTTGATTGTGGGGTATTAATAAACCTCGTTCCTTAACAGATAAATACTAAAAGGTTTGTTTTACAAGTACTAGGCAAAATTTATGACCCTATCGGTTTCCTAGGGCCCTACACTTTAAGAGTTAAATGCCTTATGCAGATGAACTGGAAGACTGGTCTTGATTGGGATGATACATTACCTGAAGATTTGAAAAAAATATGGAAAGACTGGTGTAATGAAGTAACTCATCTTTCTAAATTTTCTGTGCCGAGATATTATTTTTCTGATTTTCCAGAATTTAACATCGGTGATTTGCAACTACATGTTTTCTCAGATGCTAGTATCAAAGCATTTGGCACTGTTGCCTATTTTAGAATTAAAGAAATCTCGAATGAAAAATGCAAAACGATATTCGTTGCTTCCAAAAATAGAGTAGCGCCTTTGAAAAATCTCACGCTACCTAAACTTGAACTCACAGCTGCATTGTTGGCAGCTAAACTGGGTCATAATATTTTGAGAGCTCTGAAATTAGATATACCCACGTTTTATTGGACAGACTCAATGATCGCTTTTCTTTGGATTAGAGGCTCTCCAGAAAAGTTTAAGCCGTTTGTGCAGAATAGAGTCCAAGATATTCGTGAATTGACATCTCCTTCAAATGGGAGGCACTGTCCCGGTTCGTCTAATCCTTCCGACCTTGTATCCAGAGGTGCAAAGATCATAAAATTAATTAATGATAGATTGTGGTTAAATGGGCCTGAATGGCTAAGTTCACCCCCGAACTTTGGCCTAAGCCTGATGATAAACAAAAGCTAGATGTAGAAAGCTTAGAATATAGAAAAAAGATAAAAGAAACACTCCTTTTCAATTGCATGACAGAACAATTAGAAAACCCCATTGATATCAGAAAATACAGCAGTTTAGAAAAATTAATCAGAGTTATAGCTTGGGTAAAAAGATTTATTAAGAGAATAAAAAAAATTCCAGAACTTAACAGTACATTGACAACCGAAGAACTAATAGAATTGAGAAACATTTGATATCGAAAGAACAAAAGTTGTATTTTAAAAATGAATTTCACTCGCTAATAAATGAAGAAATTATTAATAAAAATTCTCCCCTTAGCAACTTAACTCCTTATCTAGATGATGAAAAAATGATGCGGCTCGGCGGGAGATTAGGGTTTAGTGATTTACAGCTAGAAGAAAAACATCCCATCATTCTCTCCAAATAGTCGTGGTTGACTACCTTGATTATAAGAAATGAACATGAAAAAATAATGCATGGAGGAGTATCTGGAACATTGTCAAAAATACGGTCTAAATATTGGATTCCCAGGGGTCGCCAGTTAGTTAAAAGTGTCCTGAATAAATGTATTATATGTAAGAAATAGCTTTCCAGACCAACAGATCAGATCACTGCTCCTCTACCCCGTGACAGAATAACAGAGTCACCCCATTTTTCCATATGTGGCATTGACTTTGCTGGGCCTCTCTACATTAAAAATGCTAAAGAAATTGAAATATCTTATATAGTGTTGTTCACTTGTGCAGTAACCAGAGCGTTACATTTAGAACGTGTTCACGACATGTCAACGGATTCCTTTTTGTTGGCCTTCAGACGTTTCTTAGCGAGAAGAGGAAACTGTAAAGTTATATATTCGGATAACGCCAAAACGTTCAAGCGTTCGAAACAAGAGCTAGAAAATTTGTATCAAATTCTTTCTGATGATTCACTTTTAAAATTTTTTGCGAATGAAAGAATCATATGGAAAAATATAGTAGAAAGGGCCCCGTGGTGGGGCGGGTTCTACGAACGATTAGTTAGATCCGTCAAAAACTGTCTGCGTAAAGTCATCGGCAAAGCCCTCTTGAATTATGATAAAATGTCTACTCTCCTTATAGAAGTAGAAACAGTGCTCAACTTACGCCCCTTAACTTACGTATATAGTGAATCTGGAGAACCGAACCCCTTAATTCCTATGCACTTTTTAAATTTTGGTAAAGAAATCACCTACCCTGTGAATTTTGCTGACATTATTGAAGGTGCTTCAAACAAAATATCTGCCTTAAGACGTAAAAGATACCAATCACTGTTGTTAAAGCAGTTGTGGAATAGATAGAAAAGCCAATACCTATTGGATTTGAAGACGGCGCAAGCTTTATAGAATCCTACTGTACAACCTGAACTGAAAGTAGGAGATGTAGTGTTAATTGGTGATGATTCAAAAAACAAACTTTTGTGGAAACTTGGTATAATCCAAAAAACAATCGTTGGAAGGGATTGTCAAGTTCGATCCTATGAAGTAGGAACAGGTGGTGGTATTTTGAAAAGAACTATTCAACATTTGTATCACTTAGAAGTGGTTTGAGACTTTATGGCTGGAAAAAAGACTTTTCTCTTTTTTTTTTTTTTTTTCTTTTGGAACTTTAATTAGTATTATTTAGTATCTGTATTATAATTTTTGCATGTGTTATTATCTTTATATTTAAGTTTGTTTATATTTGATAACTAAGAGTTAATTGTTTAAATAATAATGTGTTTGCTTTATTTTTAATATTGATATTTCAATTTAATATTTTGATTTGATCTTTTATTGATTTAGTTATAGTACTTTAAATATTGTTTACATTTGTATTTAATATTAGATTATTGTTGATATTTAAAAAAAAAAAAATGATTATGTGATTTAGTACTAATTGAATACTTAGAAATTTTAACAATTTATGATTATCAGAAGTTGTTCGGATTTGAGATTTATTTTTGATTTAATGAGATTTTGATTTGTGAACTCTGTAAGAGTTCACGGCGGGGAGTTGTGTAGTAAAATCAATTCCCTTTAGACGGCGCTGCGTCGCCAGTGAAAGAAAAAAGAACCTATATTTTGTTAAAAGAATTTGGCAACAGCCAATAAGTTTAGTTTTAGATTTTTGGATGCTTCGGCTGTGTTCGAAGACAGAATTTTAGATCTCTGTCTCACTATGAGAGTTAATTAGATTTGGGAATTATGTTCCAGTAAGTATTCTTTTTTGTAAATAATGTATTTAATTTGTAAATAGAATTTTTATCTTATTATAATCATTAAACCATCAGAAAAAGTATGCATCGTTCTATTTTATTCATTCTCTGGTTTCAAAGCAATCCGGCATATCAATTTTGATTCTTTATGTTCTTAAAATGTTAATACCACTGAACCGCATAATTATTTTTCAACCTTATACACATAACTCAGATTCTAGTTTAGAGATTTGAAAAATGTCTAAATATTCTTTCTAGATGAAAGCGGTATATATATTTTTTTCTCAGTCAATTAATTTTTATTATGATTGTTTACCATTTCTATTCATATGTTTCATCTTTTTATGCAGATTATGGTGTAATCTAATCTGAACATGATTCCATGTAATTAGTACTGAATCACTGAATCAAGAAATGAATATTTTTGTTGAATGTTTTTTTCCATACTTTTTGTAAAATCTTACAGTAAATTTTATTTTTTTTTTATTCATTAACTATAAATTAGTTTATGAAGAGTGTGAATAATAATAATAATGATAATAAATCAATTTTATAGTTTTTTGAAAATTGAAATAACAGATTTAATTTATATTTTTAATACCAAATGAGGCGAATAACTTATCTGAATTAAAATAAATAAATAAATAAAAAACTCTAGGGCCGTATAAAGGGATAATTGAGCAATTTAAAAACCGAAAGTCCTCACATTTCTTCAAGATGTTGTTTTCACGATGTAGATAGATGTAGATAGATCTTCATTATGTTAGATACGAACAATGAATATGATGCGAAAATTCTAACTGAGAATAAACTAAACAGTACTTTTTTGGTAAAATCAAAATTAAAATAGAGATAATATTTAAAAAATAATTGTTGTTATAATTTTTATCCTAAATTAAATAAATAAATAAATAAATTACGATGAGCATAGAAAATATTTTCGGTTTATATTAAAAAGTGCGACAAAACTTAGAATGAAAATATAAAGTATAAATAGTAGATATCTCGACCATCAGGAAAAAAAACAGAACTGTGAGAGGTTCTTTCCAATTAAAGAATTATTTATATTTAACGGCATTGAAATATTAAAAAAGAATATTATTTGAATAATTTTAATAACGAGACTACCGAAAATACCTATTTCATACATCTGTGGACAAGAAATGATCACCACTTTACCAAATAATTAAGAACAGCGTAAGAATTTTTATTTGTTTATTTATTTTGAAAAACTAAAGTTCATTTTAAACTATAAATATAAAATTTATTCAATTTACTTTAGTTTTTTCTTTACTCTGATTATACTAAGTTGTTTTCTTAGATTAAGCAATATTGATTTTTAATTTTGCTATTTTACAATCTTAGAATTTTTAAGTGTCACTAAATTTAAAAGAAAATCAATATTGTTAAACTGTTTTATTTTATTTGATTGGTATATATTTATTGCTAAAGTTATTAAAAAACACACAGACGCACACACACATACACACACACACACACACACACACACACACACACACACACACACACACACATATATATATATATATATATATATAAACAAACTGATAATAAATGTAAAGTAACCCCAAAACACATGGGGGCCTTTTTCAAGGGAGACCCCCCCCCCCCGTATAGGGAATGGAAAGTGGGAAGTTTCTGAAGAAACATGTGCTTATTAGTCAAAAGATATCATATGTATTTTTGCTTTTTTAATGCTTTGCATTAATTCAATTCCAATCTTGAATTCGTTTGCTATATATTTTTGCTTTCATCTATGAGAAGTCGGGGGCTAGAAACGAATTTTTGGCGAAAAAGTACACGTTTCTTCAGAAACTTCCCATTTTCCATTCCCTACATGAGGGATGGGGGGGGGAGGCGCTCCCCTGATAAAGTCCCCAAGGGGTTTTGGGATTACTTTTCATTTATTATCAGTTTGTTTATTTATTTCAATTTTATATTTCCTTTTGCTGCATTTGCGCATTGGTTTATAAATACTCTGTTTAATTTTTTTTTTTTCTTTTTAAATAAAAAATCAATTTTTTTCTGCGAATTTTCGAAATTTATTATATATATATATGTGTGTGTGTGTGTGCGCGCACGCGCCTCTGTTTCTATATAGTATATGTACCATGTATATGTGACTGTCGGTGTCAGTGAAATGTCTGCTTGTATTTTCGTCAGTAAATCTGTCAGGATAAATGTTAAGTGTGTGTGAAAGTAAACTATTAGAGTTTGGGTATATAAGTGAACACTTAAAAATTTGCCTGTTTGTAAATGTACGTTATTGTGTGTGCGGGAGACAGAGGAAGAAAAAAATGTAAAAAAGATTATTTTGTGAATTGAACGAACCAATAGTAACCACGAAGTGAATGAATAATAGTAATTGTTGCACTTTTTTTATAACACAGATTTCTAGTAGTATTCCAGCATCGAAGCAATATTATATTATTATTATTATTATTATTATTTGAATGAATAGATTATATTTAACACTGAGGATTACATTTGGAACGATTGTAATTTGTTTTCAAGGGCAAAAATAGCATATGTATAGAAAATCATTTAATTTTATTCATCCGATTTTTGATAATTAAACAAAAAATGCATGCTAGATTTTTCCCTTCGTGAGCTCTGAAATAAAATAAAAATTTATGGAGAAACAATGTTCCTTTTGTTATAAAGATATTAAAAATTAATAATCGTAAAAATTACGATGTTCCCTACAGTGTTTTGAAAATACTAACAACAGAAAAGCAGTATGTTGTAATACCACTCATCCATTTTAATTCGACAAAAAGTGAGAAATTATCATTAAATTAATAATTACATTTTCTGGTCTAATGAAAAAAAAAAAAAAAAAAAAAAACAGTAATTGAAGTTTATTTTATCACTAGAGACATTAATCCTTTTTCAAAAGTAATTATTAAGGAAATGTCATTCGGATACATTTTTGAAACAATCTAATGCATTATATTCATTTTTTTTTCAGTAGTATAGTTAATATTATTTTTTATATTTATTTTTCGTTTCGTTTCGTTTACATTATTTATATTATATTTAGTGTAAATAAAGTAAAACAGAAAAAAAATGTCTGTCATTAAATTTACATATATTTCAAGTATAACTACAAAGTAAATATTAATAATCCCGTGGTTACATTTTTAATAATTCATATCAGCACAAAAAAAAGCACATAAAAATCATAGATATTTTCATTCTTCTGCGTATATTTTTTTCGAAATTTAATTGATTTTATGTTTTGCAAAAATCCCTTGAAGATTTTGTACCACAAATGTTTTTCTTATTGGCATACTTGTAAGATTTGTATTTCGAATTCTTTTCATTAAAAATAAAAATTAAGCTGCTTTGATGAAGATAATAAAATTTGCCGTAGTAATGCATCAAAATGTTTTTTCTTTATTTAGGGTGTCGACAGTCGAAATTTTTTCCCTAATTCTTTTCCCTGTATTTTTCTTTCGGAACATTTGATTGCAAGTTTGCACGTATAATTAAGTAAGAAATTATTGTATAAATATACTGATGGAAGAATCAGGGGGGAAATTTCAACTGTTGACACCCTATTATTATTCCATTGATTTAATTCGACTTTCCTTTTCTTTCTTTTTTTTTTCTCTATTTCTTCTATATTCAATAAAATAAAATGTTGAATTCATAAAAATTTCAGGAACTACGGCACAGAAATGTATATAAATTTATATGTTAATGCACCTTGTTATAAATGACTTTCTGTTAACTTTGAAGCCAATATCTTAACTCAATAATTAGGGTGAATAAAATTAAAGTTACGATCTCAAAACGATGTCATTTCATGAAGCTCCTATTTTATTCTGGTCTATAAGGTTGTTTCCGCTGTAAATATATATATACATATATGTATATATATATATATATATGTATATATATATATATGTTAAAAAAATTGTCGTAAAACCTTCGATTCTATTGTTTCCTGCTATTTTATTGTGTTGCTAACAACATTCCTGTGTTTAATGAATCCATTTAGGCATTTCCCTGGCATTACCCTGACAGCACTATCGATAGGGACATTTTGGAATTACTTTTTTCCGACAGCGAACAAAATTCCATATGCTGACGAGTGTTCCGGTAAAATATCAGGTCATTCTGAAAGATATTTTTTAAATTATATCGTTTTGAAATCGTAACTCTAATTACAATCACTCTGTATTATATTTTGGTGTGTAAAACGTTGAAGTTTTGTTATAAAATCTAATGATAACATTATTGTTACTTTAAATTATTATGACATTTTGTTGTGCCAAGTTGATTCTATTTAACTTACGTTTACAACCTAACTTCTTTTGAAAATTGGTAAAGTCATTTCATAAATGACTATGATACACAGCTGATCATAAATATGTAAAGAAAGAAAGAAAGGAAAAAAAAAAAGAACCCCTGTATTTTTGAGAAAATTTTGGCTTGAAAAATCTACATCTTAACCTGATTACATTAAAAAAATAAATAAATAAATAAATAAAAAACTTAAAAAACTAATATATATCTATATCTATCTATCTATCTATCTATCTATATATATATATATATATATATATATATATATATATATATATATAAACATTATAAACTTCAAAAGCTTTCAAAAGTTGTTTCAAAAGTCAAAATAATAGCCCAGACCTTCATTAAGTAAAAACTAGACACATTTCCGACATCAAACTATAGGTTCACTCGCACCTACTGCGAAATTTCAAGTTACTCCTGTATTAAGCTTTCTCTGAAATATCATTTGATAAATTTTGGAGTAGTGCTGCTATCTACTGAACACAGTAGGAACAAAAGTTTAAAAATGTAGCAAAACAAGAAAAAAAAATATATATATATATTAAAACAACTGCAGCATAAAAAAAAAAAAAAAAAAAAAAAAAAAAATGATGTCAAATGTTTGGTTTCGCTGCGAAACCAATAGCGAAATGGTTAATCGTATTTAATTATATTACTATACATTTTAAATGATTAATTGGATTCAAATGAAGATCGTCATCTCTCTTTCTCTCAATCTCTCTATGTATATATATATATATATATATATATATATATATATATATATACACACACACACAGTAAGGGACAAAAAAAAAAAAAAAAAAACTGCACTTGGATATTTTCCTTTACTCTTCCTGTAACTACTCTATTTATCGTTTAAAAGCAAATTTACGGACAGATTTTATTATATCGTCCTCCACGCACACTTAAGGGCCCTCTTCACTCACCGCCGCCGGAAGCCGAAACTAATGTAATTCTATGGGGAAATTTTCTTTACAAATAACTTATTAACTAATACATATTTTTAAATTCTGTTTTCACATTCTGAAAGTTCCCAGCTCTAAAATTGACGCACCTTTTCTAAAAATTATTTTTTTAAATTTTTATATTTTATTTTGAAGCTGCAAAATGAAAAAAATTCACATATTGAAAATTCGGATTTTGCAGCTTCAAAATAAAATATAAAAATTTAAAAAAATAATTTTTTAGAAAAGGTGCGTCAATTTTTGAGCTGGGAACTTTCAGAATGTGAAAACAGAATTTAAAAATATGTATTAGTTAATAAGTTATTTGTAAAGAAAATTTACCCATAGAATTACATTAGTTTCGGCTTCCGGCGGCGGTGAGTGAAGAGGGCCCTTAAGGATTGAGCCCAATGTTAAAATCAAAATGCAATTGTCAGAAAAATTGCAATTTTAGAAAGTATATAAAAAATGGCAATTATAAGGCATTTAACAATGCTACAAAACGTATTAATTTCAGAAAGAAAATAAAAAAATTTAGGGGGCTAAGTTGCTCATCCAAGCGAGATGACTGCATGTTAAAAAGCAAATATTTAAAAAATTGATTTGTATCATGTCCAGAACTTAGAAAAAAAAAAGTGTATAGAAAAAACTTTTTTCAAAAACAGTGCGGAAACAATTGTACAAAACAGGTTATAAACAAAAAAAAAAAAAAAAAAAAAAAAGACATTATTAAGGAAAATAACAATAAGAATAACAATAATAACAAGACTTCAGTTGATAAAAAGTTAAAATATATATATATATTATTAATTATTGGGCTGAACTGGTTTTCTGATGAGTCAAGTTTAATTTATTTCGAGCTGATGAAAAATGCTAGTAGGACGCTGAAAATGTGAACGATTTATTGAAAATGGCACCCTTAAATCAGTGACACATTCTCCGAACGTTATGGTGCGAAGGCACATAACGTTCCTTTTCAAGGAGTCGGGCAAATTTCCATGCTCAAGGGATCATTAACTCGAAATAAAACACGACCATTATAAAAGTGGTGCATGACCGACAATTTTGAAGGTATCACAGACTTTCCCACAAACTTCATTTCAAGATGATAATGCACCTTGCCTCGGCGTCTGTAAGACGTTTATCTGATTCAAAAATTGTTGAAATTACTTATTCATCTGTAAGTAATCATATCATTTTTCACTTTAAGTTAAACCCCACAAAGAATATTATAGAATTTCTTCTTTACTAGACCTGGAAATGGTCCTAATTTCAATCCGCTCGAAAATGTTTTGTCTATAAAAAGGTAGGGGGAGAGGGGAGAGGATTCGAAATTTACGGTCTACAATTCTGTAAGAACTAGAAAAAAATATTTGTGATATTTGGCACAGTGAAATGTTTTAGATTTATATTAAAACACTGTATAATACTATGCCACTGTGCATTAAATAAGTAATTAAATAAAAAGGTGGAATTAACGCAACGCAGAATACATATTTTTATTAAATAATTGTTTAGCTCTAACAAATAAATAGTTTTGTTTCATACATTAAAATATAACTTGTTTATTTCATATAAAAAATAATAATAGAATAGTATACGTTTATTATATTACATTTAAAAAGAAAGTTTTTTGGAGATTTTTATTAGATACTTCGTAGAGTCTAATAATGTAAATTATTAAATCGAATATATACATAGGTACTATTTCATCGCTTTGGTATTATGCAAACATGCCAGTTTTATCTGTTTCAACCGTTAGTTTTGAAGTTATTACAAAAAAAAAAAAAAAAAATGCATAAGTCAATTTTTCTGCAGCGCGGCCTTTTATTTATTATTATTATTTTTTTTTTCCTTTAGAGCATGTGTATATATATATATACATGTATTTACCTATGCATATATGTATATATATATGCATGTATATATGTATATATAATTTAGATATTGTACAAACAGAATTGCCAATATTTCTAATTTATTCCTAAGCACTGTTGGTGCCCAATTTTTTCCCCACCAGTACTTTTTAAGAGTAATTCACTTGTTATTTAAAGATAGTCACATATTGGAGAATATTATTCTATATAAATTGTGGTGGGAAAAAAGGGTGGATACTAACAATGCTCCGGAATAAATTATAAAAGTTTGCAACTCTGTACAAATCTGGCACAGGACAATTATGAGAAAGGCTTATAATTTTTCGTGTATTTTAATTTCATAGCTCAGATCAGAAATATGTGCTAATTGAAAAGGAAATACCCACACCTGTACATGTTTAGGAAGAAAAAAGTAAAAATTCATCACCTGCTTACGTCGAAGTCAGCCAAAATGGGAGTCCCTTCTTGAAAACTTTATAAAATTTGAAAATTCCTGAATGCTTTTTCCTTGTCCATAGATTCCCAGTTCAATTCCAAGTCTGGTAATGCGTTATATATATCCAAGCATCATTCAGACAAGCTTCCTAAAAATTAGGCTTTAAGCTGTCAAGATCAAATAGTACATCTACAAGGACTACCAACCAATACAAAGTCCAAAGCTGCGGAGCTGTTACATAGAATAAACTAAAAACTTGCATTACTAGTATAATATAAATAAACTTTCAAGGATATAAATTTTTATAAAATAAAAGTGCTTGCAAATTATATAATTGATTACTAAAATTAAAATTGCACAAACTTTTGATTCTTAAAATTTGATTAATTATTATATTTATGTAAATTTTATGACTCAAATTAGAATAACAGTGCGGAATACATTTAGTGTTGAAGTTAAAATTCTTTCTTTTATCATATAGATCAGTGGATAAAATATTAATTTTTAAAACAAAAGAAATATCTAAGCAATCATCTGCAAAATTATTTGTATTAGTTTTATTTAATTTTAAAATGTCTGGATATGTTGAATTTAAAATATTATTAAAATTGTATCAAGTCATCAACGTAACGATAAGCATGTAAACTAATATATTGAATAACAGTAAAATTATATTCGAAAAAGAATAAGAAAAGATTTGCCGCACTGAACAATAATTTGGCCCCATATCAATGCCATGTGACTGTTTGAAAATCCTACCCTGAAAAGCAATATAATTATTATTTAAACAAAAATGTCATAAACTAAGAAATAAATTTTTAGGAATATTTAATTCATCTTCAATATAAAAATTATGAGAAATCTTTTTAATGATGTCAGAAACTTGATTTATAGGAATATTACAAAATAAATTTTTAAAATCGAAGGTTTGAACAGATGAAGGAGTAAAAGTAATTCTATTAATTAAATCAGTAATATTACCAATTTACCGAAAATAACTGGTATTTTTACTATGTTTTTTTTTTTTTTTTTAAACTTCTATTCTTGTTTGTTTGTCCGGTACAGATCTTGCAATCGCATTTTAACTAACTTCCCTACTAGCTAGGCATTTGAATCTTTCACAGTAGCTCAGAACCCGGTGGCAACACAATACTTTAAGTCCGATTTTCGAATTTTTGTTTAGTTTTCTTATAATTAATTAAAATTTGAAGATAATAACATCCTAATAGCGTTAAAATAGCCATTAAAATATTATCTATAATTTAATTGTTGCCAAAAAAAAATTACGAATTCATTTTCATTCGACATAAAAATAAATACATTTAATTAAACGTGAACGTTAAAAAATTATAAAAAGTTAAATGATGCATCTCACAAAATTGACGTCTTTATTATTTTAAAAGTTTTATGCACGCTGATAAGAGCTCTATGATTCATCAGAAAATTTAAAACATGTTATATAAAAAGTTTTTATTATCTTACTATAGAGTTCTAACAGATGGCGTCACGAGCATGTTTGCTGAGAGACAGTTGACCTCACTGACCCATTTTATCAATGCGGAATAGTGTTACAAATTTATTGTAACACAGTGTTGTAAATGTATTTGCAAAAGCATAAAAAATACGCTTCCAAATACGCTACTACGCTTCCAAAATCATGGAAAAATTAGCGTTGTCCTTCAGGTTGCTAAGGTTACTAAGAAGAAAGTCACGTGGTTGTTAGAACTCTATTATTATATTTGAATTTTAAAAATCATAAATTATACATAAATATTTTATACATACAGAGTTTAATTTCTATTATCCGCGTTTGTAATGATCGATAGATGGCGCTCTCTGAACTGCAGTTGTTAGTAAATATAATAGCCACGTGTATTATTATTGTTCTTTCTCCGCCATTACATCATGGAAAATCGATTGCATAATATGATGATATGCAGTGGTGTGATAATTTCACCTTAGCCCACCAGAGGGCGAGCATTTCATTACAATCGCGGATAGCCTCTGTGTGAACTGATTCGGTCTTCATCCTTACTTTAAAAAAAAAAAAAAAACCTTATGTGAGAGGAAAAAAGACAAGCAATTCAGAATTCAGCGTAATGAAAAAAACATTAGAGACAACCAAAGTAGTGAAAGAAAAAAAAAAAAAAAAAAAAAGAAAGAAAAGAAAAGTACAATTTCATACACCTGTATTAATATTACGTTTTAGAAAAAATAAAGGATAATAATTGACATCTATCATATTGCAAAAGTAAAACTAATTGTTTTCAATGAGTAATTATTATGTTAATGTATTTTAAATCAGCTTGAGATAGTTTTCAATGCCAAATTGCACTTTTCAGTTATTATTTCATTTAATCTTTTTTTTTTTCTTGTAATTTGTTTACTTTCTATACATATAGATTATTTATCGAAAATTAAAGGAGAAAATAAATAAAATGTCTGACAATAAATATCTTCTTCTTCCATTTGTCAACAGATATATTAAACTCACGATAATTTTGTAATGATTCCTAGCATTAGGATAAAAACAAATAAAATCTTTGATATTTTCTTTTTCTAGACACACATTTTCATACTTATTGACTTTGCCTTTTCTAAAAAATTTCGAAGTCCTTTGAATTTCAGTATTAGAAATATTTTTCTTATTAGCGTACAACTCAGATTTCTTTGATTTCTTTTCATTAAAAATAAAAATTAAGCTGTTTTTATCATGATAAATTATTAACATTTGACGTTTTACTACATAATACATTTTTAATTAAAATTTCATAGATTACACCCGTTTATTAATTTAGTTTATGACATTTAAATTACACAATTCTTTATTTAAAACTCGTTAATATTTCATTATATCCCGTGAAAAGATGCTATCTTTCTTTGTGGAGAAGTTCCTATAGAATTGAAACGGCCTTACATTGAAATTTTGTATAACGAAGTTTTCACAAAGATTTAAATTTAAGTAAATATGTTTTGTTATCAAACTAAAGCAAACATTGAAATAATGAGAATATACAAAAAAATTTAAAAGCTAAAAAATATTTGTATTTTTTTTTTTTTTAAAGTTGTTTCTTCATTTATCTTATTGTATTTATCTTAAAATTCAAAACTGATCTCAAGAGAATGATTTATTTTATTCAAAGTATTACCGTACTTTTCATATTCGAGCTTTATTTATAAGATATGCAATATTTTTTTTTTCGAACTCTCATTAAACATGGACATAACTTTGTCTATGATACATATTATAGAAATAATCCAAATAATTTATCCCTGATATTTGCATTTATTTTACAGTATAGTCTGATAAATTATAAGTACAGTTTCTAGATTTCATAAGTAAATTTCATGGTGCTCTAAACTCATTTTCCTGGTGCTTAGAAAATAAATCATTCGAAGAGATTTTTGGTGAAAAATTTTTATAATGATATTGAGTGAAATTCCGAAAATGCATTTTGAATTTTTCTTGAGATCTGATATTTTTATGGTTTTTCAGGAGATTAATAATATATTATGGTTCTATAATGGCAGTGCCCCTCTATAAAATCTATGGTAATAATGTGGTTACTTTAAATCATTGTACTATTGTAGCTGTGTCGAGGTGATTTTTATTTCCTCGTACTTTCTCACATTATTATGCATTTTAAAATGATTCATAGACATTGAATAGAAGATCAACACAATACCCGAATATTATATAAAGACTTTTATACCTATAATTATCATTCTCTCATTCTCTCAAAAGTATTAGTCTCAGCTCTTTATGGTGAATACTTGGATTTAATGATAGCTTTTCGGAAAGCTTTAATATATACATATACCGGGTGATTCAAAATAGATGTTACAGCGATTATTTCGTAAACTAAGAAAGATAGAAACAAACTTTCAATTACAAAATTGGTGGAAATTAAGAGTAGATTTCAGATATGGCATTCTTTTGTACAAGGGGCTGTATACATATTAAATACGAAATTTAATTTTTATACGGCCCCTCCTATCATATGACTTATATTTAGAAAAATATTTTCTTCGCTCTAACAATCAAAAAAAAAAAAAAAAAATCATCTTTCTAAGTCAAAATATCGCTGAGTTATTGCAATTTGAAAATTCTAGCATTTTTCGCCAAGTCTTAAGGGGTTGTATCAAAAGTGAGAAACTGTAACTACTATTGCTTTTGTAATAAGGCACACGTTGATCAGCGTTTGGGGGGAAAAAAGAAAAAGAAATCATTCAGGGAAAGATGGCTATTTTAACCTGTTATGTCTCTCTTTCCCCTAGTGAATACACAAGAGAATACTCATTGATAATTTAACAAATAAAATTTATGAATAATTTATGTACTAAAAGGCAATTTTCAAATTCATTTTTCTTTCTTTATACATTCTGTTACTCATATACACGGTGTAGAGAAAGAATTGTTTTTGAGTCAAATTTCCGAAAATTAGCTTTTGTTATATTTGCACGTTTTCAGATTCTCTGAATTCAAAAATCATGTTTTTAGCGGTTGGTCTCACTCTCTCTCTCTCTGTGTGTGTGTCTGTATGTTATTAAACTAGTGGATCTGCAGATCAGGAGCCTCAACGTCCTATTTGCATCAGACATTTTTCAATAGGTCATTTTTATTTATTTCTTATTATATAATAGTATATATTGATTCGATCGACTTATTACCATAATCAGATACATTCCTGAGGGGGGCGGATATAAAGTGTAACGGAATTCTAAATAATTGCATTTTTTTTTGTATAAATTCTTTCAAAAAGGCTTAGAATGTCGATAAAATGCTGATTTTGTGTATTTCTAGTCGTTTTAGTGTTAAAATAACCTAATTTTCCTTTAAAAACGCATTAAAAAGCTCCAATGAGGGAACAAATGTATTTGGCGCCAAATTTGGCGACTGTTTCTCTCCTTGGCGATTTTTTTGGCGTCCTTGGCGAGAAAATCCATATTAGGGATATACCAAATATGGAAGCTCTAATCTCATTTGCTGATGAGATATGACAATTTTCCAGAACAGTCTGTGTTCGATAGAATAGTATAAAAGGAGCATTTTTTTTAGCCAAGGCTTCCAATCTCAGATCTGTGTCGGTTTCGTCAAATGCTTGCTTTGCTTTGAGCCTCTTTGAATGAGACTTGCTTTATGTGTTATTGCTAAACAGTTTGTACTGTTGTTTTGCTGTTAACGGCTGTTGTTTAAGCTATGTTTACTGGTTGAATTGAAGCTGATACTTGGTTTATAGACCTGTATTCTTCTGGAACTTTCTGTGAATAAATCACTGAATTTTTGCAAGTTTCGCCTTTCATTCTCGGACAACTTACAAACCCCCAAGTACGCAACAATATGCCTTCTTATTAAACGACGGTCTTGTATTATTTCCCGGAAATTCATAAATACCGAATTTCATACAAAAAAAATTACATGGCATATCGGAAATATTTTGCGTAACCTTTAAACTAATTATCAATTCTATGCCCACCATTTTCAACATGAAAACAGGCTTTTAAAATTCTAATAAAATTTCATTATATTTGATGGGGTGTAACCATGTTAAAATACACTTTTAAGAAATACTGACTATACACCATAAAAGTACGAAATTCCTTTATGTATCCCGGAAAAGTAACCACAGTCATTATAAACGTCAATAATAAGAATAAATCTAATTAATTATAACTCATTAATCTTTCAAACTAATTTGACATCTTTTGGATGATTACAGTACATACTCGGAATTATTTTGTGTGGTTCCATAAATTATTTAGTCTATACATAACCTTTTTTTAGAGTAAACATGATTTTAAGCATCTTTATAATGTACGTTAACTTTATTAAGTTCAATTCAGCATAAACGCATTAAAGTGCGCGCTTAAATTAAAAAATCGTCCATAGGCTCTAATGTTACGAAATTCTTTCGTGTGTCTTTGTAAACGAACCATAAACATTGTATACACCAGTAAAAACTATTCAGCTTATTTTGCGTTTAAAATTAATAATTGTTCCAAATTTAACATCGTTTGGATGACTAAGTGACATTGTCAGAACACTTTTGTAAGGTCCTGTACATTAATTAGAAAGCTTAAGAGCACATATTTTCTTCAAGCAACATAAGTTTAAGCATCTTACTCACGTACTCTAGTTTCATTTTCTTCATTGCAAAGTAATGATATTAAAATGCGTTTAAACGAAATTCACCCCATACGCCGTAATGTTAAGAATTTTGGCGTGTCCCTGTACACAGTTTATAAAAAGTATAGCAATGAAAATTATACAGCTACTTATATGGAAAGCTGGAATGTGTGCGCCAATTTGCAAGTCAATCGAAGGATTTTTGCGGCCGCTATTGCGGTACATACAAATTCTTCCCATAGGCCGTAAGGATAAGAAAAATTTTGGCGTGTCCCTGTACACGAACAACAAAGGGAATACACACCTAACACTATACAGCTAATTCCGTTGGGCTCGTGAATATGTGTACCAAATTGCAAGTCTATAGCGTTATTTTTGGGGCCGCTATCGCGGTACATACAAATTCTTCCTATAGGCCGTAAAGATAAAAAAAACTTTGGCGTGTCCCTGTACACGAACTACAAATGGAATGCACACCCAAAACTATACAGCTAATTTCGTGGAGATCATGAACATGTGTACAATGTTTCAAGTCAATAGCGTGGTTTTTACGGCCGCTATCGCACGACAGACAGACAGACAGACAGACGGACGGACCGACGGAACCCAAAATCCTTTTGAGTCTCAACAGAGGGTCTCCACTGACGTTTTGGCAAAATTTGAAGTCAATAGCTTGATTTTTGCGGCGGCTATCGCGGTACATACAGATTCCTCCCATAGGCCGTAATGATAAGAAAAACTTTGGCGTGTCCCTGTACACGAATTACAAATGGAATACACACCCAAAACTATACAGCTGATTTCGTGGGGCACATGAACACGTGTACCAAATTGCAAGTCAATAGCGTGATTTTTGTGGCCGCTATCGCGATACATAGAAATTCCTCCCATAGGCCGTTATGATAAGAAAAACTTTGGCGTGTCCCTGTATACGAACTACAAATGGAGTACATACCAAAAACTATACAGCTGAATTCGTGGGGCTCATGAACACGTGTACCAAATTTCAAGTCAATAGCGCTATTTTTTCGGCCACTATCGCGCGACAGACAAACAGACAGACAGACAGACACAGCCCAAAACCGTTTTGAGTCTCAACAGAGGGCCTCCACTGACGTTTCGGCAAATATCTCAAGAACAAATAGTATCAGAAAATCTAAATTCGATATTCTAAATCCGTATCATATTGCGGTGCTACACTAAAGTATTCGTTACGATCAGACAATTGTTTGTTTATAGGGTCATCCAAAAGAATTCAAACAGATTACGTCTGTGAGCGAAATTTCTCATATGTAGAGTGTAACATGTATAGACTGCCTTAAACAAAATGAAAAGAAAAAAATTTTTATACGCATAAAAGCATGTTTTATGTAGATTCTGGTGTAGCAACCATTCATCATTCATTTACAGGGTTACCCAGAGTATTTCGATATATTGGAGATATAGTTGGGAAATGCTGGAAGTGCATTTCATGTTGTGTTACTTGTTTTACATATAACACTAAATTTACGTACAAAAAGTCATGTGTATATAGTTTATAGACAATATACAGGGCTACCCAAAATTAAAGTAACTTTTTTTTTTATTATTATTATTAAATGTAATTGGTGTAAGTGTTTGCTCCATTTTTTTTTCGGAGAACACTGCTGACACAGAACGCAAAATTAATTTCTCATACCCATACTGTAAACAAAGTAGCTTTTGGAGAGCGATTTTTTTTCTGTATAATATCACATTTTGAGGCCTCCTGAATACGAAAGGTAAATTTTTATTCGTTGCTCTGTATATTTATGAATTATCAGCATAATTTAACAACAAATAATCTGGTGTTCCACTCACACGACTTTCTCTTACCCTGAAATTTAATACCATAAATACAGATTGGAAATTAAGAGGTAACATAAAGTGTACTGTTATGTAAACCTATGTTAAAAAAATTCAAATTAGGCTTCGGAAGAGTTTTATATGATAATTAGTTCTGCGTGAGGGGGAAATCTCCTAAAATTATTCGACGCAGGCAATAATCAAACTTTAAAAAACTTTGCTTTGGTAATAAGGAAGCCTTAAAACGTGTAAATACACAAAACAGAAGCGATGCATATTTAGCTTAAAAACATACATTATTTATCATATGTCTATGAGGAATTCATTTCCATTCCTGAGCAGCTTTCCTGGACATGGTAAAATATTATAGTAAAGCACTTTCACTAACAATAAAAAAGAATATTATAGCTTAAATATTTGCAACCCTGTATATCTTTTGAAGAATATGTACAAACCACAAAGTGCACCTAAATATAAACCTATAGTAATAATATACGGCACAACCTAAAATGCACTTACATCAATTTTCAGCTTTTGTCGCATTTTAATCTAGTTATTTTGTGTAGCCCTGTAAATGAACAGTCAATGATTTCCCTGCTATATTCTACATGAGGCATGTTTTTATGCATATAAAAAATATACATTCATTTTATTTGGTTAGTGCAGTCTATAGGTGTTCAACTCTACTTAATTGCAATTTTCTCCATAGACGTAATGTATTTGAATTTTCTTGAGTGTCCCTGTACACGAACCATTTGCTTCATCTCAATGAAAAGTTTAGTGTAGCATCCCTATATGATACATATTTAGAATACCAAGTTTGGAATATCTGCTGCTATTTGTTCTTGAGATAAACTGATAAAAGACACACACACACACACACACACAGACCAACCGCTAAAAACACGATTTTCATATTCAGGGGACCTCAAAACGTCTAAATATAACAAAAACTCATTTTCGAAAATTTGGCCCAAAAGCAATACTTTCTCTACCTGATGGGTATGAGTAAGTAATAACTACAGGAAATGCGAATTTGGTATTTTTGATTTCATATCTAGTTGCCACTTGAAAAGTTGATGAAGGTTTGCAAGTTTCAAGGAAATTGATAACAGACTTGATTTTTGTTTTGATAAGTATAGGCACTATAATTAAACGGGGGTTGAGAAGGGCGGTAACCCCCCCTGACATAGAATTATACATCTATACCATATCATATTCTATACAAAACATTATTTTAGAATATTAACAATAAATATGAATATCCTTATGACTTTTACAGTATAAAGTTATTTAAATGTAATTTATAAGAATATCTGTCCCAAAACGCAATACATTTTCATTTTTTGTGCGTTCCTGTACATAAACCAATTGTAGAGAATTAATTAATGCCATTTTAAATAGGGAATATCATATAGTAAACCTGAATAACATATATCATTTCTGAAAATTTCTGAAATACAGACGCTTGGGGCGGGCAGACGGACATATGGACAAAAAAAAAAAAATGCAAATTGAAATCTTATTCACAGTTAAAAATTGTTAGAAAATGTTTAATGCAAACGAAAATGCAAGTCCAGCAATTGTCCAATAATAACCCTTAACGTAACTGAATATTTTTGTGTGCCCTGTAAATCTAATGCTAATCGTACTGTACAGTATAGAAAGCATTCTTTTGTGCATATGAATAACATATTTCAATTTCATTAAGATTTTTGCAAAGTAATTAAATTTTGGTTTATAGAAATATCTTCACATAGAACGCAATGCTTAGGAATATTTTCGGGTGTCCCTGTATACAAACCAGTGATGGTGTTTACTCCATTTTCTATACAAAATATCCGATATAAAACTATAATAATGTATTTCAATTTTATTAATATATGCATAAATTAAAGGTATTAAAATATGGTTTATAAAAATACCTCTCATAGAACACAATGCTTTGGAATACTTTCGGGTGTCCCTGTGCACAACCTAGCAGAGGTATTCAGTCCATTTTCAGCAAGGAACATCCGATAGTGAACTCAAATAACATATATCAGTTTCAGAAAATTCTATGAATATTCACGGGAGTTAGAGCGCAGACACACAGAAAGAAGGATGGACAGACAGACAGATCGAAGTCATTAACACTTTTCAATCTTGCTGGAATTGTTAAAGAGCCGAGGTCATTAAATTCATAAACCATGATGGAAAGTGGTAAAAATAAAGCGCGAAAATTTCACACGGTTTTGCTAGTCTTTTAGTTTTTTCCCTCACTTAACGTGTTTTAATTTGCAGGTGACCCCTAAGAAATTTAATTATTAAATTTTTTAACAATACGAAATTATGTAAATTTGCATTAAATTTTTAAAACTGTTGATTTCCTGTGTTTGAACGATTTTAATTGCTATTTTAAAATAAAGGATCTTTTTTTAATGTTTCTGATCTCATATATAACCCCCTAAAGTGAGCCACTTGGCGTCGAAAAATAGATGCCAAAATTGAAGAAAAGTGGTGTAAGTCATCATTTTCAAATTGCAATAACTCGGCGAGATTTTGACTTAGATAAATGATTTTTTTTTTTTTTTTTTTTTTTTTTGCTTGTTCGAGCGAGGGTAATATTTTTCTAAATATAAGTCACATGATAGGAGGGGCCGTATAAAAATTAAATTTCGTATTTAATATGTATACAGCCCCTTTGACAAAATAAATGCCATATCTGAAATCTACTCTTAATTTGCTCTAATTTTGTAATTGGATGTATGTTTCTATCTTTCTTAGTTTACGAGATAATTGCTGTAACATCTATTTTGAATCACCCGGTATATATATGGTAATATAGTAGAAAAGATAAAACTTACTAAAATTTATAATAATTAATTTTGCGTATAATATTTCTAGCTATAAAATTTTAAATATATATTATAATAATTTTATTATTACAGTTTAAGGGCTAGAAAATCCTCATAACGGAGTCCCGCTAAAACAAAGTTCAAAAACTAAAAATTTTAATAGGTACCAAGATTTATCCATCAATAAAATCGTAGTTCTTGAAAATAACATCACCACCACTCTGATAAATACCAAATATGAGTGCCCGGGTAACGCACTGCCTCAGGCAGTATGAACCCGGACCCGAAGTACTGCAGACAGGGAATATACTGCCAAAAGCACCGCGTACCTGAAACGTAGTTCATGATGATACTGCGTACCCGAAACGTGGTTCATTCGATTTCAATGAAATTTTCTTTTAGTTTTCATTTATAAAATAATATAAAAAATACAATAATGTTTTTTTTTTTTTTTTTTAATCCTTTAAATATAGTGACTAGCCATATATATATATATGAATGAAAAATATAGAACAAAATATTTATTTATATATACGAAATTCAGAACTATAGTTATTGTTATTGTTTTCAGATTACTCATTTTTTCCCCGTCAAGGTAGCGAATATTGATTATTTCGTAATTAAAAAAAAAAAAAAAAATGAACTTGTCATTTATTCGGTGAGATTCTCAGGTTGGAACATTGGACACAAACATAAGGAAATAGATAATCGAGAGTACCAAAGAATAAAAATAAAAAAATAAAAATTTGGTTTAGAATTATAATTTTAATTTAGTTTTCAGAAGATGTTTTGCATCATCTTTACACTACTTTAAATAGCGTACATCTTAATTTCTGAGACGAGCAAAATAAAAATTTTTATTCTGTTAATTAGAGTTTTTTTTTTTTTTTTTTTTGTAATGTTATATCCACCATGAAAAATTTGAAAAGCGCAGCGTTGAATTGTTGAATTTTTATTACTTTTTCGTGAATTGCACCGCCATTAAAATTGCAGCACATATTGCTAAGAAATTGTATATTTTACTCATAATTTTTCTAAGATAAAGGTAAGAGGATTCGGAGATTTTTTTTTTTTCTGAACAGCAATTGCTTTTAACAACGTAAATCAATTTTTACTGGAAGAAAATTTTTACATCAAATGTCATCGAACATGAAAGAATCTCGGCCACGAACTCTCAAAAGCTTTTTGTTAATTTTGAGAGAGCAAGATAATTCTAAAAAAATTCAGTTTGGAAACACTAAGACTAGAATTTCAGTAGATATCATGAAAATGACTCAAATGTATTGTCACAATTTTCAAAGATAACATCGCCAAATGATTTGTATAGAATTATTTTTTTTTTTTGTTTGCAGGAATACTACTGTTTATACTTTTTTAACTTATTCCGTTCCGTTCGATATCTGTATTTGGGAAATTTCTTCAAAATCTGTCCTATTATCATAGTTGCCAAGTTTTCGTTTTCCCAGAAGATATAAAATGGGCGTTCAAAATGTAAATTACACCGAAAAAATGCAGTTCAAATAACACTTTATTTAGAAGTGTGATACAATACAATATAGCACACATGCAACACATTATTTCTCGACACAACTTCTGGGTCGCTGCAGGCATTTATCAAAAAGTTGCACTAATCGTTAGATGCACTGGCAATAGAAACTCACTTAGTTCTGGAACCAACTTAGAACAGAATGAATTGAGCAACTTAGAACTATTGACGAATTATAGAAGGAGAACCCTGAGCAGATATACCGAACTCATGTGCAGTATGTTCGACGCATACTCGGCGATTGCTGAGAATATAATGCCTTTCACGTTCACGTGCTGCACCTTGTCTAATATGTTCAGCATTGTTGAGCTTTTTTGTTTTTTTGAATCGATTAAGTTTGTGGAACAGTCTTTGAACTTCTGGCAACATTTCACAATGGCTAAACGTGATATTTTACGAGGCCAATACATTGCCAATATTTCATGATTAATCCTCGTATTCGTGCAAAAGTTTGCCCCCAAAAAATCGTACTATTCCGCATACTTCAACGTTGAAGAAAGTTTCCAGTTGTCGCGCCATTTAAATCTCGTACTACGAGTACAGAGCAACAGATTCAATTATTAGAAAGAAGTCGATACCATTGGTAGACGTGGAACTCAGTTATCAACTGTGCAAGCTTTGCTCTTCTTTCATAATGCTGCCGTCTGCAGGGAAACGAGTGTAATTTACATTTTGAATAATCTCTGTAATATATCTAATTTTTCACAGAAAATTTTTGGAACAATACTAATTATTGGAGGCAACTCTATTAATATCGAAGGTTCATTATATTAAAAAATATTATTAGGAAATAGTGGGGTTTAATCTTACAGTAATTACCTAAAATATGGCAAATATGAATTACTTTGTAACATGTTGTTTAATATGGATTTTTAACTAGTGCGTGCAATTTCTTGTACCTTATGCATTTTTCATATAATATATGCTGTGACTACAAAATTTTGACATTAATCTTCTACTGTAAAAAACTGAACCTCATTGCCAAACTTTAGCCATAAATTTTACAGTGAGCAAAAATACTCAAACATGAGTAAATTGTGTCAAATTTAACTATGTTATATACACAAAATGCTCCGAAGTAAATATACTCAAATTTAAAAACCCCATGTACTTATTATTGAGTTTATTAAAATACTCAAAAATTGGCATATACCATCGTGAATCACATTATCTCAAACATAGATTTTCATAAATGTATTCATTCTTCCGCAAACCAGTATGAAACCACCACGACATACAATTCTAGAGGTTTGAGGGGATAAAATTTGTGTTTTAATTCTTTCTGTTTAAATTTGTAGAAATTCTATTAAAGAACTTCTTTTAGTTCAGTATATTTATAATAAATTAGGAAGTGAACATAGTATATTAATCTGAAAACATGCTATATTTCAGAAATGAGACGAGCAGGTTAATTTTCCTTTTGAAAAAACAATTACTCAATTCGAAAAGAGTATGTCCGTTCACTTATTTTTGAGTACTTCATTTCTTTTCAGTGTGATAATGCAGTTAAAAATCTGTAGTAATGTTGTGTGACAGAAAGTAGCGTGAATGTCATACCAGATTATTTTATTTCGATTAATTACTCTGAAGTACAATCTCTAATACATTTTCTTTAAAATATTTTCAAGCAAACTATAAGAAGTTACAACTATTATCACAAACTTGAGTAAGAAGTATTAAATTATTTTGAAACTTCCTCACAGATAAACATTATTGTGTAATAATGATAATCATAGAAGAATTTGTTAACAGAGTTTCTAAATGTGATAAAACAAACTAATAGTTTATTCTGGTATACAAACGAAGTGTTTTGTAAGATAACACAAAGTTAATGTGCTTTTCAGTGCACAGATTTTATTAAATGGAATCCAAATAATATAATTCATTATTCCTCTTGAAATAATCAGCGATCCTGTTGTTGTTCTTGACTCAGACATTTTAATACAGAGTTAAAACTGTATCTTAAATAAAAGGAATTAAGTTAATGTCTAAAATGTAAATTAGGTAATCCTTTAAAATCCATCTGATGCTTTTTTTTTTTTTTTTTTTTTGAAACCATAGGTCTGGTTTGAAATTTAATTGGTATTTTATAAAGTAAAAAAAAAAAAAAAAAAAAAAAAAAAAAAAAAAAAACAATCTATTAACGAAGTGTCTGTGTCTGTGTATTGCATAAAACATTTATGAATGAAAATGAAACGTAAATCAATGTTTAATAGAACAAATCTTTAAATATATAATAAGAAAAAAATTATCGTTTGGTTTTCAAATCTTAATTTCATTCATTTCTTTCTGTTTATATATATATCAATTGATCAATTGTTTGAATTTTATTTTCAGAGCTTTACAAGATAAAGGTAATTCTAGTATTTATTAATTGATTACCATCATGAAACTATGAATAACAGAAATTACTTAAAAATATCAACCTAGTTTATTCGCCGGTTTAGTCAACCATACTATTTCAAAATAACAGTTATATCAAAATTTCAAATATATATATATATAGGAATATATAAGCAAATGAATGAAATTAATGAAATCAAACCCCAAAAAACACTGAGAAGTTCTGAAAGGACAGTAGTAGTTAGCTAATAACTATCCTTCGTCCCCAACTTTTCACCAAACAGAAAAACACCATTAACTGAAGAGAAATCAAACATGTGTATAATGTATAAAATACTAAAAAAGTTATAAAATTACAAAATTGCAAAAGGTATAAAATTACACCTATTTATTTAAAAAATATACAATAATATAAGGAATTACTGAAGGTAAACAAGAAAGTATAAAATGAAATAAAATGAAACCCTTTACCTAATAAACAAACCTACTTCATGTTTCCTCTACTCCCTACACTCTTTGCTGTTATCTATTGCATGCGCATCATGTTTTGCTTTTTAAATCTTACAAATATTTTCATAGCTATTAAACATACGCAATCACAATTTTTCGGAAATATCTGTATGAGGTTACATATATGTACCGGGCTAGGAGAAATTATTTTATACTTTTTAGTCCGTTTTAAATACTTGGTATATTAAAAAATGTTTTTTACTTAACTAATTATTTATTCTATAAATATATATACTGCTATATAAGTTGCTGAACTATACATCGTTTTTTATTTTTTTAGTCAGTAAAGTTTTGCTATATTTCAATTATTAAAATATGTAGACTTGGATAAAATCAATAAATATATCATAGGGATTGAAATGTTCACAACAGATAGTTTGTTAAAGTACTGTATAGAATAATATTTATCCTCATTTTTCATACTTCTAAACTGAAAATAAAATTTCGTAATTTACTTTACTACTGTCTATTAAGTTCATTTACACGGCCATTCAATTTTTTCTTGATTTTATATAATTCTACGAAATTTCAAAAGGTTGTCTGTATACTTATTCAAAAACGAAAAAAAAAAAAAAAAAAAAAAAAAAAAAAGAAGAAGAAGGAAGAAAAAAGAATTAAATTATTGTTTGGATTTAATGAAATAGCTGAAGTACTTTGCAAAAGTATTCACCGAAGTATATTTTTCTAGTAAAATTGGTTCACAATAAAATCACTTTTTTATTGTTCGCTGTTTAACACCGGTGATTTCACAATACTTTTATTTTCTTTAAGTATTGATATTTTGATTTTAAATTTTATGAATAATTTATATATTTACTCCTGAAAGAATCTTTAAAAATTGATAATCGATTGCTGTAATTTAATTTAATTTATTATTTAACAAGGTAAATTCAGTTATAAGGATCTTTACAAAATATATATGCACAATATTTAAAGTAGAAACTACATTTTTAGCTTTCTAATATTGACTTTGTTAATTTTGCAAATATTTATATTATTCTTTTGCTATCGATTCGCAGCTTTGGGATTTCAGTTTGGTTCGCTGTTTTATTTAACAACCTCTTCTTTCCTTTTCTACACGTGTTACAAAATCGATTTTAAAATTGTCTTATATATATATATATATATATATATATATACGAAACGGTATACGTAGTTTAGTTTTCAAATACGCAGTCGTGAAAGACAAAAGAAGTCCATACGTTTCAACAGCTTTATTTGAATCTTAAAATATTTTTGGTTTCTCGCATAGGAGGAGACCAGTAACACTTTAGCATTTTCCAACAAAAACATCATCAAGTTTCTTTAGACAATACCTCAACGAAAAAGACCCACTATTTAGGGAAGTATGCACTTTTATATGTGGGAAAATGAGAAGAGAAAACGGGATTTTACCCTCTACGTGACAATATGTCACGTGATTCAAAGGGCGTAGTTTAATGCATTCTAATTATTCAATTGGTTCTTTCTACCCAAACTGAGCGGCAACTAAGTCTATATAGAGAAGGAAGTCTAAGTCTGTTTTAGAGAAGGAACATTTTCTGGCTGAAGGGAAGAAGACAATCTAACAGAAATACGTTAAAATAGTATAATAATAATTTTACCAACGGTTCAGTTTTTAGGAAAGAGGAAATGGTAATTTCAATTTAAAAAGAACAGATTTGAATCATTATTAAAGAATATATCAATTAAATTTCAACTTAATATAAAAAGACCTAACTAGTGGGCATTTATATTACATCCCCCCACCAAGTTCGGGAAGTAGAAAAGCCTGCCATCTCTTCTCTTACAGAAACACTTACACTAAATAGAAACAATAACACAATATATGCATGCGAACATGTTAGAATCATCATAATAAGATAATATGCTGAATATAATAGAAGTAGAAATAATAAAAATACTGACTAACTATGCGCATACCAAATTGAACAAGACGAATTGTTCTAGTTGTAAACAAACATGATTGAAAAAACAAAACAAAAAACCTTTCACTATAACATAAAATAAAATACAATATTAATACGAAATAGTAACAATAAAAGAATATTAGTAACTGCAATTTAATATATATATATCAAAAGTAAAAATGCATGACACATGGAAAATTAACATTATTCAAAATTTTCATCCATTCCCATGTAAATAAAAAGGGGTAATTAATTCCTGGGTTAACTTAAATTTTTGAGGTGCATTGTATTTCCTCAATCAAGAGACGTGTACTATCTCAATTTTCTCTTTAGTGTGCACATTTGGCCTATTAATTTGATAATTTACCTCAGTAATATTTTTAAGGATATTATAAGGGCCACTGAAAGGCTGTGCCAGTTTTCTCGTATTAGGATATTTTAACACCTCATATATGACCAGATCATTGGGTTTAAATTTTACACCAACAAAACGGGCTTCATAATGCACCTGATTTATTTCATGATACTTTTTTGTCCGTTCAACAGCTAACTGTCTAGCGTCTTCTATTGTTGGATAGAATATATCATTATTTAAAAAAAAAATTAAAAAAGAATTGTTCCATACATTAAGTATGCTGGTGGGAACTTTGTCTCGGAATAGGGAGTAGAGATATACTCTTCAATTACTTGTTCTAATAATTTAGGCCATGATATTTTCTTAAATAACTCAGTAACTCTTTTTCTTAAATAACTCAGCGTCGTTATTGTTTGGTTGAATCTCTCAACTTTACCATTACATTCGGGTCTATGAGCTGTTGTCAAGCGTTGTTTAACTTTATTCTGTTTCAAAAATTTCTTAAAATGAGATGATATAAAAGATGGATTTCTGTCACTTAATATACTTTTAGGGATTTGAATTAGGAAAATTTGCTTAAGGAAATTAGTGTAAGTTTCAGTAGTAACTGAACTTTGGAAAAATGCTCATATATAACGCGTATGATGATCTACAATTAAAGTTAGATTTTTTTTTTTTTTTTTTGTGGAATTGAAATAGTTGAAACCACTCACTCTATCAACTGCAATTAGTTCAAAAGGTTTATCAACTGGAGGCATAGATTTTAATGAGCCAAATCTTTTTTGACGTGGTTTTTTATTCAACTGACGAATGTAACGATGTTTAACACAATTCGTGATATCTGTACGTATGCTTTGCCAATAATAAACAGGGTTAAGTAAATTAAGTGTTTTTTGAATGCCTGGGTGTTCGAATTTTTCATGAGCCATTTTAAGAAGTTTATATCTTAAAGAAAGTGGGACAGCAATTCTGGTAAAATCTTTCTTACGAAGGCATTAAACATTATTTATTTCAGTGAATTTTCCTGTTAAATTGTCATTTTTTTTTCGCCTCTTGAATTTCATCTAATCGCAAGAGATGCGTAACATGATTTTCTTCATTTTTTTTTTTTCATTTTTTTTATGCATATTCCTCATTATTAATATTTCTTGGTATATCTCTGGACAACATATCAGCCTCAATGTTCGCGGTGACTTTTGTATATTTAATATCACATTCATACATACTTAATTGTAAGGACCAACGAAACAAGCGACCTTTTAAGTTTTTTACATTTCTTAACCAAACTCACGCCGCATTGTCCGTATGTATGGCAAATTTATTCCCAAACAAGTAATGATGAAATTTATTTAACGCATCCACTATAGCAAGACACTCGAGCTCAGTAATACAATAATTTTTCTCATAATCTTTTAATGAGCGGGAGTGGTACGCTACTGGGTGCAAGACACCGCAAACAACTGGTTGTTTTAAAATAGCTCCAACCCCATTTTGAATAGATTCAACAAAGACACGACACTTTTTTTTAGGATTAAATATTTTTTAAATAGGTTTACAAATCAAAGTGTTTTTCAAAGTTTCAAAATTTTCTTGACATTTATCAGTTCATTGCTAAATTGTGTCTTTTTTAAACAGATCATTTAAGGGATTTCTAATTGTTGCATATTTGTCTATAAATTTATGGTAAACATTAATTGTGCCTAAAAGTCTCTGCAAGGATTTAAAACTGGTTGGTGGTTGTACCTTTTGGTGATTTTAACTTTCTAATTATTTCGATGTTACTATTATCTACACTGAGAAAAAATTCTGTAACTGACATCTAAACTGTGGCTCTAGAAAAAATAGTTCCATGTCATTCTTACAAATTCTGGTCCCCTTGGAAAGCGAGTTCTAGAAGCACCTATTAGAATTCTAGAGCGTTTGCCTATACGAATTGCCTACTAGAATTCTAGAGCGTTATTTAAAAATCTCTGCAAATAAACAAGACTACAAAAAGCGGGTTTCAGAAACTATAATTTTGGCTTATTACTCAATTCTAGAAAATCAAGCGAGAATTTCTCGCAATACAAAAGTTTCAGAATATTCAGAATATTGTTGCACCATCCAGAAATGTGTAAACTAGAAATTCTTGATCATTTCGTCTATTCAATTTATTAGCGTGCCTTATGCGCATAACTCGGAAATCTATATTTCTCGTTAAGGAAATTAGAAAATGGCTACTTATACCTTGTAGAAGAAAACGGCATATTTTTTTTCTCAGTGTAGAGTTACAATGCCGTCAGAAATTTCATACCCAAGAAATTGTATTTAAGTTTGTAAGAATAAACACTTAGATGCTTTTAATTTTAAGTTTTCCTGTCTGCAAATTTCAAAAATTTGTTGGATATGATTTAAGTGTTCTGTTTGACCTTCCGAAAATATTATTATGTCATCAAAGTAATTAGCCACAAACTTTATTTTATGTTTAGTTAGAACTTTACGTATAGTTCTTTGAAAAATACTAGAGGCATTTTTCCACCAAATAGGCAACCGCTGCCACTCGTATAATCCACTGTTAGTTACAAAAGCAAGTTTTTCGGTATAACCAGGATGAATTTGTATGCGCCAATATCCTGAAGCCATATCTAGTTTGAAAAAATATCTACTTCTACCAAACTTGTCGATAAGTGTTTCTATTAGTGGCAGTGTTCTGCATCTGATTTAGTAATTTAGTTTAATTTCCTGAAATCGACTCGGTATCGACTTCTTTTATTTTCATCTTTTTTAAAAACAAGTGTCACGGGTGCATAATATGGAGATGAACTCTCTTTAATTATATTAGGCTTAAGAGCTCTCGAATTTGATTGTCAATTTTTTCTTGTTGTTTTCGGGATTTTGTATATGCTGTCAATGATATCGGTAAGTCTATTGTCAATCTCACCCTATATTTATGATTCCGATATCATATTTATCTTTGGCAAAGATATCTGCATATTTTTTCAAAATATTTTCTATTTGACAATTATCTTCAATTCCGAAACTCCCGAATTTTCGCCGAGAGCGGTCTGACAGTGTAGGCCTCCACTATCACACACAGCATCACAGAAAGTATTCACAAGTTCCTTAGGATTATGATGGTTTAGATTTTTATTTATTTTGCCGCAGTCAAGAAATAGTATGTTGTTACCTTTTATTATAACAGTTCCACCAGCAGGGGATAACTGGACATTGTTTTCATAAAATCCTGTCCCAAAATGCCTTGGAATACATATTGACAATCTAAGTCTGTTACAAAAAAGACATGTCTAAAAAATTCCTGTTTAATTTTAAATGCAATTTCAATACAGACTGTAAATGGAACTTTAAAGTTAATTGTTTTAATAAATACCTGCCGGGGAATTTATTTATATTTATTATTATGTTTTAATTTCTAAAAGAAACTTTTGATATCACAGAGAGTAACGAGCCAGAATCAATTAAAAACGGAGAACTAATCGCTTTGAGTTTTAGGTTAGACAGATAGACCCTTTCCCAGTGCCACCATTTTTTACACAGGCTCGCGAAGTTATGAGTTCACTGTTCCAGAAACACTCTTTTTTCGATTTCTGCCACTTTCCATCTTCCCTGGAATAAATAAATCTATAGAAAACAGTGTCATGATTATTTTATTGCATTCCAAAGACATGAGATTAATTTCATGGGTAGCAGAGTAACACACAAGTATCGTACTTCGAAAAAGCGTTTATATACGCCCGGTGCAGTTAACACATCGGCTTAGCGAGACGAATATATACACCCGGGGCAGTTAAGGAGTTAAATTGATAACAATAATAATAATAACAATAGCAATAATGAGCATACTTTTGTCAATAGAAAAATAATAATATATTTTTTCCTTCATTTTCTTCTTTTGTTTAATGCTTCCAAAAGAATACAAATGTTATAAAGTAAAAAAAAAAAAAAAAAAAAAAAAAAACTATGTTAATAAATACAAATATAGAAATTACAATATATTTTTATTTATTTATTTATCCACAACCTAATTTTTTCTTGTGTGCTACATGAACAAATTAATGAAACACTTTTCATTTTACACATTCTGTTAATTGTTTTGAAAATTGAATAAAACAAAATAAAATGTTATACACCTTATGTTTTTCAATAAACTTTTTGTCCCGAATATAAAGAGTGGATGAATGACAAATAAAATAATCTGGCAAGGGATTCAGACATATCTATACCTATGCAGATTAGATACAAGGAATCTCTTTTTCCGATTAATTTCAGTTGGAACTGTGTGGAATCGGTAGGTAGTGGCGTGAAAGTATTGCAGTATATTTTGAAATGAGTTTACGGATCTGTGGATAAAAACTTCCAACTTTTACATAAATTAGCATGGAGAAAAGATTTTATTCTCTTTCTATAACTTTGTATATTTTTGAACGTACATTTATGAATGGTAAAAAACCAGTTAGTGGAGTGGCAGTAATTAAGCATACAATGTATTTAATTTCTGTTTCTAATATAACAGTGTTCAGCCAGTAAACGGATAATTTCTTTCCGTGATAACCGTATGGAAAATCCACAATGTGCACTTTGTACCAACTTCTAATTTTTGAGGTATTCTTGGTGCAAAACTTTCTCTACGTTTCGCAGATTCACGAAAATATCTTCTTCGCACAAAATATGTTTAATAATTGTATTTGCCCATACAGCAATTTATATTTATTGTTAATTATTTAATCTCCATTGCAAAATTAATATTCTGTCCTGAATGCAATATCGAATCCTTTTTAGGTAAACATAAAATGCTTTTTTCTGTTTAATCATAGAAACTATGTAAAATATAGAAATAATACAAATAATGCCTCAGTAGAAGCTACGAAAGAAGGAGCGTAGAAAAGGGGAGGGCTCGCGTTGCTCAAACATTTGTCTATTTTTGCAGGATGAATATTTACGGTAAGGCTATAAATTATGACTTCTTTTTGTTCCACATAAAATTCAATGAAGGATGAATAACAATTGCAGATAACATAGACATATTACAAAAACGATTACATTTTGTAGACTGATCTATTTTATCGTGAACACAAGTATAGGGAATCAAATAGATGATTGGTTGATACAGCTTATAGGTACTTGTATAATTATGTGACGTCAACTACCAAAAGATTAAAAGACTAATATTCAGGAACACAATGATGTATAAACACCACACCTTTCTCTTTTGGTATCACGAATTAATGCCAAATGCATAGTGCCAAGTCTCCCACTTTTATGCACACCACTACTTCTTTATAAATACTTTTGGCTTACTTAAAACTTAATTTCCGCAATTAAATAACACTAATTATAAAAAATCTGATGTGGGCACCACAAGATATTCTTACACAACCGTAGGAATATATATATTTTTATGGAAACATTGACAGTTTTGTGTGAGGTAACTGATTCGTAAATAAACAGGCAGGTTTCAGTCATGAACATTCCTTAAAAAAAAGAAAAAAAATACTGCTACTCGAATCAAAAAAAGTCACGATAATACGATTATATATGACGTCGAGACAAATATACTAGTGTTTTGAGGCATAGTACTCAACGGTTTGTTACAGAATATCTCATTTGCAAATGCACAGCTTAGAGTACAATGAAAATCATTAGAATACACCAATTTTGTTCTATTTGGCAAAAATTAGTGGCGTAAAACAAAAAATTATATCAGAATAATTAACTCAGTTAAAATTGAAAAAGGGATTCTGGCTATCCTGAAACAACATTTGTCGCAAAATTTTATCGCTAATCTCGCCATACCGCAAATTAGCAGCCAGCGTAGATTTTTGTTCTAGGCATCGGATTTGACGATTCGGCGTCGAACATGGCGACTTGGCGAACGAATTTGGCGAAAATTTATAGTTTAAGGTTGCCAAAGTTTGGAAGCTCTAACTTCAATAATAACAAGTGTTCTGGAATATTCTGGAAAAATTCATTGGTTTATTGTGCAGAACTAAACTCTTCGAAAGTTCTATAAATGACACACAAGACTAAAAAAAAAGAAGAGTGATTGTTGATGATTGTAGACTAGAACTTGTCCATATCTTTACATGTTATTTTCTACACAGTATTACAGTAAAAGTGGAAACATATGAAGGTTTTTTCATTTCCACGAAGGTGGGCTTTGACTTAACGTCATGTTAGGCATTCAAATGTGGTGAAAAATGGTAATAAGGGATTTACAAAATTTGAAACCCTTACCTCAATACGAGTCTAGTTCTGGGAATTTTGTAATGACGCATTCGTTTCTCGCACAGAACTACCTTGGAAATTCCTTAAACCACTGACAATACTTTCGATGAATGCAAATTCCATTCGGTCTTCTAATTATTCAGATTTTCCTGATTTATCGAAATTTATGCTCTGCAGTGTATTTAAGAATGTTTATTTGATTTCAGTAGTAAAATGGACCATTTCATGCGATTGTTTCAAGAATATTAATTTTTGTAGCACAAATAAGAGATTTATTAAATTGTTTACTGAATATTAATTAAATAAAGTGCATTCGTCGACTAGAACTTGTTTAGATCTTGAAGAATTACTTTCTACATGCTAAAATGTCGACTACGTTTTTTATCAATACCATTACAGGCTTTATCTGAACAGGCTGAATATTCATTAAATGAAATACATTCCAGGAATAGAACCTAATTCTGTCTAACAGAATAAATTTCTACACTATAAAATGTCTACAACTTTCAGAACAATAAAATTAAGGGCTGTATCTAGGGCTGAATATTCATTAAATAAAATGATTTCGTCGACAAGAACCTGCTTATGTCTTTAAGCATAACATTCTACACGCAAAAATGTCTCACTTTCACAACAATATCATTACTAGCTCTATCATTAGCTTCTTTTGAAATCTCTATGATGGTAGGTCATATATACTGGTCAAAACCATAGTATTTTTGTTCACTATGATTAAAATTTTCCTAAATATCTCCAAAACGGAAAATCGTATGAAGTTCAAAATGGAAGTGCACAACTAGATGTTATAACAAACTTATATACCAATTTGCAACGGTCTACGTCCAACCATTTTTTAATTATGCGAGATTCATTACGGGTTCTATCTGCAGGCTGAATATTCATTAAACAAAATGCATTCGTCAAAAAGAACCTGCTTATGACTTTAAGCATAGATTTCTTTACACAATAAAGTCTTCAACTTTCATAAAAATATAATTACTGGCTCCATCATTAGCTTGTTTTGAAATCTCTATGATCGTAGTTCATATATAATGCCTAAAACCTTTGTATTTTTGACCATTATGAATACAATTTTCTTAAATATTTCCAAAACGGAAAATCATAGAAAATCCAAAAAGAGAGGTGCACAACTAGATATAACAAATTTATATACCAATTTGCATCATTCTACGTTCCAATCCGTTTTTGAGTTAGTCGAGATACATTAAAGGTTCTAACTACGGGCTGAATATTCATTAAATAAAAATACATTTAGCAAGAAATTAAAACTTCTTCACACACCATAAATTTTAAATAATTAAATTTACTTATTAGTTTAATTTTATTGAAAAAAAAAAATAAATAAATAAATAAATAAATAAAAAGATATATATATATATTTTGTTTACTCCTTTCCTCCCTCCTCTTTTTGTGGTGTGTGTGTTCCTCTGTGATTGGTCCTGCCCTGCATGTTGCTTCCTATTGGTTGTTTGTGTTGCTCCTCCCCCTCTGGATTTTCTCGTGCTTTCAGTCTTCCTTTTGCCTCCAAGGCAGTTGCACGTGTTTGCACCTGATGAAGAAAGGCTGCGTCCTTTCGAAACCGGTTGTGCTGATTTAAAATTTATGGTGTGTGAAGAAGTTTTAATTTCTTGCTATTGTCTGTACGCCAGTTTTTGAAAAAATACATTTGTTGACTTCAACTTGATTATGTTTTTAAACATAGCTTTCTACTCGGAAAAATGTCTTCAACGTTCATAACAATATCATTACTGGCTCTATCATTAGCTTCTTTTGAAATCTCTATGATGGTAGTTCATATATAATAGTCAAAACCTTTGTATTTTTGGTCATTATGAATATAATATTCCTAAATATCTCCAAAACGGAAAATTATAGAAAGTCCAAAAATAGAGGTGCACAGTTAGATGTTATAATAAACCTATATACCAATTTGCAACGTTCTACGTCCAACCGTTTTTGAGTTATGGGAAATACACACCCAGACACCCACACACATACACATACACACTTACATACAGACGTCTCGAAAATTCGTGTAAAGTCGTTGATATCTCTGAAACTTGAATTGGTATTAAAACCGAAGTTGCAGGTGCACAACTAGACTTCATAACAGTCACACATATAAATTTCCTACATTCTACGATCATTCATTTTTGAGCTATGCGAAATACAAAATCCATTTCGCAAATCGGGATTACTATACTTTCTTATATTTTGTACAAGGAAGTAAAAGAAAGTGATATTTAAAAAGCGTGAATCTTGGAAAATATGCGAGTGAATGAAATATTTGTTTTAATGCTGATTTATAATATGAAATATTTTAATGAATTTAATAGTGAGTAATCAATATGAATTTCTCATTTTTGATTGATTTTCTTGAAAACGATTTTGCTAAACTGATTCATGCTTAACTGAAACTGTTTGAATTCATCACATGATTTTTCAGTTGCTATGATCTTGTAACAATCGTCCTTGTTAGCAATCGTCATGTGCTAATCTTCGTAAAGTTTGGAATGTTATTTTCTTTGAATCCCCACCCTCATTCCAAGACGTAGTTTAGGAACATTTTTTCTCATCTGTACCTACCAATTCCACGCAATTTCAAGTGAAACTAGCCGGAAAAACATTTTCTTATTAAATACTATATCTAGCTTACGCTACTAAAAGTTGTGATTCTCGTTCATTAACTTTCAAAAGTGTCGGACCCCCATGTACCAGTTGTAATTGTTAAAATATGAAAAAAAAAAAAAAAAAATCTCCATATATAGAGGGACGAGGTGTCTGCTCTGGATTTAATCCTATGCATTGCAGTTATTATAATATATATGTTGATTTTTCAGCATTAAAAGAAAAAAAAAAGAGGAAGAAGAGAATTGCAAATTTTTTCTAGCATATTAAAAATCTTTTTATTTATTTAATAAACCATAAAATGTTAAAATTTCTGTAAAATAATTTCGTTGTCTTATTTTCTACACTATAGTGTATTATGTGTATATTTTTTATTTTTTGCCTATGCATTAATAAGGAATTTTTTAATATAGGTCATATTATAGGACCAATTTCAATTTTAATCGGGCAAGAATTATTATAAATTGTTTACAAAACTGAAAAATAGTTATTTAATTGAAATACGTGAAAGATAAGTTTAGGAATAACACAATGATTATCATTTGCTAATGAATGAGGAGAAATTTCGTTAAAAAAAATATGAAACTGTATAGAAATACAGAAGTTCTGAAAAAATTACGAGCGTCAATCCTTATTAAAATAATTTAAGTAATGATATAAAATCCCACAATTAAAGAAATTTGCATTGGTTTACATAACAGAAAATAAATAATGATCCTATGGCTGATAGCATGTGTTAAGCATTGTAAAAATTTAAACCATCCTTTTTTCTATAAAGTTGCAAAAAATGCAGCTTAAGAAATATCAGTTATAGCATATATATGTATATTTAAAGTTATATAACATAAGTAACTATCAATGGACATACTTCCTATTTTCTCAAACCCATATATGTGGTAGAGAAAGTATTGTTTTAGAGCCAAATTTTAGAAATTGAGTTTTTCTTATGTTTGTTATATAGGAATTGTATATTCTCAAGTTATTTATTTCAAAATTTTATATTATCCAGTTTATTTATTTTTCACGACTTTTTTAATGAAACTGGATGTTGATCAGATACGTTTTTACTTTCTTTAAGCAGAACATATGGTAGAGAAAGTATTGTTTTGGGTCAAATTTTCAAAATTCAGTTTTTGTCATTTTTACTCGTTTTGAGGTCCCCTAAATCCGAAAAACACGTATTTATCATTTTATTTGTGTATGTGACTTTTATCAGCATATCTCACGAAAAAATAACAGCAAGAAGTTCAAACTCAATATCCTAAATCTGTATCATATAGGGATGCCACTTTAAGCATTTCCTTGAGATCAAGCAAATGATTCGTGTATAGGTACACCCAACAGAATTCAAATACATTACGCCAATGAGCGAAATTCCAGGTAAGTAGAGTTTAACACCAATAAGCTGCACTAAAATAAATGAAATGCTTATATATTTTTTATATACGTAAAATAATGTTTCATGTAGATTATGGTATGAATATCTTTCACCATTCACTTACATGACCACACAAAAGAACTAGAATATAGTGGCACAATCTCCTTATATTATTAAAATCTGTGCGCATCTGTCTGTCTGTCTGTCTGTCTGTCTTTCTGTCTGTCTGTCTTTCTGTCTGTCTGTCTGTCTGTCTGTCTGTCTGTGAGAAATGCCTTGTGACCGCTAAAGCTCCGGCGCTAATGGTCGCAGCGCCTCGAAACCGGTGTCGACAGACGCAGAATTTCTTCATATCGACATCGCGATAATTCGCTAAGCGATGCGACCCTAATTAGCAGAGATATTAATTAAAACGTCGACCCATATCTACTGAAAAATGACCCAGAATTTATGATTAAATGCTTAAAAAGTGACATTTTTACGGAAAAAGTGGAAAATAAATTAGAAATATCAGTCGTATCGTTACAAATAAGATACCATTGGAAAGGGCTTTTTTTTCTTAATCCGATGGTTTAAACGGCTTATCGATCGGACAATTAGATTTTTTAAAATTAACTAAAGTATGAAAAAAAAGTGGCAACAAATCACAAGAGTTTTATTAATTTCCTTCTAGACGTATTTCGGTTACCATGGCGCCGGGCGAAAGAATAAATAGATTTTACTTCCTGCTTTACTGATTTTGTACTGGAAGTAAAAATTGCAAATTTCAAAATGCTTCAATTTTCTTCAAAATTATTTCAAACATGCTACACACTTTTAACATCACAAGACGAAGTTGCAGTTAAAATTTCACCGGGTTTCCAGAATAAATAAAAAATGTACAATTTAATTGCAAATTAAATTTTATTCTGATACGCGTATTTCAAATTCTAACTATGATTAAATTATTTTTAATGCATCATTCGAAAGATATTTTAAAGTACTTTTATATTATCGAAAGTGGGATTCAAGATTTCGCTTCATTTACACGTTTTGAGGTCTCCTGAATCGGTTTTCTTTTTTATCTCAGCTACTAATTAAAATAACTTCATAAGTAATACATCATTAGATAGCTTTGTTGATTTGGAATCGAATAGTAGATTACAGAAATTTGTACCGCCAGATGGCGCTGTATATTTTCAAATTTCAATATTTCAATTTCTAATTATGATTAAATTATTTTTAATACATCATTCGAAAGATATTTTAAAGTTTTTTTATATTATCAAAAGTTTTCACCAGATTTACACGTTTTGAGGTGTTCTGATTAGGTTTTTTTTTGCATCTCAGCTAATTCAGTTAGACCGTTCAAAATTGGTATATGTAGGTTAATTAGGAAGGGCTGAAAGGGTGGGGGAAGATATAGGCGTGTACCGCGCGCACGGGACAGCGCGGCCGAAGGCAGTGGGGACCCGGTCCGACTTTTTAACCGATGAGAAATGATTTTTTTTTCATTTCCTTTTCTTAAAAATAAAAATTTGATTTGAGAAGGAATATGTGCGCGTAGCGCGCGTATACCTTCACACGTGCGCGGGCAGCGCGCATGGGTCTGCGCTGCCGAACGCAGTGGGGACACGGTGTGAGTTTTTACCCGATTAGAAATGATTTTTTTAGGAGGCACGAAGGATCAGGGAAGGAATACGCGCGCAGCGCGTGTATTCCTTAACTTGAGCGCGCGCAGCCGTAGGCAGTGAGGACCCGGTCCGACTTTGTACCCGATGAGAAATGATTTTTTTTTATTTTCTTTTCTTAAGAATAAAAATTTGATTTGAGAAGGAATATGTGCGCGCAGTGCACGTATGTATGCACACGTGCGCGCGCAGCGCGCATGGGTCTGCCCTGCCGAAGGCAGTGGGGACCCGGTGTGAGTTTTTACCCGATCAGAATTTTTTTTTTTAGGGTGGGGGCACGAAGGGTCAGGGAAGGAATACGCACGGGGCAGCGCTGCCGAAGGCAGTGGGGACCCGGGCGGACTTTTTACCCAATCAGAAATGATTTTTTTTTTTTTTTCTTTTCTTGACACTAAAAGTTACTGTTAGTGACTCATTAATTTTAGTGATTCATTTGAAAATACTGACCCGCTAGCGGGCGAAGCTCGCTAGTACTTGAAAATTGACGGAAGTGTATTTTAGGTTGTGCTGTGTGTAATTAATACAGGATTATATTTATGTGCACTGTGTGGTGTGTACATAATTTTTTTGAAATATGTAAAGCTACCAATAATTAAGCGAAAACATTCTTTTTTATTGAATATAATTATTGGAAATGCTTTACTCTAATATTTTACAATGTCCAAGAAAACTGATCAGGAATTGAAATTAATTCCATGTACCTATACGGCAAATAAAGTATTTTTAAGCTTATTTTATGTATATTTGCACATTTTGAGATTTCCTGAAAACTATTGTCTCCGTCTCTTCTCAGAGTAACTAAAACAAATAATTTCAAGCAATTCAAATGTTCTATTTTGAAGCTAAGAGAAGTTTGATACTAGAGGAGTTTGATAAGTTTCAAAGAATGGTGCAGGTAAAAGTTATCTGAATAATTTTAAATGAACTTATAAATTTAATAGCAGATTTAAGTTATATATCAATGTAGGTACACTAATCAAACGTTGGGTTGAGGAGGGCGGTAGCCCCCTCAGAAAGAATTATTTGTTATATAAAGCTGTTCTGAAGCCTAATTGGTTTGTTTTTAACATAAGTTTATATAACAGTACTCGTTATCTTACCCCCTAATCTTCAGTCAGTATTATTATTCAGTCAGTAAATTAGTTGAATTCAGGATAAGAGAAAGTCACATGAGTACCAACCAGATTATTTTTGAACAAATTAAAAGTTTAAAAATTTATTAGCATTCTTATAAGGATAATTGTTTTAATGTTGCACAAAATAATGCAAAAAATAATACAAGGTATAAAAATGTATTCGGCATGTGAAGATATAATATTCATCTTAATCTAATACAATTATTGGTTTGAGATGCAGAAGTGTATCAAAACGTTTAATTTTAAATGCAAGCACTGTTTCCGAATACAATAAATTTCTATTATATAAAGTTAAACAGTTATGATACTTCTTCTAAATAGTTAAAAATTGATAGTCTAAGTTCCTTTTACATATTTATTTTATATTGTCTTTAAAGATTGAATAGCCTCAAAGATTATACTTTATTTTTGGTGTTTTTTCCTTTTTTTTTTTTTTTTTTTTTTTTTTTTTCAGGCAGTATTTTATTAACATTGGTTTCAAATTATTGGGCGAATGCAAAAGTTCTACCCATTTTTATTACCCATAAAGAAAAGCAAATAAACGCAAAATGAACAGTACATCTATTATTGTGCATAATCCCCATTACTATCTATGATCTCTTTCCATCTTTCTGGTAGGAGATGAATACCACGACGGTAAAATTCCGGCGGTTTCTAGTAAAAAAACGGCTTGGATAGCAATTTTCACAGCATCGAGATCATCAAACATTTTCTGACTGAAGGAACTGTTCAACGCACAAAATAGGTGATAATCAGTTGGTGCTAAGTCAGGAAAACAGGGAGGGTGGGGTAAAACCTCCTAACCAAAGCCCAGTAACTTTTGGCGAGTGATGACAGCAGCGTGTGGCCTGGCGTTATCGTAATGAAGGATAACACCGCGACAATTGATGAGACCTGGCCTCTTTGCTACCAAATTTGAATGCAGCCTGTCTAACTGTAGACAGTAGAAGGCAGAATTGATGGTTTGGTTGAGTGGCAGGACCTCCCAGTGTATTATTTTCTGCACATCACACCACAACCTTCTTGGGATGAAGTTCAGCTTTCGAAGTCGATGCAGGCGGATCAAAAGGGCGACACACAGTCCTACGACGCTTTACGTTATGGTATATAACCCACTTCTCATCTCTTGTCACAACTCGTGTCAAGAATGGGTCATTTTTGTAACGGGAAAGCAAGGAAACACAAGTGGCGATTCGGTCATCCCGTTGATTAGCCAGCAGGTTATGTAGAACCCAACGATCCAACTTTCTCGTAAAACCCAACTTAACCAGCCGTCTCTTGACCATTGTCTGGTGTACGTTGAAGGTCTCCTCTAGTTCTTGCACGGTTGGATTAGGGTTGTTCCTTACGGCTTGGTCAATATCGTCGTCTCCAACGTCTGATGGCCGTCCACTCCTAGCCTGACCTTGGCAGCTGCTGTCTCCTTACCTACGTTTACGAAACCATCAACGACATGTGCTTTCGTCTATTCCATCCTCCTCATACCCTTGACAAGCATTGCGACATGCGGCGGCTGCCGTACTTTTTTTATCGAACTCGTATAATAAACAATCTCTTATATGCTCTTTCTCACTTTCTAAGTTACACCCTCTGACATATTTTTTGAGATGATTAACATTGTGAGACACGATGCATTTATATGTGAAGCATCCACACGTTTGATTGGCTGACAATTTGCGTCTTTACAATGTCATGTGGGACGCCAATTCCATTGCAAATTTGCATATCCAAAAACGGTTAGAACTTTCGCACTCACCCAATATTAAACACGAAAATATATTTTATATTTTCAGTGTGATAAAAATACAATTCTCTAAATTGGTAAAAATATTTAAATCAGTGAAATATTAATAATATTACGTAAATCATTAAAATTACGTAATATTTAACTTAAACTTTTACTAAGATATTTTATTATTTATTTTATTTTATTTTATTTTATTTTTAAAGCGAACTTATTATCATTAAATGATGTATTTTTATTAGACTTTCTCTTTATACTCTTTAATTATGACTTTAACAAGACTTTTTTAACGGTAAAAAAAATTATTATTTTTCAATTAGGCTTTTGAGAATTTTCGAAATTCATTTATAATTGTTATTTAAGCATAATTTACTTTAAGTTTTATTTGCGTGATTTTAATCTTCTTAAGGAATAAAAGTAATCTCTCTCATATTTTTAATAAATAACATTTATTTTTCTTGTAAGTTTTACATGTGTTATTATTAATATTTAATTATTTATATTTTTTTCAGTTGCTCTATTTTTTTTATTAATATGCATGTTTTTGTATTTTAATGGCCAAAATATTTTTTTTTCTTTTAAGAGAGAGATAAAATAAAAAATATACAGTGTTACTTATAATTGTAAATAATAAAACCTAAGTAATTAGAAAAATTATTTTTTTAATGAAATAATTAATCATAAGAAGCAGTTTAAAGCGAGTTGGATTTGTATTTTTACTTTTATAATCTTTCATTAAATATTATTCCGTTATCTGCTAGCAAAAGTATTGATGCAGAAAACAGTATATATATACTCTGCTATATATACTGTATATAACAGTATATATAAAATTATATAAATATATATAAATATTTATACATAATATATATATATATATATATATATATATACATACATATAATTTATATATCCATGTCTATATCTATCTATCTATCTATCTATTTATCTCTCTGTATATATATATATACATATATATAGTTTTTTCTTTAATGAATCCCCAAACATACTAGAGAAATTTAGTTTTCAAGAAATTTAAATCACTAATTTCTTATATCATTTTATAGAGAGATCGCTTTGAATCTTGCTTCGGATAACCCGCTGCGCTAGGTTCGGTTTTCACAGGAGCTGCATCGGATCTCGGTTTCCACTGCTTACGGCAATGCCTTTCCCGGACACTTAATTGGGATATTTATCAAAAAATAGGTTCAATGTAAAAAAAAAAATTGTAAAATTACAACGAATATTCCTCATCCTGTGATGTGATAAAATCAAGCACTCGAGTTGTAATAAAATTTCAAGCAGAGCGTGCTCTTTTCTTACATTCTCTATGACATCACACAGTCATGTGACACAGATACGCGAATGAGCTTCAAACACAAACGTCTGATGGCCGTCCACTCCTAGCCTGACCTTGGCAGCTGCTGTCTCCTTACCTACGTTTACGAAACCATCAACGACATGTGCTTTCGTCTATTCCATCCTCCTCATACCCTTGACAAGCATTGCGACATGCGGCGGCTGCCGTACTTTTTTTATCGAACTCGTATAATATACAATGTCTTATATGCTCCTTCTCACTTTCTAAGTTACACCCTCTGACATATTTTTTGAGATGATTAACATTGTGAGACACGATGCATTTATATGTGAAGCATCCACACGTTTGATTGGCTGACAATTTGCGTCTTTACAATGTCATGTGGGACGCCAATTCCATTGCAAATTTGCATATCCAAAAACGGTTAGAACTTTCGCACTCACCCAATATTAAACACGAAAATATATTTTATATTTTCAGTGTGATAAAAATACAATTCTCTAAATTGGTAAAAATATTTAAATCAGTGAAATATTAATAATATTACGTAAATCATTAAAATTACGTAATATTTAACTTAAACTTTTACTAAGATATTTTATTATTTATTTTATTTTATTTTATTTTATTTTTAAAGCGAACTTATTATCATTAAATGATGTATTTTTATTAGACTTTCTCTTTATACTCTTTAATTATGACTTTAACAAGACTTTTTTAACGGTAAAAAAAATTATTATTTTTCAAATAGGCTTTTGAGAATTTTCGAAATTCATTTATAATTGTTATTTAAGCATAATTTACTTTAAGTTTTATTTGCGTGATTTTAATCTTCTTAAGGAATAAAAGTAATCTCTCTCATATTTTTAATAAATAACATTTATTTTTCTTGTAAGTTTTACATGTGTTATTATTAATATTTATTTATTTATATTTTTTTCAGTTGCTCTATTTTTTTTATTAATATGCATGTTTTTGTATTTTAATGGCCAAAATATTTTTTTTTCTTTTAAGAGAGAGATAAAATAAAAAATATACAGTGTTACTTATAATTGTAAATAATAAAACCTAAGTAATTAGAAAAATTATTTTTTTAATGAAATAATTAATCATAAGAAGCAGTTTAAAGCGAGTTGGATTTGTATTTTTACTTTTATAATCTTTCATTAAATATTATTCCGTTATCTGCTAGCAAAAGTATTGATGCAGAAAACAGTATATATATACTCTGCTATATATACTGTATATAACAGTATATATAAAATTATATAAATATATATAAATATTTATACATAATATATATATATATATATATATATATATACATACATATAATTTATATATTCATGTCTATATCTATCTATCTATCTATCTATTTATCTCTCTGTATATATATATATATACATATATATAGTTTTTTCTTTAATGAATCCCCAAACATACTAGAGAAATTTAGTTTTCAAGAAATTTAAATCACTAATTTCTTATATCATTTTATAGAGAGATCGCTTTGAATCTTGCTTCGGATAACCCGCTGCGCTAGGTTCGGTTTTCACAGGAGCTGCATCGGATCTCGGTTTCCACTGCTTACGGCAATGCCTTTCCCGGACACTTAATTGGGATATTTATCAAAAAATAGGTTCAATGTAAAAAAAAAAAAATGTAAAATTACAACGAATATTCCTCATCCTGTGATGTGATAAAATCAAGCACTCGAGTTGTAATAAAATTTCAAGCAGAACGTGCTCTTTTCTTACATTCTCTATGAAATCACACAGTCATGTGACACAGATACGCGAATGAGCTTCAAACACAAACTAAAACTTTTAAATGTTTATTACGGCTTTCGCTATGATAAACGGTAAACGAAAAAATAGAGGATCGAAGCTGTCATTAGAGTTCACATTAGTTCCAACGACAAACAAGTAAGTTATAATTGTTTTAATTTTGATTTTATTTCTTCTCTTTTTTAATTCTGTCAATACAAGTTTCATAAGGGTCTATTTTTTTTCCAAACTAATTTATTTTTAAAATGATTTAAATTACTTTTACTTACTGGGAAAAAAAAAAAAGAATTAGTTTTTAACTCTGAAAAATATTATGGCATTCAAAATAAGAACATTATTTGATAAATAATTAATATGAAACTTTTTTAGAATTCCATTACAATATTCTTTTCTTTCTTTAAATTTCAAGTTTCTTTTATTTTATGCATTATGATTACATTTTTATTTTATAAATTTTGTTTGCTTTTTTAGATAATTTTGATGTAGTTTATTACGCAGAATGTATTGATAAAGTTTTTTTTTTTTTTTTTTTTAAACTTGTTTATTTCGTAAATTTTATATGTTTGCTAATATTGCATATATAGGTGTATTCTGCAAAATATAGTTTAATAAAGCATTGAAACCTTTTATTTTAATTTTCATACGTTCTAAAAAATATTAAAGTAGTTATAATTATTTGACTAATTTAATATTTGTTTAGCATATTAAAAATTGATACATTATTGTAAAATAAAATTATTTGTAAAATAGAATCAGCAATTAATATTTTGTAAAATAGAATCAGCAATATAAGACATTTTTTATCAGAATAAAAAAGATGAAATAAATAAAACAAATTAAAAGAAATATAACTTTAAAAGAAATAAAAATTAAAACGCATATAGCTTAATATAAATTGATAAAAGAAAATAAAAAAGAAAACTAATATATATATATATATATATTAATAAAAAAAACAAATACAACACATCGTGTTGTAAAATTACAACACCCTCTTTGAAAATTTAAGCACGTATTTATTTACAACACACTTGAAATTTACCGCACTTGGTCCTGGTGATTTTTTTACCCGCACATTATGATGTAATCTCGCATGTTCATTTTTTACAGTGTCTGTTAGCATTCAATTCAAGAATCACGCTTTTAAAGATGACTGTGTCCCAGTGTCTATATTTTAGCACCATGTATTTGCATGACCTTCGCTTTTTATACTATATTACCATTTGATTACTATATTTGACCAATACATTTCATAAAAGAAAGAAGATTTTCACTTCAAAGGAATTAAGTAAATAAATTTTAATTAAACTTTTCATGAGTTAAATTCCTTTTAGTATATTACTATTTTTCCGATAAATACAACAAATTTAAAGAAAAAAAAATTCCGTTTAAAGGTACTAACTAAATAAATGAAAAATAATAATTTAACAACCGTAACAACCGTTGGTATGCGACGTGGACGATTGAAATGAAAGAATAAACATAAGAAAATGAAACAGAAAAGTAAATGGATAAAATTAAAGAAAATTAATTAAAGAAATAAATAAATAAAATCCGAAAATCGAAAAACTCTCAATGCAATGCTCCTCTACTGGATTCAAACTACCCCTCTTCCAAGTTTTTTCTTTAGCTCTGTAATCAGTAGTCTGAGCACCTGAGCGCAGAAAGTTGCACACACACAGAGAGAGACGCTTCTCTTTACTTATATAAATAAAAATATTTTCTTAATCTAATTTAATAATTTTCTCTTAAATTATTAATTTAATTTAATACAATAAAAGAAAGAATGATTTTAATTTGGACAAGTAATAGCTGCCAACATTGCTAATTTCTTCATAGCTTTGCTAGTATTGACTTCTTTTTCACACCATATTTTTTAAAGAGCAATTTTCTTCTTAATTAATCGTAATTGTATATATTGGACAAAAATAGTTTGCAAAAAAATTGTTACTAAAGAAACGCGTGTATTAACAATAGTACGGGAAAAATGTAAATGCTGGGAGCTATAAACAAACAAACAAATCAAATCAAATAATTCTTGCTTGATTTCACATACACCACCTAATGGATACGAGTCAATCTGTTTCCACACCATTGTTCTCCCTCTTAAATAAGCTTGTTTATTTGGTTTTGATAGAAACAGTTAAAATTTTTGTTGCGCAAAATTTGTACTCTGCCCTATGTTTTCAAGCCTGCTTTTTAATTTAAACTGTGTTAGGTTGCAGTAGGAATTTTACTGTTTTATACTTCTCTTGTTAGAAATTATTCGTTTCACGACTTCCAAAGAATGTACTACATTTTCAAACGACAAAAATCCGTCTGAATACCATAAAGTGACTCAAATTAAAAATGATATCTATATATTAATACGTCAAGAAAAAACTATGTACCCCTTTGTAAGCACATTGCACGCATGGAGGAGTGTGAGATTTATCATAGTTAAAGTTCATATGGAGGAGAAGTGAGAAACGATAAAATGTATGTAAATTACGTGTTAAAAATACACTTTTCATTAATTAAAATATTAACGCAATATTAGCTTTAAAATTAGCCATTTAAATAATAGCTTTAAATTTAACTGATGCCAAAAAATGTTTAAGTATTTATTTTATTTATTTATTTATTTTGATATAAATGAAATATATTTTCACATGAATAATATATATATATATATATATATATATATATATATATATATAAATTAAATGCTTATTGTTATGACAAAATGACGTAATTACAACTTTAAAACTAAATAATAATAAAAAATAAAGTAGTAATAAAGATAATACGTTTAAATTTAATTGTAATATAAATGTTGATGTATGCACTACAGTTAAAAGTGTTAAATACCCTTATAAATACATGCATGAAGACTACGACAAAGCATCATTTCAATTAGGAGCAGGGAGAAATAAACAAGGTTATGAAATACAAATTGATAAAATCAAAAATTTTCTAATTGGTCGTTATATCCGATCAACTCAAACTGTGTGTCGGTCGGATCTATGAATCACCAATACATTTTTGGTCACATGTAATTGTAAGCCCCAGCCCATCCGTTCTCGCTCTTCAATATCTTTTTCTAGTCAGTTTTGTCCTTTTATCCTCTCCGGTGTTAGCCTTTTTTTTTTTTCACACTTGACATTGTGAGGTATTTTGTTTTCGCCCCATGCTTTTTTCTTTGGAATTTTGATTCTTTTTTCCCGTGTTTCTATGGGTTTTCAGCTTTTTTTCCCATGTATATTCTAAAGTGCGGCGATATTCATTTACCATGTAGACAGAATGTTTACTTTCGAGAAAGGCAAGAACGTGAAGCTATTGAAAATGCATGATAAACAATATTATTAGCATTTTTACTTCCATTACCCGACTACGTAGGTAACGGAAGTATTATATTCGTTCCAAAAATTCAATATCGAGTTTTCACCTGATTTACACGTTTCAATGTCTCCTGAGTCCAAAAAAGTGGTTGTCGACAATTGGTCAGTGTATGTGTGAGTGTGTGTGTATGTGTATGTATGTGCGGAATTTTCTGACTATCATATTTCCGAAACTAATAAAGATAGAACGACGAAACTTCGGAATTGACACAGGTCTGGTGCATAGACGAATTTTCAAACGTTAGGTGAAAATTGGAAAAACGGTAGTGGGACATCCGAAACCGGAAGTGGGACCGTAAATCCGTATCTCAAAAAGATTCTAATGATTTTCTTCAAATTGATTGCGTTAGATGTCCATTTTAACCCGATCAAGTTATCGTGGGTCGTTGGAGACCCAAGCCATTTTTCTTTTGTTTCAAATCTTGGAATCCATATATAGAAGAAATACCTATTCATCGTGTCCATGATTTTTACCGTAAAAATACCATTTTCAAATTTTATTATGCAATCTGAATTTTTCAAATATGTCAATTTGTTCAAAAGTTATGAATGGAAGACCCATGATAAACTGACAAGTTGCCGAAAAAAGCGATAACCTAATCGGGTTAATGATATAGTTGGTTAGTTCAGGAAAATTGATAGGTGCCTTATATAAATAGCTCAAATTCAGGTCTCGCATGTGCGTTCTTTTAAAAAGGGCACCACGGAATTTTTTGAAAATCGCCATAACAACTCCTTTTTAGATATCCTTTCATTTTTATTTATATTTTTCCGGTCAACAATTGAGTTAGCGAAGTTTTGGTGAAAGCCTGTATCTAAAAAACGGCTCAAACGATTTTCTTGAAAACTGTTACATAAATCCATTTTAGATATTCTTTCTTATATATTACATGGTTATTACAGGAAAATTAACTGCCATTATGCTGAGGTAGGTTAACTTTAGATCTCGGAAATTGGTGTTTTAAATGATAACTCAACTATTTTTTCTGTTAGTTTCTAACTTGCCATGTGAACTTTGTTTTATATGTTTTCACCCGTGTATTTAGTTTCTTATACCGGAACAATTTTAGGTTTCTACTTCGTTAGGTCCATTTTATGTCTCCTTATCATATTATCTCAAAAAAAAACAAAAAAAAAACATATAATACGTGCAATAGTGGGTAATGGGAGTCGTGTGATTGTTTGCCACCAGATTTTTCGAAATGAATCGATCAGATCCATCAGCACGTGAAAATATAAGTATAATGAAATTCCTCTGCATTATGTGTCGGAAGATTCTGATAAAAAAAGAAACAAAAAAGAAAAATTATGCAGTACGCATTGATTAGTAACACTTTCCAACTTTACGCAATTGTTGTATCGAATAACTTTTACTATTCTTTGCCTGCGTTATAAAACAACAGACAGAAGAATTGAAAAACATCTTACTGTAGCCCTGTAAATCTGAAAGTTAATCATATCATATTCTATACAAAACAGTATTTTAAAATATTAATAATACATGTCAATATTTTTATGATTTTTATAGTAGATTGTTTTTTAAATATAACTTAAATAAACAAATTCTGTCCTACAACGTAATACATTGTCTTTTTTTATTATTGTTGTTGTTGTTGTCCCTGTAAACAAACTAGTTATACAGGACCTATTAATGACATTTTAAATAGGGAACATTCCATAGGGAACTTGAGTGTATCATTTTTAAAAAATTCTCAAAATATTCACGGATAATAGGAGCTGCAGACAAACAGATAGAAAGGTAGACAATTGGACAGACGGAGGCACAATTTGAAATCATATTCCCACTAAAATTATAAGAACGTGTTAAAATGTTCATGTAAACAAAAGTGCAATTCCAGCAAATTTTTATTAACAGCTCTTAATCTAACTGATTATTTTTATGTAGCCCTGCAAATCTAATGCTAACCATACTATATTACATAGAAGGCACTCTTTTGTGCATACGAATAATATATTTCGATTGCATTAAGCTTTGTGGAAAATAAAATTATTAAAATTTGGTTTATAAAAATAACTCCTATACAACACAATGCTTTGGAATAATTTCAAGTGCCCTTGAACACAAACCAGTTAGAAATGTACTCTATTTCACATAGGAAACATCCAATAGGGAATTGAATAATATATTAATATTTCATTAAAGTTTCTATACATTAAAGGTATTAAAATATGGTTTATAGAAACTCCTCTCATAAAACACAATGCTTTCGAATACTTTTGGATAACCTGTACACAAACCAGAAGAGGTATTCACTCCATTTTATATAGGGAGCATTCGATAGTGAACTTGAATAAAATATATCGGTTTAAAGAAATTCCATAAATATTTACGGGAATTAGAGCGTAGAAAATAGACAGACGCACAGAAGAACAGTCATACAGATACACAAATTGGAATTATATTCACACAAAAAAAAAAAAAAAAAAAAAAAAAAAAAAGCTAGAAAGTGTCAAAAACGTTTAATGTAAACGAAAGTACAATTCTAGCAATTTTTTATTATTAGATCTTAATATAATTGAATATTTTTGTGTCACTCTGTAAATCTAATGATAAGCATGCTATATTCTATGCAAAGCATTTATTTGTGCATATAAATAACATATTTCAATTTCCTAAAACTTCGTGGAAAGTAAAGCTTTTAAAATTTGATTTATAGAAATATCTGACAAAGAACGCAATGCTTTGGAGTACTTTTGAGTGTCCCTGCATATAAATTAGTGGTGGTATGTAATCTATTTTATATTGGAAACATCCAATAGTGAACTTGAATAACATATTTCAATTTCATAAAGATTGTACAGTAAATGTATGAAAATAGGGTTTATAGTAATCCTCTCATAGAGCGCAATTCTTTGAAATACTTTCGGGTGTCCCTGTACACAAAACAGCAGCGGTATAAACTCCATTTTCAATAGGGAACATCCGATAGTAAACTTGAATAACATATATCAGTTTCAAAAAATTCCATAAATATTTACGGAAGTTAGAGCGCAGGCAGACAGACAGACGGACAGATGCACAAATTGGTATCATATTCACACGTAAAAAAATGTTAGGAAGTGTTAAAAACGCTTAATTTAAACGAAAGCAGAATTCTAGCAAAATTTTATTAATAGCTCTTAATATAACAGAATATTTTTGCGTCACCCTGTAAATCTAAGGCTAATCATGCTATATTCTATATAAAGCATTCTTTTGTGCATATAAATAACATATTTCAATTCCCTAAAACTTCATGGAAAGTTAAGTTATTAAAATTTGATTTATAGAAATATCTTTTATAGAACGCAAAGCTTTAGAATACTTTTGAGTGTCCTTGTATATAAAACAGTGATGAATCCATTTTATACAGGAAACATCCAATAGTGAACTTGAATAACATATTTCAATTTCATTAAGATATGTGTACAGTAAAGGTATAAAAATATGATTTATAGAAATACTCTCATGGAACACAATCCTTTGAAATACTTTCGGGTGCCCCTGTATATAAATCAGTGGTGGTATTTAATCCATTTTATACAGGAAACATCCCATAGTAAACTGGAATAACATGTTTCAATTTCATTAAGATATGCGTACAGTAAAGTTATGAAAATATATGATTTATAGAAATACCTCTCATAGAGCACAATACTTTGAAATACTTTCGTGTGTCCCTGTATACAAACCAGTAAAGGTATAAACTCCATTTTCAATATGGAATACCCGATAGTGAACTAGAATAACATATATGAGTTTCAAGAAATTCCACAAATATTTACGCGAGTTAGAGCGCAGACAGACAGACAGACAAATCGAAGTTATTAACACATTTCAACCTTGTTAGAAAGTGTTAAAAATGCTTAATATAAAAGAGAACAATTTTAGCAAATATTTATTAGTAGCTCTTTATATAACTGAATATTTTTGTGTCACCCTGCAAATCTAATGCAAATCATGCTATATTCTATGCAAAGTACTTTCTTTTGTGCTTATAAATAACATATTTCAATTTCATAAATCTACGTGCAAAGTAAAGTTATTAAAATTTAGTTTATAGAAATATCTCCCATAAAACGCAATGCTTTGGAATACTTTTGTGTGTCCCTGTACACAAATCGGTGGTGGTATTTACTCCATTTTATACAGGAAACATCCAATAGTGAACTTGAACAACATGTTTCAATTTAATTAAGATATGTGTACAGTAAAGTTATTAAAATATGGTTTATAGAAATGCCTCTCACAGAACATAATGCTTTGGAATAGTTTCGGGTACCCCTGCGTATAAATCAGTGGTGGTATTTAATCCATTTTATACAGGAAACATCCCATGGTAAACTGGAATAACATATTTCAATATAATTAAGATATGTGTACAGTAAAGTTATGAAAATATATGATTTATAGAAATACCTCTCATAGAGCACAATGCCTTGAAATACTTTCAGGTGTCCCTGTACACAAACCAGTAAAGGTATAAACTCCATTTTCAATAGGGAACATCCGATAGTGAACTTGAATAACATATTTCAATTTCATTAAGATTTGGGTACAGTAAGGGTATGAAAATATGGTTTATAGAAATGCATCTCATAGGACACAATGCTTTGAAATATTTTCGGGGGACACTGTACACAAACCTGCAGAGGTATAATCTCCATTTTGAACGGGGAACATCCGATAGCGAACTTGTATAACATATTTCAATTTCATTAAGATTTTCGTACAGTAAGTGTATGAAAATATGGTTTACAGAAATGTCTCTCATAGAACACCATACTTTGAAATACTTTTGTGTATCCCTGTACACAAATCAGTGGTGGTATTTACTCCATTTTATACAAGAAACATCCGATAGTGAACCTGAATAACATATTTCAATTTCATTATGATTTGTGTACAGTAAAGGTATGAAAATATGGTTTATAAAAAAGCCTCTTATAGAACACAATGCTTTTAAATATTTTCGGGGGGCCCTGTACGCAAACCAGTAGAGGTATAAACTCCATTTTCAACACGGAACATCCGATAATGAACTTGTATAACATATTTCAATTTCATTAAGATTTTTGTACAGTAAAGGTATGGAAATATGGTTTATAGAAATGCCTTTCGTAGAACACAATGCTTTTAAATATGTTCGGGGGTCCCTGTACACAAACCAGTAGAGTTATAAACTCCATTTTCAATAGGGAACATCCGATAGTGAACTTGAATAGCATATATCAGTTTCAAGAAATTCCATAAATATTTACGGGAGTTAGAGCGCGGACAGACAGACAAACCGAAGTCATTAACACTTTTCAATCTTGTTGGAAAGTGTTGAAAATGTTAGGAAGTGTTAAAAACGCTTAACGTAAACAAAAGTACAATTCTAACAATTTTTTAATAATAGCTCTTAATATAACTGGATATTTCTGTGCCAGCCTGTAAATCTAATGCTAATTCATGCTATATTCTATGCAAAGCATTCTTTTGTGCATTTCAATAACTTATTTAAATTTCCTAAAACTTCGTGGAAAGTAACGTTATTAAAATTTGATTTATAGAAATATCTTTCATAGAACGCAATGCTTTGGAATACTTTTGTGTGTCCCTGTACATAAATCGATGGTGGTATTTCCTCATTTTATACAGGAAACATCCAACAGTGAACTTGTATAACATATTTCAATTTCGTAAAGATATGTCTACAGTAAAGGTATTAAAATATGGTTTATAGAAATACCTCTCATGGAACACAATGCTTTGAAATACTTTCGGGTGTCCCTGTACACAAACCAGTGGAGGTATATATTCCATTTTCAATAGGGAACATCCGTCAGTGTACGTGAATAACATATATCAGTTTCAAGAATTTCCATAAATATTTATGGAAGTTAGAGCGCGGACAGTCAGACGGACAAACAGACAGACGGACAGCCAAAAAATCCGAAGTCATTAACCCTTTTCAACCTTGTTGGAAAGTGTTAAAAAATGGTAGATGAGAAGGCGCGTAGGAGTTAAAATCATTGAACGCATATGTATGTAGTATTAGCAAAAGGCATCGAACTTTTCCATTTACGATTGTTTTTATCACAAGTATGTGGTCTGAAATCATTTGAGAATGTTAGAATATATAATGGAATTATACACACACACTTCTTTTATTGAAGTGTGCCATGCTGATGAAATTGCTTCAAATGATAATGTATGGCGCGAATGTTTAAATGAAGGAAAGTAATTATATTCACCAAAACGAATGCGAAATTAATTTGGTAACATTTGTGCATTAAATTTGCCAAGCTATTCACTGGCGTTACGGAATGGTTTTAAAGTATATTTTAGTGAAGATTTTTTTCGAGAAATTACAGCAAAGAAGCATCCTTTAACAGAAATCTATTAGAAATTCAAGATATTTTGAGTTTTCATAATTTGCAAAATCAAGGCAAAAATGCCAAAAATTAACATTTTATATCCTGACTAAGCCTTTTTAAACAAAATTATTGAAAAACAACTAGTATTTACAAATTCGAAACATTGACCTCCTCACAAGAACTGCACACCCGCAGCAGTATAATCCTTTGTCAGGATGTAAAAACTAAACAAACTATACAATTTAAAATATAATAAATAAATTCCATGCAACTATTAAATAACATTACAAATTGCAAAATTAAGTAATGAAACTATTTACATTATTACAAATAAGCACATTGCATAGAATATTTATGCCATCCATAAGCAAATTTTTAAATATTGATGACGATAAAAGGATGCTAAACTAACATAATGCACACCTTAGGTTTTGATGGAGGTGTTTTAGTAATCCGAACCACAACGCTATTCAGACTCTTTAAGACTATATAAGAACATCCAAATTAGACTGTAGCTTAGCAGAAAGTCCTTTACATCGAACTAGGTTTCATAAGAAAACTTTGTTTGTTTCGTTGAAAGCATGATGTGTAGACTTTAAGTTATATCCCGTTTATATTATCTCCGTCGCCTTGTGCATCCGTTCCCGAGAAAAGTTATGCATGACTTCAAATCAGTCCTGGTGGTCTTGGATGTACTCTTCTGGGGATGAAGACACATCTAGTAGACAACCAATCAGGAAATCACATGGAACACGAAGTTCATATCAAAAGATAATCTGTGTTGGAGTATAATCAATGGTTTCATGGTCAGCACTTCGATACGCCAACAAGAAACAAAAGCAAGTCCAAGTACTAATATTGCTGGTTCCTTGACACAAGAAAGAGAGAGGTTTTTGAGGATGGTTCAGTTAAATGTTAAAACTTTCAAACATGCTGGCGTACTGGGGATATAGAGGCGTTGTCGTAACTTTGTCTATGAGTAATTGACACAGTCCTTTGATTACCGCAGGGGTGAAGTTGGTACCATGATCAGTATGAAGCTCTAGGGGTGTGATGTACCTTGACAACCATAACTGCAGTATTACCTCTTCTACTATGCATGCCTCTTGGTCGGGTATGGGATATTCTTTAAACTTTAGCTTCCATTTTATCCATTCTGTTTTCCAAAACTGATAATTTACTCCCTATTACTTTGCTCACAGATTTCTCCTGTTCCTGTGTAGCTTCCACTTTTTCTTGAACCTCTTTTTGTCCAGTTTCCATCTTTTTGATCAACCCGGTTTTTAAATCGTTCATTTGAACTGTCAGATCTTCCAAAAGTTTCTTCATTTGTTGTTCCATATCTATATTTATAAGCGTTCAACAGATAACCCCACTCCTAACATTGGAAATGTTGGGTATTTGTGGTTGATGCATTGTCCGTTTAGGAATGTCTGGCTTTACAGAAGATTAAAATTTATTTTACAGAATATTCCAAAAGATTACAAGTCTGTCAAATAGGTATCAGCTTCAGATGCAGCCAGAAAACGGAGTTCAAATATTAGCTGACAACATAAACATCAGTGTATAAACTGTATGATAAACATAACACACAAACATAAGCTGAATTCATTGGCAGTGGCTCAATCAGGGAGCTTCTAATATCAGAATAATTTGGCTTGAAATGCAGAAGGTCGAAATACAAAATGTTCTCGTACATTTCCAGAAATTTTGTGCTACTTTGTGAAATATTCCACTTAGAGCTTCAATAATCCATAAATCGAAAGGATTTTCTCGTGTATGTCCCCGGAAAGTCGCCAAGTTATGATTTACTTGTCAGTATGCCGCCAAGTTCATGTCCACCTCGATGAGGTTATTTAAAGGCTTTTTAAAGATATACGATGCCGGATCAAGGTCGAAACTCAGAAAATTCGCATTTTTATAACCTGACTAATCCTGTATAAATAAAATTATATAATAAACTACTGTTATTTACAAATTCGTAACAGTTTGTAGATTATTCGTTTTTTCTTTTTTCATTTTGAAGATATACTAATCAGAATATGGTTTATATGGTTTATAGAAATGCCTTTCGTAGAACACAATGCTTTTAAATATTTTCGGGGGTCCCTGTACACAAACCAGTAGAGTTATAAACTCCATTGTCAATAGGGAACATCAGATAGTGAACTTGAATAGCATATATCAGTTTCAAGAAATTCCATAAATATTTACGGGAGTTAGAGCGCGGACAGACAGACAAACCGAAGTCATTAACACTTTTCAATCTTGTTGGAAAGTGTTGAACAAAAATTAACATTTTATATCCTGACTAAGCCTTTTTAAACAAAATTATTGAAAAACAACTAGTATTTACAAATTCGAAACATTGACCTCCTCACAAGAACTGCACACCCGCAGCAGTATAATCCTTTGTCAGGATGTAAAAACTAAACAAACTATACAATTTAAAATATAATAAATAAATTCCATGCAACTATTAAATAACATTACAAATTGCAAAATTAAGTAATGAAACTATTTACATTATTACAAATAAGCACATTGCATAGAATATTTATGCCATCCATAAGCAAATTTTTAAATATTGATGACGATAAAAGGATGCTAAACTAACATAATGCACACCTTCGGTTTTGATGGAGGTGTTTTAGTAATCCGAACCACAACGCTATTCAGACTTTTTAGGACTATATAAGAATATCCAAATTAGACTGTAGCTTAGCAGAACGTCCTTTACATCGAACTAGGTTTCATAAGAAAACTTTGTTTCGTTGAATTCATGATGTGTAGACTTTAAGTTATATCCCGTTTATATTATCTCCGTCGCCTTGTGAATCCGTTCCCGAGAAAAGTTATGCATGACTTCAAATCAGTCCTGGTGGTCTTGGATGTACTCTTCTTGGGATGAAGACACATCTAATGGACAACCAATCAGGAAATCACATGGAACACGAAGTTCATATCAAAAGATCATCTGTGTTGGAGTATAATCAATGGTTTCATGGTCAGCACTTCGATACGCCAACAAGAAACAAAAGCATGTCCAAGTACTAATATTGCTGGTTCCTTGACACAAGAAAGAGAGAGGTTTTTGAGGATGGTTCAGTTAAATGTTAAAACTTTCAAACATGCTGGCGTACTGGGGATATATAGGCGTTGTCGTAACTTTGTCTATGCTGAGTAATTGACACAGTCCTTTGATTACCGCAGGGGTGAAGTTGGTACCATGATCAGTATGAAGCTCTAGGGGTGTGCTGTACCTTGACAACCATAACTGCAGTATTACCTCTTCTACTATGCATGCCGCTTGGTCGGGTATGGGATATTCTTTAAACTTTAGCTTCCATTTTATCCATTCTGTTTTCCAAAACTGATAATTTACTCCCTATTACTTTGCTCACAGATTTCTCCTGTTCCTGTGTAGCTTCCTCTTTTTCTTGAACCTCTTTTTGTCCAGTTTCCATCTTTTTGATCAACCCGGTTTTTAAATCGTTTATTTGAACTGTCAGATCTTCCAAAAGTTTCTTCATTTGATGTTCCATATCTGTATTTATAAGCGTTCAACAGATAACCCCACTCCTAACATTAGAAATGTTGGGTATTTGGGGTTGATGCATTGTCCGTTTAGGGATGTCTGGTTTTACAGAAGATTAAAATTTATTTTACAGAATATTCCAGAAGATTACAAGTCTGTCAACCAGGTATCAGCTTCAGATGCAGCCAGAAAACGGAGTTCAAATATTAGCTGACAACATAAACATCAGTGTATAAACTGTATGATAAACATAACATACAAACATAAGCTGAATTTATTGGCAGTGGCTCAATCAGGGAGCTTCTAATATCAGAATAATTTGGCTTGAAATGCAGAAGGTCGAAATACAAAATGTTCTCGTACATTTCCAGAATTTTTGTGCTACTTTGTGAAATATTCAACTTAGAGCTTCAATAATCCATAAATCGAAAGGATTTTCTCGTCTATGTCCCCGGAAAGTCGCCAAGTTATGATTTACTTGTCAGTATGCCGCCAAGTTCATGTCCACCTCGATGAGGTTATTTAAAGGCTTTTTAAAGATATACGATGCCGGATCAAGGTCGAAACTCAGAAAATTCGCATTTTTATAACCTGACTAATCCTGTATAAATAAAATTATATAATAAACTACTGTTATTTACAAATTCGTAACAGTTTGAAGATTATTCGTTTTTTCTTTTTTCATTTTGAAGATATACTAATCAGAAGATCCCCCCTCCCCCCCCCCCACACACGCACAAATACATATCCACACTGACTGATTTCCAGATTTTGTTTTTATTCAAGACACCTTAAAACGTGTAAATCACTTGAAAACTCGCTATAGAAATTTTCAAATACTCCCATTACCTACGGTAGTCAGATAATGGATGTAAATTGTTATAAGGATGAAGACTATGCCTGTTTTTCTGTCTGTGACACTGAAGTTTCCAAACGAATAGACCGATTTCAATACGTATATATATATGTATATATTTTAACAGAACGCTGATTAAATTGGAAAAACTCTTAATCGTGATGAAAATCTGTTTGATAGTTTTTTTGTTTTTTTTAATTAATTAAGGTGTGTTTTCAGATTACTTTGCATTGCTGTTTAAAAATTTTCAAACTGGCATATTTTCCATATTCACAATCACGTAAGATAAAAATCTGCTAGCTTTCCACTTTTAAATCATGTTGGTTTATAAATCAGAGGTATTTTGGATTGAAGGATAAAAACGATTTTAACATAATTGTGAATTTTAAACTAATTTAACAAAAGTAAAAAGTTGGTTATAATCAGTTATCATAATTTCGCAGTACAAAACTTTCTCAATTCGAATAAAAATAGGAAGTTAAGAAATTTTTTTTTTTTTTTTTTTTTTTTTTTTTTGTTTAGACCAGTTATCGCTGATATTTTAAAATTTGCGAGCTGTTGTTCTTTCAACGTCAATCTTATATTCGATAGAAAGAAATATATTTTATTTTTCTGTCCTGGATTAAAGTTTAAAACAGTTTTTTTTTTTTTTTTTTTTTTTTGTTTATCCCAAAACTTTTTTTTTTTTTTTTTAAATCCCAAAACCAATTTTGGCATTAAAAAAAAAAAAAAAAAAAAAAGAAAGGTAAAAATGGTGAACAGGAATTCACAATCGAAAAATCACTGAATTCGATTTAAAAACAGAGATTTTAAAGAAAATTAATATTCAATTAAATTCATCGCCAGCTCTGCGTTGACATTTTCTAATTTGTGGGCTAGTATTATTCTTTCAACTAAAAATACATATTTTATATAAAAGTTACATTTAATTAAATTCAAGATGAGGAATTTTTATAAAGCTAGCTTCACACTTGTTGTACGTCACAAGTGTACGTCACAAGTTCTACCTGTTGTACGTCAAAATATCTATTTATATTATTCTATTTTCTTTATCTCCAAATTAAATATTGATTTTATAAGAAAACTCTGGTTTATGAAATATTTATTTAAAGAAACACAGTACCATTCTACCAACCTTCAGGTTTAATTTATAATATATACTATATATAAATATGCATACATCCATACATACACACACTTGTATTTATATATATATATATATATATACATACATATGTATATATATAATGAGCGCTCTTTACATATAGACATAGCTTTATCTATGATATATATATATAGCGTATACACATTGCATAACAATAAAACTGAAATGGGAGAAACATATAAAATCTGGAATTGAACCAGAAAAGATAACATTGTTATTTATATTTATTTAACTACGTATTTTGATAAACTGTAAATGCATTTTCTGTATTTCATAAGTAAATTTCATGATACTTAAACTCATTTTTCTCATGTTTATAAAATAAATCATTTAAAGAGATTTTCTGTGAAAAAAAAAAAAAAAAGGTTTACATTGAATCAAATTTCAAGGAGTATTATTAAGATAATTTCTGATCGTTTTATAGTACTATTTAGATAAAATAATATATTACGGTACTATAAATGTAATGGTTCACTATAAAGTCTATGGTGATTACTTTAAAATATTGTGATATTCTTTAGTTCCCAGATGAATTCGTATCATACTTTATTACAATATTATGCATTATAAATGATTTTTTGGCGCTGAATAGAAGATTTTTACAATAGTCAAATGTTATATATTATTTTTTATATATGCTATACATTCTAAATTAACTTTGAGAAAGTAATTTTGTTAAAAACAAAATCACACATACACTTACTCCAGTTCGGTTGTGAACAAAAAGAGAAAAAGAAAAAAAAATGTATGTTTTAAAAATATAAATACTTTAAACAAATTATTATTAAAAGAAGCACTTGAATTCAGTTTTTTAAAGTAATCATAATAAAATAAACAGCTGTAAAAGAATATATTTATATTTTATATATATTTTTTTTAATTTAGAAATAAATTTAAATTTATACAATAATTTTAACATTCTCTTATTTTGTTGGAATATCTTATTAATCGTTATTGTTATAATGTCTCTTAATTTTAAAGGAATGATCTAATATATATGTGTGTGTATGTGTGTATCAGGGTTGTCAGATCTCGCGGATTTTTTATTAGGTTGATTTCTTTAGAAATCGACCTATTGCAATCACTTCGTTTATCTATCTATATATGTATATATATCTATAATGAAAATTTTGTCATCACGATAACTCCCGAAATAATAATCGAAATCGAACCAAATTTTGACATTGAACTAATCTTATAAATATCTTGAATAAGTTCGTTAACCAAGTTGCTCCGATTTTTTGTTTTCAAGTGGCAGCCACTTAAAAATTTCAAACTGACATTGTAAAAAGCATATTTAAAGCAAGATTTGCTTGCATTTTGATGTAAATACAGGCCACATAAGGGTCTCAATGAAGTTTATTAATGAAGTTTATCCGCCATTTTTAATAAAGTGGCAGATATTTTAAGTTAAGCGGGACCACTTGAAATCAGGCTACCACTTGAAAATTTAAAATCCCTATAACTTCCGAAATAATACTCCAAATCGAACCAAATTTAGACAGTGTCTTAACTTATCTTATAAATATCTTAGATGAGTTTATTAACCAAGTTGCTCCGCCATTTTGTTTTCAAGTGGAGACCACTTGAAAATTTCAAATTCAAATTGTAAAAAGCGTATTCCAAATTTGTTTGAAATTTGGTGTAAATATAGACCACATAAGGGTCTCAATGATGTTTATTAATGAAATTAATCCGTCATTTTTAATAAAGTGGCAGATATCTTAAGTTAAGCGGGGTCACTTCAAATCAGGCTCCCATTTGAAAATTTAAAATCACGATAACTTTTGAAATAATACTTCAAATCGAACCAAATTTTGACAGTGATATTATCATATAATTATCTTGAATGTTTTCACTAGGCAACTTGTCCCGACATCTTGTGTCTAAGTTCCAGCCACTTGAAATCACACTGCCACTTGAAAATATGCCATCAATATAACTTTTAAAATACTAAACTGATTCAAATAAAAGCTGGATAGTGAACTTTTGGTTCAAATATCTAGGATAAGTTCACTTGTTGATTTGATCCGCAATTTTATTTTCAAGTAGCGGCCACTTGAAAATTTGTCATTATGGTAACTTTAGTAATACATAATCAATTCGCATCAAATTTGGGTAGTGGATTTATCATTCAAATATCTCAGATAAGTTCGCTGGGCATCTCACTCCACTTTTTTTTACAAGTGGTGCCACCTGAAAATTTCTTATGACGATAATTTTTGAAATACTGATTTAATTTAAACTAGAACTGGACAATGAACTTATCGTGCAAATATACTGGATGATTTCGATGGGCAAGTTGTTTTGCTATTTTGTTTTCCAAGTCGCAGCCACTTAGACTGCCACTTGAAAATTTGCCATAATAATAACTTTTGAAACACGGCACTGACTTAAACCACAGTTGGACAGTAACCTATGCTTCAAATATCTTCGATGTGTTTGCTGAAACTTTAGAAATACTTAATCAATTCAAATCAAACTTGAAAAATGGATTTATCATTCAAACAACAAAAATTTAGAAAATTCACGTAACTCGTGAACCAATCACGTTATTGCGTCCATCTTTGGTATATCGATAATAAGTATTTTCTCGGCAAAAGTCGCCAAAAAAGTCGCCAAATTTGGCGCCAAATCCATTACCTGCGTTACTGGATCTTTTTAATGTGTTTTAAAGGAAAAATTAGGCTATTGTAATGCTAAACCAAACTAGAAATGCAGGAAACTAACATTTTATCAACTTACTAAGCCTCTTTGAAAGAATTTCTACAAAAAAAAAAATATATTTTCAAATTTGCAACGATATCAACTTTCTCTGCCATTTTGATCGAAGTGGCAGCCATATTATTTTTCAACACAATGACTTTTGAGATTTTGAATTAATTCGAACTATATGTGTACAGTAGACTTATCTCACAAATACATGTCATTTATTTGTCAACTTAACCCACCTTTTTTTTTTCCCAAGCGCCGGCCACTTGAAAATTTTAAATTCACATAAAAATGTATTTATGAACCGATTTGCTTAAAACTCCATATGTGCATAGCCTACATCAATATTTCTAACAAGTGCATTAATAATTTGTAGCCGCCATTTTGAAACAAAATGACGGCTACTTGATAAGGAAAAAGATATCAACCTACCCTTCCGAATAAGCCGTAAGGACTTGTTCAATAATCACGAATAATTTTATGAAGTGATATTTGATATACATAATAGACGACTATTTTCGAAGTGATTAGGCAAACGTAAAATTTAAAATTATTGTTGATTATTGAATAAAAAATTTGCCAGATCTGGCAACATTGGTGTGTATATCTAATCCGGAATTTTTTTTTTTTTTAAGGTTATTAGTTTAAGGAAATAAACGAACCTAGATGTTTTAAAATAGCTATGGATTGCGACAAAAGTTATTTCTCGGAGACGGAACCGTTTGATACACGAAAGTACTGGTAGACGGGAGTTATGGGGTCGTATGGAGGAAGCTGTTGGACAGTACATCGTTTCAACTAAATGTTCGATAAGTTTAGTTGAACTCGAATCTTTACTGGAATTTTATGTACTCGGCGTCTATAGAATGCAAAATGTCTTAAAAATACTGTACATATGCTCGCAAAATAATTGCCATACTATGTAAAAAAAATAAACTGTTAAATTAAATTCGTATTTTAACTTTAGTTTTGTCTCGTAAATAAAATAGTTTTTGATTTTAAACTATTGAATGCTTGATATTTAAGAAAAAGGTCGGAACATCTGATGACCAGCAAAAGATAAATTTCAAACCCATTTTGAAATCTGAAATATAAATTTACTGAAAATTTTATCTTTTGTTATATGATGAGATTTCGTGTAGCCGCTGATAAACAGATGCATTGAACTAAAGTTAGATATTATTTTACATAATACACATGACTAATAAATATGATAAAGTTGAATTTCAGTTCTAACCAGTCACTCTTTTAGCAAAGAATTTCCCGCTAAAAGATTTATCTTATCCTGGTAATTATAAGCAATATCTGAAAATCTTGCTTTGTCTGAATGATTAGTTTTGAAGTCCATTTTACTTTTTTTTTTCTAGTCAATGAATACCCTTTACTCAACGTAACTTCGGAAATCAGTACAACAAGACTGTGATTACCGCAAATAGTACTGTAAATTCTACGAATATTCTAGAAACAGTCCAATGAAGCTGTCACTCGTACTGCAAAAGTCAATGTTCGACAAATATTCTGGAACAGACCGAGAAAACTACCACTTGTTCTACAGGAATAAAGTAAATAACATCAAATACTCTAAAGCAGAAATTTTCGCCAGGAAATTCAGTCGCTTAGAGCACAATTTCCAAAGCGCAAGCACTCAGTATAGGTCTATGAACAACACTGACTCGCAATGACTTCACTCACTCTCGCAGAAGTTAACTCACTCCTATTTATACCTTTTGGTGAGGGGGCTTGGCGGTAATTCTATGGAGAATTCCATAGCAAATTCTAGATCTCGGCTGCTATTCATTGCAGACCTTCGAAACTTCGGGAACCCTAAACTATTATATTTCGCCAAATTTGATCGCAAATCATCAAATTCGTGGACAAGTTTGTCGCAAAGGCTGACCCCACTGAATGTGAATGTACTGTTTTTTTTTTTTTTTTCACCTTGCCTGTAAAACTACTTTCACTGCAGCAAGGATATTGATGCAGGAAAAGCACTTAATCCGTTGCAAGAAAAGGAAGAAGTATATGAAATTACTTCTTCTCAATATTCCCTTCTACTTTCACCGAACAAGTTTTATCATGTATGTATATTGAAATATATATATTTCATTTATTTCATAATTGACACATATATGTTCTATATTTGACCATATTGTATCACCTACAGATGCCATTATGTAAAGGAGAAAAGCTGTGTGTAGTTTTAATTTTCACAAATAATCTTTTATCTTAAAATTTAGCATTTTATTTTTGATATTTATATAAAGAATATGCTTTGAAACTTTTCTTGCTTAAAAGTGTTTTTCCAAATTCATTTTATCAGAATTTATAAATAATTTAAAATGAATGTGTTGTTCCTGTTAGGAGTAGCGATGACTGCCCATTGGGTGCCCCTTCACAAGTAATCATAAATTCGGCAATCACCCGGAAAATGCTTACTCGCAAGTGTCGCGTTATTGAAAAATAAAAATAAAAAAGAAAGAAAAGAAAAAGAAAGAAATGAAACAAAGAAATAAATGAAACAAAGAAAGAAAGAAACTTTTGGTTGTTGCGCTGTGTGGCAGACGTCATTCAAAGGAATTTATTTTCTTCATTTATGACATTTACAAACATGTCTTTCCAGATTAACTAAATTAAATTCAAAGCGGAACTCATCGTTGAAATAATTTTGTTCCAGTTACTCTGATTCCAGGTTGAATGCACCTGCCACCAGTTCAAACACGCCTGTTGATGGGCAACAGTAAGAGGTAGGTGGTGCATTGGCCTATATGTAACTAGAGCGCTATTTCGCTGAATCGATTGATCGATCAATGTCACAATGAAATTTTGTAAAAATAATATTTTTCACGTATCTTTAGGAATTTGAATGGTATGCTACTGGCAGTTTCTTCACATTCTCGAAGACCAGCAGATTTACCATTAACAAGTGGTATTTGTTTTTTTAACAGAACCTCCCTTATTTGTGCATACCTGTAAATCTTTCTTTGGAATATTTCTCCTCACTACAAAACTCAATTTAAACACTTGCATTCTCTGTGGTATTTTTATGAAACAGGCTTCTCTCGTCTGAGCTCTATATTAGAGATGTCACAATACTTCTAGTAACTTCAGAAGTTTTTCAAACCAGGTTTCTATTGCATCAATATTTACTATTTACTAATTAGACTACTAGTGCGGTACTTTCGCAGCATAATTTCCTGTATACCATACCATGACGAATTTTAAAACGTAAAATTCACCCATTTGATGCAGAAAAAATATCTATGTTTTTTGAGGCAGGCACTTGAAAAGCCTTCTCTCGAAGAATATTCCCATCCATAGAAATATTTGAAGAAATATTTGAGTCTGCTCGTATGAAGCGAAGAGAACACTTTTTTACTGACTGTTGCTAGTTCTTTTTTCTTTTTTTTTTTTATTTATTTATTTATTTTTTTTTTTTGTGGCAGAAAATTAATACTTACACTGCTCGGCATGAAAATTGCCTCTGACACGATTTCAGCATATTCTTATGTAAAATGACCTCCTAAATCCGAAAAGGATGACCATTTTCCCCTATCACCCACCGTGTTTTAAGAATGGCCCCCTATTTTTATCATTTTTCGGGGATTTTAGGCTATAAATTTGATTTTTAGGAGGAGGGAGGATTATTTTAACAGCTAAATATCTTCTGAGAGGCTACAGAGTTGGAAAGTTGTAAAACATGTACATTTGCGACAAGGGGAAATTTTTGGGGGGGATTTGGCACTGAAATTATGCATTACATATCTCATATTTTTTTAATCTGTTATGAATGTTATTTTTTAAACTTTATATATATTTTTTTGTTTTTAGGTGTTAAACTAATTATTTTTTATTCTTCAAATCAAATTCATGGTCTTAAAATTATCGAACAGGGAAAGAAAATGAGGGAGAGGGTGGTGTATCTAGAAAACGGTGGGTGGCTGGGCAAAATGGGAGTCATATTCGGATTCAGGTTGTCAATTTACATAAGAATCAGCAAGAATGATATCAGATCTCGATTTTTTTTTTTTTTTTTTTTTTTTTTTTTGCAGAGCAGTTTTAGTTTTATCAGCCTGCTCTCTAATTTTTTTCTTTTTCGAAATTACCAATTTCAGGGTTAATGTTTTATGCCTAAACATTTACTTATATTAATGTTTTTCTCAAAGGGATTTTCTCCCACCTCATATATTATTATAAGATATTTTTCTATGATTCGGATTTATTTTGACATTAACCCTTTGCTGGCCCAATTTTTTTTAATTTATCTGGTTAGTGTTGAACCTTTTTATTCAACACCCACCACTGAATTTTAACCGAATTTAAAAGAAACAGTACGTATACATATATATATATATATAAAGGTATACATATATATATACATATATATTGAATATTACGAATTATATACACATATATATATATATATATATATATATATATATATGTACTGATAAGTATAAAGGATTTAAGTCCAAAAATGTCGATTTTGAGTAAGTACATAGTCAGATTCAGAAAACAATTCTCTATCGATTGGTATAAAGGATTTAAATCCATGTTATTTAGTCTTTGAGAAAATCTATTGGTAAAAAAAGATTAAAGTCAGAAATTTAGCATTAATTTTTAGTATAAAATATTTAATTCATTTTTTTCCCTTTATTAAATGAAGATTGACAGTCACTGAAGGGTATAAAGGGTAAAAATCTACCTAATCCCTTTTTCCTAATCGATTCTTCTGATGAGTTTTTAGTTAGTTTAACTTTATTTTTCGTCTCCTGAAAAATCAAGAATATGGACTTTATGCTTATCAGTACAGATATATACATATATTTAATGTATGAATACTGCGTGTCCTGCGGGACTCGCCATATTATTATTATTACTGTTATTTTGCGTCTCGCCTTCGGTTTGACGAAAGGTAAATTACTACTTAAATTAAAATAGAGTTTGGTCAAAAAATGTTAAATACTTTTATAAAACATGGTTTTAACATATACAAATACTTTATCATGCATTAACAAAAGAAATGTTTTGAATCTTAAACCTTAATTTTTTAAGAAAGTATAGAAGTGGAAATAAATGTTATTTATATTTTGTTTTAAATATTCGCAACAGTAATTCCCGATGCTTGGCCGTGCATCTACCGACAATTCTGTGTTTGTTGGGTGTAATTCATTCCCTAGTATTGGTTACCATATTCATTTCTTATTACTTTGGCATAGCTTCAGTTTAGGAGCCGCTGGTAACTTTTAAATTCTTATTGTCATTTCAGCGATGAATTAAAATGACTATTGCAATCGCGTAAAAACCTTGCGTGAAACGATCGAACTAATTCGCTGCCAAATTTTAAATTTTGCATAGAGGTTGTACACTGAAACTGTTCTATTTCATTAGCTCGATTTTTATCAATTTTATTTTAAGTATTTACAAAAAAAATGTTTGCAGGTTTATTTTATTTATTTATTTTTTAATATGAAAAGAAATATATTCAGTTATTTAATAATTTATTTTTGGTAACAACTTGTTTTTTCTTTTCAATAATTTTCAAGTTAAATTCCTAAAAAATACAGTGTTAGCCAGATTTTGTCCTTATTAATAGGTGTATCAATTAAAAAAAAAAAATCTAATAATCCGGACAGATAAAAAGGCAAAACTTCAGATTTATGTATTTTTAAATGTTTGCAGTTCATTCACAGTGTAATACAATAAATGGAGATGAAGCAAAATCGTTGTATGAGAGATACAGTCCTGTCGTACTTATAAAGAAAAAAAAATAACACAATTAAGAATGTTTTTAAGAATTGAATTTAGCACATCTGTTTAATTATCTGTTCATCCGTGTAACGTGATGTGAAAATAACAATAAATACTCGTTCTTTCATTCACAAACCAAAACTATATTAAACATACAATACACAGATTTGATATGCGTTAAAGACATAAGTTGTGATAAAACATTGCGAATAATGCGAAAGATAGCATGCAAGCTTCCGTGCGGGTGAAAAAAGAACATTTCTTAAACTGTTCTTTGCGGTTTCTGTTTTAGTAGAGTTGAGATGTTCGTACCTGTTAAACAGAAAAAAAAGTAAAGTTGATATGAAAACAGTTAAATCGAAAGTGTCATTGAGTGCGGAGTTCGATTATGGTAGGAATCGAATATGACTGGATGGTGGGAATCGAACATGACTCCCACCCTATCAGGGCGCTAGTCCTGATATAAAGGGAGAACAGCAATTTTGTTAACAGCTCTTTTAAAAACAGAGTCTTTAGTTTTTTTAGACACTACTCTGACCAGTCCGTCGCTACCGGTGTGAACCTTTGTAATTCGACCAATTGGCCAGGATAAAGGTGAGCAGCTGTGGTCTATGATAACCACCAATTCTCCTTCCTTGATATTTGTTGCAGGATGTTGCCATTTATTTCTTAATTGCAAGGAACTGAGATACTCCTTTTTCCAAGCCCTAGAAATCTCTCGTCTCATTTTTTGCACCAGTTGCCATCGGTTCTTGAGATTCCTGCTACAGGATAATGGTTCATCTGCAGGTGAAAGCATGACATCACCTGTAAGAAAATGTGATGGGGGGGGGAGAACATTAATAGAGCCTGTATCAGAATCAGTACTTTTAAAGAGGGGACGTGAATTTAATAAGGATTCAATTTGTGTTAATAAAGTGCTCAATTCCTCAAATGTCAACCGTGTATCACTGATTACTCGTTTAAGGTGAAATTTACAGGAACGTATTGCAGCTTCCCAAATTCCTCCGAAATGAGGTGATGCGGGAGAAATAAAATGCCACTCTATTGCGGCTTGTGTTAAATAATGTGCTACACATTCGTTTCTTGGTAAAGACAATATTTGTTTTATTTCATCGAGTTTCCTTTCAGCACCAACAAAATTGGTTGCGTTATCGCTGTAAACATGACTAGGTGAACCACGTCTAGCACTGAAATGTCGTAAGACACCTATAAATGCGTCAGTCGTCAAATCGCTGACAGCTTCGATGTGTACTGCTTTTGTAGCAAGGCAAATGAATAAAGCGATGTATCCTTTTGCTGTTTTAGAGCCACGACCCTTGTTAAATTTTATATACATTGGACCAGCATAGTCCACACCACATGCAAAAAAATATCGCTCGAGATTTACTCGATGTGGTGGTAAGTTTCCCATGAGCTGGGGTGTAGAAATAGCTTTGAAACGGAAGCATTTCACGCATTTATTAACAAGCTTATTGATTAATCTTTTTCCGCCAATGATCCAATATGCTTGTTTTATAATATGGGATAACAATGATGGTCCTGCATACAAGTGTGCAATATGTTTCTCTTGTATAATAAGGTCGCTCAATTTGTGTTTAGACGGCAATATTACCGGATGCTTTTCGTTAAATCATAATTGAGCATTTTGTAAGCGACCTCCCACCCGTAACAGACCATTCTGGTCAATGAATGGGTGTAGAGAGTGTAAATGACTTTTTCTAGACAAAATGTTTTGATTCTTGATGTGTTTTAAGTCTTCGTGAAAGTATTTATTTTGTACCCATCGAATGATGTTCTCTTCGGCGTGTTTAGTTTCCCTACGTGTAAGAGGGGAACAAGAATAATCTGTTGAGACATGAACTTTACTTGCTGACTTGCAGTTATTTATGAATCTTATGCAATATGCCAGAATGCGTTTGATTTTAAAAAGCGAAGAAAATTTATTGAATAGTTGATCATAACGATCATTAGATGTATCAATATGGTAAGACAAAATGGGATCAGCTTTCTTTTCAGCCGAAATTTTATCCTCGATTTCCTTAGACTTAGGCGCGTCATTTGGCCAATGTGTAGGATCCAAAAGTAGCCAACTTGGGCCATTCCACCACAAGTTGCAATCAGGTAAACTTTTAGGATCGATGCACCGAGAAGCGATATCAGCGGGGTTTTCTTTAGATGGAACGTGTCTCCAATGTTTTGTGGGAAGAACATCTAATATTTGTGAAGTTCGATTTGCAACGAAAGTTTTCCACTTACGTGGATGTGCGGATAACCAAGAAAGAACAACTGTTGAATCTGTCCATGCGTAAATGTCAAAATTATAATTTTCTAATATTTTGAAGACTGAACAAAATAACTTAGATAATAAATAAGCACCATAAAGTTCCAATTTGGGAACGGAAATTTGCTTGATAGGAGCTACTTTAGTTTTGGCAACTAAGAGTGAGACCTTTGATTTGTTATCATGAGTCTGTCGACAATAGATTGCAGCAGCGTAAGCATGCGTTGACGCATCGCGAAAACCATGTAATTCAAATGTACTATCGGATGAAAGTGTGACGCATCTAGGAACAGAAAATTGGCTAAATTTATTGAATGAATTCTCATATTTAATGAGCTCCTCTCCAAATTGTTGCGGAATAGGAGAATCCCAGTCTCCTTTTGTTAACCATAGCTTTTGATAAAATATTTTTAACACTACTGTACAAGGTGAAGGATCAAAATAGGATAAAAAATGCGTGCGGATTCAGACAAAATGCGTATTTTTGTTAGTGGTGGTTTGAGTGTAAGTGCGGTTTTGAAAATAAATGTATCTGCTAAAGAGTTCCAGTAAAGCCCTAGAACTTTAGAACTTTCATTGTTGTTTGGCATTATTTTAAAGTCTGTATCTGTGATGCAATTTTCTCGAAATTCCGTAAGGAATTCACTCGAATTGAAATTCCACTTTCTCAAATGAAACCCATGTTCCTGTAAAACATTAGCAGTTTCCTTAGCAATTAATATTGCGCTATTAACCGAGTTTGAACCAGATATCAAGTCATCGATATATATATCTTTTAACAAAGTACGCGAGACGAGTGTATTTTGCTTATAATCTAGAGCGATTTGCTTAATGCACCTAGTGGCCAAAACGGATGCTGGAGCAAGGCCATATGTAACAGTTTTCAATTTATGTTCCTTTATTTCCTCATTGGGGTTGTATCTCCAAAGGATTTTTTGATAATTTTGATCGTCCTCAGAAATTAAAACCTGGCGGTACATTTTCTCCACGTCTGCAGAAAAAACTGTCTCCGGTAATCGAAAATTAAGTAAGATCTCAAAAATGTCTCGTTGTAATTTAGGGCCAACACCCAAAACTGAATTTAATGATTCACCATCAGAAGTTTTACAGGAACCGTCAAAAACGACTCTTAATTTAGTGGTAGTGCTAGAAGGTTTAATAACTGCGTGATGAGGAAGGAAATATTGTTCCCTTTGAGAAATATTTAGTGAATTTTGAGTAATTACCTCCATGTGTCCTAATTGTTCATATTCATATAAAAAATCCTTATATTGTTGTTCGAATTCCGGATTTTCAGAAACTTTCCTCTCCATTGCATATAATCGGGAAAGTGCAGCGGGCTTTGCATTACATAATTCAGATTTGCATTTATAAAATGGTAATTTTACCACAAAATGGCCTTCTGGATTAATTGAATAATTTTCCTGAAAATGTGACTCTACAAACTGTTCCTCGGGTGAAAGAACTTCTCACTTGGATTAAAAGCTTCTTCTAATTCCCCAAAACGTTTTAATTCACTGTCAATATTAGTTTCGTAAATATGTAAATTTGAAATCGAATTAGATTTTGTCTGAGATTCAGGTAATTTTCCGGATACGAGAAAACCAAAAATTGAATTTTGAGCAATTAAACCATTCTCAGTACAAATTGTTTGACCAGGAAGTAAAATAGAAAAAATAATAATCAGATCCCAAAATCATGTCAATTTTACTTGGAATTTCAAATTTGGGATCGGCCAGTTGCTTAATTTTTAAATGCGAAAAACGTTCTTTGTTTATTTTCTCTGATGGCAATGGAGCTGTTAATTTATCTAATATAAAAACTCGCATGGATAACTTGACATCGGAATCGTGAATAGAAATTAAATTAATGTCTGTATAACCTTTAGTTATTGCAATTTTTGAATTTGCCAACCCTTTGACGGGAAGTCTTGCATTTTTTCTCTCATAACGTAAAATACTCATACATGATTGAGTGATAAAAGACTTTCAGAGCCTGAATCGCATAAAATTTTTATCACATGTCTCTGACCCATTGAATCATAAATATAAGCTGTAGGAAGTAAAGAGAAAGATATTTGTATAGAATGGTTATGAGTACTTGTTTTCAATTGATATATGCCAGATGGCTCTGTACGATTCTCAGAATTTTCAAAATTATTACCAGCAGATGAAGCCGAAGCGGTATAAGTTTTCAAATTATTATCGCATATACTAGAATGATATTTTGCATTACAAAAATGACAGGTATAAGTGGAATTACATTGAACGAGAGAGTGTTTATTAGATAAACAGTTGCTGCATAATGAGTTCTTTCTAAGAAATTGTTTTCTATCCTTAACAGGAAGTTCTTTAAATTTAAAGCATTTGAACAAGAAATGATTATTGTTTTTACGTAAAATACATTTGTAATTAACGTTAGAATGAAACTTAGATAACTTAAATTGTTTATCTTTATTCTGTTTACACTCAATCTCTTTACTCTCATTTTCATTACATAATTCCATAGATGCACATTTATCATTAATAAATTGTAAAAAGATCTCTAAAGTAGGAAAGTCAGTTTTTGCCGAATATTGTGCCCATTCTTCACGTGATTTATGGTCAAGTTTTTGTAATAAAATATAAATTAACCATACATCTCTTTCAGTAGCTTTAGAGTCAATAGTCTTTCATCCCCTAATCACTTCATCTGAAGTATCTGATACCTTACGTAAGTTATATGCATTAGAATGAATTACAGCTGGTTGATCCATAAAGGTTTTAATAAGTGCAGAAATTTGTTTTTTCTTATCATACCTAGTAAGTAATTTTTCCCAGGCTTCTAGATAACTATTCTCAGTTATTGGAATGTGTTTAATAATAGAAGCCGGTTCATCTTTTAATAAACCCTTTAGGTATTGGGATTTTTGTACATTACACAAATTAACATTCTCGTGAACTAATGATATATACAAATCCTTAAAAGACATCCAATCTTTATAATTACCGCTAAACGGGCAAATATTTAATTTTGGCAAACGAAAATTACTAGATATAGCATTTGTGTTGATGGATGGATTTTGAAAATTTAAAACATTAGATTGCAAGTTTACAGATAAATTTTCAAGTTTTTGTTGAAGCTTGGCTTTGGTTTCATAATATTTTAACTCAAATTCTTCTATATCTGATACTTCATCAGGTAATTCAGAATCGGCTTTATCAAAAACAGAATAAATAATTTCAATCTTTTCAAGTTTATTTAAAAGATCATGTTTTTGAAAAATTTGATTTTCATTATTTATGAAATCCATAATTCTAGTAAGCGCAGATTTCGCTCTGCCTCTAATGTTTTGATATTTTTTCAGCATCTTGTAAAGCGACAGTTTCATTACTGTCATCGTCATTGTTAATTTTGTTTGCCATTACTACGTAATGGAGTAATGCGAAAATCCAAAGTCAAACTTGTAAAAAGAAAAATAAGTACTTATCTGTTTTATTCCTTAAAAGCTGCTCTTGGATATCCAAATTTGTAAGCTAGCCAAAATTCACACAGAATATCTCGCCGGTGCCTCCAAAAAATGTTACGTAACGTGATGTGAAGATAACAATAAATACTCGTTCTTTCATTCACAAACCAAAACTATATTAAACATACAATACACAGATTTTATATGCGTTAAAGACATAAGTTGTGATAAAACATTGCGAATAATGCGAAAGATAGCATGCAAGCTACCGTGCGGATGAAAAAGAACATTTCTTAAACTGTTCTTTGCGGTTTCTGTTTTAGTGGAGTTGAGATGTTCGTACCTGTTGAACAGAAAAAAAATAAAGTGGAGATGAAAACAGTTAAATCGAAAGTGTCATTGAGTGCGGAGTTCGATTATGGTAGGAATCGAATATGACTGGATGGTGGGAATCGAACAATCCGTAAATTGTAAAAAATCGAAATATATGGAAATAGCACTGGCAAACGAGGTGCAAGTACTATTCCGCAATTTTTATTTCCGTATACAAAATATAAAGTAGTATTGTGAAACGAATTTTCAAATTGCATTTTGTATCCCGTATGACTCAAAAACGAATGGGCATAGAATTTGTAAATTTAAATTTGGGACTGTGATACGCTATTTCTCGCGATATCTGTATGTCTTTACGTGCATGCGCGTATTCGTGTATGTAACTCGTATAATTAAAAAACAGTTGGATGCAGAATATTGTAAATTCAGATTTAGTTCTTTTTTTTAAATATTATATATATAACATCCAGTTGTGTATCTCCCTTTTTTTTTTGTGTGTGTGTGTGTGTGTGTGTGTGTGATTTTCAGTTTTAAGATACCCATGAAAATTATATACATATTTATCTAAAATACAAATTTTTGGCCATAATACATTACCTACCTTCATAGTAATTTCAGCAGAAGCAAATGATAGAGTGCGCAATGGTATTGTTACGAAAACTGTCGACATTCTTGCAGGAAGAATGTAGTTAGTAGTTCTGTTTGACGAATGTACTTTATGTAATGAATATTCTGGAAATATCATAAAAAATAATAAGCGAAAAATAAACAGCTAAAGAAATGGACTGCTCAAACTGCCTCTTTTCAAGACAGTATACAGAAAATGTATTATACGCATTACAAAAGTCATTAATCAACGAAAAGCCTCAAAATAAATTTGTAAAACAGTCTTTCTACTAGAAGAGACAAGTAAACAGCATTAAATAAACCAAAGAGCTGAAATTGCGCTAATTCAGGAACAATGATCAACCGTTTAAAACGCAGTTTAACGGAGACGAACGCTTAGCTTAGAGAGACTTACAGAAATTTCGAGGTAGTTTTGTACTGCAAACCAATGTATTATAGCGGAAAATTCCCGAACTCTCCTCCCACTAATGTCACAGCTTCCACATTTTCGTAACTATAGAGTTGTTAACTATTTGATTGTTCAGAGAACATTTCGGTTCTCTTTGAAAATAGAAAGATGCAAAAGAAATTTTATGGCCACATCCTTGTAGATTAAATATAAATATATTTTCTTCTTGTTAAATTAAAAGAAAGACTAAAATTTAAATTTAAATAAATCAAATTAATTTTGTAATTATAGTTTTAATAAAATGTAATAAAAATGATTTGAACACTGAAATATGTACTTTAATACAGTTAGTTATTTTTCTACAATGGTATTTTTTAATATACTCAAATGTCCTTTGGCCAATGACTAGTGACCGTAAAAGTGGAAACGCATGCAAAAAAATATATTGAAACTTCATATTCAGCTATAAAATACGTTGTTTGCAACCTATAAAAAAAAAAAAAAAAAAAAAAAATCGGTATAAAGGGACCGGATAAAATAAGTCTCCCACAGAAAATAACTTGAAATTTTAAGAGCTTGATACTGATTTTCTAACCATGAAAAAAAATTATTAACATACAGAAACATTTTAAATGAAAGTACCATAAATTGCAATCATTAGTAGTTACATAATTTATAAAGTCACTGTGACTTATGGGTTCGCCCTGAACAGCTTAGTCAATATCAATTTAACTAAAAGTGTTAAAACTTTAACTATCTATATCATGTGCTAGCTGAATGATTTCTAATGGTAATATTGAAGTCTTTTCGGATGCATTCTGTCCAGGCTGTTTGCGAACTTGTATTTTAATTATTTTTTCATTAATTGCCGCAGCAGCGTGATTTATGCAACCCAAAATAGAAAACATTTTCCAAGCTTTAGATATTATATTGCATCGTTTTTTACTTTTTTCCGAAATTTCCCTAGGAATTAATTCACGTAGTTTTATTTAAAGTTGTGATTATTCCCCGATCCAATGTCTGCATAGGATTTTTAATATGGGTGACTAAAGCACTACTTTTATATTAGAATACTCTAACCAAGGATGACGCACAGGGGTCGGAATTTCAAAAAAGCTGGCCAAAAGTCGAAAAATTTAGGCGCGTTTTTAGACGTAAGTACCGCGGAAATACCTTCAGAGGGAGCCACTGAATGAAACTGTGAGGTGGAAAATTTATTCTATCTACATATTTCTAAGTGTAGGCTGGCGGAAAACGTGACAATTTTTTCTTTTTAATTGTTAATGCATTTTAACAGTTAAACAAATAGTGTTTCTCGGAAAATTTCGCAACAACAACATTCAATAAAATATGGCCGAAAATTGTGGAGGTTAGTAGATAATATTTATGCTGTATTCCTATTTTTTTTCATCAAGTGATCTCCTGAGCGGCTTTTTGAAGTTAACCTCAATTATAACATAACCAAAAGTTTCAAAGTATGGAAACTTTTTTATCTCGCAAGATCCCGCATTGATTCAAAGTGGAGAGTGTTAAGGGATGTCCATTTTATTCAGCCGTTAAAGAATTGGGTGCCCCCGCCTGCCCCTGTATGTGTAAAAGCGTTTTAACTTTTTAATTTAATTTTTACTTTTTAATTTAATTTTTTAATTTTTTGGACTTTGGTGTCTGCCATATTGGATCCGCCATCTTGTTTTTGAGTGCAAGATCACTTTTTTTATAAAAACTGATATCAAATTTGAATTTAGCGCCCTCAAAAACCCTTAAATGTGAAAATTATCCTTCATCTATCAATTTTTTGATTTTTGATCCGCCATATTGGATTCGCCATCTTGTTTTTGAGTGTAATATCACTTTTTTTATGAAAACTAACGTCAAATTTGAATTCAGTGCCCTCAAAAACCCATTAATGTAAGAATTATCCATCTTATATTAATTTTTTAATTTTTTGTCTGCCATATTGGATCCGCCATCTTGTTTTTGAGTTTGCCTTTGAAATTTTCAAAAACCCAATGTCAGATTCGGATTCAGCGACCTCGAAAACATATATATACATCACAATTTCACTTGTTTTCTTTAATTTCGACTTTTGGCCAGCTTTTTTGAAATTCCGACCACTGTGTGACGGTGTGAATTGTCGATAATCTGTATAAATATAGAGAAGTGTCTGAGTGTCTGCGCTCTGAACCTTAGACTATTGGTCTCATTTTATGCAATTTATATGAGCAATTTTTATTTTCACAGAAGCTTGTCATGTTTATAGTGTGAGTAATGTCATAGTTATACATACACTCATATAAATTAGTTTTTACATAGCCCTCGAGACATGTATTTCCTCCATAAGTTATTTTATAGGATTGATTTTCAAATACAAGTATACACCCATTTTTGTTAGCTTTTTTCTTATAGAAATTAAATTAGTTTAAATTTCAGACGCGTATGAGATATTTCTTAATTTTATGGTGTTATTGGTGCTGTCTTATGTTACAGTATTTGATTTTATCTATCCGTAAAGAAGAAAATTTAGTTCTTGGCTTTTTGAGATTGTAACGTAACAATCATTATAATTAAATTTATTAAATTTACTTTTTTCATTATAGATGTGTGTCGAGCTTCTTGAGTCAATCCTCCAGATTTTCTTCGAGTTATTTCCCAAGAAAAAGGTTATCATTAGGCTTTCACTTTTCGTTATCTAAAATGTGTGCCTTTTACGCGCTTTTACTGTCTTGAAAGCATAATACCTCATTTGTAGCATGGTCTGAAATTTTATTATTGTTAAATTAATGTTTGGATTTTTCTTTGTTTTTGATTTTTTTAAAGGAAGACATTTGTTTAGTACGTATTATGTGTGCACAACACGCATTATGAAATGACTTTGTGAAATGTTCCGCTTTGGCAGCTGAAGGGAATGTAAAAATACGATACCAAGCTTTATTCTGTTCCAAATTATCTCATGAAGAGGATTTTTTGGTGTGTGAGTTGGTTTTGTGTACCCAACACACACTACGAAGAAATTGGACCAAATCCACATTTAGGGATTGGAAAAAAATAAGTTTCTAAAGTTAATTTTACTCCAATTTATCTGAAGAAAGCGAGTTCTGATGTGTAGATGAAGGTTAAGGGTACGCAACATGATAGAAAGGATTTAACAAAAATTTCCACTTTAAATGTTTAAATTTATATATTTTTGATAAAGCAGCACCACCAAGACCTGTAGGAAATTAAAGACACATCAAACTATTTCAATGATGGTGATTTAAAAAATAAAAAAATAAAAAATAAAAACATAAATTCCTGTATCTGTCAAAATATTTGAAATTGTAAATAATAAATTCCATTAATAAAACATGAAATTCTACATAAATATTCAGAAAATTAACTAAATACATAAATTTAGAAAGAATGGAGCATAAGGTTGATTTTTTTACTAACTATGTGAAAGATACCATAACCCGGAGTCAAACCCGGGCTCTCCGCTTAACCCGCGGATGCTCTGCAACTGAGCTACCCTGCCTGACAACCAACTCAGCATTCTCACATAATCGGCCAGCTCGGTATTTACCGAGCTGGTTGTCAGCCATTGTAGCTCAGTGGTAGAGCATCCGCGCGTTCACGGGGAGCCTGGGTTCAATTCTCGTCTCTGGTATTTTTCACATTGTTGGTATATATATATATATATATATATGTATATATATATACATATATAAATCAACCTTACGCTGCAAACTTTCTAAATGAATTGTTATTTTTTATGTATTATTAAATATGATTTCTAAGTATATAAATTTTATATTTTTCAAGAAGAAGGCTTATTGTCATCAAATGAGGTGTTTGGACTAGGTATTCTCTTTGTGTCCTTTAATTATGATTTTAACAAACATTCTGTAGTTTTAAATATAAATAAATAAAGAACTGCTATTTTAAAAATAACTTTTCGGGGAGTACCTCTTTACATTTATACTTGTTGATAGTGAATAAACTATTTTAGCTGTAAGCTTTATATTCATGAATTTAATCTTTTTAAAGAATAATATTAATCTTTCTTAAGATTTTCTTCACCAATTATATCATTTTTGCATGTTTTAAGGATTATAATCTTTTTCATATTTGCATTAAATTTACTTTGTTATGCAAGCTTTTGTATTTCGATAGATAAAATAGTTTATGTTAGTAGAAAGGAGAATGAAGAAATGAAATATATGTATGTATATACATGTAAATCCTACTCAGTAAACTACAACCGTACATATATAATAGTAAAATTTATAGAAAAAAAAAGTTGATTGTTTATTAATGAAATATTTAATGGTAATTGCAATATATTTGAAAGTGTTGTTATTTATATATTTCACTACTAATGTATATTTTAATAATTATTACATTGTTAATTTTGAAAAAAAATATAGATTTAATTACACAAAAAGTTTTTGAACTTTTTACTGATAAGAATTCTTAATAAGTATATACTTTTAAATAATGATATACATTTCTGTTAAATAGAATATGTTTTATAACTATTCTTGTTCAGAAATTATTTGTATTTTTCTTTATAATTCATCTTTTTTCAATATACAATGAAACTATTGATACACGGAGAGATTAATATTAAAGATATTTTTAAAGTAAACATAAAACAAAATAAAATTTGCGCAAACTATAGTAAGAGCATTAAAAAATGATTTTAAAAAAAGAAATTTCAACTGTCACTAAGTTTAGTTTAACACTGTTTGAAAAAAAAAAAAAAAAAAAAAAAAAAGTTGGTCATTACAAAAAAAAAAAAAAAAAAAAGTGAGAGAGAGAGAGAGAGAGAGAGAGCGATTAAAAAAAAAAAAAAAAAATGTAGCATAAAAAAACTGGTATCTGTGTGGCGGGATTGGGAAAAAATTGCCCAGTGTGTTTTCTCGGTTTTATCAACATTTTTCAGTTTTTTTTTTTTTTTTTTTTTTTTCAGGATATTGAATAATAATTCTTTTTTCTTTATTTATTTTCTTTCTTTTTTTCTAACATGAATTATATTATTAATTAGACCATTTAAAAAATCAAATGTTAATTAACCATTAAAATCAAAAATTTAAAACACTTTTTTATAATTAAATTATAAGAAAAATTTTCTAAATGTAATAATTGTGTTTTAAATGTCTTGAAATTCCGCTTATCCGTAAATAATTATTTACTGTTGCTTTATTAAATTTTTCGTATTCAATAAATATTCATAAAATGTTTTGAATTACGGTCCTTCTATTCATTATTAGTATTTTGCTGTTAAAGTTTTCAGGTATTTAAAAAAAAAAAAAAAAAAATGCGTATTTTACATTCCTTGTGTCTTACAGTCTTCTTTATATTGACTAATATCTCTGTTTTTTCTTGCTTTCATTTATATATATATATCTTTATATATATATTTCTTTTGTGCGTGTGTATGTCACTGAACTACTCCTAAACGGCTGGACCGAGTTTAATGAAATTTTTTGTGTGTCTTCAGGTGGATTCGAGAATGGTTTAGATTTACAATTCAGTTCAATCGGATAATTGGATCAAAAGATATTAAATAAAAACTCCATTTTAACTTTAAAATGATTAAAAAGAAAAAATATATTTGATGCCAAAATAAACAAAATTCACGTTTTTTTTTTTTTTTTTTTTTTTTTTCCGGAAATAAAATATTTTTAATTTTGCGTGATAAACAATAAAAATTAGAAAAAAAATTAAGATACTATGAAAATATTCGCGTGTAAATAAATATTTTCATAGAGATACTTGGTATTGGCTTAAAATTTTTATTTAATTTAGTAGTACTTTTCTTTTCTACAGTAAAACAAACTTTTTCGTTTTAATTGATACTTTATATGTAACTTATAAAGGTTCTTTTATGTTTTCACCTAATTGTAAATAATAATAATTTCGAATTTATTAGATTTTTTTATTTTTATTTTGTATATATCATAAAACAGTTTTTCTTTTCTTTCTTTTTTTTTTTTCTTTTTGTATGGAACAGCTTAAGTTTCGAAAAATTTGAAATTTGGCACCGAAGTAGTACGGACGTTTCTCACCAAGATCGTCAGTTACGCAATTGAGATAGCCATGTTAATTCCTCGCAAAAATGGCCAAAAATATTTAAAGTCGACAAAGGGGGGGTGGGGGTCTATACTAAAGCTGTGCCTTTGTATTTATCATATATATTTCTTTTGTACGTGTGTATGTCACTGAACTCCTCCAAAACGGCTGGACCGAGTTTAATGAAATTTTTTGTGCGTCTTCAGGTGGATTCGAGAATGGTTTAGATTTACAATTCAGTCCAATTTAAATTGTTTATTTAATTAATTTACCACTTATAAATTGTTGTTGATTTTGGAATGTTTCACATTGGATCCGGCAGACTGCTCTACGACCGTAGTATCGAATATTCAATAATACGCAAGCGAAGTGATGACGTCACTGGCCGTCCGCGGATGCAAGAAAAATATTTTCTATGTTAATCGCCCATTGGATTTTTTGTAAAAAATTACTAAAAATCGAGGAAAACTATTTCCCGATTTTAATCCCTATATTTGGGTATAGATATGTATTAGTTATCATGTGCATGCGTTAGATTGAGTTGTTTTTGCTGTAAAATTAATAAGATTTGAATTTTTAATCTCAAAACTCTGTTGGAAAAAAATATCGCCATATCATCTGGCGAACATATTTAATTTCTTTCAAAAATAATGGTTATTTCAACAACTTATATTAAGAGAGTAATGAATAATATGAAACAATTTCGTACAATACATATTTCGAAAAATATACATCTGGCAAGTATATTTTCGTATTACGTTTTTGATCGCCAAATACAAAAAACGCCAAGGAAGACAGAGTTTTGAAATTTAAAATTAAAATTTTGTCAATTTGCGAGCAAAATAGCTCAATCTAACACATGCATACTGTTGTAATATGAGTTCCATTAAATCGAAATTCTTGAATATATATAGCTGACATTTATTAAAGACGATAAACAAAACGATTTGCATTACACACGATCAAAATAAGTAGAATTAAACATATTTAAATGCAGATTATCTTTGTACTTTTTAGTTTTTTACCTCACATGTAATAATGGCCACCAAGGCCGGTGCACACAGCTACATTCTTTTTTCATCACTGGCGTGCCTCGCCGGGAGCAGTTGGAGAGCTCTTTTTCACGCGCATGCGCAATTAAAGGCGCATCTGTTTTATTTATTAAAATGAATCGTTCGCTACTCCAACACACACCCCCTGCGAGCGATGCATTTTAATCTGCACAAAAATAAAAAATATAAATACAAATATAACATAATACAGGATGAACACATAAAAATAAAAATATATAAAATTAAGAAATTAAAGAAATGTTTTCCATTGAATATAATAGTTTTTCTTCGTTTACAGCCTTTTTCAAGAAATCTGATATTAGGGCTTCACTTGGAGTATAATATAGATCAATTATTCTGTCTCTGATCAAGTCCTTTACGAAATGTAACCTAAGATTTATGTGTCAGGACTTGTTGGATGATCTTGTACAATTAGCCCATTGTATGGCTGCTTGACTATCTGAACTCGGTGACACAGTATTGTTTATAAAATTTTTAAAGTTTAATTCCGATAATAAATTTATTATCCATGTTATGTCCTTAGAGATTTCTGAAATAGCAAACAATTCAGCTTCACAAGTTGATAAACTTGCACTTTTTTGTTTATGACATTTCCATGATATTAATGAATTACCCAACAAAATTACACCACCAGAAAATGATTTTCCATTTTCTGCATTCCCCCAACTTGCATCTGAACTTGCATTTAAATACCCAAATTCTGTACTATAGAATAATTTTTTATCTTTAGTTCCCTTTAAATATCTTAAAACCCTTTTTGCGAGTAAAAAATGCCTTTTTTCAGGCTTATGATTAAATTGTGACAAATAAGTAATTACAAAAGCTATGTCTGGACGCGTTCTATTAGATAAATATAATAGTTCACCTATAATTTCCTGGTACATGTTTACATCAATAGTTTCATTTGTAAGTGGTAAGCTTTTATCTTCTCCTTTAACAATTGGGGTTTTTACTGTTTTACAATCATTTAGATTGCGCTTAGCTAGTAATGACTCAATGTATTGAGTCTGTGACAAATAGATACCATTATTATTTTGTAATATTTCTATACCTAGAAATTTCGATTTATTTTTTTCATGTAATTCAAATATTACTCTAATTTTAGAGATTATACCTTCATACATTTCTTGATTATTGCTGAAAATACAAAAATCATCAACATAGATGCTCAAAATAAGAAATTTATCATTATCAGTTTTAATGAATATGCAATTATCTGAAGCTGTTTGTACTAATCCTAATTTTTCTAATTCAAATTTTATTTTCAAATACCAGTTTCTCCCACTATGTTTTAAGCCATAGATGCTTTTCTTTAATTTACATACTTTTCCTGTGCCTATAGACCCTTCAAAACCCTGCGGTGGTAACATGTATACATTTTCCTCTAAATTACTGTATAAATACGCAGTTTTAACATCAAAGAATTTTACAATTAAATTTAATTTAGCGGCAATTGCAATTAGCAAACGGAATGTTTCCATGCACAGAACAGGTGAGAAAGATTCCGAATAATCGACGTTTTTAATTTGATTATAGCCCGCTGCACATAACCTTGCCTTAAAAATTATGTTACCTGAATCATTTTCTTTCTTAGTATAAACCCATTTGCTTTTTATTAATTTCGCGTCAGTTGGCTTATCAACGATCTCCCAAACATTATGTTTATTTAATGAATCCATTTCATTTTGCATGGCAATTTCCCAATTTTGCCAATTAATATCAGTTTTCGCTTCTAAATAATTATTTGGGACACTTTCCGTAAAATTACTCACTATCTGTTTATTTTTTATTCTTTCACTTCTTCGTAATTCCAAATTACTTCCGGCTTCAAATCTGCTCTCCTCAATTTGCTTCCCCCCTGTTTCATTGGTGTTCCCCTGTTCATCACCAGACATAGAGGGTTTTAACATGCTACTTTCTTTCGTTTTCTCATCAGAGAGTTCTAAATGCGGAATTTTGTTCTCTGTTGTTTGAGTTTCGATTTTATTTGGGGATGAATTATAGAATGATTGAATATCCCAGACATTATTATTTTTCGCAAAAAATGAACTGCCTTTTAATGATTCGTTGAATTTGACCGATCTTTCCTCAATTACTTTTTTACTTTCTAGATCATAAATTCTATACGCCCTACGTTCACGGCTATACCCTAGAAAAATTCCCCTCTTCCCTGGAATTTTAAATTTATTTCTCAATACTTTAGGGATATGAAAATATGCTACAGAACCAAATTTTCTTAAGTAATTTAATTTAGGTTTTTTTACCGGTCCAAATTTCTAGGGGTATTTTATTTTTTCCTTTACGTGGTGTTACATTAGAAACTCGTGTACTAAAGTTTATACCTTATGCCGAAAAATATAATGGTAATTGACTTTCGTATAATATAGTCCTAGTTCTTTCTAGTAATACTCTGTTTCCACGTTCCGTTTTACCGTTCGATTCGCTATTATAAGGAACCGTTTTTTCGTGAGATATACCGGAATTAATTAAATAATTGTCCAATTTTTCATTTACAAACTCCAGACCATTATCTGACCTGAGCCTTTTGATTCTTTTACCAGTTAAATTTTAATGTTTACTCTTAAAGTTACAGAATGTTTCATATACCTCACTTTTATTTTTCAAAAAATAAGTAAAGTACATGCCAGAAAAATCATCCACTATAATCATAAAATATTTAGCACCCCCCAACGACACAGGATTAATAGGCCCACACAAATCTATATGAATCAATTCTAGAATTTCGGAACTTTGTTCTATATTAACAGGTGGATGATTTTTTCTAGTTACCCTACTTATATCACAAATTTCACAATTAAAATCATTTATGATATCTATGTTTATATACTCTTTCATTTTAAGCATATAATTGGGATTTATATGGCATAATCTACTATGCCAGATTTCATAATCAATATCATTCATCACAACATTACATTCTTTATTAGTAATTGGCTCTAAATTAATTTCAAGTTTGTTATTATTTTTATATGCTTTAGTAACCAACTTATTATTACTATCAAAAATTAGTACAGAATTTTTAGTAGATTTTATACTACATCCTTTATCCATTAATGAGGTTACCGACAAAAGATTATATCTAAGATCTGGTACAAATAACACATTTTCGATAGTTAAATAAATAGGATTTTTACTTATGGTTTTGGCTTTGACGTTTCCGGTAACATGACACATAATTTTTGCATCCTTACCTGCTAAAAGGATGTCTTTATTTTCTGGTTTTAATAATTTATCAAACCACATTTCATCTTTTACCATATGGTCGCTCGCCCCGGAATCTAAAATGAAAATATTATAACACAATGAATCAATAGTAGAAGCACTAAAAACAAAATTATTTTTTTCTTCTTTCTTATCAAAGCGAGGATTGTTTATTCTATTTTTCTGTCTATAGCCATAAGAGTTAAATGTTTTTTGGGAATTGTTTTTATAAAAACAGTCCTTGGCAAGATGATTACTCCTTCTACAGATATAACAAAGTTTTTTGTTCTTATTGTCCTTTTTTATGTAAAAGAACGCTTCGGGTTTATTTTGCTCATTATGCAGATTCAAGCTTGATTCTTCCTCTCTTAAAATTTCTAAAACTTCCTCCATAGATTTTTCCCTTTGTGTTTTCAACACATGTCTGATTTTGATAAAGTTTCCCGATAGTCCTCATATTGTATAATAGACCAGCTCTCTTGTAGAAATTTCCAATCCTAACGATTGACATTTTACAGCTAGTCCTTTTGAACGTGCTATATAATCATTTACAGGTTCATTTTGTTTCATCAGTAAGTTTTTCAATTCATTTCCGGCGTCTATTCTTCTATCCTTTAATTGCCCAGTAAAAGTGTTCTTTATATTTTCCCATAAGATTTTGACATTTTCTTCATTAGAAAATTGAAGAGCGTGTTCGTCGGATAGAGAAAGCTTCATATAGGCGACTGCATCGGAGTTTTTCAGATCCCATTCTTGAGATTCCGCTGCATTCAGTCCTTCTGGTTTCACCGTTGTAATTACAGAATCGAGTCTTTTAATTGATAGAGCAGCTTTTATTTTCATGGCCCATATAAAATAATAATTACCGTTCAACTCCGGTATATTTATTCTATCCATTCTTTTCCCTTAGGATAATTATTTCAGCAATTTTGATTTCAAGAGTTTCCTTCACAACCACGGACCTCTACTACCAATTGTTGTAATATGAGTTCCATTAAATCGAAATTCTTGAATATATATAGCTGACATTTATTAAAGACGATAAACAAGATGATTTACATTACACACATTCAAAATAAGTGGAATTAAACATATTTAAATGCAGATTATCTTTGTACTTTTTAGTTTTTTACCACACAGGTAATAATGGCCACCAAGGCCGGTGCACACAGCTACATTCTATTTTCATCACTGGCGTGCCTCGCCGGGAGCAGTTGGAGAGCTCTCTTTCACGCGCATGCGCAATTAAAAGCGCTTCTGTTTTATTTATTAAAATGAATCGTTCGCTACTCACACATACGATAACTAATACATATCTATACCCAAATACGGGGATTAAAGTCGAGAAATAATTTTCCTCGATTTTTAATAATTTTTTATAAAAAATCCAATGGGAGATTAACATAGAAAATATTTTTCTTGCATCCACTGACGGTCAGTAACGTCACACTTCGCTTGCGTATATTCTATTGTAATTCCAGTTTGTCCCGACAGTTGGTGCTGCGATCAAATTCAAGAAAATATTTTGTAACTTCGTGTTATTATTGTTATACAAAAAATTGTGTTCTAATTGAAATATTACATCAAGATGTAATTAGTGTTTGAAGAGTTTTGAAGTGTGCATAAAAAACTATACATTTTGCAAATTTAGTGCGGAATTGGAGTGAGTATTTTACATAATTTTCTATCAAATTTACACGCGCGTTGATTAACAACCACCCTAACCTACAAATTTATTTGTGTAGCTAATTTATTATATTTTATTTATTTATTTTTTTAATGGAACACCTTTAGTATCGGATCCCTTTGGCAAAATTTGAAATTTGGCACCGAAGTAGCTCGCCAAGATCTTTAGTTCCACAATTGAGATAGCCATTTCAATTCATCGCAAAAATGGCTTAAAATATTTAAAGTCACCAAAGGGGTCCCATACTTTTGTGCGTGTGTATGTCACTGATATTTTATTTATTTATTTTGTGTGTGGAAAATTTGGCACCGAGGTAGCTCGGACGCTTCTCGCCAAGATCTTTAGTTCCACAATTGAGATACCCATTTCAATTCATCGCAAAAATGGCTTAAAATATTTAAAGTCACCAATGGGGTCCCATACTTTTGTGCGTGCGTATGTCACTGATATTTTATTTATTTTTTGTATGGAACACCTTTAGTATCGGATCCCTTTGGCAAAATTTGAAATTTGACACCGAAGTAGCTCGGACGCTTCTCGCCAAGATCTTTAGTTCCACAATTGAGATAGCCATTTCTATTCATCGCAAAAATGGCTTAAAATATTTAAAGTCACCAATGGGGTCCCATACTTTTGTGCGTGTGTATGTCACTGATATTTTATTTATTTATTTATTGTATGGAAAATTTGGCACCGAAGTAGCTCGGACGCTTCTTGCCAAGATCTTTAGTTCCACAAATGAGATAGTCATTTCAATTCATCGCAAAAATGGCTTAAAATATTTAAAGTCACCAATGGGGTCCCATACTTTTGTGCGTGTATATGTCACTGATATTTTATTTATTTATTTTTTGTATGGAACACCTTTAGTATTGGATTCCTTTGGCAAAATTTGAAATTTGACACCAAAGTAGCTCGAACGCTTCTCGCCAACGTTTTTAGTTCCACAATTGAGATAGCCATTTGAATTCATCGCAAAAATTGCTTTAAATATTTAAAGTCACCAAAGGGGTTCCATACTTTTGTGCGTGTGTATGTCACTGAACTCCTCCTAAACGTCTGGACCGATTTTAATGAAATTTTTTGTGTGTCTTCAGGTGGATTCGAGAATGGTTTAGATTTACAATTCAGTCCAATTTAAATTGTTTATTTAATTGTTTATTTAATTGTTAATTATGTCTTTTACGTTATAATCGGAATTCAGTCACCGTTCACAGCGCTCCATACCTGTTTCACTTATATACCACATCCTTACACACTTACAATAAGTAAGTTATTTTTTTCTAGCAAAATATTCTCTAGAAATAATTTATATGACAAAACAACGTTTGTCGGGTCAGCTAGTATATATATATATATGTCTTTTTTTTCTTGTTGTTGTTTGTTTTATTGAGATAATTAAACATTTTTTTCCATGGAGAATTTTTCAAAATTTTGTTCTATAGAGCAATTTCAGCACCTCGAATATTAAAAAAAGAAAAAAAAATCTTTGTCTATGTTATCACAATGTATATAATTATATGCTAAATGAAAGTGAGATTTTTCATAAAATATTTAAAAAAAAAAAAGTATTTTTTCTGCTGTTATTTTCGAGTTAGTTCTTATAAAAACAAAAAAAAAAGAAAAGAGATTTTTCAGGTCGAACAAAATCAAGACAACCCTGCTGTGCGGTATAAAGAACGCGACACAAATTGCCTTCAACTACTCAGTTTATAAATTCTTTTTAGAGATAGCGTGGTCACAAAATATAAAATTTTACTCAAAAACCTATAAATTTTTCTGTAGCAACGAGCTAATACGTACACCTATGGATATATAACAAATAAAAAAAAAAAAAAAGGTAAATTTTTTAATATAAAATGTATGGCATAAAAAGTAGCTGCATATCATTATAAAACAATTTGTAATTGGAAGAAAAAGCTGGTATTAATTGTTAAAAAGTTAGATGAAACTACCAGTATACAAACTCATATGCACGCACATATGTGTGTGAGGGAAAAACCTCTTCAAATATAAAACAGGAAGTAATACATTCATGAAGCGAGAAACCTTATGAAAATTATCAGTAAATAGTGTCTATGGGAATGTATACAGAGAATAAATCATGAAATACTGAAAAAAGATATTAAACAACTAGTATAAAGAATGAAAATTGAAATAATATGAAGCGGAAAATATGTATCTCTTTAGCCGAGGAGACAGGGATGTCTTAAAAATAGATGTAATATTCCGATTTACGAAAAGGTTTAAACTTAATATTTTTCGTAAATCGATAAACATCTACCAAAACACAAATAAGAAAATATAGATTATAAAAAGGGAAAAAAGAAACTTATGTTGTAAAACATACCAATCTACTATAAGAAGATTATAGATAATTTACTATGAAAATCACAGAACTACTTCCACAAACACGTGAATATTGAGTTACGATCAGGGTTGGGATTTAGAAACTGGTTTTGGACAAGATAAAAGGTTTTTACCGTCCAAAAGTGTCCTAAATTGTCTAAAAATTGCACAAAATTTTCCAAAACCTAACATTATAAGAAATTCTACTCATTACACTCTCAGTAGTAATTATAATTTGTAATTAAAAGTATTTTCTATTGAAAATTTGCTTTTTTTTTTTTTTTTTTTGTAAGTAAGAAGAAATTTACAATTTAACAATAGCTATATAAAATGTAAATTTTAATAACTTAAAAAATTTTCTTAGTATAAAAAATGTACGATAGAATATTCAAAAATACTAGTTTGTCATTTTTTTTTTTTTTTTTAACTTTTATAGAAGACTTACTTATCCATTATTTTACAGAAATTCTGTTTAAAAATTATTTTATTAAAAGTTCTTTAATAAATTATATAGATTAGCAGACACCAAAAATAAATAAAATATAAGGTTATAATTAGGCAATGAAGTCTATGCATTTTTAAAAAGGGCAAATATGTCCCCCTCCCCAATTAAAAAATAAATCGTAAAAATATTTACTATTTACTATTTTTTCATATATATTCTCTTAGTTATTGAAAAATAAAATAAATACATTTATGTAAATGTAGTTTTTATTTTTATTTTTATGTTTTATTATTTTACTTTATTTTTATTTATTTATTTATTTATTATCATTATTATTGTTAATATTTATTTAAAGACCATTTTTTTGCAAATATTTATTAAAATTATATTTTTATTTCAATATTATTTTGTTCTTTGCTTTACTTATTTGTTCTCTTTTAAAGCAAATACGATATTTACACACACATACACATAAACAACGTGAATAAACATTACAAATATTAATATTTGAAGTACAATTATATCACATTTTTCCATTAAAACCTCAATAATAAATTTTTGCTTTTGTATAATTTATAATTGTTATATTCATCTCTCACTAAATATATCATTAGAACAATGAAAAATACTGGATGATGTTACAAAACAGCAATTAATAATTTTTTTAAAAATATTTTTATAATTTTAATAAGACATAATTTTTAAAAAAGTATAGTTTTGGACAGTTTAGGACATTTTAAGACGCCGCTAGGGTTTTGGAAAGTACTGTAAAAACCATGATTTATATCGTGGTTTTTATCATAGTATCCGAAACCTTGCCAAACCTGGTTACGATTACAAAAAAATTGCAAAACGTATCAGTGAAAACGTATGAAATGTAAAACATTTAAATCCTTATTCTTATATGCTTCAAAATTTAATAAATTTAATGTAAAAATTAATATTAAAAATAACATTTAAATCATGAAAAACGGCAGTTTTTATAGTGACGCAAGCGCAAAAACAAACGAACGCCACGACACTCAGCGGAAACGGAAAAACGAACGAAAACTGCGACACTTATATATACAGGAATTTTAAGATCAAACAAACCGCTGAAAGCCGACACTTAATATCTCAGGAAATATGGGAGGTTATGTTCTGATATTTTCAAAATAGACTTTCACCTTCTGTCTGATCCTACCCTGAAATCGCTACATTTCTGCGTGCAATACACTTCGAGATATGAATTGGCTCATTTAAGTTATAAATGGACGGACTAATGTGTAAGAATTTTTTCTCGAATATGGCTCGAGCGAATTTAGTTTAATTTATATATGATATTAATCGCTTTTATCTGATGTGCCTGACATCTCCCTTTTCCCTAGGAAAACTCTTGTTTTTTTTATAACTCAGTTTAAAAATCGAACTATTTTTTACTCCGAAAATACTGTGATGCGGCAGTTTCGCGGACGAATTTCTTCTCTTCCATCTGAAATACTGAATATCAAATAATCGTTTTGGCTCCATCTATCGGAAAGCGTCAAAAATAAACACAAAAAATAAAAAAAAAATATTTTTCTTTTTTTTAATATGTATATTAAATGAGTTATTTATTTAGGTACTTGTATTTTATATGACATTTGTTCATCAAAAATATTCTTTGTATTTACATTGTTTTCATGCTGATACGTTGTTAACTTTCAAAATTGGTTCTATTTTAAAAGGTGATTGCAACAACAAAAAATGTTTCCTTTATTTTCATAAAAATGACAAATAATATGATAATCATATGCAAATATTTGTAATTTTTTCAAAATTAGGTGATAAATCACTTAAACTACGGATTGAAAAAATTCTTAAAACAGAATTTGAACATAATTAATTTGCTCATTAAGTTTCTAGTATATATAATATATAAATTACAAAATGTTAAGCTATAATAAAATTTTGAATAGATTAAGATTTTTTTTTAAATTAAATTCATAACAAACTATACTACTTAAATATTTACCAGTATAACATTTTCACTTTTTAAAGATTTTTCTATTATTATTTATTTTTCTCTTTTAAATCAAATCTATACCTAAAAAATTATAATAAGAAATAAATATAAATAAGAAATTTTTGTCATTTTTAAAATGTACTATATTATGCCTTTGTAATGTTGCATGTGTCCATCTTTTATATAACTTTTTATAAAATTTTGAAATTTTATTTAGTTTGTTATTTTGTTCGAGTATGACCTATAAAACAACACTTTTAATACAGTGTTATAACTCATTACCATGCTCCTTTAATTTTACGTTTTGATCATTAACCCCTAAAAAGCAATGATATCAATACAAAAAACCCTTAACGGGTTAAAAGTTTGTGACGCAGCACTGTACTTTATGGCTATAAGAATTAGAAATACGCGTCTTAAAAATAATGATATCAAATTTTCAGTGACGCTTTGATATTAATTAAATTATACATAGATTTTCTTATTTGAATTTGCTTTTTCCTTTTATTTATATTTACAGTTTAAACGTTATTTTCAACATAAAATAATATATAGCATTTACTCATTGATACCTTTCCATTCACATCTCTTATACTATGAAAGCATGTGTTTTAAAAGAAATTATATGAAATTCCAGTAACGCAGTGGTGTTACATTAAGTGATTTGTTTTTAAATTTCTCTGCAATTATTTTGTTTTGCATATTAAAGTATATGTGCACATTGAAATATTGCTTTTAATTTTCAAATACGCTGTCAAATATATCACTTACATTAAGCTTACATTATGTACTGAAATATATTTATTTCAATGAATTATTCTATCTTTTGCGTCACGCCATCCAAAACTGTAAGTAAAATATATGGAAATGTTTACTTTGTGTCATTTCATCCAAATAAATTGAAAATGCATGCAAATAGATATCGTGATGCAAAGAAAAAAACTGTGAAATTTTTTTTGAGTTTTGGATGGCGTGACGCAAAAGATAGAATAATTCATTGAAATAAATATATTTCAGTACATAATGTAAGCTTAATGTAAGTGATATATTTGACAGCGTATTTGAAAATTAAAAGCAATATTTCAATGTGCACATATACTTTAATATGCAAAACAAAATAATTGCAGAGAAATTTAAAAACAAATCACTTAATGTAACACCACTGCGTTACTGGAATTTCATATAATTTCTTTTAAAACACATGCTTTCATAGTATAAGAGATGTGAATGGAAAGGTATCAATGAGTAAATGCTATATATTATTTTATGTTGAAAATAACGTTTAAACTGTAAATATAAATAAAAGGAAAAAGCAAATTCAAATAAGAAAATCTATGTATAATTTAATTAATATCAAAGCGTCACTGAAAATTTGATATCATTATTTTTAAGACGCGTATTTCTAATTCTTATAGCCATAAAGTACAGTGCTGCGTCACAAACTTTTAACCCGTTAAGGGTTTTTTGTATTGATAAAATATACATTAATTATGATTAATCTTTATATTGTTAACTTGAATACATTTATTTATTTTAAAATATGCTACATTTTACAACCTTAAATTTAAATATAATATTCTTTCTTTCTCTTTTTCGTCCTTTTCTCTTCTTTCTCTTCTTTCTTTCACATTTTTGTATAGTGGTACGGGCATAAAAAGTAACAATTCATTTTCAATATGCATTTGATTTTACAGAAAATCACAATTTGCTTGAAGAATTCGTATTATGGGTTGCATTAATTTGATTTAGTCTAATTTTGATCTTTTTCAATCATTTCATATTTTGTTAATTTCATCGATTTTGATCCTGTTCCATCGAGAGAAAGAGTGATATTTATAGATTTATTGATTTATATAGTTATATATAAACTGATGTATAATTTTATATTAAAATGTAACTATGTATATTGGCATGTAATATATAACCATGATTTATACCGTGGTTTTTACCATTGTGTCCGAAACCTTGCCAAACCTGGTTACGATTACAGAGAAATTACAAAACATATCAATAAAAACGTATGAAATGTAAGACATCTAAATCCTTATTCTTTTATGCTTCAATATTTAATAAATTTAATGTAAAAATTAGTATTAAAAATAACATTTTATTAAAGTATACATTAATTACGATTAATCTTTATATTGTTAAATTGAATACACTTATTTATTTTTAAATATGCTACATTTTACAATCTTAAATTTAAATAAAATAGTTTTTCTTTCTATCTTTCTTTCTTTTCTTTTCTTTCTTTCAAATTTTTGTATAGTCGTTCGGGCATAAAAAGTAAGAATTCATTAGCAATATGCACTTGATTTTACAGAAAAACACAATTTCCTTGCAGAATTCATATTATAGGTTACATTAATTTTATTTAGTCTAAATTTTTTATCTTTTTAAATCATTTCATATTTTGATAATTTCATCGATTTTGATCCTTTTCTATCGAGAGAAAGAGTGAGATTTATAGTTTTATGGATTTATATACTTATATATAAACTGATATATAATTTTATATTAAAATCTGAATATCTTTATATATATATTTCTTTTGTGCGTGTGTATGTCACTGAACTCCTCCTAAACGGCTGGACTGAGCTTAATGAAATTTTTTGTGTGTCTTCAGGTGGATTCGAGAATGGTTTAGATTTACAAATGAAAGTTGTAACTTAATTAGTTCTTTCTTAATTAATTTTTAACCAACTCTTTCAACAACTTTTCCACCTAGATGGCGTGAGTTGTCGTAAACACGATGTCAGAATTTATTTAATGTTGAAATGAAAAATGAATTTTTAACCGTATCTTACGAAGTGTTTAAAATATTTTTTCAAAATTAATATTTTTAGAATCGTAACCGTATCTTACGAAGTGTTTAAAATATTTTTTCAAAGTTAATATTTTAGAATCGTAAACACGATGTCAGAATTTATTTAATGTTGAAATGAAAAATGAATTTTTAACCGTAAGTGTTTAAAATATTTTTTCAACGTTAATATTGTTAAAATGTTAAAATTAGTTAAAATGGTATATTCTTTTAAAAAATTCGTCAATATTCGACGGAGTTATTTTATGTTAAAATGAAAAATGAATTTTTGACATTGATAACCGTTGGGTGGTCCCATATTCGCCTCTGCTGAGCAAAACATTCAATACTCATATTAATGTTCAGTTCTGCAGTTCAGTGAAGAGCATCAAATACATTTGCAAGTATGTGAATAAAGGCAGTGAGTGATATGGTTGTATTTCGAGTTGAAAATACGAATGTGAATGCTCCTCCGGTGAATAACAACGATGAAATAACACTTTACCAAATTGGCCGGTGCGTCAGCTCCAATGAAGCTGTTTGGCGTATCTTTGGTTTCCCAATTCATGAACGGAATCCAGCACTTCTTCATTTAGCCGTCCATCTTGAAAATGGCCAGCGCGTATATTTCACGAGCGAGACAGCGATTGATCGTGCTATAAATCCACCAAAAACTACACTCACCAAATTTTTTGAATTGTGTAATCGTGCGGATGCTTTTGGTGCTTTTACACGGACATTACTCTATTCAGAAGTACCACGCTATTTCACATGGGCTCCAACAAAAAAATGGATGCCCCGCAAGCAAGGCACGCCGATTGATGCATGTCCCGGTTTATTCAAATCAAACACCTTGGGACGAGTATTTAAAGTCAATCCAAGGCAGACTGAATGCTTTTATCTTCGACTGTTATTGGTTAATGTCATCGACCCTTTGTCATTTTAAGATTTACGTAAAGTGAATGGACAACAGTATCCAACGTATAAAGATGCATGCCTTGCACTCGGCTTGCTGGAAGACGACAACCAGTAGGAGTGTATGCTTGCTGAAGTAGGACTGAACTGTACAGCAAAACAAATTCGTCTACTATTCGCTATAGTGTTGACTACATGTTTCCCGGCCCGAGCAGAGACATTATGGGATAATCACAAAGATTCAATGACTGATGATATATTGCATCAACATCGTTCACGGTGCAACGATCGAACGATAGTATTCAGTGACGATATGTACAATGAAGCATTGATTGCTATTGAAGATCTTTGCATTATCATTGCCAACTTACCACTCAGTCATTTCGGTATGCATTCAACAAATCGAAATGCATCTGATTTAATAAGCACTGAATTGAATCGTGAACTACAATGCAATACTGTAGAAATGGCGGCGATTGTTGCTCGCAATGTCCCACTAATGGATGAAGAACAAAGAACAATTTACGACCGCATCATGCTCGCAGTTTTGGCAGGACAAGGTGGATTCTTTTTTTTTTTTTTTTTTTTTTTTTTTTGTGCTCCAGGTGGAACTGGCAAAACATTCCTTATTTCGCTAATTCTCGCCGAAATACGACCAAATAATGGCATCGCATTGGCTGTTGCATCATCTGGCATTGCGGCAACTTTATTGGATGGAGGCAGAACAGCTCATTCATTATTTAAACTACCACTAAATATTCAAAATAACCCAGACGCAGTGTGCAACATAAAAAAACAATCGTCCATGGCCACAGTGCTGAAATAGCGTAAAATTCTTATCTGGGATGAATGTACTATGGCACACAAACATTCGATTGAGGCGTCGAACCGGACATTGAAAGATATAAAAAACAACGACAAACTATTTGGCGGCACTCTGTTACTCTTTTCAGGTGATTTCAGACAAGCACTTCCCGTTACTCCGCGTTCGACATACGCTGATGAGATCAATGCGTGCTTAAAATCTTCGTCATTGTGGCTTAATGTTGAAAAAGTACAATTGAAATTAAATTTGTGCGTTGAAACATTCTCAAAACAATTGTTAGATATCGACGGTGGAAAAGTTACTACAGATGAAACTGGATGCATAAAATTACCGACCGATTTCTGCACAATCATTGATTCTCAAGATGCTCTTATTGACCAGATATTTCCCGATATACACAGACGATACACAAATCGTGAGTGGCTAGCAGAAAGAGCAATTTTAGCAGCAAAAAATGTGGACGTCAACGAATTGAATCTCAAGATATAACATTTGTTACCAGGAGACTTGGTGTCATACAAATCTAATGATACAGTTTGCGATGCCACCGAAGCTGTAAATTATCCAACAAAGTTTTTAAACTCATTGGATTTACCAGGCATGCCACCGCATATTTTAACACGCTTTTATTAGCTTCACCTGTATGTATGTATGTTTGTTTGTAACTTCTCTGGGAGCAAACAAAAAATTTATATTGTAAAAAAAAATACTTTTCTTACGTGAGCGATGTGGCGTAGAGGTAAGGCGCCGCGCTACGAACCTAAAGGTCCAGAGTTCGATCCCCGTCAGGGGAGATTTTTTAAAAATGGTTTTTGTTAATTCTAAGTTATTTTAATTAAAGATTTAAGGGTATGTAAATATTACGGTGTGTCACTCACACGATTTTCTCTTACCCTGAATTTTTATACTAAGATAGATATTTTGTGCTTTTTAGTTCACATTTCTATAAAAGCGTGTTCTTTAATTTTTTAAAACTATAATATTATTACAACTGAAGGTTGGATCTCCGGTTATTTTGCTTCGTAATTTGAACCCACCACGGTTGTGCAACGGCACGCGATTAGTCATAAAAAAATTAATGAAAAATGTTATCGAAGCCATCATTTTAAACGACAAATTCCGAGGTGAAAATATATTACTACTGCGAATCCCTATTATACCCACAGATGTGCCAATTCAATTTAAACGCCCTCAATTTCCAATTAGATTGGCATTTGCAATGACTATCAATAAGTCTCAGGGTCAAATGATGTCTGTCTGTGGCTTAGATTTGAGCACATCATGTTTTTCACACGGACAATTATACGTGGCTCTCGAGTGGGCAAACCATCCAGTTTGTTTGTATTGGCGAAAGATGGGATAACAAAAAATATTGTACACTCTGTTGCATTAAGGGATTGATATTGTTTTTTAGTAATATTGTTATAAGTAGCGATATGTATATAATTTTAAAGAATCAATTTTAATAAATTAAAAAAATAAATGATTGGTGTTTTGTTATTTTTATATTCTTTCACCGTTCACAGCGCTCCATACATCTTCTACTTATATACCACATCCTTACACACTTACAATAAGTTAGTTATTTTTTTCTAGCAAAATATTCTCTAGAAATAATTTATATGACAAACAACGTTTGTCGGGTCAGCTAGTATATATGTATATATATACATATACCCGGTGACCCATTAGTCTGTCGACATTTTAAAAATTCATAAATACTGAAGGAAATGATAGAGTGAAACGAGGTTTGTGAAAAAGTTATTGTCAATACGGAGATTTTTTTTTTTTTTTTTTTTTTTGTAAATGAAAAATTTTTAGCAAATATTTTTGTCAATACAGTGGGCTGTACGTGAGCAAATCACACATTTCAAAAAAAAAAAAAAAAAAAAAAACTATATTTATTCACATGCATATGTTTACAGCCATATAAATCCTAGACTATAGGTTAACCATTACCAGAAATTGCAGTTTTCAAAAGAGTTACAACACCGGTAACAGAAGATTCAAGTAAGCGATTCTTACCTGAGGAAAAACATTTTCATTTGTAACGCTTGATCCACCAAGTCAGCATCGCAATTAAAAGTTCATGTATGCGTAGGTAAGAGACAAAACAGGAAATAAGCTAGGTTAATCGAAAAAACATGCGATTTATGGCACTTTGAATACTTCTCATTACACATACATGCAGCGCCCTCTATCGATGAAAAATTTAACTATATTTTTTTCTTTACCCCCGAAAATTCCCTTTCATGAGAATAACTTTTTCGCAAACCGTGTTCAATTCTACCAATTCCTTCAATTTTTAAAATGTCTACAGCCAGTATATATATATATATATATATATATAGATAGATAGATAGATAGATAGATAGATACATTTCTATAGCATCTGAGATATCCCTTTGATTTTTATTTGAAAGCAAATATTATCCGAAATTCAATATCTAGTGTAACCTTCGAAATTCCTTGAACATTTGAAATTACATCTATCGAAAACATCAGTGACATGACAAAGAAGTACATAAGAATAAAAGTTGTTTCTTATCTAAAATGGAAAGTATTAAAACTAAAACCTCTACTATATTCAAATTTCCTTTGCTTCCTTAATATATTAGAATCGAATGTATTCGATGTTATCTGAAGGAATTCTATCTAAAGCATTAAGATATGCAATCATTTATTCTTTTTAAAAGTGCATATGAAAAAAAAGAAAAAAAAAAGATTAGAATAAAGAAATTATTTTGGGTGATTTTTTTTTTCCCTAATGCATATGATTTTCCCAAGCGATCAAAGCAGAAATTATTGTGAATAAATGAACTAAAATCAGTATTATTACTATTTTTTTCTTTTATCATATTTGTGTCCCTAAATTCTATTTATAATCATCTTATTAAAAAATTAAGTAATTAATTAATTAATTATCGTAATTCTATATCTATTTCAGGAATAATAAAGTTAAAATTACCCAATTTTTAAAAATAATTTATAATTTTGAAATTATGAAAATAATGCAAAAGAATAAATCAGAAACATTTTTAAAATGCTTGGTCAGAAATAATAGAATTATTAACAAACTATTATAAATAAACGGAAAAATAATCTTTTAACTTTCGTAAATTTAATTTTGAGTATTTTAAGAAATTTATTTATTTATATATTATTTTAAAGCTTACATTCTGTATCTAGACATTCTGTTGAGGAGAAAGAAAAACTTTATATTTTTGTTTATTTTAAATCTTAGTTTATAAAATTTCTCGTCCTTTTAAATAATACTGTATTTTGGATTTTTAAAAAATGAGTTATAAATAAGAATGAGTCGAAGGATTTTTCTAAACAAATGATCTCTCAGAAACCTCACAATTGTTAAACCAATTATCAGAGAAATAAATGAAAGAAAATCTTTTGTTCAGTAACGTATGAGGTTTTTTTTAATGTTTTATTTATTTATTTATTTATCATCATTATTATTTTTTTTTAAACTCATATCCTGTCTTCAAACATCCTCTTGAGTAAAAAGGAATTTTACATTTTCGTTTATTTTAAAACTTAGTCGGTAAGGAATAAAATTAAAGTTTCCATTTCCTTAGATAAAACTATATTTATAAAATATGAGTAATACAAGAGAATGAATCGAAATAATATTCGAAACGGATGGTTAGAAAGCATACAAGTAAAAAACAAATTATCGTATAAATATGAAAGAAAATATTTCCATGGAGTTTAATTGAGCTTTATAAAATAATTTATTATGAGTAAAGGAAATTTGTTTATTTTGAAGTTAATATCTCTTCTCTGATATCCACTTGAGTAAATGAAAGCCTTGCTTTGAATTTTGATTTCAGTTTATTTAAATGTAAGATATTCTCCAATGTGGCTTAATATCCTTTTGTGAATATTTAAAAGATATCTATTTGGAATTAATTAATATAAACAAAGATTATATTTTCAGCGTTGATGCAAATCCTTACAAATATTGATCTGTAAATGTATTGATAGAAAATAAATTACCAATTATATGATGGAAATTTTGATTATTTTAATGATTGAAAATCGTATAATTATGTTATATATAGATATGTATAACATTGTAAAAGATTTTTGTAAACTCAATAAAAATGCATTATCGCTTTTAAATTTTAAATTTTAATATTTAAATATATATAAAGTTGAATAAAATTAGATTTTTTTTTTCTTTTTTTAAGTATGGGCAGGTTTTTTTTTTTAAATTAAATATATTTTTTCGTCAAAATTGTTTGTTTTTTCTTTTATTTCTTTTCCTCACATTTTAAAAGTATATGACTTCAACTTTTCCATCTCATTGTCCGCCTTCTTATGTCGGGAAATAATTTTAGTTTTTCTGGGTGTTAATTATTTTTACCCTAGCATGTTTTCTATTTAAATTAGTATAAATAATACGACTGGTTTGTATACAGCGATTCATAATAAAATTCGAATACATTAAGGGTTATGAGAGACATTTCTTTAGAGCTCATTTTAATATCTACAGTCATTTGCAAAAGTTTAACACCACCCATAGAAAAATCACATTTAATGGAATTTCGCAAAAAGAACATACACGTCTTACATATAAAAGTACAAAATAGACTGTACATGGTTATTTACTGTAATTAAAATCAGTATTTTGTAGGACCTCCTTTCTTTTAAAATTTGCGCAATTTGCTCTTAAGCATGCTAAAAATAATAGACTTGCAGTATGCTTTAGAAAAGTCTGTACATCAGACATAATTCATTGCTTCAACAAGTGCCGTAGAAGTGGATGGTTGCTTTCCGGCGACTTTATTTTTCACAATACACCACAGATTTTCTGTAGGATTCAAATCTGGGCTTTTACCTGGCCACTCAAGCACTTTGGTTTTCTGTACCCTCAGGTTCTTCGCCCTGTAAAACGAAGCCACATCCTGCATGAAATTGAGCATTTATGAACACGTATGTGAAGCTTCAACTTCACACGCAACAAATTAAGGTACCTCTTTCTGTTCATAGTGGTTTTAGGTTGCACAAATTACAGACTAGCAGTACAGGACACAGACATAGCATCCCATATCATTTGGCTTCGAAGATATTTCACAGTTTGAATCGTATATCTCTCATCATATATTTTTCCCCTAGGGCGGTGAACACTTTGTAGCATGTGCAGAAAATTTCTGCACACTTGACTCATCTGAAAATAAGACCCTACTCCACTGCTGTACTGTACACTGTTAAAAAAATGCAGAAAAAATACAGAAATTCTCTGTAATTTCAGAAAAAAAGTCGTAAATTACGGAAATATTACGTAGACAAAACGTATTTTACGACTTTTTTTCTGAAATTACAGAGAATTTCTGTATTTTTTCTGCATTTTTTTAACAGTGTACAATTCTGATATTGTCTGGCGAAAGTCAGTCGTTTCTTTTTCCTACTTGGAATAAGTCGAGGTTTCCTTGTAGCAGGTTTATGGGATGATAAACCAAAATCTTTGGACAAACGTCTTGAAATAGTAGTCAAACTGACATTGGTGCTTTTTGCAGCCAGAGTATGTCTAATCGTATTGCAGGAGGTTCTTGGATCTCGTATGACCATCCTTCTTATCACATCATGATCATCACGTGCACCCGTTTTTCTAGGGCGACAACTTCTCTTAACGTCCACAAATTTTCCCCGAAATTTTAAATTTACTAATAGCTTGATGCACAGCTGTCTTGCTCACATTTACCCTCGAACTTATTTGACGTTCAGAAAATACAACTTTATGCAGGGTCGATATAGCTGACCTTTTTGTAACCGTAAGTGAAGGTTTTTTTATCCATTACAATAATTACACAACAGTACTGTCTATGACAAAATTCAAAAAACAACTTGCGATAAACTTGCCGTCCACCTTTATTTATAGCATTAGAATGCGTCTGATGCAATTCGCACATGAGATGACGCAATAATCTGCGCAAATGAGGCAATGTGTTAAAATACTGAAAATCGGCTACTGGTCTTAAACTTTTGCAAATGACTGTATATGCATTACAAAACAAAACGAAATTGACAAGTATTTTTCAGGTACATAAAATCATGTTTCTTATAAAATAGGTTATGTGTAGGGGATAGTTTATGTGTATCAGACTCATTACAAGTAGGTTCTAGCATTACCATTCTCTTAAGAACGGTAATGGTTTGAGATCTGGGTGAAATGCCTTACGTGGAAGATTTTCAAGAGGTCCTAACCCGTATTTTCACACGCTTAGGAGAAATCCAAGAATGATGCCTAAGCTAGACGCTAGGCTATAGAACATGACCTGCCTACCAGCCTAGGCTAACGAACACGACCTGGAATCGAATCCAGTATTTACCATGTAGAAGCTTCGAGAGGAGAATCTCTGGACCAACAGTGGGGCTAAAATAGAGTGCAATTACACTGTTAAAAATTTCAGTTCAAACTTGAGCCACTATATGGAGTAAAGTTTGAAGCAATACCACAATATGATTGAACCTCACTTTTAAGTTTTTTACTTCTTGCGATTGAATTTAAGTTGCACCAAGATTGGAGCGACCATACATCCACTCACAAAGGAAATATGGATCAGTAAAATTCCTATCGAAACCAAACCAAGCTTAAATTAAAGAGCGTGGTCGATAACATAGGGAAAACTGCAAATTTTGTGCAACAACTCACCCATGGGCCAAGATAACACCAGAGAAAATTTAGCCATTTTTATCAAAATCAACGAAACACAGAATTAGCGGGCAAGAAAGCGTGGCACAGGTCCAGATGTTTGACTTGAGACAAGATGGACTTTAGTTCGATCCCCGTTTCAGTCGAACTGATACTCGATAATTTTTTTATTTAAAACATAATGTCAATATTTGGTTCAACATAAATTACCAAATCACGGTAAACGTTTAAATCATTGGGTGGTTGCAGCTACTTTAGTACCAAGTTTTGGTTCAAACTATCACTAAATTTTTAACAGTGTGTCATTGATAATTTCACCATTTTTAGAAAATGTCTGCGTGTGTGTGCGTGTGTATCAAAAATTTTTCGAATGCGGTATCTCACTAGTCAATGGACGAAATTTAACCAAACATGATATTTAGATGGAATTTGAAATAAATAGGTGCTGATTACACTTGGAAACCAATCGCTCAATAAGTGACGCTTACAATTTATTTTATCAGAATTTTTAATACGGCAGTATATGACAATTTTCGTATAAATGTACATAATGGGAATTATTTTTACTTTTCAATATAAAATTAAGAAAAAAGTATCTATATTAGTGAACCAGGTTTTTTTTTCTTTATGTAGGAGCATTGCTTACCCTCTCCCTAGTCGGGAATGGTATATTTTAAAAGAACTGTTATGGTTATATATGAGTATATTTCAAAAGAACTCGTCAATACCTTTAAAACTATTTGTTGAACCATAGGCATCTAGTGTTCGTACTTATCTGAGATAGCATTCATCGTGGAAAATAATTTTTTTAAATATTTTATACTAGCAGGCTACGCCCGCTTCGCTGGTCACTATATTTAAATGAATTTTCAAAAGAATTGGATCAGTATTTATTTTTTACATCACATTACAAATAAAAACTTAAAAAAAAAAAAAAAATCCCACTGAAATCACTTTAGATCTCGCTTCTTCGGGTACCCGTTGCCTAAGGCAGCTCTTTTTTCTGCCCGTACTGCATCGGGTCCAGTTTCCCACTGTCTACAGAAAGATCTTTCCGGGCACTTAAATCTGGGTATTTATCGACGACTTTTGGAGTTTCTCTTATTTAAGAACTACGATTTTAAAGATACTGTATCTCAGCATCTATTATATATTTTAGTTTTTGAACCATGTGTTTTATAGCCCCCGTTGTTTACACTATATTATGATTTGATTTCGACCAGTGCAATAAAATAAAATGAAAGAAGTAGATTTTCTTTTAAAAGGGATCAAATACATGAAAAACAAACGCATTTTAATCAGTTTAATACTTTCTACTATAAACTACCATTTTTTTCACCCAATAAATATTATAAATAATAATAAAAAAAAAAAAAGATTATTCTTTTAAAGGAATTCATTAAAAAAATGAAAAATAAAAAGTTGCTACACTATAAAATTTATACATAAACGTAACAATTTATTTCTATTGTATTACCATTTGATTTTCAATAAATGTAATAATGATTTAAAAAAGAAAGAAAGAAAAAAAAATCGCCTTCAAATGAATGTATTAAATAAAAAATGAATTGCGTAATAGCCTTTGTTAAGATACGCAGACGATTACAATCGAAGAATAAATTCATGAAAAATGAAACATAAAAGCCAATGATTAAAATCGAAAAAACATGAATTTAAAAAGTTTAAATTCGAAATTCGAAAAAATCTCGATGAGGTGAACACCCGCAGGGTTCAAGGTACCTATATGCCAAATTTAGAAGCTCTGCGATCAGTTATTAAATAAAAAATGAATTACGTAATAGCCGTTGCTAAGATACGCAGACGATTACAATCGAAGAATAAATTCATGAAAAATGAAACATAAAAGCCAATGTTTAAAATCGAAAAACACGAATTTAAAAAGTTTAAATTCGAAATTCGAAAAAATCTCCATGAGGTGTACACCTGCAGGATTCCAGGTACCTATATGCCAAATTTGGAAGCTCTGCGATCAGTAGTGTGAGCACCAGAGCGCAGACAGACACACAGCTACTTCTCTTTTTTTATACAGACTACATGGATTTGTATAGGAAAATGTAAAAAGCTTTGTGATGGTCACAACATACTAGTTTTTTCTTGTTTTTATTTTTTCAAATTTTAATATAAGGTAATTTTAAATGTAGTAAGTCTGCCTTTTTGTCATTGTTACTAGACTGCTGATAAACAAAATTAAGCTTTAATAAAAAACATTTAGTAATGAACGCGATATTACTCGATATTTTAAAATTACATATGCATAGTTACACAAGAACAGAAAATCATGCGATTCGTATAGATTATAAACACTGCCCCAGTTGCTATACATACCCATCGTTTATCATGTAACTTTCAATGTTTTTGCCTTCTTAACAATGCTTAGAGAAATTTCATTTTAATTAGGACACAAGAAACTGACAAAAATATATTTATCATTATTTTATTATTATTATTGTTTGTTTGATAAAAACCTTTAAGTAGGTTGCTTTTTTATAGTCCTCCCGTAGTGAATGCCTTTTTAGTGTAACTTAGATAAAGGTTAGTTGGCCCGTTTACTTAAAAAATAAATAAATAAATAAATAAAAATAATTAGAAATCACCATTTTAAATTTATTTTTACGCTAATACTATCAGTATACTTTCTGAAAGAAGTCATCATGATAAAACCTGAAATTATTAGCTAGTAATATTAATTTAAAAGCTCAAACTGATACTAAGTCGCTTGGGCCAACCTGTTTAATGTTCTCTGGTAATATAGGACTTAAAGAAATATTCAAAGTTTTTATTGAATCTTAATTTTTATATTGTGGGAACAAAAACACAATGTAACATAAAAAAAAGTATTTCGTGCAACACTCCTTAATGAAGCCATAAAACAATAAAAATGTAAAATTAAGCATGAGAAAAAAAAAAAAATAAATAAAAGACTTAAATATATATATATATTAAATGGAATTACTTGCTTTTCTCGATATCATTTTCTATGAATACAAACATAAAATATTGTTTCTGTAGTAATAACGCATGATTCATGTGTCGAACGTTTACACATGATACGTTGAGCCTATTGTGCTCTCGGTTTAATGCTTTAAAATGCTATAAGACAATAAAGGCACAAATTACCCTGTTTCTCTTAATTATTTTTTACTATATGTTTCTTGCTTCTATACTTTGTTGTTTAGCTTTTCTGACGCTTTTTTCGTTCAGAAAAGGTATATTTTTAAAAACTTTATTCTTTTTTGCATCAGATTTTTTTTTTTCGTCTTTCCTACATTTGCTCTCCCTGCAATGCTTGTTTGACTGTTGTATCAGTCAATACTGCAGAGATCGTTTTCATTTTAGCTGCATTCCGCCTTCAGAAAAGGACCTGTCTTGAGAAGAAATCTCATGCCTATCAAGGCTTATATTTGAGAATTGGTTGATCCTTGATTGCTCTGAAAAGGGACTTGTTGAAATCCGTGCCAAATTTGGTGTGGTAACTCTACAGGACTCCAATGTGTAATCTGTGTTAGGTCGATCTGTGATATAAAATTACATAAAATCTACATCTGTAATAATATTAATGTTTTTGTACAACAGAAGAACTGATTTAATGCGTGCAGGGGATAAAAAACCTTTCTTCTTCATTTTTTTTAAAAGGCTGACTCGATAATTTAAATGAGTTGCACCAATTATATTGTTATAAAAATCTTTCCCATTTTTTTTTTTTTTAATATATAAATAAAATGGTTTTGAGGACCTCCTCCTTTACATTTGTGCTTTAATTATGTCGCAGGGCATGGTTGCCAGCAGGTCTAACGGGCCTCATGCGAAAAAGATTCAACTAACTCCATGTCACCATTTTAAATTTTTATGTGTGTAAGGAATTATATCGAAAGTATTTCAATGAAGAAAGATACCATGCAAAAATTTCAACGGGTATCATCCTAAATTATATTTATCAAAACGACCAGGTAACGGCAGCGCTGTAAGATTTAGCGTTATCCAAGGTGCACCACGAAGAGGTCTGCCACTTTACACCCCTTGTATTGTTTAAATTGTAATGTATTTTTCATTGTATTGTTCAAAAAATATAGGGATGCCAGAAGGCTAATGACTTGATTGTTAAAGCCTGTCATTTGTCATAAATAAATAAATATTTATCAAAACATAAAATATAATCTACAAACAAATAAAAAACGATTATTTATAAGCGAGGAAATTTACTCATCTTAGCAAAATTTTGAAAAAACCCGTAGGCGCTCTTTTTTCAATAATGCTGATATGGGAGAATGAAGATGGGCCTGTACATTAGCCCTCCGGCCGAGCAGCCATATTTTTTCAATCTGTTATATAGGATAATACAGGGTGATCTGAAAAACATGATAGAAAGTATTTTAAGTTTCTGATTTCAGATGTATTGATGCAAATATAATTCTTCCATATTATAATAGCACATATAGTGACATTTCAGTTGAATGCTTAATTACCGGAAATAAAGAATAAGCAATACAGAATCACAAACCTTTTAAGATTGATTATATATCGTAAGAAAATTTCATCAGAATAACCGATGTAATGTCCCCGTTCGACGGGCATGTCGTTCAGAGTTCAAAAAGAAAAGGACGCTTAGTGAAGAGATAATCGCGCAGTAAGTTATAGCACTCTAAAGTCGCAGTGATTTTTAAGCCATCAGATGACTGATGTAATGATACTAATCTCCCACTGATTTTCATTGTTTACAGGTTGATGGACAGGTATGAATCTACCGGGAGTGTTTAGGATGCAAAAAGAAAGGCGTCGGGACGAAAATCAGCAGTTGTTACTGACGACATCAGGGAGCCTGCACGCGCATACTTTGAGGATCAGCCAACCACTTCCACTCAACAGGCGGCCTAACAATTAAGCATATCCAAAACATAATTACAAAGGCTAATAAAAGCAGTAGAATTGTGTCCATACAAGATCCAAATGTGACAGCCGCTAAAGGGGGGGGGGATACTGTGCAGCGGAGAGATTCCGCAAACCACATAATCGAGGAACTAAAAAATGGTTCCATCAGTGAATACAAGATCTGGTTCAGTGATGAGACCCATTTTCAGTTGAATGGTTTCGTGAACAAACAAAACTGGCGCCACTGAGGTACGGAAAATCCTCATCTTAGCGCCATCTCTTCACTGCATCCACAAAGGGTCATGGTGTGGTGTGCCATATCGTCGAAGCAGATAATTGGTCCGATATTTATTGATGGTGTGGTCACAGGAGTGAAGTATCGAGAGTTGCTAGAGCGTCACTTTGGCCCTGATGCGAGCCATCTCAACAGGACACGCCGGTAGTGGTTCAAGCCAGATGGGGCTCGTCCCCAAAAAACTTCTGACGTCTTCACGTGGCTTGAAACGACGTTTGGTGAGCGTTTGATTGCATTGGATGCAGAGAAATTCACAAGGCACGGGATAGAGTGGACCCCATACAGTCCGGACCCAAATCCGTGCGACTTATTCTTATGGAGTTACATCAAGGTTAGAATCTATAGAAATAGACTGATTCACTGGAGGACCTAAAATTGGCTATCAGAAGTGAGATTGATGCACTTGATTACGACACACTCCAGCACATTATGACAGAGTTTCGGAACCGGCTTTATAACTCTATAGTCGGGGACGGTAGACATTTTAAGCATCTTGTATATTAAATGTCATTCATATCTTTATTCAATAAAATATGTTTCATGTTCATGCATGTTGTCTTTTTTCCACAATGATCGCTTACTTTCTATCATGTTTTTCGGACCACCCTGTACGATAATCATAACTTAATTTAAAAGAGAAGTATTTTCGTGCATCATAAGAATATATATATTAATTTCGTTATGTTATATGGACTATAAAGATATTAAATTAGGCTTTAAAATATACTTCTAAAAGACTGTAATGCACTGCAAATCTTTTATGAATCGCTGTACTCAAACCAGTTGAGCTATTTATATCATTTTCAATATAGAACATGCCATAGTGAAGTGGAGTAATATAAATTACTTTCAAGACATTCTCTAAATAATACTGGAAATTAGAGCAAGGACAGTTCGATAGAAAGACAGACATAGTAGCAATTTAACTCTTAATTACTCTTAAATGTTATTGAAAAACGTTAAAATAGCTTAACACAAACGAAAATGCAATTACAGAAATTCTACATTTTTAGTTCTAAATATATCTAGATATTTGCCCAAGTAAACCATAATGCTAGTCATACCATATTACTTTAAAAAGATATTTTTTTTCATACGTATGAATAAAAAACAAATCAATTAAATTATGATTTGTGCAGTACAAAAGTACTTGAATATGATTTATAAAAAAGAGTATGCAACGTAATACATTGCCAAAATTTTGTGAGTCCCTGTACACAACATGCTAAAAGAAGCTTGAATAACAACACATTAGTTTGAAGACATTCTAAAAATATTTATTGGCATTAGAGCGCGGACAGACAAATGGGCAAAACGACTTCATAAACACTTTTCAACTTTAATGGAACATGTTAAAAAATAATTGGTAAAATACATCAGAAGTTAGGCGAAGAATTTCTCGTGGAAGTACGTAGAGGGAACAATACATGAATAATTATGTAAGTTTTATAAATGAAATTATTTCTGTTACTTTAAAATAGAACCATAAATAGAAATAATTACAAGATAAAAAGAACCTTTTATATACCATGTTTTTAAATTTTCTGTTGAATGATATAAACGCTACCGAAGGCAGCGGTAACCCGGAGCAATTGGATAAAAGTATGAAAAAAATTCATTGATATCATGTTTTGAGCTATTATAAAAGTTTCAAATGGCTATATAGCCGGGAAGTTACTTAAAAATTGATTGCAAGCTTTGTACTGGTAACGCTGCTGAAGGCAGCAGGGTCCCGAAGGAATTGGTAAAAAATATTTTTTTAATGAATTTTCTCCGTATTCTGAACTATTCGGAAAGTTTCAAACCTCTAGCTAGTCTTGAAGTTAGTTAAATAAATTTTCTGTTGAATCACATAAATGCTGCCGAATACAGTAGGGACCTGAAACAGTTCCCTAAAAGTATTAAAAATATATATATTGTCACCGTGCTCTTAGCAATCTTGAAAGTTTCAAATGTCCAGCTAGTCAGGAAGTTAGTGAAAAATCGATTGCAAGCTTTGTACTGGTAACGCTGCCGAAGGCAGCAGGAACCCGAACAGTTGGCTAAAAGTATTTTAAAAATGCGTTTTCACCGTGTACTGAACTACTTTGAAAGTTTCAAATGTCTAGCTAATCAGGAAATTATAATAACAGAAGACTTGGCGTTGGAATATTAAAACCCGAATTAAAGAATTAAAGAATTCTGAAAGAAATCTGAAGAAAAGAATTAAAGAATTCTGAAACTGGAGAAATGCTCGTATACAAGCACTTCTCCAGTTTCTAAATTATATTTATCAAAACGACCAGGTAACGGCAGCGCTGTAAGATTTAGCGTTATCCAAGGTGCACCACGAAGAGGTCTGCCACTTTACACCCCTTGTATTGTTTAAATTGTATTGTATTTTTCATTGTATTGTTCAAAAAATATAGGGATGCCAGAAGGCTAATGACTTGATTGTTAAAGCCTGTCATTTGTCATAAATAAATAAATATTTATCAAAATATAAAATATAATCTACAAACAAATAAAAAATGATTATTTATAAGCCAGGAAATTTACTCATCTTAGCAAAATTTTGAAAAAACCCGTAGGCGCTCTTTTTTCAATAATGCTGATATGGGAGAGTGAAGATGGGCCTGTACATTAGCCCTCCGGCCGAGCAGGCCATATTTTTTCAATCTGTTATATAGGATAATACAGGGTGATCTGAAAAACATGATAGAAAGTACTTTAAGTTTCTGATTTCAGATGTATTGATGTAAATATAATTCTTCCATATTATAATAGCACATATAGTGACATTTCAGTTGAATGCTTAATTACCGGAAATAAAGAATAAGCAATACAGAATCACAAACCTTTTAAGATTGATTATATATCGTAAGAAAATTTCATCAGAATAACCGATGCAATGTCCCCGTTCGACGGGCATGTCGTTCAGAGTTCAAAAAGAAAAGGACGCTTAGTGAAGAGATAATCGCGCAGTAAGTTATAGCACTCTAAAGTCGCAGTGATTTTTAAGCCATCAGATGACTGATGTAATGATACTAATCTCCCACTGATTTTCATTGTTTACAGGTTAATGGACAGATATGAATCTACCGGGAGTGTTTAGGATGCAAAAGGAAATGCGTCGGGACGAAAATCAGCAGTTGTTACTGACGACATCAGGGAGCCTGCACGCGCATACTTTGAGGATCAGCAAACCACTTCCACTCAACAGGCGGCCTAACAATTAAGCATATCCAAAACATCATTACAAAGGCTAATGAAAGCAGTAGGATTGTGTCCATACAAGATCCAAATGTGACAGCCGCTAAAGGGGGGATACTGTGCAGCGGAGAGATTCCGCAAACCACATAATCGAGGAACTTCAAAATGGTTCCATCAGTGAATACAAGATCTGGTTCAGTGATGAGACCCATTTTCAGTTGAATGGTTTCGTGAACAAACAAAACTGGCGCCACTGAGGTACGGAAAATCCTCATCTTAGCGCCATCTCTTCACTGCATCCACAAAGGGTCATGGTGTGGTGTGCCATATCGTCGAAGCAGATAATTGGTCCGATATTTATTGATGGTGTGGTCACAGGAGTGAAGTATCGAGAGTTGCTAGAGCGTCACTTTGGCCCTGATGCGAGCCATCTCAACAGGACATGCCGGTACTGGTTCAAGCCAGATGGGGCTCGTCCCCAAAAAACTTCTGACGTCTTCACGTGGCTTGAAACGACGTTTGGTGAGCGTTTGATTGCATTGGATGCAGAGAAATTCACAAGGCACGGGATAGAGTGGACCACATACAGTCCGGACCCAAATCCGTGCGACTTATTCTTATGCGGTTACATCAAGGTTAGAATCTATAGAAATAGCCCTGATTCACTGGAGGACCTAAAATTGGCTATCAGAAGTGAGATTGATGCACTTGATTACGACACACTCCAGCACATTATGACAGAGTTTCGGAACCGGCTTTATAACTGTATAGTCGGGGACGGTAGACATTTTAAGCATCTTGTATATTAAATTTCATTCATATCTTTATTTAATAAAATATGTTTCATGTTCATGCATGTTGTCTTTTTTCCACAATGATCGCTTACTTTCTATCATGTTTTTCGGACCACCCTGTACGATAATCATAACTTAATTTAAAAGAGAAGTATTTTCGTGCATCATAAGGATATATATATTAATTTCGTTATGTTATATGGACTATAAAGATATTAAATTAGGCTTTAAAATATACTTCTAAAAGACTGTAATGCACTGCAAATCTTTTATGAATCGCTGTACACAAACCAGTTGAGCTATTTATATCATTTTCAATATAGAACATGCCATAGTGAAGTGGAGTAATATAAATTACTTTCAAGACATTCTCTAAATAATACTGGAAATTAGAGCATGGACAGTTCGATAGAAAGACAGACATAGTAGCAATTTAACTCTTAACTACTCTTAAATATTATTGAAAAACGTTAAAATTGCTTAACACAAACGAAAATGCAATTACAGAAATTCTAAATTTTTAGTTCTAAATATAACTAAATATTTGTCCAAGTCAACCATAATACTAGTCATACCATATTACTTTAAAAAGACATTTTTTTTTCATACGTATGAATAAAAAACAAATCAATTAATTTATGATTTGTGCAGTACAAAAGTACTTGAATATGATTTATAAAAAAGAGTATGCAACGAAATACATTGCCAAAATGTTGTGAGTCCCTGTACACAACATGCTAAAAGAAGCTTGAATAACAACACATTAGTTTGAAGATATTCTAAAAATATTTATGGGCATTAGAGCGCGGACAGACAAATGGGCAAAACGACTTCATAAACACTTTTCAACTTTAATGGAACATGTTAAAAAGTAATTGGTAAAATACATCAGTAGTTAGGCGAAGAATTTCTCGTGGAAGTACGTAGAGGGAACAATACATGAATAATTATGTAAGTTTTATCAATGAAATTATTTCTTTTACTTTAAAATAGAACCATAAATAGAAATAATTACAAGATAAAAAGAACCTTTTATATACCATGCTTTTAAATTTTCTGTTGAATGATATAAACGCTACCGAAGGCAGCGGTAACCTGGAGCAATTGGATAAAAGTATGAAAAAAATTCATTGATATCATGTTTTGAGCTATTATAAAAGTTTCAAATGGCTATATAGCCGGGAAGTTACTTAAAAATTGATTGCAAGCTTTGTACTGGTAACGCTGCTGAAGGCAGCAGGGTCCCGAAGGAATTGGTAAAAAATATTTTTAAAATGAATTTTCACCGTATTCTGAACTATTCGGAAAGTTTCAAACCTCTAGCTAGCCTTGAAGTTAGTTAAATAAATTTTCTGTTGAATGACATAAATGCTGCCGAATACAGTAGGGACCTGAAAAAGTTCACTAAAAGTATTAAAAATATATATATTGTCACCGTGCTCTGAGCTATCCTGAAAGTTTCAAATGTCCAGCTAGTCAGGAAGTTAGTGAAAAATCGATTGCAGGTTTTGTGCTCGTAACGCTGCCGAAGGCAGCAGGAACCCGAACAGTTGGCTAAAAGTATTTTAAAAATGCGTTTTCACCGTGTACTGAACTACTCTGAAAGTTTCAAATGTCTAGCTAGTCAGAAAGTTATAATAACAGGAGAATTGGCGTTGGAATATTAAAACCCGAATTAAAGAATTAAAGAATTCTGAAAGAAATCTGAAGAAAAGAATTAAAGAATTCTGAAACTGGAGAAGTGCTCGTATACGAGCACTTCTCCAGTTTCAGAATTCTTTTTGCTTTGAAGACGGTACGCTTAAGGCTACCGAAACAGCTGTATGCATCTCAAATATTTTTCTTTAGCGTTTCTGACGTAGTAGTTTATTCGGGTTTTAATAGTTAGGAAGTTAGTTAAATAAATTTTCTGTTGAATCATATAAACGCTGCCGAAAGCAGTATGGACCTGAAAGAGTTGACTAAGCTATTCTGAAAGTTTCAAATGTCTAGCTAGTCGGGAAGTTAGTGAAAAATCGATTGCAAGATTTGTACTGGTAACGCTGTTGAAGGCAGCAAGAACCCGAAGCAGTTGGTTAAAAATATTTTCAAAATGCATTTTCAGCGTTTTCTGAACTATTCTGAAAGTTTCAAATCTCTAGCTAGTCCGAAAGTTCGTTAAATAAATTTTCTGTTGAATCATATAAACGCTACCAAATGCAGTAGGGACCTGAAACAGTTGACTAAAACTATTAAAAAAAATCCCTTTTCGGCAAGCTTAAAGACAAAGGTAGATTCCTTTACGTTAATGTTACAAAAGTAAAGAAATATAACATACGTATTAACACATACTTAGTCAATGTGTGTGTGTGGCTTTGTTCCCACACATTGCATTATTTACGTCGCTATTCTGTTTTTAAGAAATTTAATTATCAACTACTACTATTCATTCTACTTAAAATTTTAGGCTGGATTTATTGGTCAGTAAATGGTTAATTTTTTTTTTTAATTCAAGTTCATAATCATTCAACAAATAGAAGCCATAAGCATGTACAATTTGGTGACAAAACTTGCCACCTAGCAATGAAATTTGTAATTTGGCTGCAAAATTTGATAGTTGACGACGAAATTTCTGACTTGGCGACGAAATTCGTTATTTTATGACAAAATTTGGCGAGCTTGGTGATGAAAAATTGCAGCGTTGACGCCATTATATTATCTTCCCACGCAAAAACCTCACATCTCTTCACAGACCAATATTTTGTTTCCACAAGATAAAAAATCAAAGGAAGCTGTAACGTATTACTCGCAATTTCAATCGTAAATTTCAAATTCTTGCGTAAACCGGCGTTCTAAATGATTCACCACAAATGATATTTTTACCAAGACTACCGTATTGTTTTAATTTTATATTTTTAAATGATTAATTAAAGGTTTTACCATGGTTTTTATATTTTCAGTGATCTTTTTTATTATCGTTTCCACGTGACGTAAGCATCAGATTATAAATTTAAGCATTGAAAGCTATCCGCGTTTGTAATGATCGATAGATGGCGCTCTCTGAACACTGCAGTTGTTAGTAAATATAACAGCCACATGTAATTATTATTCTTTCTCCGCCATTTCATCATGGAAAGTCTATTGCATAATATGAGGATATGCAGTGGTGTGATAATTTCACCTTAGCCCACCAGAGGGCGAGCATTTCATTACAATCGCGGATAGAAAATGTCGGCTTCATCACAATTGACGAAAAATCATTTTTTAACTTGTAACTTTTAAACAATTCAAGTGATCGAAAAAGTTTAAATACAAAATTAGGGTACTTAAATTTTTTATGGTAAGGCAGTAATTCGCCTGATTTGAAGTATTTTCCTATTTTCAATATTAAAGAAATTATGGGCAAATGAAAATTTCCACCAATTTTATTTCCACCCCCTTTGAGCTGGATGCCCCATCTACGAACTCGACCGAGATTTTTACTGTCCTGACAACGTATCCCGAGCTGTTTAAATGGACCTTATGCACGAGTGGCAGCGGCTGTGGGTATTTACCGATTTAAGAGGCTGGTATTGGCTAATAGAGACGTAAGCAAAAGTTTCGAGCTCAGCGATTGGCGAAGAAACTTTTATATACCACCAGTGACGTCACGTGAATAAAGTCCATTTGAATAAAAATTACTCCAGTTATCATATTCACAACTTAACATGGGAAAAAGCGCTATATATATATATCTATATAGATATATATAGATATATATATACACTTTTGAACGGAGGGTGGTTTTGGGTTCTAGGCGTCATGATCGGTGAAGATATGAAGAAATTTTCCAGAAGTCGTGTCATGAGAACCATTGCAATAGGCAGATCTCCTATAAGGAATCTACCTGAAAGGTACAACTATAGAGTTGGTCTAAACCGGATTTGGCGATTTTTTTTTGGCACCGTTCTGAACGATAACGATGCCTTTCTGGATTCTTTGCTATACAATACGCTTTTGTTTACGCTTGGAATCCATCGCAACCATTTGCAAAATTAGCATTTCGCCATAATCACCAAAGAAAAATCGCCAAATGCACTTGTGGACCAACACTATAGTTGTTCCATGACATCCATGAAATGTGTTCGTTTTGCTTTGCTCGTTAGCGAAGGAAACGATCAGCTTTATCTGAAAGGTTTTATGGCTATAACTTGAGTATATCCCCACAGCTGAATTTGGCGATTTTTCTTTGGCGCCGTTTTGAACGATAACGATGTCGTTCTGGACTGTTTGCGATATAATATGGCAGCCTATATGTTGTTTATTTTGGATTTATGACTTAGATTATGATTTTATGATTTATGATTTATGATTTTTAGATTTATGATTTAGCCATAATCGCCAAATATCGTTGTGGCGATATACTGAAGTCGTTCCCAAACAGTCATTCTCGGTAATACTTATTTCCCAATTCGTAAAAGTCTAACCCATTCAGATTTTCTACTAACTAAAGCTTTACTTCCATTATCCTAAGCAACAGCAATTTTATATTTGTCATTCGGAAATAAATGAAAGCTTAATTCTGGGTTCCTGGATCCTTTGGAATTACATTGCGGTACACAACAGTATGTGTAGTCTTCTTTACCGTATTTATTCATTTTTATTCAATAAATAAGTGAAACTAAACATTGAATATACAGAACGCAATGGCGTTTTAACGAAAGCTATCCGCTTATTGTAATTTCACCTTAGGCCACCAGAGGGTGAGCATTTCATTACAATCGCGGATTAACCACAAACGATATTTTCACCAAGACTAACGTATTATTTTAATTTTATATTTTTAAATGATTGATTAAAGCTTTTACCATGGTTTTTATATTTTTTGTGATCTTTTTTATTTTCGTTTGCACGTGACGTAAGTATCAGATTATAAATTTAAGCAATTAAAGCTAAAGTAAAAGTCGGCTTCATTACAATTGACGAAAAATCACTTTTTAACTTGTAACTTTTAAGCAATGGAAGTTATCGAAGAAGTTTAAATACAAAAATTGTTCTTTACAGTAAGGCGGTAATTCGCCTGATTTGAAATATTTTCCTATTTTCAAAATTAAAGAAATTATGGACAAATGAAAATTTCCACCCCCCACCATTTCCACCCCCTTTGAGCTGGATACTCCATCTACGAACTCGACCGAGATTTTTACTGTCCTGACAACATATCCCCAGCTGGTTAGATTTAAATAAAAATTACTCGTGTTATCGTGTTCACAACTTAACATGGGAAAAAGCGTTATACATATATATATATATATATATATAAATATATATATATATATATATATATATATATATATATATATATATATATATATATTTATATATATATATATATATATATATATATAATATATATATATATATATATACATATATATATATATATATATATTATATATATATATATATATAATATATATATATATATATATACATATATATATATATATATATATATATATATAAACTTTTGAACTGAGGGTGGTTTTGGGTTCTAGGGGTCATGATCGGTGAAGATATGAAGAAATTTTCCAGAAGTTGTGTCATGAGAACCATTGCAACAGGTAGATCTCCTATAAGGAAATTACCTAAAATGTATTGTGACCGTGCTTTGAGCTATCCTGAAAGTTTCAAATGTCTAGCTAGTCGGAAAGTTAGTGAAAAATCGATTGCAAACTACGTACTGATAACGCTGCCGAAGGCAGCAGGAACTCGAAACAGTTGGCTAAAGGTATTAAAAAAATGCATTTCACCGTATTCTGAACTATTCTGAAAGTTTCAAATGTCTAGGTAGTCGGGAAGTTAGTTAAATAAATATTCTGTCGAATCATATAAACGCTGCCGAAGGCAGCGGGACCTGAAACAGTTGAATAAAAATATTAAAAAAATCTATTGTCACCGTGTTCTGAGCTGTCCTGAAAGTTTCAAATATCTAGCTAGTCGGGAAGTTAGTTAAAAATCGATTGCAAGATTTGTACTGGACAAACAAACAAACAAACAAGAATCGAAGTTAATAAAAACATGGTAAATAGAACTATTGAAAGCTCGAAAATGCCATTTTTGGGGTGCAATAACCGCACAAACATAATCAAATAATCTATTTAAAAAAACTTTTCAAACCCAAATTCTTAATATATCGTATCACATAAATCTTTCCAAAGTTAGAATAAAATTTAATTTGAAAAAAAAAAAAAAAAAAAAAAAAAAAAAGAACTATTTTGCTTATTAACCAAAATTGATGAAATTTGAACTGCAATTTAGTCTTGTGTTGTACAAACTGTATATTATTTGTTTGTATTCGTGTTGATAAAATTAAAAAGAAAAAGACTTCTTAAAAAAACTTTTCAAAAATTCTTAGGATACTGTGTATTGTACGAAAATTTTTCTTTTATCGACATCTTTTCTACTAATTATCTGTAAAAACTAACACTCTGGAACTTCGGGGTATCGAACGCTCGACCATCGTGTTACTAACATTGCGCTTTAACCACCTGAGCCACGGAGAGACAAATGTATAAGCTTATATTTACCTTAAAATGGAGACGCATTTTTTATTAGCCTGAGATTCACAAACATACCGTAGTGAATGACAGTAAATACATAAGAATTTGGGGAAAATGATTTATTCCTTTATGTTTCACTGCTGCTCCTTGTGGCGTGGGAGGCCTGCCTCTAGTGGTCTTTGTATTTTTTTTTTTTTTTTTTTATAAAATTTCCGGAGGAGTGGCCTAGCATAGCTAGAATCGCTCGACACTGCTCCTAGAACGCTGAACGGCTCCTCGTACCTGTCAAATACAATATTGAACTAGTTTATATTTTAGTTATTTTCGCTTAGTTAAAATAATAATAATAATAATTAATTAATAAAATAAATAAATACATATATACATAAATAGATAATAACTAAATAAATAAATAAATAAATAAATAATACTATTTCGGAAATAAATTTTGGCTAGAGAAAATACATGAAAGATGAAAATAAAAAAAATATAGAAAACATGAACTATAAAAATGTTATGAAACAATTTTCAATATTGTCAAAAAATAGCACTACGCCTTATACAAACTTACCCCTTATTGTTTAATATATATATATACACTATATACCAATGAGTATGTGGGAACTTTCAAATTTAGACGTTTTGTCAAATATTTAGAAAAATTCTGCAGCAGTTTTCTTGAAAATTTGGGCGTAAAAAGGACATGTAAGAATATGTTATACCACATTTATTTCAGAAAAAAATTGTCCTAAAGAAGAAAAGAGTATTAGTAAAAAAATAAACAAAAGACAAAATGTTTTGGACCACCTCTGTAAAAAATAGGACTTCAAATGCGTTTTGGCTGTAGCATGTAATTATGATAATTTTTCTAATTATTTATATAAATTTTTATTAGGCTACTACATACATTCATTGAATTATAACGGTTTCTTTAAAAAAAAGGCACTTTTTTTAAGTATTAGATCCAGTGCAAAGCCAATTTTAGGAAACTTTATATACTCCATTAGACACAGCATACTGCAATCAGAATGCAAAAATATTAAATATCTTACGAAAAATGAGCCATTTTACTAAATAATTTATAATTACGCATGCGCAAGCTTTAAAAAAAATTCATTTGCATAATTTAATAGCCAAGAGTATTGAGCTATTTATACAAAAGCTCCATGTAAATTAAAAAAAGCCATTATGTAAAAGCCATTATGTAAATTAAAAAATTTATGAGAGATGAACAGAATTTCAGTTCCTCTCAAAATAAAAGCTAAAGTGTAAAAGGTTTTACTCACATTTTTATTTTGATTCAATCAATGCCCAATGGTAATACAGTGTTTACTGATTGTAAATAAATATTGATAAAATTCCTCATCATTTCCCCCCCCCCCTTTTTTTTTTGAGAGGAACTGAAATTTTGTTAATTCTATAACTAATAACTTCTTGAATATACACGATAATTGTTTGGGGTATTCATATAAGTAGTTAAATACTTTTGGCTATTAAATTATGCAAATGACATTTTTTAAAAGCTTGCGCATGTATGATTAAAAATTATTAAGTAAAAATGCTCATATTTCGTAAGATATTTAATACTAGCTGTTACCCGCGACTTCGTTCACGTAGAAATTTTGATGTGTATGTGTGGGAACTGACGGTTTGATCATAATATGTAATGTAATGAAACCTTATCATTGTGGTGCTGTGCAAAATAGAGTCTGATAAAGTATACTCAAAAAAATTTGTAACTCATTGAAAGATCTACGGGAAAAATATACAATTTATTTTTATTTTAATACCGATCTGTATACAACATTAAATGACTTATTATTTTCCGTCAACACATGCAAGTTCTGGGCACTTGAAACACGTGAACAACCAACATATAATTGACCGTGTGAGAAGCATGGAGTTCCTAAATGAATGCCTGCCACTTTTAAGGTTTGCCCCTGGGATTTGTTGATCGTCATTGTAAAAGCCAATTTCAATGGAAATTGCAATCTCTTGAAATGAAATGGCAAGTTGTTGGGAATAATAGGTATGCGGGGAATCAAAACGCTGTCTCCTTTAGCAGTTCCTGTAATAATGGTACATTTTATAATATTAATACCCAGCTCTGTGATACAACTCGTCTCTTGACTTCTAGCTACTTTCATAGCCCGAGCTTTATTATTTCTGTTGGAAAGATTAGATTTGCGTTTCCCGGGCATTTCGAAAAACTATCAAATAATAATAATAATAATAAAACCCTTAAAAGGGAACTAAAAACAAAGTACTACTATGAAATAATAACAAATCAAAAGAATTAAAACTACTAACAAATAAAAAGTAAATTATAATTCAAAAAAGTAAGAAAACGCACGTTAAATGACAAAGTGAAATAAAAAGTTAAAAATGAGAATAGTAATTAACCAAAAATATTGAACGTGTGATGCTTTCTACTTATCTATATAATATTTCTTTAACGTGGTCCAATAGGGCAGTTCCTTGTTTGTAAACAAACATCTCAACTTTTATGAGTGGTTGGCAAAAAGGCTTGGGAAAAGCATAGCGATGGAGGATCACCAATATAGTAAATTGCGCGGGAAAGTCGAGCGCGCTTTTTTGCCAACCACCAGACGTCACGAGGAAATGCTCTATTACGATATACATGGGGATAAAAAATAATATTTATAAATGGACAATATTTACACACGTGGAATAAGCTCAATAATTTAATAAGAAAAACTGACGACATTTGTCTGGTAAGAGTATTTTATATACTTCATGCTTAGTTAATAGTAGTTGGTATATAGAAAAATAAATTAATTAATTAATGTGTAAACTTGATCATGGTACAGCCTTAATGCTCTTGGCGACTTTTGAATTTTTGTTGCCGTTTTAGACCAAAATAGAATTTATGCGATTATTGTTCCTATACGCAAGAGAAGTGTGACGTCACTGACCGTCCGTGGATGCAAGAAATTTGATTTCCTATGTTAATCGCCCATTGGATTTTTTGTAAAAAATTATTAAAAATCGAGGAAAATTATTTCCCGATTTTAATCCCCATATTTGGGTATATATATATATATATATAGGCAATTAGTTATCATGTGCATGTGTTAGATTGAGTTATTTTGCTGTCAAATTGACAACATTTTAATTTTAAATTTCAAAACTCTGTCGTTCTTGGCGCTTATTGTATTTGGTGATCAAACACGTAATACGAAAATATACACGCCAGATGCATATTTTCGTAATATGCATAGTACGAAATATTGTTTCATATTATTCATTACTATCTGTATGTATATATAAATTACGTGTCACGATGTTTGTCCGGGGTAAACTCCTAAACTAAGGAATCGATTTTAATGAAATTTTGCACACTGTGTGCAGTTTGGTCCAACTTGAGAGATAGGATAGTTTTTATCTCAATTTATAGTCACAATATTTTTTTATTGCAATTATTTGTTAATTATAGACCTTTATTAAAGTTGCTCCAAAATATCTGAGAGTTCCATTAATTTAATTGTTGCCAAAAAAAAAAAAAAAAAACGAGTTCATTTTCTTTTGACATAAAAATAAATACATTTAATCAAACGTGAACGTTAAAAAATTATAAAAAGTTAAATTATGCATCTCACGAAAATTGACGTCATAATCAATATAAAGATTTTATACACATTGATAAAGTGCTAATGTAGTTCTATCATAGATATAGTAATATATATAGATCTCTCATCCCCATGTTATCGTACAAAGATTTTTGATGCCGAAAAAAAAAAAAAAAAAAAAAAAAAAAAGCTTTGGAAACAGCCATTAAGTGGTATTGAGAAAAAAAAAGAAAAGAAAGAAAGAAATATGAATTTGAAACTGTATCTGAAGTCTTCCATTCCCCTTTAGCAAATAAATTATTCATAAATTTTCTTTGCTAAAATATTAGTATGTATTCCCGTGTGTATTCACTCGGGGAAAGACGGCCATATTTTGGTAAAAACGTCGTCTTTTCCCAAATGAAAAGGAATAACTTTTTTCTCCCCAATGATCACTCTATTCTATATATGCTATACTATATCTATGAGTTCTATACGCAAGCGTGACGAAGTGTGACTCACTGACCGTCTGTGCAGCCAAGAAAAAGATTTCCTATGTTAATTGCCCACTGGATTTTTTGTAAGAAATTATTAAAAATCGAGGAAATTTATTTCCCGATTTTAATCCTTATATTTGGGTATAGGTATGTATTAGTTATCGCGGGTGTTAGATTGAATTATTTTGCTGTCAAATTGACAAAATTTTAATTTTAAATTTCAAAACTCTGTCGCCCTTGGCTTTTATTATTATTATTATTATTATTTGGCGATCAAAAGCGTAACACGAAAATATACATGCCAGATGTATGCATTGTACGAAATGTAATATGTATTATTCATTGTACGTATGTATGACAAGTAATATGTATTGTACGAAATATTGTTTCATATTATTCATTACTCTTTTAATATAAGTTGTTAAAATAACCATGATTTTTGAAAGGAATTAAATATTTTCGCCAGATAATTTGGCGATACTCTTTTTTTTTCGCCAAGGATGACAGAAATGAAATCTATTCCGCTGCAAAATATTAGTATCTTACATCAGATATTTTATTTAGACATTTGAAAACAAATTTGACTTCAAACTATGATAGAATATTTATCATTTTCCTTTTAATTAGTATATTATCAGTATATTAAAATTTAAAAGCATGGTATATAAAAAGTTTTTTTTTTTTTTTTTTTTTTTTTTAAATCTTATAATTATTCTTATCTTAATCCTCAATGTTTCCCATCTTTATTAACTTGAATTTACTATTAAAATTTTAACATACTCAAAAACTTCTCATCACTTCGTTGAAATACATTAAACTTTTCCAAAATCTTTTTCTATTTAAAATGATACATGTATTTACTTTAAATGTCCAATATTTCATAAGATTTCCAATTTTAAAGTTTTAAAATATTTATCAAATTTACTTATTTTTCTGGTTTAGCCTTATTGTGTTCCTTTTTATAACTACAGCTGTTGCCCTCTTTAAAATATTTAAAATGATGAGGTCATTTTATAGTAAAATTATCCATTATAGCATATATTATATTTCACTCCTCCATAAAAATTGATTTTAAAATCGTCTATTTCTTTTATACTTTTATTTTAATAGAATTTTAATAGAATTTAATTTATATTTTAGTCATTTTAGCAATTTTATCCAAAGTAGCATTAGAAATAATATATATCACTTCTCCATTAAAATTTATAGGACCCTACAATAAAATTAATTTGTCCTTAATATCAACACTACGAAAATTTTTATCAATCGTTTCCAAATTTTGACCTAAGTTTCAACTCTCAGCCCTGTGGGTTTTTACATCGGCTACAACGTTTTCGTTTTTGTTCGTAAATAATAATTTGACTGTACTAAATAGTTTACAGCCGTATAATTCAACGTATAACTTAGTCACAGCAACGCGTGGCTGGGTCTGCTAGTCTTAATATAAGTTGTTAAAATAACTATGATCTTTGAAAGGAATTAAAATATGTTTGCCAGATAATTTGGCGATATTTTTTTTTTTCTGCAAAGGATGACCGATATCAAATCTATTCCGCTGCAACATATTAGTATCTTTATCAGACACTTTATTTAGACATTTGAAAACAAATTTGACATCAAATTATGATAGAATATTTATCACTTTCCTTTTAATTAGTATATTAGTTGGATATTTATTGTGCAAATATCATCCTTTGAAATGAAATGTTTGTGTTTTCAATCGAATATGGAAGTTTGCCATTTTTTTTCTAGAGTTTTGAAATTAAAAATTCAAGTTTTGTCAATTTTACAACAAAAATAACTTAATCTAACGCATAGCCATGATAACTAATACATATCTATACCTAAATATGGGGATTAAAATCGAGAAATAATTTTCCTCGATTTTTAATAATTTTTTACAAAAATTCCAATGGGCGTTTAACATAGGAAATATTTTTCTTGCATCCACGAACGGCCAGTGACGTCATCACTTCGCTTGCGTATTTCTTTCTATCTTTTCCTTGGCGAAAAATGTCCGATCTACTTCAGCATCAAAATTAAAAAAATTGTCCAGAATTATCAATAACAAAATACCTTTAATATAATGATGAATTAGCTTTTATGCCAAGCGTGTTCATCCGCCGTACTCAAAAAAAAAAAAAAAAAAAAAAAAAAAAATCTGAAGTTGAGGTATATAAAAAAATGCTATGAAATAAAATTCAGAAGAAATATCTTAGAATTGTAATATTACTATTTTATTTTAAAATTATAAAGTGTCATTTTCTCATCGACCAATTTAACATTTAGTAATTTTTTATTTTTCGCGTGAAAGCATATTTCATTTTATGTTGAAAAATAAATAAATAAAAATACCTCGTAAACTTTTTTGGCAACAATTAAAAATTTAAATGGCTTATATTAAGTCAATTACCGGTTTATTATTTTTAAAATTACCGGTTTTTTTTTTAAAAATCTAATCAAATTTTCGGTATAAATAGTAGCCTATGTTCTATTCCAGACTATTCTACATCTCTGTACCAAATTTCATCCAGAACCGTTTAGCCGTTGTGGCGTGATTGAGTAACAAACATCCATCCATCCAAACTTTCGCATTTATATATTAGTATTATGTTGAAAAATAAATAAATAAAAATACCTCGTAAACTTTTTTGGCAACAATTAAAAATTTAAATGGGTTTTATTAAGTCAATTACCGGTTTATTATTTTCAAAATTACCGTTTTTTTTTTTTAAAAATCTAATCAAATTTTCGGTATAAATAGTAGCCTATGTTCTATTCCAGACTATTCTACATCTCTGTACCAAATTTCATCCAGAACCGTTTAGCCGTTGTGGCGTGATTGAGTAACAAACATCCATCCATCCAAACTTTCGCATTTATATATTAGTATAGATTTATGCTTTCTGATTACAGTATGCTAAGTCTAATGTAATACGCCAAGCTTCTATAAAATGGCTTTGATCTGGGTCCAATACTCTATGTGTTATAATTAATATATTTTTTTAATTTTTTGAAGAAACCGCTATATTTGAATGAATACGGTAGCCCCATAAGAAGTTCTACAGATTTTACCTTTCTAAAGTTCTATCTTTCCATAAATGACCGGACACTTTCGATTTCAGACGTTTTATGAAATATCTGAAAGACTACTGAAAAAAAGCATCTTGAAACTTCAGGAGTGTGAATAACATGTTATACCTCATATGTTTCAGTGAAAACTTTGCACCGAAAGTGGAAGGAGGATCAGTAAAAAATTAAAGATAAAGGAAAGCGTTTGGCATCACCCTGTAAAAAGTAATGCTGGAAATGCAATCTGACTGTAGCGCATGTGATTATAGGGCTCTTTCTTATTATCTGTATAATTTTGCATGCCTCTACCGCAAGCATTCAGGAAGATATGTCGGTTTATTTAAAAAAAAAAAAAATACAACACTTTGTCACTTTTTTAGCTATAACACGCAAGGTCCAGTGCAATTCCATCCAAAGGAAAGCTATTTTCAGGAAACTTGACATACAATTTTAAACACAGCATACTGTAATCAGAATGAAAAAATATTTAATATCCAATGAAATACGAACATTTTCACTAAATAATTTTTGATTGTGCACGCACAAGACTTAGCGAAATTTCTTTTGCATAATTTAATACCCAAATATGTTGAGCTACTTATATAAAAATCCCATACAAGTATCGTGTAAACACAAAAAGTTATACGCGATAGAATAAAGTGAATTTCAGCTTTTCCCAAAATTAAGAAAATGATAAGGGTTTTTTCTCAATATTTATTTCCAATCACCGAAAACTGTATTACCATTCATTGAATCAAAATAAAAACGTGAGTAAAACCACTTATAGTTTAGCTTTTCTTCGAGAGAAACTAAATAACAGTTGATTCTACTGAGCACAACTTTTTGAGCTTACACGATACATGTTTAGGTTTTTTATATAAGTAGCTCAATACATTTGGCTATTAAATTATGCAAATGAAATTTCGCCGAATCTCTGGTATGAGCAGCTTAAAATTATTTAGTAAAAATACTCATCTTTCATTAGGAATTTATATTTTTTCATTCTGATTGCAGTATGCTGTGTCTAATATTGTATGTCAAGTTTCCTGAAAATGCCTTTGCTCTGGGTTTAATACCTTGCGTGTTACAGCTAAGAAAGTTATATATATATATATATATATATATATATATTGCAATTTTTTAACCTTTATATCTGCCTGATTATTTGCGGTAGAGAAATAAAAATTTATACAGATAATAAAGAAAGAGCCCTATAATCACATACAAAAGTCAGATCACATGCCAAGCATTACTTTTTACTTTCATTTTTCTTTAATTTTTTATTGGTGCCCATTCCCTTTCAAGGCAAAACTTTCACTGAGATATATATGGATGTAACATGTTCTTCTTACTGCTGAAATTTCAAAATTATTTGTTTTGAACTTTTTGAGATGTATGAAAAATCGTCTGAAATCGAAAGAGTCCGTTCACTTATGGAAAGGTACTTAGAAGAATTCTCATGATCCCATGCTAAGAATAAACGCATTTCAAACATTACTTTTAGCATAGGGTGATCCAAAACATTTTGATACTTGCTTATTTTTTTTACTGGTCCCCTTTTCCTTTTCAGGAAAAAAACTTTTGTTGAAATATATGAGGTACAACATGTTCTTTATACTCCCAAAGTTTCGAGATAATTCCTCAAGAATGTTTCTAGATGTTTGACAAAACGTCTAAATTGGAAAGTATCCAAATACTTATTTGTAGATATTGTATAGACCAATCGTAAAAGACTTTAAAAGTACTATTATAGGAATGATAATATATTGATCAGTAAACCTTTTTCGTATTTTTCAGTTACAATAGAATTTTATTAGGCTTCAAAATGGAGTATGTACTACTTTAGTTAGTATAGGTGTAATTATTATAAATCTTTAAAAATTGAATGTATCGATAGGAACAAATTTTGACTAGAGGAAATTTTATTCTGGAAAATATAAAAAGAAACAAAACAAAATATAAAAATTATAAGTTGTGCAAAAGTTATAAAACAATTTCCAAAATTTTCAGAAAATTGTGATAGTGGCTTCAGAAAATATTATGAAATATGGGATCACTTAAAGCTATCCCATATTTTTAATAGATTATATTTATTAATCATAGATTACTATAAAACTTCTGTTACAGTGATGGAAATATATTGTACCGGTATCATTTTTATACAATTTTAAACGAATATATATATATATATATATATATCGGGTGTCCCATAAGTCTGCAGGCATTTTAAAAATTCATAAGAATTGAAGGAATTGGTAGAGTTGAATGTGGTTTGCGAAAAAATTGTTGTCATGAAGGAGAAGGTTTTTTTTTCTCTTTTTTTTAAGTTAAAATTTTCGTCAATAGAGGGCGCTGTACGCGAGCGAATCACATATTTCCGTAATATATATATATATATATATATATATATATATATATACATGCAAATGTTTACAGTATAAAAAACACATTTACAGTATATATATCCCATTCTATATGTTCCCCATTACCACAAATTACAGTTTGCAAATGAGTTACAACACTGCTAACTGCGGCTTCAGTAGGCGGTTCTTACCAGAGGAAAAACATCTTAATCAGTAACGCTCTATCCTCAAAGTCAGAATTGCATTTAAAACTCCATATATGCTTAAATAAGAGACAAAATATGAAGGAAGCTAGGTTAATTGCAAAACCATTTTATTTATAGGATTCTGATTTTCATATTCTCGTTACGCATCGGTCCAGCATCCTTAATCGATGAAAAATTTAATGTTTTTTTTTTCTTTTTCACAAAAACATCTCCTTTCATGAGAATATTTTTTTCACAAACCGCATTCCTTCAATATTTATGATTTTTAAAAATGCCCACGGACTTATGGGATACCCGTTATATACATGTGCGTGTGTAAGTTTAAAATTCATTAATAACGTAACAAATATTTAAATCTAGAATTGTAAAGTTTTCAGATTATGATGGGCATCTGTGTGTTAAACTAAACATGGTAGACATATTTCATAGTAATTAATGCTGCTACAAAACACTTAATGTCTTTTAAACGCAATTTAAGAATGTAAAATTGTGTTTAAATAATTTTATGGAACATTGTTTGCGAACAACATGCACTGTTAATAATAATTATGAACGTATTTCAAATGAAAACAGATAATGTATCTTTACATATAATTTTTCAGTATTCTTACGTATAATTTTTTAGCAGTGTATCCTTACATAGAATTGTTTTAGGAGAAATATATCTGAACAACTTCAGTTATTACGTGTGTTAAGTAATATACCTTTCCTTTTTCTTAAAAATGGATAAAGTTGCATATAGTTAATTAAATATAGATAATTTGAAGTAGTACATGAATAAGGATATTTTTATGTAAAACAAAAAATTCATATGTGTGTGTGTGAAACAAAAATTTGTGACAGCTGTAAATAAAGAATTAATGCACAAAATTTCACAAAAATATATATTTCGATGACTATAATTTTTGTGTCCATATCTCCCAATGAAAGCAGCTTCTATGCTGAGAATCCTTTCATTTACGATAAATCTGTATCTCTGCTTCTGAAGTGTTTAACTACATAAAACATTATATGTAAGAAAGCCATTATGAAAAATTACGCTGAGTTTTTATACATCTTCGTAGGAAGGTGACGTTGCTGTGATGCAATTTTTAGGAACACTGGATAATCGTGCAGAGATGCGATAGATGCTTATTACTCATGTTATGTGGACAAACGCTTGTATAGATTCTCTCTAACTAAAAAAAAAAAAAAAAAAAAATTGCAATGCTTGCGGTTAATCGAATTTTGGCGGTTTGATCAGTATCTTTTTGTATTTAAATCACATTCTTTAAAGCAAAGTTGACTGAAAAAAATAATATTGTAACCAAATAAGGATATATTATATATTAGGTTACTTTCTCATTTTACTGTTATTATTATTATTAAATTAAAAGTTAATTTTATTTTCTTAACGCAAAAATGCTTAAATTCTTTATTTTAAGCATAATATTTAAACATTTATTACTTTTTTTTATTAAATGTGTTGTAAGGGAGAAATAAATAATTTACATTTACTATCGTATTGCATCGACTAAATTCTAGATTCTTATACTATTTGTTAATATACTATAAAAGTCAAAACAATATTTATGTACACATATTGACAGAAATTTTATTTATTTATTTATTATTTATTATTATTATGATTATTATTTAAGTTTTTATTTGCATTTAATGGAAAGAAATTATTTCTTAGGTATTAACATTAATTTTCAAAAACCTTAGTCTAACAATTCACTTAAATTGATAATTGTATTTGAGAGACGAACTTTGAGATTAATTTTATGTATTACAACAAATTATAAATGTTCAAATATTGTACAGAGGGTAACTAATTTTGTTCTCAAAGCTAAGACGAGTGATGCCATGTTCGATCTCATGTCAGGCTCATAAAGCAGGTCGTTCACAGTTTTCTATGATTTTTTTTTTCGAATCTAGCCTAAATATGGGCTGCCCTTTAAAAAGATGACCTTAAATGGAGTGTATCCCACTCATGACTTGGCGCCTCTTGTAGAAAATTGGTACTAACACCAACACAAACATGTTTTTCTTAAAATAATTTAGTATCAGAGACATTGAAAAGTTAGTTTAATATTAATATTTATTTACTTTAAGCATACCAATTTCTTATTGTGGAATGTATGATTATTAATGATCTGAATATCTGTAAAATTTTTAGTGTATAATATTATTTGTAAAAAAAATAGTGTATAATATTACCGTAAAATATTATTTGTAAAATATTTAGCGTACTATTTGTATAATATTTGTGAAATATTTGTAAAATATTTATTAATTTTAAGTTTTATAAATCCTTTTTGTTTGTGTCAAAAGCTTATCTGCCTTCATGTTTAATACAAATAAATAAAGAAATTTAGACACTAGCATATTTAAATGTCTGAGATGGTTGAAAGGCTTTATATAAGAACTTATAAATGTTAAGATGCAAATTTAAGGGCAAAAAAAATAAAACCCTCTTATGATAAAGATGACTATATAGTGCTTAAAAAGCAAAGAAAATCTGGGGAAAAATTTTCTTTACAACAAGTTTAAGGCTTCGAATCAATCCTGTCTATTTCAAAACAAAACTAATAATAGAAAACTATGAACTGTTAAAAAAGTCTTTTCGTATACTATAAAGAGAGAGAGAGCGAAGAAAAAAAAAAAAAAAAAAAAAAAAGAAAGAAAAAGAAAAAGAAAGAAATACTTGTAATTTTACAGAATAACCCGCTAATATTTTTGAAAGTGACTAATCGAGAATGAAAATCGTATCCCCCAAATTGGAAACGAGCGTTTTATCCCGGCGCTACCAGTGAATGCTAAACATGTAACTGATTTGTAAAATACTGCGACGTTAACTTTTTGAGTCCTAGAAATATATATCTTATAAAGAAATTTGCTTGTATTAATGCAACTATTTCTTCAGAAGAAGAAAATTAAAATAATCTTACGTTTTCTCAATTATAAAATAAATGAAAATTAAGCATTTTAATATTTTTAATCTTATGCATGCCCCCCCCCCCCCTCTCTCTCTCTCTCTTTTTTTTTTTTTTTTTTCGTATTTTGCATTTTAGAATTCATATTAAACATATATAAGACACTTATTGAGTTTAATGCTCGTTGTATTAAATAAATATATTGTTCTTAATCTTTATTAATATACGTCTGAAAAAATAGAAAAAATAAATGAAAAGCGTTTTGTTACTCAGTTCTGTATTTTTAACGCCAAAATTTCTCAAAGTATGTTTAAGCTCCTATATTATTAAATGTATACAAAAATTAAGTGTATATCAATTGATCAGGTTAACTCATAAAATGTACATGATTTATATTCTAAACTGTTCTTTCAATATATATATATATATATATATATATATAAATCCTTAATATGAAAAAAAAAAAAAAAAAGAAGACGAACGCCTTCTTTGACGTTGGGATTTTTGCGAAAGAAATTAGCAATGTGACTATTCAAATTAACGCTAAATCTAATATTGAAAGATGAACAAGAAAATAGTTAAAAATTAATACGGTACATTTTAGTCGAAATAACGGACTTAGATACAAGTCAGACTTAGATATAAGTAATCAAATACTTAGATATAAGTCATAAAAATAAAAGTTATTCAGTTTTATCTCATGTACAATAAAACATAACGAGGTAGAAAAATAATAGTACTTTTGGTAACAGATTAAAAACTCCAAAAAGAAAAAAAAAATTAGAATTAAATTGCTTTTAGAGAAAAAATTGCGAAAAGCCAATAGAAATTTATATCAATAGAGTAGATGTTTCGGAATATGGCAATATGCTTTAGTAATATTAAATTACATTTAATTAACATAATTTTTTTATCATTTTTAAAAGACATAATTTCACATTTTGTTTATATCTACGGCAGCGCTGCGAGATATCACTTCGGGCTGTCAAAAGTGTCTTTTCACAAGGTTAAATATATTTCTAGCTTGTCGTATCTCTGTCCATAAAAACCCTGTAATAAGAGAGACTGAACATTGACGGGAAATCAGTCATGTTAATGTCAAAACGGAGCGAATGGAATTTTCTTCGAGCTTAACACTTCAATACACCACATAACAGCGTGAAAATTATGTTGTATTTGTACATAAAACATTGCAGAATATAAATATATAATCTTTTTTGACTTAGAAGAAATGAATTTGCAGAAAAGCGAATTTTTTCCCTTCACTATCGATAAATTAAGGTTGCTTTTTCAACTCCCATCGAAAAACAAACGATTTTTTTTTTTTTTTTTTTACATGTTTCTATATTAAAAGAAATACGTTGATAATGAAAGTAATTCTGTCCTATTTTTCTCTAAGTATATACATCGCTTTATTTAAAAAAGAAAATTTTAACAGAAGTATGAACATCTTAGATTTTGCTAAATAGTAGCTGTATAAATATAAAACTATTGCAGTAGAACGGTTTTTTTTTTTTTTAATTATTATTTTATAAAAATATTTATGTAATACAACATTTTTCTATAAATGACAGGATACTTTCGTTTTCAGACGTTTCGTCAAATATCTGTAAAATTTTTAAATAAATTATTCTGAAACTTATGGCATGCAAAGAATATGTGATAAATGCAAGCAAAAGTTTTACACCGAAAGAAAAATGGGATTTATTAAAAATTAAAGAAAAATTAAAATGTTTGATGAAATTATCCTATAAAAAGTAATGCTTGAAATTTATTCTGGTTGTATCATGTTATTTTGTCTAATTATTTCGTTGATTCTTCTAATTATCTGTATAAATTTTTATATGGCTATCACATACATTCCTGAAAATGTAAAAGTTTAATAAATAAATAAATAATTGATTATAACACGCATGATGCATACTTTGCAATGCCATTTTTAGGAAACTTGACATACTACATTTGGCACGACATACTGCAATCATAATGCAAAATTATTAAATATCTAAATAACATGAGATTTTTTATCAAATAATTTTAACTTTCAAAGAATTTTTTTTTTTTTTGTTACATTTAATTTTCTAAATGCATTGAATTAGTTGTATGAAAACCTCAAGCAGGAATGTGTCGTTCTCAGGACGAACTAAAATTTAGTTCCATTCGGGGAAAAAAGGAAACAGTGAAATGTTAGTGGTTTTTATTAATATTTATTTTCAATCAACGAACACTGTATTATTATTGATTGAATCAAAATAAAAATTCATTCTATTTTTTTCTTCTATTTAGCTGTACTTCATTTATTTACTTATTCTTTATGTTTTATCTTCAATGGCTAAACTCTCACCTCGTTTTAATCAAATATTTTATAACTTATTTATTTATTTATTTTATGTAAGTTTTTTTTTATCGCAGTTTTATGAATTTTTCTACATTATTTTTAACGCTTTCTTATTTAATATTTAATAATCTAACCTATGTTTTTAAATATATTTATCAAATATATCAGCTTACGAAACATGTTTTTAAATAAAAGATCCTATAAAAAAACTGATCAAAAAAAAATTTAAAAATTAAAATATAATAAAAGAATCTTTTTCACTTTTGCAACAGAAAATTTATGAAAATCTTTTATAAACATGTATTGTAATATTGAACAGAAAAAAAAGAAAAATAAATAAAATAAAATAAAAACTTGAACTGGATATAAATTAATCTATTCTATATATATAATAAAAAAATACGTGTGTGTTTTTCATTGTAAATATATATCCGGAACTTTTTCAAAAAATACACAGAGCTACACAAATTTGCATGATGTTTCGTTATGACTGCTAATGCACCTCAAAGCAAGATTTTCGAATTTTTGATTAGATTTTTAAAAATTAATTAAGATATAAAAATAATAACCTGGTAAATATTGGTTTCTATGTTTCATTTTTTTTTTCTTTCAGTTTAATCGTCTGCGTATCTTAGCGACGGCTATTACGTTATTGTTATTATTATTATTATTTATTTATTTATTTAATTCATTAATTTGAAAGTGTTTTTTTTTTCTTTTTTAATTTATTATACTTATTGAAAATCAAATGGTGATGCAGTAGAAAAAGTTAAGTATTTTAAATTTTAAAACGTATTTATATCAGTTATCTTTATGTGTATTTTTTATAGTATAAAAACTTATTATTATTATTATTATTATTATTTAATTAATTCCTTTGAATTTCTCTTCTTAAAGTTATAGTACTTATCGGGGAAAATGGTAGTATACAGTAGAAAGGATTTGACTCATTAAAATTTATTGTTTTTTGTGTATTTAATTCCTTTTAAAAGAAAAATCTATTTTTTTTTAAATTATTATATTGGTCGGAAAGGGCTATAAAAGACATGGTTCAAAAACTAAAATATTTAATAGATAATGAGATACAGTCATCTTTAAAATCGCAGTTATTAAATAATAGCAAATCCATCTGTCGTCGATAAATACCCAAATTGAAGTGCCCCGAAAAGGACTTACTGCAGCAGTGGGAACCTGAACCCGATGCAGCAGAGGCGGAAAAAAATCTGACGTGTGCAATGGGTACCCGAAGCGAGGTTTAGATCGATTTCAATGTAACTTTTTTTTTTTTTTTTTTTAAGGTTATTTTTATAATGTGATATAAAAAATAAATAGTGATTGAGTTCTTTTGAAAATTCATTTAAATACAGTGACCTGCAAAGCGGGTGTAGCATGTTAGTATTTCATAACTGATTTTACATTTTGTAATATATTTATGAATAAAAATGTTTCTTTTTGTTAAATACATTTTGAATTCATATTAATTAAAATATTGAATAGTATAAATAATATTTATCGATGTTTTAATTATTTATTTTGTACTTGCGTTTACCATCTTCCGTTTTAAAATTACGATACATGTTGATCAAAATATTCGTATTTTTTTTTCTTTAAAAAAAGATATATATATATATATATATATAAATTTCTTTAAAAACTTTTTAATATATATATATATATATATACATACATATAGGTATTTATTTATTCTTTATTTTTAATGATTGTTTATTTAATATTTAAAAACAAAACTAACGTTTTACTTTATATTAATAAAAAAATATATTAATTTAGTTTAGAGAATATATTTTGAAATCATTGCCCTCATATTCTAATTTTTAAATACATTTTTCATTCATTATTCATAATAAATACTCCATTAATACGTAAAAAATAAATAAACTTAATTTTTTTTCTATTCATTTTTCAAATACAATAATTCAGTTTATGAAATATATTTTAAGATCATATTTAGTTTTCATATTATATTTTATTTTTCTACATTTCGTTCTCATCACCAATTTCTAAATTTGCATTAAGCAGAAATGGAGGTTTTATTACTATTATTATTAATCTATTTATTTCTTTTTGAAAAATATAAAATCTTTACCTTATATTCCAACTTTTAATGCATTCTCATCCCTTTTTTTGTCATTCTTTTTTTTTAATATAATAATTAAATTTACTTTTTTCAATATATTTACGAATGTTATTAGATAAAAGTTTTAGTTTATAAAATATATTTTAATTGTTATCCAACATCTTTTTCCCCCTATATTATGCTTCTTTATTTAGTATATTCACTTACTAAACTTATACGGAAATCCCCCCTCTTCTTCCTTACGTTCGCTAGCGCCCTCAAGTTAAATGGAAAAACTCCCCTCTGGCGACTCTGGGATACGGGACTCATCTTTCATTGGAGATGCACGCATTCGGGATTTTCTCCTTAAAAACATTCCCAGCATGTGGAGTTGGTTGCTTAGTATGACTTGACAGCCGGTCCCAATTTCCGATCTGAACGTTTCTTGACATTAAATTATGTTTGGTGTTTTCATAATGTGATTCTTCATTTTCACTACTTGACTGGAAAAATATATTTGACGATTTTTTGCCAGGATGGAATTTCTCAATGGTACAGGAATTGGACAACTGATTGAACCAGAAATTACGCGTAAAAGTAAGTAAAATTTGATTAAAACTTTTAAAAAATGATTTTATGAATTTTATTGTTTGTTTTACTTGCATTATTAAACGCCTGATAAAGGCTGTAATAATAAAAATATTACATTATGAAGAAATAAGTGTACTAGCTGTTATGTTTTAAAATCAAGAATGACAAAATGACAGTTTCGAATTTATTTTTATTTTTATTGTTATTTATATTATTTATATTATTATTAAATAAATGTGCTTTTCATTATTGTGCCGGTATGCGGAATAAGTGTATTTTTAAAATATTTTTTATTATATAATCTTTTTATTTATTTATTTATTTATTGTTATTGTTATTATTACTATTATTATTATGTCGTCACTAAACAGTTAATAGTAAGTAAATATAATAATAACAATGATAATAATTATAATTATGAAACCGCGTTTAAATTAATATACAATATTTTTTTCCCCCTAAAAATCCGAAAAGTATTTTTATAAAAAGTAAATAAATAAATAAATAATTTCTATAGAATGAAATGTATTAGAAATTCGTCATAAGAATGTAATTTAAACTTATTATTTTCACTGAAAACGATAAAAATAACAAATCAAGGATAATTGTGGATATATCAACCATACAATATATTACATGACTGCAATTTTACTTTTTCTCGAACTGTTTACAGAATATTAATTTAAATTAAAGACTAATACGTTTTTATGTGACTAGCTATAATCTTACAGAAAATAATAAATAAATAAAACTGAAAAATATTATAATAACCGTAATTTTAAGGTATGATAGTATAGGAAAGGCTCACGATTTCTTAAAAGTTAAATTAGTTTATACATTTGTTGAAATATGTATTAGGTATTGACTGGATTTTACTGATAGATCGTTATTTAACCTAAGGTTTTATTTTAAGCATATAATTCAGTTTTCCATTAGCGATATATAGTAAATTTTGCACATTTCTGAGACGCAGGGTACCTTTTAAAATGGGAATTACTAAAATATTGTGAGCTATTTCATTTGTAAAAAATTAATTATGAGTTAATTAATAATGTGAAAATATATATATATATTTATATTATATATCAAAGGTCGATTTACTCTTACAATAGGTAATTGCATTTATTTAATATAATTTGCGAGACGAAAACTTATGTTTGTACAATTTATTAGCTCCCTCTCCTCTGACGTACATTTTCATTGTAAATATTTTATTCCTTAATAATAAAAACTATTGACAGTTAACGTAATTTCTACAGTCTATTTTAATATATTTAGAAAGTAGCAGGGAATATTTCTGTTGAATGTTTTGGAACTTGTTGCTTTATTGGTTTTATAAATAATTATTTAATCTAAAACTGTTAATAGTCAAAACATATCTAAAGATGCGAAAGAATCTACAGTTTTCCTTCATTGCGCAGTAACTTTGAATTTGGCCAAACTTAGCCTGCATCTTTTTTTTTTTTTTTTTTGAATTAATATTTTCTGTATCTTTGACATATTAGTCGTTAAAGAAGCAATATGATAAATAAAATGCTAGCTCGAATGTTATTGAAATATTTAAAATTATCAATAATTTTACGATTCATGTGATAGACACTCTCGATATATACTTCATTTCAATGTTCACAGGTTCAAAGAACTTATTTCGTACTTAAAAAAAAAAAAAAAAAAAAAAAAATAGTGATATCGGTTTGAGTTCCACATCATACTATAGGTATGGGGAACTTAGGTAATTGTGAAATTTTTCGACCTCAGTTTTTTTTTTTTTTACTTTTTTACACGTTTTGAGGAGTGAGAAACCCGAAAATATCAATATGAGTATGGTATCAGTTGGTAGGGTGTCTGTTAGTTTGGTAGTTCGTTAGTGTGTTAGTCTGTGTACAGGATATCTCATGAACAAAATTATCGCAGACAAGTCGGACCAGTTTTAAAATATTATGCATGATACTGGCAAGAACCGTATGCAATTGCTATATTCTAATTAAAACACTTTAGTAGTTATTCTAAATTTAAGATTTCCTTAACAGGGGAGAACAGGGCAAAATTTCACTTAAACGGGCATAAAAAGAAATATTTTTATCGTAAAGATGTCAAAAAATCTTTTAAATATCAGTTTTGATGAACTACTGTCATACATCACTAACTATAATAATTCTACTTTGACAATTTCGCAAATTATTCACAATTTACGAATTTCTTAACATAGCAGAATACGGCAAAATTTTGAATAAATGTTCCTTTTGAGGGATATTTTCCTCGTAAAGTTATCAGACTACTTTTAAAATATTATATGAGATACTGGTATAAACATCCTAGAATATGAATTTTCCAATTTAAAAATTTCGTAAGTCACTGGAAATTTACGATTTACTTCATATGGCAGAATATAGCAAAATTTTGCATAAACGTCCATTTTGAGGAATAGTTTCATCGTAAAAATTTCAGAATACGTTTAAAACATCATTTAGGATACTGGCATGAAAATCTCTAACTATGAATTTTCAAACTTAGAATTTCGTAAGTTATTTGGAATTTACGATCTACTTAACATGACAGAATAGGGCAATATTGAGCATAAACTTCCATTATGAGGATCTTAAGTATATCAAACAACTTGAAAATAACATTTATGATCTTGTTTGAACATCATTGACTACAAATATTAGTTCCCCATCATACTATAGGTATGGGGAACTTAGGTAATCGTGAAAATTTTTTACCTCTTTTTGACTTTTTTACAGGTTTTCAGGTATGAGGAATCCGAAAATGGCAAAATTCATAGGGTGTCCGTCTGTAGGGTGTCTGCTAGTTTGTTATTCCGTTCGTGTGTTAGTTCGTTTGTTAGTTTGTTACATTGTGTACACGATATCTCAAGAACAAATAGTCGCAGAGAAATCACATCAGTTTTCAAATATTACTTTTGACACTGGAAAGAACCCTATTCATTTGCAACATTTGAATTAAAAAAATTCATAAGTTATTAGAAATTTACCATTTTCTTAACATGTAAGAATAGGGCAAAATTTCTCTTAAACGTGAATTAAATGGAAAATTATTACACTGTAAAAATGTCAGACCAGATTTAAAATATCAGTTTGATTCCGGAATGAACACCATAAACTACAAATATGCTACTTTGAAAATTTCGCCTGTTATTGAAAATTTACGAATTTCTTAACATGGCAGAATAGGGCAAAATTTCACATAAACGTCAAACTTGAGAGATATTTTCATCTTAAAGATGTCAGACCGCTTTTAAAATATCATTTAAGATACTGGCATGAATATCATAGACTATGAATTTTCCAACTTAAAAAATTCGTAAGTTATTTGGAATTTACAATTTACTTAACATGGCAGAATAGGGCATAATTGAAATAAACGTCCATTTTGAGGATCATAAATATATCAGACAACTTCAAAATAACATTTATGATAGTTGTTTGAGCATGGTTAACTAAAAATATTCTAATAGGAAAATTTCGTAAATTATTTGTAATTTAAGATTTTATTAACATAGAAAAATTGAAAAATTTCCATATAAATATGCAGTTTGAGGATTGTTGAAATGGAAATAGTAGCATGAAAACTAAACTACGAAACTGACCCTAAATTAATAGATTAGAATAAGATAAATATATCGAAGTGAACGTGGATAGCGTACTACGCAGAGATTTCGTCCTGTCACTGTGCCAACCAAGCGTTACGTCCAATTCATTTCTCTTAACATGATTATAATGTGTCTTGCACTCGAAATTTATGAGAATTTATATATGATGGAGAACTGAGCAGAGTCCACCAATGCGAAATAGTTTACTAAATAATTAGTTTCCCATCATACTGTAGGTATATAGTACAGTAAGTACTTATAATTATATACAGTAAGTACTTATAATTATATACAGTAAGTACTCTTAAGTATAGTACTTAAGTAATCGTGAAAAATTTCGATCTCGGTTTTTGGATTTTTTTTACAGGTTTTCAGGTATGAGGAATCCAAAAATATATCAAAATGGGTATGGTGTCCTTCTGTAGGGTGTCTGTTAGTTTGTTAGCCCGTTAGTGTGTTAGTCCGTTAGTGTGTTAGTATGTTAGTTTGTGTACATGATATCTCACGAACAAATGATTGCAGAGAGGTCGGACCAGTTTTAAAATTTTATGAATCCTATTTATTTGCACAATTCGAATTAAAAAACTGCGCAGAAGTTATTCGAAATTTAAGATTTTCTTATCAACAGAGAATAGGGCAAAATTTCACTTAAACGTGCATTAAATGGAAAAATTTTATCGTAAATATGTAATAACAGCTTTTAAATATCATTTTTACTGCCGGGATGAACATCATTAATTACAATCATGCTACTTTGAAAACTTCGCAAATTATTCTATTTTCATCGTAAAGATGTCAGAATACTTTTAAAATATCAATCAAGATACTTGCATGAATTTCTGTGTTTATGATTTTTTTAATTTAAATATTTCGTAAGTTATTTGGAATTTACGATTTATTTAACATGGCAGAATAGGGCAAAATTGAGCAGAAACGTCCATTTTGAAGATCATAAAGATATCAGACAACTTCAAAAAAACATTTATGATATATGTTTGAACATGATTGACTACAAATATTCTAATAGGAAAATTTCGTAAGTTTTTTGTAATTTAAGACTTTATCAACATAGGGAAATTGGACGATATTCCATATAATTATGAATTTTGAGAATTGTTGCACTGGAAATAATAGTATGAAAACTAAACTACGAAATTGACCCGAATAAAATATATTAATAGATTAGAATAAGATAAATATATCGAAGTGAACAGTGGATGGCCTATGAGGCGTGTATTTCATTCTGTCACTGTGTCAAGCGTTTGGTCAAATTCATTTCTGTTAATATGGTTATAATATGTCTTGCCCTAGGAATGTATGGGGAACTGAGCAGAGTCACTTATGCCAACTAGTTCTAATTGGAAAATTTCGTAAGTTATTCGTAATTTGAGGTTTTATCAACATAGTAAAATAAATTAATAAATTAGAATAAGATAAATATATCGAAGTGAACGGTAGATAGCCTATTAGGCGGGGATTTCATTCTGTCACTGTGTCAAGCGTTTGCTCAAATTCATTACTCTTAACATGAGTATAATATGTTTTGAACTAGAAATTAATGAGGACGTATATATGATGGGGAACTGAGCAGTGTCCACTTATGCCAACTAGTTTATGTAACAAGTAATCTGTAATTATTTTTTATTAATACTGATGTGTTTACAGAAAATGTTCATGTTTTCTTCTGAAATATTTAGGAAGAAATAAGTAATTATAATTTTCAGCAGGTTACATTTTGGACAATTTATTTATGATATTTATGATATTTTAGTCTTATAATAGACGATTGTTATCATAAACAGAATATTTTTGCCTTTTTTTCTATATACAAAAGTATATGAATCATTAAAAAATGTTAACTTCCGGTTTTCGATTAATTTACACGTTTTGAGACGTAAAGAACATGATTTAACCATTTTTATATGCCTGTTTGTATGTATGAATGTGTGTGACAAAAGTATTATGGAAGATCTAGTTCAAGAATCATCGTACAAAATTTCATGAAAGTTTATACGTAGTTTCATTATGACATAAATTAGCATCTATCAAATTTTGATGAAAATCACCCAACATGTGGCGCTGCTATCTCTATTAATATAATGTATATATTGTTTTTTTATTTTATTTTAATATGGCACATATTGCATAAGAAAATTTTTTATAAATATGCGCAAAGAGAATTATTTTTAACAAACCACTGTAAAATTTAAAAGAATTATTTATAATACTATTAATCAACTAAGAAAATCATTTTGTACGTATAGGGGCTCGTAGGATTTTTTTAAAAACAAGTACTTAAAGGAAAAAAGGAAAAAAAAACTTAATAATATGTTAAAAAAATGGTTGAACCATATATCTCTGATAATTTAAATTTGTGTCAATATTTTTTTTTATTCGAAAAAAAAGACTATATATATATATATGTATATATATATATATATAATAAGGAATTTCTTTAGCTATCGTCTATAGGGCTCAAAATTGACTTTATTTTGGAATCTAGTCTCACATTTCCCTCAGAAGAAAATCATCTGTATTCATCATGGAAGATTCCTTTAATAAACATTTTGTACTAGATTAATTTGTATAAGAAAAAATCGAAAAAAAAATGTTAGGGGTTTAACATGGTAGCATCTCATCTAAGCATCTCATTCTTAGAAAATTGTTTATAAAAAAAGAATTTTTACACAGTTTCTGATTTATCTATGTTTATTTTATCCTAAGTATAAATTGTATACAATTTTCTTAAAAACTGGCTTTTCATAAATCGCATTTTAGGATAGTATTATAATAAAAAAATGGATTTTGCACAGAAAAAAAGTTGAATGAAAGTACTGTTATAATGCATATTTATTAATACAAAGTTGTTAATACAAAATTATTAGCATGAAATTGTATCGTGATCAAGTTTACTTGCTTAAAAAAATCATAAATATGCCGATTTTTTGCAATAATTTATGTTACTCTAAACAAAGAGAAACAAATTTCCACTTTAGATCTAAAATAATTTTGGAATAGTATTTTTACAAATCTGGTAATACTGCGATAACTATTGATCAGAATTAAAAAAAAAAAAAAAAAAAAAAAAAAAAAAAAATCTGTTTCAGCTCGTTTTTTCACGTGTTTGTTCTAATGTTTATGAATATACATATATGCTTATGTTTTGAAATTATTCACTATTTGCAGTAATATATAATAATTTATGGGTATGGTAGGACTATCGCTTTTGAACAGACATTTCGATTCATCATCAATTGCTATATAGTCCTTGAATAAGTCAGGATGCTTTTCCTTTTGGCAACAAGTTAAAAGGATAATGAAATAAGAATTGAAATGAAACCTCCAAAAGAATAAATACAGTAATCGTTGAAAAGGTATACAACTCCATATTTTAAAGAAAAAAAAATCATATATTTACTTATTTATTTATTTATTTTTTTTACTCTTTTTGTATATTTAGACCAATTAAAAAATGCTTTTCATTTTTACTTCTCGCATCAAGTTAAAAAAACATAATTAATTTTTTTAAGAAAGTGTGATAGAAGTGGAAAAGCTTTTTAGTTATAGAACCTCCTTCACGCAATTTTACATTTGGCATCGAAGTAGTTCGAACGTTTCTCACCGAGACCTATACTTACGTTGGGATAGCCATTATAATACATCAAAATGCCAACAAAAATTTATGAGTCGCCAAGAGGATCCTTTAGTAAAACTGTACAAAAAGAAATTCCAGAAATAGTTATAATAATTGTTGGTACGAAATGCAACAGCGTTACTGCATGCTTTTAGAGGGAAGAATATATATCTTTAGAATAGTTTATAATGATAATTACAAAATATTTAATTAACATTCAAATAAGTAAACTTACAGAAATAAATGGAACTTTTCAATCGGAAATTGAAATACAAAAGTGAAAGCGCAGTTATTGTAATAATATGAGACGGAATAAAATGTGCAGTTAATATTATTGACTAAACATAAGATACTAAATATTGTATAAGCAATATGTTTTAGTAAGAATAATGGTTTCCAAAAATTTTTACCATCTTTTCATAAAATGCCTTCAATTACGTCTATGACTGTTATAGTCGATTGAAAATGAAAATATGGATAAAACCCCTTTATAGTTTGACGTCTTTTTGAAAGTGCTTGAAAATTGAATTTTCTATCTACAATATTTTAACGTTCTTTGCTTGGGGATGTTTTTAGAGTTAGTCAATACGTTTGGCTAATAAATTGTGCAAAAGAAAATTTTCTAGCGCTTGCACATTTGCATTTAAAATCTATTTAATAAAAATGCTCAGATTTCATCCGATATTTGATATTTTTATATTTTGATTACAGCATATTATGTCTAATATAGTACGTCAATTTTTCTAAAAGTGACATTGCTTTTGCTGAAAAACTCTGCATGTTATAAACAAAAAACGTACAAAATGTTATCGACATTATGAACGAATCCTTTATATCGCTGTTGATATAAGTGTAATTTTAATTTAAGTGCAATATAAATGTATTCCAAAAAAATAAAAAAAAAGGCTCATAATCATATATTATAGCTACAATTCATTTCAAGCATTATTTTTCACAGGGCGATCCCAAAGATTATATTTATTGGTTAATTCGTGACTGATCCCTTTTAGCTTTCGGGACAAAACTTTCATAGGAATATGTGTGGTATAACATGTTCTTTTTACCCCTTTAGTTGAAGCCATGAAATATTTATTTAGCTATGGGACAAAAATTTCTAGATTCAAAAGTATGCCTTATCTTATGTCGGTGACTGTATTTATCAATATATACTTTAAATATTAAATTAATTTTCAGGAAGATTTAACAAAAAATAAGCCGCAAGGAATACCTTAAACTTGACGCAACTTCCTAAAAAATAGTTTTTGTCTGATGAAATGTGAAAATGGTGTTTAAAATTTTCATTTTACATCCTATTCAATATTTGTTCATAAATATAAACTCTTATAACTCAACACTGAGTGATGGGTGTTGAAAAATACTTTTTGCGATACATTACTACTATAGTTTCATGTTCTAGTAAAATTGAAATATCGATTTTTAAATCCAATTTTACCATTTTGAAAATTCGTTGTCGCCTTAACTGAATCAAATCAATCATAGTAGCTATATTCCTCAACTTTATGCAAAGAAGGATCGATAAATATTCAGAACAATTTTTATTTATACTTCTGGGTTATTTCATAGTTATTATTAAAACTTTACCATACATCCTTGTTGATATGAAGTCGTAAGGGATGAGGGATGATTCAATCTACTGCTTCTTCAAACCAAACTAGTATGTTGTGGTCAGTGTTGCCAGATCTGGCGGATTTTTTATTAAAAAATCACCAATAATTTTTAATTGTAACATTTTCCTTAACACTTCAAAGATAAATAGTCTATTATAAATATCAAATATCACATTTCAAAATTACTGGTGATTATTGAATAAAAAATCCGCCAGATCTGGCAACACTGGTTGTGGCCACCTCATCACTTTCTTCACTATAATTTGTTATACAAATTTGTGATAAATTATTTATTAAATTATTATTTATTAAAATTACTAGCTATTGTGCACGTTCTTTGAAAAGAATTTATCTATCCGCGATTGTAATGAAATGCTCGCCCTCTGGTGGGCTAAGGTGAAATTATCACACCACTGCATATCCTCATATTATGCAATCGACTTTCCATGATGAAAAGGCAGAGAAAGAATAATAATTACACGTGGCTGTTATATTTACTAACAACTGCAGTGTTCAGAGAGCGCCATCTATCGATCATTACAAACGCGGATTGTGCACAATATATTATTTAAAAAAGTATTTCTCTTAGATAAGCTTACAATGTTCATGAGGATACAGAATGGATTATTATATTTAATAAGTACAATTTGTAAATTTTCACTCATATATATACATATATAGATAGATATACATAGCTGCTAATATTTTAACTTATTCCGGAGTACTTTTAGCTCCTCCTTTATTCCATATCACTTTTTTTAAGACTAATTTTTTTTATATTTTATCATTGTTATTTGTTGGAGAAAGACATTCTGAAAATAAAATGGTACGAATTAAAGGCGGAACTAAGAGTTCTCCGGAATAAATTAAAATATCGGCAGCTATGAATATATGAATGTTGCTTTTAATTACACAGAGTTTGCATAAAAAAATAAAACAACAAAATATGAAAAATCCAGTTTTTTGTCATATATAGTTATTTTCACGTTTCTAAATACTTAGATTCAAGTTTTTATTGTTTACAGAAGCGTTTGTTGCTCATATCTGTAAATCTAAATAAAATTTTGAAATGTTTGATGAACAAAATTTCAAGTTGGGGTCAGACATAAACCTCAGCTAAGTTTCATTGAATTATGCCCAGCCGTTTTCACGTGGTACCTGGTCGAATAAAAAACGTTCTATATACCTCCATCCCTCGCATGCACACAGAGAAAATATTCTGACATCAGTTTGAGGTTTTCTGATGTTCAAAACGTAAAGATAACGCAATTTTTTTCCATTCAAAGCGTTTTACTGACAAAAGCCTTATGGCACATGTTCAGGCGTTTTTTAAACATATCTCTAAATCTAATCAAAAATTTTAAATGTTCGATAGATATAATTTTAAGTTGGATACAAACCTAAAGCCCTGCCAAGCGCCATTGAATGCCAGAAGGCCGTTCTACCGTGATTCAGGACAAAAATAGTTTTGTGGACATACAGACACAACGGCCTCCCCCCTCCCCCAACCCTAACCCCCGACATACACACACAGAAAATTTTCTGAAGTCATTTTTGGCTTTCACAATGTGTGAAACGTGAATATATTGCAAAAAGTTTTAATTATAAGAAATTTACAGACAAAAGACTGATTTTATTACTATAGGTTTTCCATGATGGATAGGTTTTCCATGATGACTTTTCCCTCAGAAAAGTGTAACACTAATGTCGAAAGAAAGTCAATTTTTTGCTGACATCAGTAATGCGATTTTCTCCCTAGTTTACTATTACTATTATCAATAATTCATATTATTTATACAATCGTGCGTTAAAATGAGGACAAACTGTAGCTAAAGCTGCTGTATTTTTTAGTTCATTCGGATAATTGATTAAATAATTATTAAGTAAAAACCTCATTTTAACTTAAAAATTATTTAAAAGAAAAATACGAACTGATGCCAAAAATAAATAAATAAATAAATGAATGTATTTCTTTTTATGGCAAAAAAAAAAAAAAAAAAAAAAAAAAAAAAAGTGCAACCGTTGTTTATTAAATAATTAAAATAAAATTGAGAAAATTCGTGCCAATGAAATTGAACAGCTTCAATGTAGAACTCGTTTGTGAAATTTGAAAATTTACACCGAAACAGCTCGGGCTTTTGTTGCCAAGGTCTTTACATACGCATTTGTGATAGACATATTATTTCATTGCCTAAATGACAATAAAAATTAAAAAGCCGCCAAGGAGCTCCTAAGCTAAAGCTATACCAAGGTAACTTTAAGAAATGAATATTGTAACCGATGCTACCGGATGAAATACAGTTACTGCATGCCTTTATATAGAAGAATATATTAAAATAAGTAGTAATAAATTAAATCCTGTTTCCAAAGAATGCAAGAGAAGTTTTATTATATGTATTTTTGAGTCTTTTTTTTTTTTTTTTTTTTAGTGAATCCCTTCTTAAAGTTTTGTAATTTTTAAGGAAAATTCAAAGGTAAAAAAGAATAGCTGTGACATATTTTTATTAAGTGTTATGGTAACAAATGTTTCGAAAAAAAGAAAGAAAGAAAAAGAAAAAGTAAGTATACATATTACGCAATCATGGCTGTATTACGTGATTTTTGTTTCTATTATTTTCCTTAATTTGTTAGAATTTCCAAACTTTACAGCAGAAAAATTTTTATTTATATTTTTTTAAAAGTCTTTTTCCAGAGTTTCATTCATTAAAAATATTCTAATAACATCCACCTCGTGACCATTTTATATGTTTCTTATATTTTTCAAAAAAGGAAAAATAAAAGACTTTTTACGAGCTTGAGGTGAAAAAAATTTGAATGTAAGTAATAAGAAAAATATTGAATGTTTGGCAAAGTATAGTATGAAATAGAATTGCCTTTTTTTTTTTTTGTTGTTAGATATTTAAAAATTTATACAAGAGAAAATGGCAGTGATAAGTTTTTTTAAGTCTTAGTTAAAATTAGTTCTTTAGAAATAGTCTAAATAATTCTTTGTAAACTTTTTTTATATGCTTCTGATCTAAAAAAAAAGGAAAGCAGAAAAGAAAAGACATTTTTCTAGCTAGTTATGAAACTTGAAAGTAAACGTGAAGAAAAATAACAAGTTAAAGTACGTGAATTTAATTAAAATATATTGCTGAACAAAGGAGTTCACAACGTATCTTGTTAATGTCATTGTAATGCGTGTATGACAAGAAGCGTGTATGTGTGTACAAGATTAATGAAATATGATAATTTCTTGTTTCGAGTAAATTTATGCAGAAGCCCCTAATTAATTTTAAGTAATTAGAAATTATTAACTGGTAATTTTACAATTATTATACATTTTTACAATTAAATAATAATAAAAAAATATTTAAATAAATAAATAAATAAATACATATATATATATATATATTTACACAAAATAAAATGTATTTGAAACAAGTCTGAAGAGACAGGCTAATTTCTTTCCTCATAATTTCTTTCGTTAATTAAATATTTCGTATACGAAATTGAATAGAAGATTCATAAATTCATTACAACCTTGATATGGGCTATGTACAAGCAGAGTTTTAAGCAAATCGGTTCATAAATAAGTGTTTTATGAAAGTTGAAAATTTGTAGCGGCTGCCATTATGAAACACAGCGTTAGATCATGACAGTCAATAAACATGGCTGACCTACTGATATTGGCAATGCCCATAGGGCGTCATGCAAGTCTGTTGAGAAAAGTATTTATTTATTTATTTATTTATTTTTATGTGAGTTTGAATCTTCAAATAGCTACCATTTGAAGAAGATGGAGGATTATTCATTAATCAGGAAATCGTTTCATAAATAAGCTTCTTATATGAGTTTTAAATTTTTATATAGACTCTGTTTTGAAATAAGATGGCAGTGTAAATTAGTAAAAGAACTCGTCCAAAATATTTATAATGTATATCCATTGTTCCACTTTAGTTTGTATTCACTTATCATTTCATACGTTTTCTTGAAGATACACTTTCAATTACACACACACACACATATATAGATAGATAGATATGTAGATAGATAGATGGGTAGATAAACTAAGTGATTGCAATAAGTTTGTATCTGAAGATATCACCCTAAAACTGAGATTAAAGCCATCACAATCGTATATTGTAGTGGAAAGAACAACCTGATCGGTAAAGCCCTGAACTCGTAATTGGTTAAATTGCGGGTTCGATATTCGTGCTGGTCGAAGATAGTCGTGTGCACAAATTATAGCTGATGCATGTAAAATTCGTTTTTGCTGAATTGTCCTCCATGTTCCTATGAAAATTACACCTCTGTGGAGAACCATCCCCTCCGTGGTTGATTAAAACTGAGATGCCCTGCCACCGGACCACCCTCAGAGGTGAGTCGCAGGCCGTTCTCATTTTCTCATACTGTAGTATTAGCGTGACGTAAAACGCTCTCACCTGCCCTATCCATCCCGTATATCAAAAGTGATATATATTGCCAAAATATGTTTAATAAATTAATTATGTAAGTATTAATCTAAATACTAGTTTAGTAAAATGAAGGTATCCTGTAGTACCATATTATTATTAAAAAAAAAAAAAAATGTAATAAAGGATGAGGGTCCATAAAAGGGTTTTACGGCCCTAAAATTGAGGAAAATATCAGATTGATCACATGTGGGAAATTTTTACATTTAATTATTTTAGAACATGCATATTTTAAGTTGTCAATCAATATTATTTATATTATTCCAGTAATTGTTTGTTGCCTAGGTGTCCCAAGATACACAATTTTGTATTTTTGGCCAAAATTCTCCGATTTTTAGAGACTTGACCTACTTTTTTTATATGAGCGCGAAGGAGCAATACCTTCTTATTGAAATACAATATAAAATGCACTATAACATAAAATATACATAAATATAAAAGTTTTGCTCCACTGCGCTCATATGAAAAAAAAGTTAAAGTTGAAAGAAAAACTTAACATTGATATGATTATAATGAAAATATTGTGTGCACTACTACTTCTAACTAGTTTGAAAGAGATGTTATTGATGGAATAGAATCTATTAAATTAAATTTCACTTAAATTTCACTTTCGTTATATTAAATATTCTTTAAAAAGTATTTACGTGTTTTTTTATTCTGTGTAGTTTATATATTAAACATTTTCAATGAGGAAAATCGAATCTTCATTGGTTGGTTGTTTGGCTGTTGGGTTAAAGCCAATTGACTACTCTAAAGTCCTAGGCCTATGGATGAAATATCCTCTGTGGGAGTCTTTCTATTGGGTCCTAATCACTATTTAAGCGAGTTTTGTAGAAAACCACGGAAAATTCCAAACGACTAGGTCGACGAGCGTGACCAGGGATCGAACCTGGCACTTCTGATCGAATCTGTGACATTTGGAAGCCTGTACCTCAGCTTACGACGATTCTTTTGAAATCAGTAAGCTACAATATTTCTTAAGAATATACCAAATATTCGTCTTTCAGCAATTAATGTACAGTCAGAAAAAAAAAAAAAAAAAGCCATTCTTAACTAATTTTGCCGTAAATTGTTGTAGAAACATGCGGCTGATGTCAATCGACTTGTAATAACGTCTAGTTTATAATGGTATAGTTGGATTTTTCTTAGGGGTCGTCCACGTATTAAAACTGACATCAACTTCATTTTTTCAATGGTAACCCCTATTTTTTTACAATTTATTTAAATTATTTGGATCAAATCATCGCGGAAATTGGTTTAGTTTATATATTGTGCTTAATTTTCCATAGAGTTATAAGCTGTCAAAGTATGGGGATGCTAATGTTAAATGAATGTGACAAACATTAATTCATATCTTCCCCAAAAATTATTATATTCAAATTCTGTTTTTTTATGCGATAGAATGAAGTGATTCAAACATATTCCATGCATATTTTTGATTAAAAAAAACATTTTTTAAATTATGAAAATTGTTAATAAATTTATATTTGAAAAAATTATAAATTATGGCCTATGTTAATTTTTGCACCAATAAAACGGGCATCATCAAAAACATGTTTTTCCAAATTTTCAGTTCGTTTCTAACAATATATTTTGAATTACAGTGATATTTCATTTTTTATGACTGTTAGGGGGCTGTCACTTGTTATAATTTGTATCTTCTGTGAGTAAAATCTGTATATATTTTGACGAACAACTATTTTAATTTACCTTTATGTTATTCTTATTGTTTTCTAAGCAACATATCGATGTTTATTATACAAACTGGCTTATTTTTATAAAATTATCGCAATGCAGGCGAGAGATTGTAAAATAATTAAAAAAAAAAAAGTCAAACCCCGCCTGTATATCGCTCAAACAATATAAAAGAACTAGTTTGCATATTCGTATTTGACTCTTTGTCTGACGCTGGTATGCATAAAAATCTCAATGGCAATTACTACATCGAATGCTGAAGACAAAACTTATATTATTTAATTGCAATATGTAAAATCATTTTGTTTTAGAATGTAATGTTTAGAAAAATCTGTAAAGGCGTGGCTTACTTTGCAAGAAGGAATATACCCGATCCTGAAATGTTAAGTTTTTGTTCTCAAATATTACATAACTTTTCCTAGTTTCTCACTGTTAAAATATATTTTAACCCTGTTGTCCTTTTTTTTTTAAAAAAAAAACAAAAAAACTTGGATATCGTAGGGTTCGTACACCTCAAGTTAAATGTCGTGATTTAGGAAACGCGGTAAGGAGAGGATTATTGTTTGAAAGAGCAATACTGCAATTTCTGTTTTAATCTTGTTGTGACATTTTTGCATTTGTTTACTGTACTGTAAAATTTATGTTACTTAAATTTGATCGCATGATGTAACATAATAAAATATTAAATTCTTATTAAATGTTTTTTTAATTACAGAATCAAATAGTGGAAAACTGTTTCTTTCTTTCTTTTTTTTTTGTTTGTTTGTTTGTTTATAAAATTTAATATTGAAACAAAGCGCAATATTATTTATTCGTGATTATTCTAATCACGGCGTAAAATTCACACTTATTATGGAAAAAGAATTTAAAACAATGTAATATGTCTAATTACTTTTAAAGATCTTACACATTTAAAATTAGGAATTCAAGTACTTTCGACGACTGTATAACGGGGATATTCTTTCTGGACAGTAGGAAATCGTTTTATGCGGGACATACTTTATCAGAGATATTTTACAAATTCAGTCAATATTGAAAATATCTATTTTATTTTATTGTGTTGTTTTGTTTTGTTTTGTTCTTTATTGTTTTTTAAGTAATCTTTCGATATTTATTATACAAATTAAACTATTTTTGTAAAATTATTGATGGCATACCAAAAGAACAATAAACCCCACCCTCTGGCTTTTTTCTGAAACAATACTTTACTTTAAAAAATGTTTCTTGTTCCTTAACTTTAGTTTGTTCGACTCTTTATAGAGCGCTAGCATATATATAAACGAGTGAAATTTACCGTTTCGATTGTTGATGACAAAATTCCAGTTATTTAATCATGAATTTGTTAAATAATTTGATGTTTTAGAGAAACATATAAAGGCGCGACCTATTACTCAAAATAAGAATGATTTTGAGCACTGTCTCCTTTTTATTGAATAATAAATGCCCTTTCTCAGATTTTAATTTGAATCTTGTTATCAATATTTTTGTATATTGTAGATTTTTACGCCTCAAATTAGATGTAAAACTTTATAGTTACACTTTCATGCGGGGCTTACTGTATGAAATAAAAATATACCCAACAGAAGTAGACTTTCATTTTTTTTTTTTTTTTTTTTAATATTAAATATTAAACTTTTTTTTTTTACAGCTATTATCATTATCATTATCATTATTACTATTATTCTTTTATATTGCTATCTAGTTTTTTGTAATTTAACATTGGAGGGTTCATATGACTCAAGATATTTAAATTTTTACGTATGAAGTGACGTATTAAACTAGTCCACGTTTATTAAAAATAAACTATTTAATAATTTTTAATTCATATGCAAACACAGTACATTATGTAAATTATCTTCGTTTTTTGTTTTATAATTAATATTACTGTACTTTTTTCCCGGTGTGAAACTTAATAAATAATGTCTATTCTACGGTAAATTATGATTTTTCTCTTCTGAATATATAGACTGACCCCGAACACATTTTCACTTGTAACTCTGTAAAAATTCATTTAAAGTATATAAATAGGACTTTTTCTGAACCGCTTTCATCTCGGAAATTTGAATATGACATCAAAACTAGGGGTTGTCATTGAAAAAAATGAAGTTGATGCCTGTGTTTGATATGTAGATGATCCTTTAAGCAAAATCTACCAATACCATTATAAAGTAGACGTTATTACAGATCGATCGGTACCAGCCGCATGTTTCTACGATAATTTACGGTGGAATTAGGTGTGTGTGTGTGGGGGGGGGGGGGTTCTGACTGTATAATGTATACAAATATTTGATTAGAAATAGTTTAGTTTAGCCTATATTCATTTGTAATATAAACATAAATACCTAAAATATTAGAAATTTTTATTCATGAATTCATCAACTGTGAATATTCATTTAAGTAAATTGGAGTGTAAAGGTTGATATTTTTTATACCAACTATGTGAAAAATACCAGAGCCTGGAATCGAACCCGGGCACCTCCTCTTAACGCACGGATGCTCTACCACTGAGGTACCCTGACTGACAACCAGCTGGGCATTTCTCACATAAATTGCATTCTCTCTCCAGCTAGGCATTTATCACATTATGTGAGAAATGCCTAGCTGGTTGTTAGCCAGGGTAGCTCAGTGGTAGAGCATCCGTGCGTTAAGCGGAGGTGCCCGGGTTCGATTCCAGGCTCTGGTATTTTTCACATAGTTGGTATAAAAAATATCAACCTTTACACTCCAATTTACCTAAAATTTTGTTTTAAACTTATGTACTTTCAACAGTAATGCCTTGAGGCAGAAATTATACTTAACATTACACCAACAATCTCTGTAGGCCGTACGCATTCACACTCTTGTGTCATATTTCATTGTTATTATACTGAAATTTTGGAGTTAATGCTAATCATTTTTATTTATAGTGGTCTAACCATTCACATAATAAAAGAGGAATTTGAAGTTCCTCCGGGTCACAAAACCCTCTTATGGACCCTCATCCTTTAATAAATATTTTCGTGGTGTACTTTAAAAAGCGTTTTCTTATTTATACTATAAAACGTGTATTTACATTCGTTATTCTGCAAAATTTTCTAATAGACGTTAGAATTTTTACTCTAATTAGGTATTAAAAATTAAAGAACCGAATCGTATTTTTGAAGCACAAAAAAGTAGTGAGACCGTTCAAATGTTTCTGAATTGTGTAAGAAAAAGTTAATGAAATGTATTTAAATGTACCGTGTGTTGATACAATATTGTCACAAAGACTGAAAAACAAAATTAGAATTTAAGTTTTAGATAGAAAAATATATAATAGTATTAAAAAAAAAAAAAACCTAGATATCATCGATATCTTTGAAATACAATATGCTTTTGCACTTTCTGAATTCTTTTAATTTTAATTTTAATGAAATATTTATAAGACTAATATTATTATTACTTGACATAAATTCATTACATAAATGATTAAGTTGTTCGCCTTATTATTTGACTGTTTATCACGCTGATTTATTTAGAAATCAACCTTATCAACCTATTTCTTTAGAAATCACCCAGTTTCAGTCACTTAATTTTTATATGTAATAGAAAATTTGTCATCACAATAATATTTTAAATAGAGAATTAACTCGAACCAAAGTTGGACGAGGGACTTATCTTACAAATATCTTGGATGAATTCGTTGAGCAATTTACTCCGTGATTTTGTTCCCAAGTAGCGGTTTCTTTAAAATTTAAAACTCGCATCGTAAAAAACGCATTTAAAATACTTAAATTTCGATAGATACGAAGACCACAAAGGGATCTTTACCAAGTTTGTTAATCGACGTGACGCATCATCTTCTTTCAAAATGGTGGACAATCAGGCGACCATTTGAAATCAGGCTGACACTGTATCGTGACAATATATCGTCACGATAACTTTTGAAATGCTGAATCAATTAAAATCAATTTTAAAACTTTAAAACTTCTTCACACACCATAAAATTAAAGAAAGCACTACCGGTTTCGAAAGGACGGGGCCTTTCTTCTTCAGGTGCAAAAACACGTGCTGCTGCCTGGCGGTAAAATCAAAGCTTAAAGCAGGGCAAAATCCAAAGGGAAAGAAGCAACACAACCAACCAATAGAACACATCCTGTAAAAGCAATCAGAGGGGAACACAACCAAATAAATTGGAAACAAGAGAAACAAACGCACACACAATATATATATATATATATATATATATATATATATATATATAGGAAAGGGAATTTTAAATAATTTAATTATATGTTTTTATTTTGTTTTTAATTAAATACCTTAAATTTCATTTTTATTTCATTTCATTTAAAAAAGAAATCAACCTGTTCTTCCGATTGAGTCAGGGGGACTTGTTTCGATATCTTATTCGTAAGTTTAGAGAGCATTCAATACAGTTCATATTGCCAGTATTCCAAAAAGAAGGGAATTCGAAGCGAGAAATTTGGATATTTCTGACACATAATAATAAAAATTTTGTTTTACAGCCACATTTATATTAGTGCCTAATTTAATTTAATATTCATCAAAATACGAAAATGTTATCTATATAAATACCTTTTTGTAAAACATCATTAATTATTTTTTAAAATACATGTTTGATGGTTCAAATAGATCGATATAATAACGTGCTTCTAACTATCGCATCGTATGTAAGATAAATGAAATAACAAATTCGATATAAAGCTTTTGTAAGCAACATTACAGTTAAACACTTGTAGAATATTTCGTTTATAACCACTGATTAATGATATTTTATATTCTGTAGAAGGTGAAGAGAACAGCAATTATGTGCTTAAATTGTGTAAATGTAGTGTTTTGGTTGTAGTGAATCATCACATAATAGAGTGAACAGTGATAAATCACACTGTAATACATGTTTGTTAAATATTAATGATAGCGTATTTATACGCCCGTCGGTATATTCATCAACCGTTTAAAGGTTTACAATATACCTCAGTAAATCGATAAATATTTTTGAAGTACGGATAATTAAATAACTAAAATTACCCATGAATGTCAAAATAGCTATACATTTTATTTTATACCATTCTATAATACACAAATTACTAATTATTCTGGATACTGTGCGCATTACATATGTATTTAGTGAGTGAAACCCAACTGAGCATTTGAAAGCATTCTAATGTTCATTGCCATATGTATAACAAAACGATCTACCTACTGAGTGAGCAAAACGAAAATTAAATCAAAACAATATCTTCAATAACCATCTTTCTTATTAAATTGGTTTCTGAACTCGCATGGAAGAAATAAAGCATCTCGCGAAAACTGCATAATTTTGACACCACATGTCGAGTATACTTCAAAAGAAAAAAAAAAAAAAAAAAAGGAAAAAAGGTCTAATCTTATTAATCATATCAAGTTTAGTATATAGACATGTGTACGAAGTTTTAGTGTCTATACAGTTGTATAAGAGCGCACTAAAAAGATGTGTAGGAAAAAAAAACTGCAACTGTTGTTTCGGGTAGAAATAATAGCGTGACCTACTGTCACGCGAATAAGTACTGCGGTAATGCTCAAAACTGAGTACACTGTTGATATAATTATTATTATTTTTTTTTCCAATGGCGCGGTGCTTACGAGTGAACATTGAGAATGTGGGTGTATTTGCTGAACTGTTCGCCATTTGATATAGAACACGTAGAACACCCAATGGGAGGCCATCGCTACCCCTAAGAGGGACAGCATATCCATATCTTGTCCGGGATTCAAACCTGGGTCCTAGCGTGTAGGAGTCAGGGACTCTAACCACCACAACGTATGAGCGGCTGATATTAATTATATATAACTGAAATTCAATATAAATACTGTTAAAAAAATTACAGACAAGAAAGAGTATAAAAATAATGTAAATAAATAAATAGAAGCCACTAAATGAAAAAAAAAAATTACAAATGATAGAATAAGAAATAATACGCAACTATCATGAAAAAATTATATATTTTCTAAGCATCAGACGTGAAAGACGTTGAAAGAATATCTTGAACAAGATTTTTTTGAGTTTTTAAAATTATAAAAAACTTGTAAAATCTTGTAAAAATGGGAAGAAGAAGTGGAAAAAAAATAACGTTGGCTTCAAAACTGTCAAAACAATGATCGGTTGTGAGAAGCTGTTCTTTCTCGTGGATATAATCTCTCTACCATTGATAGAGTTCTGTATAAATTAAAAAAGTTTAGAGGTGATGTTTCAAACTTGAATGATCATTGTCCTCCATACGGCACTCTTATCTTTTTTCATTCTTTTTTTTTTTTTTTTTTTTTAATATCTAAATTTTTTGTACACTTTGGATTTGCAGTATTTTGAAACTGAGAACCGATCGGGTGTTTAATTCATTCCCTGTTTATAATGTAATTCAGATTATACTGGTCAAACAGGAGGCTTTTGAAGTATAGAATAAATGAACATCGTCTACATGCTCGTAAGAAGAAATTTCTAAATATTCTATTGCTTTCTACTAATGGTCAGTTTTAGGTGTTTCTGAAGCTAACATCTTTTTTTCCCCTATCTCGTCTGGATGTCTATGAAGATTTTTACATTTTTATAAACTTTAGAATTAATAACTGCTATTGTTGTTACTTCAAAGATTTTTACGTACGATGCTTGAAAAATACTGATATACATTTTTCTTGCTCGTTACCTTTCATTTCTTATTTTCTTATTTGTACTTTTTTCCTTTGCTTTTTTTTATAGTAACTTCTATTTATTCAATTCCTACTATTAGTTCACACTCTCACTATATATATCTTGTACAAATCTTGCAATCGATTTTTAACTAACTTCCCGACTAGCTAGAAATTTGAAACTTTCAGGATTGCTCAGAACACGGTCACAACGCAATACTTAGAAGTCCGATTTTCGAAAATTTTATTAGTTTTCTTATAATTAATTAAAATGTGAAAATAATAACATAATAATAGCGTTAAAATAGTCATTAAAATATTAGCTATAATTTAATTGTTGCCAAAAAAAAAAAAAAAAAAATTACGAGTTCATTTTCTTTCGAAATAGAAATAAATACATTTAATTAAACGTGAACATTAAAAAATTAAAAGAAGTTAAATTATACATATCACAAAAATTGACGTCATTATCAATTTAAAAATTTTATGAACATTGGTAAGAGCTCTATGATTCATCAGAAAATTTACAACATGGTATATAAAAAGTTTTTTTTATCTTCTAATTACTTTTATTTAATTTTGCACGCGCACTTTTTATTTCCTAATTCAAAATTATTTAAAAAAAAAAAAATATATATATATAGTGTTTGTAAGTAGGAATTGACTTAAAAAAAATTTCTTTTATATTACTTGTATATATTATTTATCTCTCTCTTTTCTGTTAGTAATTCTTGTGATACCAGCATTTATGTTAAATTTTAGCTTTGCATATTTAATCTCGTTGCTGTACACGGTTTTGTGTGCTTTGAAGCGCTCGTGCCTAATTTTTTCGTCTGACGAATAGTGTAAGGATGTGAGACCTCCCTCCATCATTTTACCGCTCAACGCTCGAAATCGCACTGAAATGAGCTATGGAGTGTTAGGTTAGGTTGGTAGAAATAAGGTTACCTGTCGAATCTAGTTTTGTTGGCGATGGTTTCGGAGGAAGCGTAAGATAGTCTATGGAAGAGTTGGGTTAGTGTAAGAGAAAGTTGTAAATCGATTTAATTTTGTTTGCCCTTTGGAAGTGTATAAGGAAAGTGCGAAGTGTTTGGTGTTGGTATATTTAAGTTAGACGTTTTAAAATAAAAGAAGTGAAAACGTCTCTACAGTTTACACTTTAAAATAAACTTCCAAAAATACGGACATGTGCTTTTGGATGAGGAAGTTTGGGTACGCTTTGTAAAGCTTTGCTGTCTTTGGTGCTTAGCCAATTCCGAAAATGAAAACTCTACGAGCACGATACACACGTCGAGTTAGAAATAGAAGCTATGAGATTACTAAAATTTTGGTGAGTGATTAACTTTAAAGATTCTTAAAGATTAAGATCTGCTCTAAATATAATTAAGTAAAAGTCAATGTTAGTGGAAAATTCATCCTATTTCTCCTTTTAATGCTCAACATAAAAGAGGTTAGTATTATTACCGTTCTCTTCATTTGAATTATTGGCATTTATACTAGGAAACATGGTAGAACCAAATAGGGATGCTTTAAATGTCTTAAACCAGCATCGTGCTATTATTTCGATTCAAAACAATTATTGTGAGTTTTTTGCAATTTATGTAGTTTACATACATTTTTTTTATTATTATTATTCTTTTAAACACCAGTTCTCCGGTGCATTATTTATTGCACACAAATAAACAGAGTAACAGATAACAGTTTTGAAAAATAAAATCGCGTTTAAGACATTCGAAACTTATTAATCACACAAGTATACTCTTCAAATCGAAATGTTCGAGAATTCAATTATTTCTATTTATGAAGCAATAGAAAGTAAAGACTCTATTATTATTATTATTATTATTATTATTATTATTGCAGCGTAGAATAATAACTCTGTGCATGTTTAAAAAAATTCTATGAACAAGAGTGAGAAATTTAAATTAAATCGAATAAAAATATTACTTATATTGATAAGTGATAAATTTAAATTTGAGAAAATTAATTTAAAAGTTTCATTACATTTTTACAAATTGAAGTAGAGTAGAGCCGTTTTTAGCTGGCTACATTTAAATATATAATATTTGTATTATTTTACATCATTGACTACGTTTTCAACCATTTTAAACTTCGTCGTATGTTTCCCCTCCGATTTAAGAGTCCGTGTAATCCGAATTTTCGATTATCCGAGACACTCTCGGTCCCCATTACTACGGACAACCGAGGCTCTACTTTATACCTATAAAATATTAAAATTATATTTTGATTTAAAATGATTACGATGTAAAATAAATTTTTTCTATGAAGCAATATTTTATGTTTGGCTCATTTTTTATTAATTAATTTAGCTTTTGAATACATGTTTTCAAAGCCTTTTTACCATTTATATAAACATAGATTAATTAAGATTCACGGCAAAATTGCATTCTCTTCAGCCAGCGGCATATTCCACAGAGATTATAAAAGTTTTAAGAGATAAGCGTATTATTTGTTCCATTGACTGTTCGGTTTTGCTTAGTTTAAAAGCTTTAACCCTCTCGCTGCGTATTTTTTTTTATCAAAATAGGTTCAAAAATTGCGTATTTTTTTTATTACATATTTCAAATCTACATATATTTTAGACTTAAAATATACAAAAATTTTTTGTAAAAGAGTTTTTTTTTCAATATAGAATTAGATCATAGAAAAAAGTTGTCAGAATATTGAAATTGAAGAATAATGATATAAAAGCAAAATTTTGAAAATCAATTTTGGTTAAATTATGATTTATTTTATAAAATACAAAGGTAAAAATTATATACTAATGAAAATATGCAAAATACTTACAAAACATTTATTAGAAATGAAGTTTCATCACATCATTCAGATTCATCACTATCCACAGAGGAATCCGAGAAATTTTCATCAGTTCCGCTATAAATATCATCAATATACTCGGAATCAGAGTCAGAACTACTGTCAGTGTCGGAAATATCGTCAGGAACATAGGTCATATCACTCGCGAAACGCTTCCTGCCAGACATCTTTGAGCTCTGAAAAGCGCGCGCAAAATGCTAAAAAAAATTCTTTTATATTTCGCAGAAACGTGGACAACTAACGCCATCTGTTAGTCGACATCGAAATAAACAATTAAACATTACAGAAAAGCCGAAATGAAACCATGAACGGGGAAAGAGCGGGTTGCACACTTAAATAGACGGCAAAAACGTATCCCCGCGATAATCGCGGGTTGCGCAAATTTTGCTACTTCTACGTTGCCCGTGGAAATCGCGGGATGCGCAGCGAGAGGGTTAAACTTTTGAATAGACATTATCGTTTTTGTGTGTCTTAGCGTAGATTGATTATAAAAGTCAAACTTTAAGATATTTTTGATTAATTATATTTCTTCGAATATTTCTTTCAAATTTCTCTTAAGATTCCGCAATTCATTTATCAATAAAAAGTGACGTTACTTTTAAATTTAGAATTTTAGTTACTTCATTTAACTAAAGAAAAAAATAGTTGGCATAGGTGGTCTCTGCTCAGTTCCCCATCATATTTATGTTATCATAAATTTCTAGTGCGACACATATAATAATCATGTTAAAAGAAATGAATTTGACCAAAGCTTGATACAGTGACATAATGAAATCCCCGCCTAATAGGCTATCCACTGTTCACTTCGATATATTTATCTTATTCTAATGTATTAATTTATTTTATCAGGGTCAATTCTGTTGTTTAGTTTTCATGCTACTATTTCCAATGCAATAATTCTCAAAATTGATATTTATATGAAAAATTTACAATTTCGCTATGTTAATAAAATCGTAAATTACGAATAATTTATGAAATTTTCCTATTAGAATATTTGTATTCAATCATGTTCAAACAAATATCATAAATGTAATTTTGAAGTTGTCTAATGTACTTATGATCCTCAAAATGGAAGTTTATGCTCAATTTTGCCTTATTCTGACATGTTAAGTAAATCGTAATTTCCAAATAACTTACGAATTTTTTAAATTGGAAAAATCAAAGTGTATGATATTTATGCCAGTATCCAAAATAATATTTAAAAAGTGGTTTGACATCTTTACGATGAAGATATCCTTCAAGATTGACGTTTAAGTGAAATTTTGCTTTATTCTGCCATGTTAAGAAATTCGTAAGTTTCCAATAACTTACGAAATTTTTATATTGGAAAATTCATAATCATTAATATTCATGACAGTGTTCTAAATAATATTTCAAAAGTAGTCTGACATCTTTACGATGAAAATATCTCTAAAAATTGACGTTTATGTGAAATTTTGCCCCATACTGCCATGTTAAGAAATTCGTAAATTTCCAGTAACATACGAAATTTTCAAAGTAGCTTATTTATAGTAAATGATGTTCATTCCGGCATCAAAACTGATATTTTAAAACTGGTCCGACATTTTTACAGTAAAAAGTTTCCATTTAATGGACGTTTAAGTGAATTTTTGTTCTATTCTCCCATGTTAAGAAAATCGTAAATTTCTAATAACTTACGAAGTTTTTTAATTCGAATGTTGCCAATAAATAGGATTCTTGCCAGTATCGAAAGTAATATTTTAAAACTGATCTGACCTCTCTGCGATCATTTGTTCGTGAGATATCGTGTAAACAGACTAACAAACTAACGGACTAACACACTAACGGACTGACACACTAATGGACTGACACACTAACGGACTGACACACAAACAGACACCCTACAGACAGACACCATACAATTTTTTTCATTTTTGATTCCTCACACCTGAAAACGTATAAAAAAATCAAAAATCCGAGGTCGAAATTTTTCACGATTACCTAAGTTCCCCATACCTATAGTATGATGGGGAACTAAAAAATTTCAAAGCTTTATTTATTTCAAGAATTGTAAGCATGTCGTCACTATGGAAACTTAACTTTACGCAACTCAAAACATTTGAAAAATAAATTGGTTAAAATATTGTTTTTCTTAGTAAAGTGCAATTTTAATGTACATTGTTTTTATAGTTTTTCGTATGCAATATGTCAATTTATAATAGTAAACATTTTTTTGCGCAAAAGAACACACTAAACGCAGAAATGTCTTGGTTGAATAAATACACAATATTGCAAGCGTTCTGGTCACTCAGAATCTTCTTTAAATAATAATAATAATAAAAAAAAGAATAGCTCAAAAATATAAGAAATTACTGAAGTTATTTTTTTTTCATTACATAAAAGCTTAAAAATATTACATTGCATACAAATTTAAATGGCGTTCCTTTTTTTTTTTTTTTTTTTTTTATATTCAATTGCTTTACACTTCATTTTGTTATTTTTCTGCATTTAAACAAAATAAGCTAAACTTTATAATTAGGCCTCTATGTAATTTATAAAAAGAAAAAAAAAATGTATATACTATACATATATTAAACGACTTATGTTATCGAAGAAATATTGGCTTTAAAAAATAATGCATAAAGAATAAAAACTAAAATCAAAATCTATTTTATTGTGGAACTAAATAATTTTTGAGAAATTACAAGTTCGGTATTTGTAAAAATTATATACAGCGGAAATTTACAAATAAAACATATGATTAATGTATGAATAACACATTTATAACGATGTTTTTTTGTTAATCTTGAAGGAGGCTCGTGATTAGTATAGTCAGATTCGAGATAAGACAACTTCTAGGCAGAATTAAAAACAAGTTGCTAAGGTGACTTCAATATTTATTGAATTTTCAACTTATAGTGAGTTATATTAATATACAAGTTTATATTACAGTTATCGAAAAGACTATGTAAATAATTTCAGGGATATGCTCCAATTCAAATGCCGTGAGAGAGAGGTAACTTTTTATCGCGTATTCACGTCAAGATATTATCGTAAAGTGTGTGGGGAGAGCAAACCGCGCGCACGACTTGCTCAGCCAAATCTTGCAAGCCTGCGAATCACATGACCCAGCTGTCGCCAAATAAACGCCAAGTGTGATTCTTTGTTTGTGAGTTGAAATGTATATAAACTTTTTAAATTTTGAGAGGCGGTTGGAAAATATAACCCTATCGTTGGCGCGCTTGTGTAGAGCCAAGAGAATGAGGTGATTTATGAGTATTGTGAAACAAGAAATAGATAATTACTTTTATATGAGTCATTTAAAATCTATTGCATCAGGTTGAGTAGAGAATGACCGTTATTAACTGAAATCATTAATATTGCGTAAACACAAGTAAATTATTACATGTGTCGAAATGCATTAATTCTGGAATATTTGAGAACAGTTTTTTTTACAATAATATTAAGCTAATTTATATCTCTCAAATGATAAGTTATTAATAAAGTATTACATTTTAAAATCTAAATAAAAACGAAATCTTTAATATATGAGTTCTATTAATAATTCCAAAATGAATGAAGTTTTGATTTAAAAAGGTTTATCTTAATCTGGTTTACGTAATTAACTATATAATACAATTAATTTATTTTATTTTGTGAATCAAAAAGTAAACTTCATTAGGATTCGGAAAACTAATATGAAATAAAATATGAAATAAAATTAATTTTAAAACGAAATTTTCTCATGAAAAATGAAATAATTTAATTATTCAAAATTTCAAAGGAAATAGATTAAAAAGTAAATGTATGTGTGGAAACTCCTTCACAACATTTTATGCAACTGAGAGCAAAATTAAGTAATATTTCGCTTAAATGTATCGTTGCAAATCTTAATATGGATTTAGCTTCAATTCATAATCTATTCATTGTACTGGTCTGTGAATAATAACATTCCAGTTTCTTGCCAACTTTGTGTTCCCACATTGAACTGAAGACTGTGTTGGCCAAGACATGAACGGACAAACTCTGTAACAAAGTATATCAGTACAGTACAAAAACCATATGAGTGGACATTGCCTTACTGAAAGATCGCACGGAGAAGAGCATAGAATTGAATCACTGAACTGTACTCAAGAAACTGTAAAGATAACCAAATTATTTCCAATTTCATTTAGAAGTGACTGGAAGATTCAGCCATTTTCAACCCTCCAGGTGCTAAGTCTGCATGATGCTGATAAATGCAAGCTAACTATAGTCCTACACTAACAAATATCCATATTCGATCACACTTGTAACCGACCCCAGCATATTCAATAACAAAGATGTTCCACATAGAACTGAAACTATAAAAATAGATGATGTGACGTCAATTTTGTGTCCATGCTTACAATTGAATGATTTTTAAGCGCACCAAGATCTGATGCAACATGAAAGGAAGCGATGAATAAGGTTAACATGTTGATTGTTCTTGATGTCTCACAATGAAATTCTACATACGCGCATACCTAAAAATTTTTAAAAACATTACATAAGTCTCTTCTCATGACGTTATGTATGTTTATAAAAAAAATTTCTGCGGAGTCTGAATAAATTACCTGTAAAAAAATGATGAAAATGTCCGTTTCTTGGCTAGTTATCACCCAATGGCAACACGAGGAAAGTTGAAACACAAGATTTTTTCCCATAATCTTTAAGGAAAACTTTTTTCTATATTCTTCACACTGAAATAATCTAAGTAAGTTTACTTAAAATAAACACTTTTATAACTACAATTTTGTCATATATATATATTTTTATAAATAGTTTACACATGAAGAAATACCAATCAATTATCGGAACGCTTCAATGTTCTCGGAAAACCGGCTAAGATCCACTGGTCGAGAAAAAATTTAAATTTATTAAAATAATTAAAGTTCAATTTTTAGCATAATACATGCACATTGATATTGACAATATACAATTTTCTGTTGAATAACAATTCATTACACGATTTGTTTAAAATTTACTAAATATCTTTTTAATTCTGCGTGATAAGTTCGTTTGCATAAATTTAACTTAAATAAATATATTTTTTATTACTGTAGTTTTGTGAAATATGAAAAGATAAATTAAATTAATTAAAAACACTTTAAAAACACATTAAAAATACATTTATTAAAATATAAAAAACTTCCAAAGCTTTTCGCCTACACCCTTGTGCAAATTAATTGAAAAAAACTCGAAAAATTGTTAAAACTAGGAAAAAATGCTATTTTATTTAAATGTATACAAAATCAAAAGTTTAGTACATAATATGATCCCCAAGACTCTTTATTAACATTTGGACACGATTTGGTATGGATTCTACCAGTTTTTTACAATCATTTATAATATTTGTGTTCTTGCACCACACATGAATTAGCGCTGTGATTAGCTTTTCCATAATTGTACAGTCCATATTTAATAGGCGATTCTTGCATATAGCCTAGAAATTTTCCATTGGGTTGATATTAGGAGAGTTCCCAGACCATTCCAGTGCCTCAATTTGGTTCTCAGACATGAATTTCATCACCATATGACATCACCATTTGGACATATGACACGGGCCAAAATCCTGCTGAAAAATCCCCGTTTTATTAGGGTATCGTTTCTTCAATTCTGGAACAACTTTTTTATGCAAAATAGTAATATATTTCTCAGAACGCATCATACCGTCAGCAGGCTACAAAGAACTAACACCATTGTAACCGAAACAACCCCAAAACATCTTCTTTTGAGGGTGATTATCAAATTGGTTGATGTGTCAATCCCTAATTTTTTCGCAGGGCGATCTCTGCACGTGTTGAGTTCGCTGACCTTAGACAAAAAATGGCTTTCGTCGCTAAATAGTACTTTCCTCCAATTTTCTAATGTCGAATTCTTATATTTAACGTCCACAAGTATTACGTTTTCTTCATTGGTTAGGTCAAAAGCTGTTTCTTCATAGACTGATAGGTTGGCCGACCAGCTGCAAGAAGTCGCCTCCAAACAGTAGATGAGCTAATATTTAATCCATGCTCTTTTAAGTCTCTATTAAGTGTAATACTAGTCTTTTGAGGGTATTTTTTACTTTGTATAAGTAGAAAAGAGTAATCTCTTGGCGTTGTTTTCTTTTTTCGGTTAAATTTTACTCTCCGCTTTGGAGATATGGATCCTGTTTCTTTATTTTGTTTTATGATACGGCTCACAGTTGCCAACTATCTTCGAAATCTCTTTATAAGTCTTTGGAGTATGTTTGGAGACAGTAACAATCTTTGCAAGCTTTCGCGGCGTCACATCCATCTCTAACGACAGTGAACTCTCAACTGATGTGATCATAGCTGGAGCTTTCATCTACAGAAGTTTCTGCGCATGCGCTCGACGAGCCCCTCTGTTTGGTGGAAATTGTTGCTAGGGAAAGGATTTATTCTACCCACCCATATTTTAACACATTTTAGTATGATTATAAAAGAATAATAGGAATGGATTTAAAATTCACGAAAAAAGTAGTTTGTTTCAATTAATTTGCAGAAGGGTGTACATATAAGAAGGCATCATCAGGGAATTTGGTTTTACACATACTTCAGAGCAGTTATATGTACTTTTGAATCACATGGTTAATAGTTAAGTCCTTACATAAAATATATTCAACTGGAAGTCAGAGGCTGGAGCTATTTCAGGAAGAGGAGGTGCTACACTTGGACGCTAGAGCTATTTCAAGGAAGAGGAGGTGCTACACTTGGAGGTTGTAACTATTGCAGGAAGAGGAGGTGCTACATTTGGAGGTTGTAACTATTGCAGGAAGAGAAGGTGCTACACTTGGAGGTTGTAACTATTGCAGGAAGAGAAGGTGCTACACTGGAGGTTGGAACTATTGCAGGAAGCGAAGGTGCTACACTTGGAGGTTGGAACTATTGCAGGAAGAGAAGTTGTTACACTTGGAGGTTGGAACTATTGCAGGGTGACGAAGTGCTACACTTGGAGGTTGGAACTATTGCAGGGTGACGAAGTGCTACACTTGGAGGTTGGAACTATTGCAGGGTGACGAAGTGCTACACTTGGAGGCTGTAGAAACATCAGAGTGCAAATGCAGGAAATTAAAATTTATTAAATGTGTTTTGAAGAGTCGCCTGAGGCTATTGAAAAGTAAAACTATCCTGAACTGGAAAAAACAAGCTATTAGTTATTTTATAATATGGTGCAAAATTATTGGCAAAATTGCAGCATCTTTTGAATTTATTGAATTTTTATGTTTAATTACATTTATAGCTTCACAAAGATACAGTTTTTGGATCGTAGGAGGGGCTGAAATAATTTTGGCGTTTAGCGTTAGGGTTATCATAAATAAAATCAACTAGAGTAGAACTTCTTCCTTCCTTTATATTACGCTTATGTTCTTGAATTCGTTGTGTTAAAGTTCGCTTAGTTTGTCCAATGTAACAGAAAAGTTCTTTGTTATTTTCAATGGTTATTTTATATACTCCTCCAGTAGATCCAGTTTGGTCACGATCACAAAGAGTTAATTGTTTAATAGTTAGGGGGGGAACTGAAAGGAATAATATATTAAATTTACGTTGAATATATTAAATTTGCGTTGAATATATTAAATTTACGTTGAATTTACTTTTCTTCCTGCAATACTTCCAACCTCCAAGTGTAGCACCTCCTCTTCCTTGAAATAGTTCCACGTCCAAGTGTAGCACCTCCTCTTCCTGAAATAGCTCCAGCCTCTGACTTCCAGTTGAATATATTTTATGTAAGGACTTAACTGTTAACCATGTGATTCAAAAGTACATATAACTGCTCTGAAGTATGTGTAAAACCAAATTCCCTGATAATGCCTTCTTATACGTAGGCGAAAAGCTTTGGAAGTTTTTTATATTTTAAGAAATGTATTTTTAACGTGTTTTTAAAGTGTTTTTAATTAATTTATTACAATATGACACGTGTTTTTAATTCTACTCTTAACTGGAGTTTGTTGATAAAGATAAATTGTTGATTTTATCAATTTTTAATGGAAAATTATGTAAAAGTTAAAGGTTTTAAGCTCATATTGATTTTAATTTGTAGTGTGAAGGAGGTACAGCGTGTTCGAAAATACTTTGATTAACCAAAATCTAAAAAACGAAATTATTTGTATTAGAATAGAGCTTGATATTAAAATAAGTTAAATTTAAAGATATGATTCTAATAGACATTATTCCATTAAAAGAAATAATCTGGTGTGTCACTCACACGACTTTCTCTGACCCTGAAATTTAATACTATAAATATAGGTTGGAGATTAAGAGGTAAGATAACCATGTTATGTAAACCTATGTTAAACAAATCAAATAAGGCTTCGGAAGAGTTTCAAATGATAATTAATTCTGTGTGAGGGGGGCTACAGTCCCTCTCAACCCCCCGTTTCATTAATGCACCTAGATTTATATAAAATTTAATTCGGTTATTAAAAAATAATTCTCTTTTTAAAAAATAATTTATTAAAATTATTATTTGAAAAAATTATCTTTTATGATAATGCAGACGGTTTCCATATTAGAGAATTAGTGTAACACTAAATATACAAAAAAAAAAAGTCCATTTTATTATCAATATTAAAAAAAAAAAAAAAAAAAAAAATTTCGTTAAAAGTGAAGAAAATCGATAACTTTGTTTTAAATTATCGCAGATCGATGGTTCAACCATTCGTTTTAAAGGTATTGGCGAGCTCTTTTGAAAGATACCCATCATGAAAATTTACTCCCATCGAGGGGGGACTTCCCTCCCAGGGGGGGAGACGGGGCTCCTACATACACAATTTTTTTTCCCAGTTAACTATCTCTATTACAAAAAATATATATTCGTTTCATTTGATTTAGTGCAGTCTATAGACGTTAAACTCTACTTACCTGCAATTTCGCCCATAGACGTAATGTATTAGAATTCTCTTGATTGTCCCTGTACACAAACCATTTGTTTGATCTTAACGAAAAGCTTACTGTAGCATCCCTATATGATACACATTTAGAATACCAAGTTTGAACTTTCTGCCATAATTTGTTTTTGAGATATGCTGATAACAGACAGACACACAGACATACACACAGACCATTTGCTAAAAACATGATTTTCGTATTCAGGGGACCTCAAAACGTGTAAATATAACAAAATCTCGCGTTCGAAAATTTTACCCAAAAACAATACTTTCTCTACCTTATGGGTAAGAGAAAGTAAAAATATTATGCTTCAGGGTCTTTCTCTCTCTCTCTCTTTTTTTTTTTTTTTTTTTTGGGGGGGGGGGGCATTTAAGGAAGACGATAATTTTTGCTAAAGTACAAACAATTTTCATTAAGTTCAATGAAAAATTCATTAAAATTATTTTTTAGAAACATATTCATTATTTTACGAAGCATATTAACTTTATAAATGGGTATCAGTAAAAAATGTTGGAAACAGTCAAGTAATTTGCACAAAAAAAAAAAAAAAGAGAGAGAGAGAGAGAGAGAGAGAGAGAAAGAAATTACAGTTCTGTTAAAATAGTTGACTGTCCACAATTTGAGTTTCAGATGCGAAACAGGATTTCTGAATTATATGTTAACAATAATCTGCGTGTCGATTTCGAAAATCTTTATTTTCAATTAAAAATGAAAAATAATAATAATAATAATAATAATAATAAGATTTTAAAATAAGATCTTAAAAGTTAACTTAAATTATAAATTAATAATTGCAATATAAAAATTTAAAAGATTTTTTTAAATAAAATAAAGTGCTAAGTATACGTGTAACTCAAACGTATGTGATTTAAATATTTGTAATCATGCGATACAAAACAATTTCAAGAAGTAAAATTAAATACTTTGAACTACAATTCCCTTTGGTAAATTATAGATGATTATATATAAAGCAATTAACTATTTTAGCTGATAATTTTAAAGTTATTCAATAACTAATCCGGTTTTACGTTCTATTTCGGTTTTACGTTCCAAATGCATGAAAGTATTTATTTCTTTACGGATTATCTACTGGAATTCCGCGATAAATTTGACTGATTTTATATTTCGAATGCAAGTAGAGGATTTTTTTTTTTTTTTAAGGATATTCTGAGTATGGCTTTAAGGAGAACTTCCTTGTCAGACACTGTCATATTGCTTATGAAAATATTTTTTCTGCGGAAAATAAACGTATAGTGATGATCAGAAGTACAAGGACAACTGAAATTCGCGCAGGAAAATTTTATCTCATAAAGGGAAATGTATATACGAAATGGTTTTTTATGCTAAAAATCATTCTAGAATGCAAAACATTGGAAAATGCAAAATATGAATGTTTTGCCGTAATAAAAAAAAAAAAAAAAAAAAAAGTCTTTCTAAAAGACTAGACAAAATTATAAGGACAATGAATGCTTTGGCTTGAAACAGACTAATAATTACGATAATTTCCCTTCCTTGTTCTCAATCACTTTTATCAGTCATGGCGTCATGGAGTTTGATAATTCTTTCAGAACCTTCTTCGAAATTTTTATGTGGCCATTTACGATTGAGGACATGAGTTCTTTTATTTATTCATTTATTTATTTATTTAATACCATTTATTTTTTTTTATACTTCGTGTACCAGAATCCCCCACAGATTTTCCATTGGATTTAGATAGGTGCTTTCTGCAGGCCAGTCAAGTAGTTTCACAAAATTACCATTAAACCATGATTTCGAAATTTGAGAATTATGTGCTGAAACATTGACCTGCTGGAACAAATAGTCTCGGCCAACTGTAGCCAAGATTTGACGATTTTTATATTGTTTTGATAATTTTAGCAACCACTGCAATTAATGTCCTAGATTGTATGACATACTTAAACGACTCGACAAGGAATTGTATGTATTTTCTTTTTCAAAAGCCAAGATAATTCATAGCGAATTTGACAACTAGTCATTTCTTTAATGGACGTATTATAAAAACACAAGTCAATGTTTTAGTGTCAGGTTATCATTTAGTGCGAAATTGAATTAAGCATTAAAATTTAATTGAAAATTGTTATAAACGCCGATTTCTGGAGAAAACTTACACCACAATGCACAAGTATCTAATTTATCACAACTTAATTCAAGACAATGAGACATAATATATAACTGTTTTAAATCGAGTTTAAATCAAACTTTCATATTCATAAAAGAAAAAAGAAAAAAAAAACTGTCGAAAAGTTAAAAAAAGTCTTAAAGCTAAATAAAACTTTAAGCCTTAAAGCTTTGATATTCACGAAAAAAAAAAAAAGAAAAAGGCTTTAAACCTACATATCTGTAAGAACAGATTAAATGCTGGCTTTATTTCAACATGAGAAATTGTCTTGTTACGTAGAAGATTAACTTAAATGTTTTATAAAATCCGCTTTCTCCATTTTTTATTTTTTATTTATTTATTTATTTATTATTTTTTTTTATGATATGGTTGTCGTAAAGAAATTTTATACATAAAGATTGTATTTAAATATTCTGTACCTGTTCCGTATATTTGAAATCAAGTTTAAAATAAATGTTAATATTCATTTTATGAAAAATCTTTAAATTTAATACCCGCATTCACAATGCAAAACTTCGCTTTATTTTAATATGAAAAATAAGTCTGTTGAGTAGAATATTAACTTAAATGTTATTAAATAATACCTGGAAAGAAAACTTTTTTTTCACCTTTTACGATGCGAAAACGTTATAAATCTATGTTGCTGCGTTATTAGTCTCGTTAATCTTTCTACTCTGAAAGCTGCTTTTAGAAACAAACTTTGCGTAAACAAACTTATATTTGTTTTCAGAGTTGAATATTCGGTGGTCGGTTTAACTTTAGCATACACATTTGAGTTTTATTACCCTTATCTGCAATTTAATTACACAAGAAAGACTTGGTTATGAAATTTTTACTATTTACTCAAGCTGTTGTTGATTGTTCTTAATGTTTACAAAAGCGTAAAAAAAAAAAAAAAAAAAAAAAAAAAAACTTTATGTAATATTTTATAATTATAACATTTTTTAAACATTTAATAAGTTTAAATATCCAAATTATGCAATTTCTTTCTGTTAGTAAATTGAATTCCTTTTTGTTACAGTATAGTTATCTTTTATTTAATAGTTGAACAAATTTTAATAATTACAGAAAGAATTCAAATTTCATGGATTAATTAATTTTAACTTTCTATAAATTTAAGCTTCATTTATATAATTAAAATAAGCCAATTATTGTGTTCACCATGTAATATCGTTAAGTTTTTGTCAAATATTTTTTAATGAAAGATAAAGTTTCTTTATTTCGAAAAATTTTTTTATGCATTTTCTTTGATTTTTTTAAACTTCTGGTTAAATAATTTTGCAGAGAAGAATGATATTAATAAACTGCAGAATAAAACAATTAAATAAATAAAGCATACTTTTACAATTTTGTGCTAAGTTTCGGCACATAACTTTTTTTTTCTCTCTATAATACAGCAAAAACATACATAGCATAAAATATTTGCATGACTGTAATTACACATACATATATTCGCGTACAAAACTTAAATAACATGTTATTTTTCATCACGTATCTACGAATATGGAAAAAAGACCTCTTGCTACTAATTCAACTAAAATTCAACTTAGTGGAAAAGAAAATGCATACATACATATTAAGATCATGTCCCCAGAAGTGGCGTGATTTCACCCAAAAGATGACACGTGAATGAGCACTATGCAAAGCAATTTAAAAAGAAGTAGCAAAAGTGTCTTTTTAAACATTTTCTGCATGTCAGAGTGAGATCGTATGTCATATATGGAATCAAAAACACGCCAGGAGGTATTTACATGTGGTCCAATGTTCGGCAAGCTTAAGGAGAAGCATTGTGTCACGAGTGGTGTCTAAAAATTTGAATTTTATAAGACTATTGTTTCCATGACTTATAAAACCTTCCAAAAAACAGAGTACCGTGATAACCTGGTCAGTAGAGCCCCTATCTCGTAATTGGAAAATTTCAATTTCGAAAATTTGACCCCAAAGTTTTCTCTACCATACTTTCCCTTACAATATCTTGGTAAAATAAAATAAAAATAAAACTAAAGGGAAGAAGAAAAGAAAGTTAAATTTCAATTTTAAAATTATATACATCTTCATTTATTTATAATGCCTCCTTAATATCGTGAGTCATTTTATTTTATTAGGAAAAGAGTTTTATGTTTTTCAGACGGAGAAAAAAAGTTACCATCTTCCACGAAGGTAGAAAGAGCCATCTTATTATCTGCCAACTAAACCGTCATGCTTAACTGCCAACTCTTTATCTTTTATAACGCCACTTTTTAAATTTTCAATAAAATAGCCCAACAAAATAGCACCAGGACAGAAAAAACTCAACAAATCAACCCCGAAGAAATAGTTCCAGGATAAAACAGACGCAGAACACTACAGACCTGAGAAAACAACCCCGACAGAATAATCTCAGGACGAAGTAGCCCCTTCAAAACAATCCGGACGAAAGATCCAAAATTAAATAAATAGGTACAAAATATCTCTGACAAAATATTTCCAAGACAAAATAACCCAACAAAATACTTCGAGGTTAAAACAGCCCCAACAAAATAGCCTCATGACAAAATAATCCCGTTGAAACAGCCTCGAAGAAATAGCCCCAGGATAGAATAACCTGAAGATGGAATAGCACGACCAAACAGTCCCAACGGTCTCAATTAAATTTGCTCAGGAAATAGTTTTATTTTATTTTATTTATTTTGTATTTATCTTCTAAAATCCTTTATATTTTTCTTTCTTTCAAAAACGTACGTTTGATAAAAAACAATAAATATGAATTTCCAAATAATTCCCGACATCCAAGTACTATAAAATTGAAATAATGATTTCATAAAGAATATTGTATCTAAATTTCACGTTCTTGTTGCTGAAGCGTTATGCTTAAAAAAAAAAAAAAAAAAAAAAAAGAGGTTTGAAAAAAGTTATTGCTTAAATTTTTGGAAAGAATTTACTTGTCTAAAATTTAACAGCGTTATATATATTCTCGAATCCCTTCTTTTCTGATAAATGCTTCCTTTTAGAAAATTTATTTTGCATATACAAATTTTAAAAACGTTTTTCAAACAAAAGAATTGTGTTTTATAAGCTTCTTAATAAAACAATTTGTATGTAACGGCTATCACAAAACTTTCTTCAAGATTTTCCTATACAAATTCACGAAGAAAAAATTATTTAATAAAATTATTATTTAATAAAATTATTTTCCCCGATGAATCAACACAATTTTCTTCTAAGAGAAGCCAATTAAAAATATATCTTGATTTATTATTCATATTAGAGAAGCATATCTTAATAATATAGAATTGATATTAGGGACAAATATCTTAATTTAGCATTCATATATACAAAATTCATAATCCCTGACCATTTTCGCGGTTTTAAAGTGTAACTAGAGTGCCCTAAAATTTTAATTTGTATGTACGAAAAAAAAAAAACATATTTTAAGCACTTTGGAATTTATTTTACCTCGTGATTCAGCACTTAGAGAATATAGAAATTATAATCTCTGACTGTCTTCACTGTTTTTAAGAATAACCCGATTGATTAAAAATTATATTTTTAAAGTTCGGAAAAAAAAAAAAAAACTTTCACGTACTTTGGAATTTATTTAATTTCTTTAAATGTATTTAAATTACTGTTCTGAAATTGTAATGTACAAAGGAATAGATTATAATGTACAAATAGAGGGGAAAAAAAAAGTCCCCTGACTAATTTTTCCGTAAATTATCGTAGAAACATGCGGCTTAAACGGGTCGTCTACATATTGGAATTCATCTTAATATCCTTTTTCGGAATGGTAACACCCATTTTTGATTTCATATTCAAATTTCTGAGATCAAAACTTTTTGGAAAAAGGTATAGTTTATGAACGTTTAATTAATTCTTCGCCGGATTACAAGCAAAAATATGTTATCCCTACATTAAAAAAAAAAAAAATAATAATAATAATTCAAGATCTCACACTGAAAAGTATTATATAAATTCAGATAATAACCAGAAAAGAAGTATGACAATTTTAGATATAAAATAAAATTTAAAAAAATGCTAATTAAGAAAGGATGTATGCATCTAAAGTTACTTGAATAACTATTTTTATTCAAGCGTATGCAAAGCCATCAAGTGTATGCCATTTACGCAAAGTCATAGATGACATAAATGGTAACAAGTGCAATAAAAATTGGAATATCACTGTAACTCAAAAAACAACGACAAAAATAAGCTGTAAATTTGGAAATCCTTATTTTTGATCATGACTGTTTAATTCGTGCAAAAATAAATATACATCATAATTCATAAGTTTCTCGAATATGAATTTATTGATATTTTTTATAGCTCAATCAAATAATTTTCATAATTCAAAAAAAAAAAAAAAAAAAAAAAAATAAGAAGAAGAGGAAGAAGAAGAAGAAGAAAGAAAGAAAGAAATAAGAAATTAATAAAAATTATGCATGGAATATGTTTGGATCACTTTATTCTAACGCATAAAAATGGAAATTTGAATATCATAATTTTTAGTGAAGGCATGAATGAATGTTTGGCACATGCTTATAACTCTATAAAAAAAAAAAAGAGAGAGAGAGAAATATATAAACTATACCTGTTTCTGGGCTAATTTGATCCAAATAACCCCAAAAAGTTGCCAGAAAATGGGATTGCCAGTTAATACCTTGTTTAATGCCAGTTTTAATATGTAGACGAAACCTTAAGCAAAATTTATTCACACCGTTATTAACTAGACGTTATTACTAATTGATTGGCACCAATTTCTTATTTATAGAACAATTTGCGACGAAATTTGTTAAGGGTGACTTTCCTTGTTTCTTTGCCGACTATACATTTGAAAAACATATCACCGACCAAACAATAATGCATATTTCTATTTTTGCTCTCATTGGGATATTTCAAAACTCTAAATTTTGTGCAATATTCGTTCCTTTACATTGATAAGGAAAACATATTACGTTTCAATATTTCAAACATATCAATATATTATAATATTTTAATAAAGAAAAACGTATAAATGTTTTCTGAAAACATTTCAAGTAAATTAAGGAAACGAGAACAAATATCATAACCATTTCAAGCAACTAAATGCGCGAATTTAAGTTTACTACAAATAGAATTTAATCGATACATAAAGACTGAATATGCGTAATAGAAAAAAAAAAAAAAAAAAAAAAAGCTTTTCGTTTTCTCATTAAATACTTCCTGAGAGAAAAAAGAAAAAAAGAAGAAATTAAAAATAAATGGAATAAATGATAAAATTGTCTTATTAAATAATGTCTTATTTTATGAGTCACGTACATACACTAAGTGACAAAAGAAAAAAAAAAAAAAGCTGCATTTGGATATTTTCATTTTCACCTTCTACAACCACCAATTTTAGCGTTTCAAAAGCAAATTTTCGAGCAGATTTTATTATGTTGTCCTCCACATACATTTTAACATTGTGTCCAGTGTTAAAAACAAAATGCAATTGTCGGAAAAACTGTAATTTGAGAAATTATGTCAAAAATGGTAAGAATAAGGCAGTTAACGATGTCATAAAAAATATTAATTTTTGAATGAAAATCAAAAAATATTTTAATACGTGAGATGGGAAAATAATTAAATGGTAAGGAAATTTTGATAAAATGCTTTTTAGCGAAATATAATTTTTTTTTCACTGTTTAAACTGAAAATTTGGCTGTAGGCGGCCACGTTGCTCATTTAAGCAAGATAACAGCAAGTTAAAAAGCAAATGTTTAAAAAATCGATTTGTTTCATGTTCAGAACTTAAAAAAGATTTTTAAAAAAGTGTATATCAAAATACTTTCTTCAAAAATAGTCCGGAAGCAATTAAACAAGGCAGGTTAAAAAGCAGAAGATCTGCAAAAAAGCCATTATTAAGGACAAATATTAAAAAAAAAAAAAAAAAAAAAAGACATCAGTTGACCAAAAAAAGAAAAAAAAAAAAAAAAATTAGCAGTTAATTATCGGACTGAACTGAGTTTCTCTAATGAGTCAAGTTTAATTTATTTCGAGTTGATGAAAAGAAAAACTACTAGGACGGTAAAAATGGGACTGACTTAATGAAAACTGCTCTCTTAAAACAGTGGCACATTCTCCGTACATTATGGTACGGAGGTGCATACTTTTTCAAAGAATCAGACAAATTTTCATGCTCGAGGGATCAATTAACTCAAAATAAAAAACGGTGATTATAAAAGTGGCGCTTGATCGACTATTTTGGAAGCATTTCAGACTTTTCTTCAAACAGCATTTCAAGATGTTAATGCCCCTTGCTGTACGGCGTCTGAGATACGTCAATTTGATTCAAATTGTTAAAATTACCTATCCATTCCCATGAGCACCTATAATTCTGTAAGTAATAATATCTTTTTTCACTTTAAGTTAAATCCTACAAAAAATATCGTAGAATTTCTTCTTTATTAGACTTGGAAACAGTCCTAATCTCAATTCGCTCGAAAATGTGTAGTCATGAAAATGCACGGGGGAAGAGAGGAGGGTTCGAAATTTGCAGCCTACAACTTTGTAAGAAAAAGAAAAATTATTTACAACATATAGCGCAGTGAAGTTTTTCATTTACATCAAAAAACGGTATAATACTAAGCTAATGTGCATCGAAGCAGTAATTCCATATAAAGATGGAATTAACCCAATGCAGAATACATTATTTTATTAAAAAATTGCTTAGATCTAACAAATAGCTTTATTTCATACATTAAAATATAACTTGTTTATTTCATATAATAAATCATATTAGAATACAAAGTGTATGATTATTGCATTATCTTTAAAAAGAAAGTTTTATGTAGATTTTTATAAAGTACTTCGTATAGTGTAATAAAGCGAATTATTAAATCGAAAATGTACATAGGTATCATTTCACCCCTTTGGTATTATCCAAACATGACAGTTTTATTTGTTTCAACCATTAATTTTAAAGTTATTTCAAATAAAATGGTATAAGTCATTTTTCTTTCTGCAGTGTAGTTTTGTTTTTTTTTTTTTTTTTGTCGCTTAGTGTATGTTTATTACTGCAATAAGTAGAATGTTCCAGTGATATAAAAATACGCATACACTTTATAATACATAATTAAAAGAACAATCTGTTTTGCAAAAAATATTTAAAGAAAAGAACGTATGAACATAAAATTTGGACGACATGTACCTTGTGAAATTTTTAATCGAATTTTACATAACATTAGTATATGTAATATTTTTAAAATTGATATATAATAATTTTTTTTCCAATGTAAGCTTTTTTAGAAAGGAAAAAAAATCACTAAAGAAAACAAATTAGAAAGGATGTTAAATATGCATTGCAGAAAGCTGAAGATAATGTTAAATTAAAACCCAATTCTACAAACTTCTTCTAAAACTGGCCTTTTGAAAAAATATAATTTTTAATTTATAATCTCTGAATTTCAACAAAAAATTAAAAATGTCATTAAAAAAATTGACAATGAAGATTTCATCCAATTTTCACATTCATATAACTAATTCTTAAAAATATTATTCACATACTAAAAAAAAAAAAAAAAAAAAAAAAAAAAGAGCGAAAAGAAAAAAAAAAGAAAAAAAAACGTAGTAAAGTAAATACAAAAAGAAAGTACCAGTTTAATATTTGGAGCATGTGTATCTTCACTTATATGTACCACATCTTTAACACCATTTTTCATTTGATGTTCTTTTCTAATATTGCTTAAATTTCATTTCTTTCGTAGATTTCTTTTAAGAAAAATTGAATTAATATTAGTGAAAAAAATCAATACATGTTCTAAAATTACATAAAATTCGATTAATGATTGAATAACAAACACATTTAAATCTTATGTTCATATATTCATTTGTTTAAAAATTATGCACAAAAGAAGGAAATTAAAAAACAACTTGTTAATTTTATATACGCAAGCGAAGTGATGACGTCACTGGCCGTTCGTGGATGCAAGAAAAATATTTCCTATGTTAAACGCCCATTGGATTTTTTGTAAATATTATTAAAAATCGAAGAAAATTATTTCCCGATTTTAATCCCCACATTTAGGTATAGATATGTATTAGTTATCAAGTGCATGCGTTAGATTAAGTTGTTTTTGTTGGAAAATTGATAAAATTTGAATTTTTAATTTCAAAACTCTTGAAAAAAAAAATGGCAAACTTCCATATTCGATTGAAAACATAAACATTTCATTTCAAAAGATGATATTTACACAATAAATATCCAACTAATATACTAATTAAAAGGAAAATGGTAAGTATTCTACAATAATTTGAAGACAAATTTGTTTTCAAATGCCTAAATAAAGTATCTGATATAAGATACTAATATGTTGCAGCGGAATAGATTTGATATCGGTCATCCTTGGCGGAAAAAAAAAATAACGCCAAATTATCTGGCGAAAACTATTTAATCCCTTTCAAATATCATGGTTAATTTAAGAACATATATTAAGAGAGTAATGAATAATATGAAACAATATTTCGTACAATGCATATTACGAAAATATACATCTAGCATTTATATTTTCGTATTACGTTTTTGATCGCCAAATACAAAAACGCCAAGGACAACAAAGTTTTGAAATTTAAAATTAAAATTATTTCAATTTGACAACAAATTAACTCAATCTAACACATGCATACGATAATTAATACTTATCTATACCAAAATATGGGGATTAAAATCGGTAAATAATTATCCTCGATTTTTAATAATGTTTTAGAAAAAATCCAATGGGCAATTAACATAGGAAAACATTTTATTGCATCCACGGACGGTGAGTGACGTCACACTTCGCTTGCGAATTGAACACCAGTGTTGTTAAGGTTGCAACTCTTAAAAAACGGAAACGGAGAATTTAAACATGTACACACATATAAAAACAAATTTGTGTAAGAATGCAAAAGAAGAAAGTAAAATAATGCACCATTCTTAAATTATTCCACATTTTTCCATGTTATGTGTGTCGTAATAACAAAAATAAGAATAAGTCAGAAAATGATAAAATAAGCTTTTTTTTTTTTTTTTTTTTTTTTTTTTTTTTCTTAAACAAGAAAAAGAAAAAAAAAATCAAGCATCACTCATAAATTATGAAAATTTTTCCATATTACGGAATAAAGGAAACAATATATATATATATATATATATATATATATATATATATATATATATATATATATATATACATATATATATTTAATGTAAAAATTAAAAAAAAAAAATTAATAACATAACAAGAAATAGAGATAATTCCTCGCATTATGATGCATAATAATGATGGAAGAGACAATGAGCCAGTGAATGTTAGAATTAATGTTTAAAAAATTTTCAGTGTTATAAAGAAGGAATTAAAGTAATGCATTACGCATAAATTATGATGCACTTTCACATATTTAAATTTAAATAAATAGTTATTGTGGGCAAAAGTACAAAAATCTGTAACAAATTTTGATTATTTTAACTATGGGATAACTGTATTTTGTGTAATAAATTTTGTAATAAAGTACTCAAAAACGTAGAAATTTTTTTATTAATTTCAGCCTATTTCAATATGTGTACTTTTAGTCATTCAACGGTCGGCAATTTTTCAATATCTTTCTAAAATCTCTGAAGTATAAGTATTAATTATAGCTGGATGGTTTAAGGTATTAGGTAGTTTCAGTAGCTCAGGGTGTTATCTGTAGTTTCTTTACTGAAAATATTTTTTTTATGTACTTCAAAGACTTCAGAGAGTTACAATTGGAGTTTAAAGGTTCCATTCTGTCTAGCTGATGAGTTGAGCAACTACTAATACAAAGCTTCACACACAAATACAGAAAAATAATAAGATGTTTCGTCCTAAAAAAAAAACTTTTTTGATACTGTCTGTTCTGATACTGATTATTATAATTTTCTTTCCTTTAAAAAAAAAAAAAAATATTTTGATGAAATTCGGGCAAAAACAGAATTTAGTTTGATACGGCGCGGCGGACTATTAGTTTTTTTTTTTTTTTTTTTTTTTTTTTTCAAATTATAACATCGCTTTCAAATTACTAAATTATATTTTCAATAAATTTTCGATTTCGATAAATGTCCAATTATCGTAAAACTGGTATCGTAAAAATCCGTAGATTGAGACTAATAGTCCTCCGACCTAAAAGAAAACTTTTCTTTTCCGTTATACTTTGTAAATCTACATTTTCTTTAAAAAAAAAAAAAAAAAAAAAAAAAAAAAAAGAACTAAAATTTTTACGAATATTTTAGTGAAGGTTTAAAATGAAGGTTTTTTTAAAAAATGCTTGATGCTCAACTTTGACGGCATTAAAACATTTTAGAATTTTTAATCATTAACAGTTGAAAATCACTGGTGGCGTGACATCAGTACTTTATTGCTGGGTCGTAGGGCGCGGGTAAAGCTGTAGATCAGTGGTCACCAAACGCTAATTGGCGACCATTACATTGAAAGTGGCTACGAAAAGATCAAACCCTAGTCGCCAAATGTAGCGAGTATTTTATAGGTTTTTTTTTTTTTTAATTATTAAATCATAGAATAAAATGCCATATCCGCACCTAATTACGGAATCACCGTAGTTTCTATGCAAGCAATAGGAAACTTTTATTTATTTATTGTTTTTAAACTCTGAACACAATAACGATTTCAAAAATTTACAGTGAAGTACTTCACTGTAAATTTTGACATCTTCACTGCTAAAAATGAAGTACTCAAAAATATGTGAATGAACTTACTCATTTCAAAGGGATTTTTGTTTCAAAAAGGAAAACAAGGTTGTCTCAGTTATGAAATATTGCATGTTTTCAAATTAGTATGTATTCATTTCATAATTTATTGTAAATCTGCTGAACTACAAGAAGTTCTTTAAAATAATTTCTATAAATTTCAACAGAAAGACTTCAAACAGAAAATTTATTCCTTCAAGTTTCCAGAACCATATTTGGTGGCGGTTTCATACTAGTTTAAGTAAGAATCAACGAGAATATATGCTTGGGATATTGGGATTGACGATGGTCGATGCCAAATTTCAGCATATTAATGTACTCAATAATGAGAATGAGATCTTTAAATTTGAGTATATTTACTTCGGAGCTATTTTGAGTATGTGATATACTCAAATTTGACACATTTTTTATTCATTTTTCAGTATTTGTGTTCCTTTATTTTCTTCAGTGCAAAGCTAAAAGAACTGTCTCATTCTCAGAACGCACCACTGCCGACAATTATCTAACCAAAGAAAGAGCAAAAGTTGAAAAAAAAAATAAAAGCGATTTTTATTGATTAATGGCGAAATAATAGCCTATTTTAACAAATGTTTGAAATAAACATAAATTTTGTCAATGAACTGGAAAATGCTTCTTTATTTCAATAATACGCCGCACAGTTAACGTGTATTTCTGGAAATGGCTTTGAAGAATGACAAATTTTATCAATTAGCGACGGAATGATTCTATATTTTGGCAATTATTTACTTTATAAAATTTACACAATCAGCCACAAAATTACATATTTCAATAAGGGGCAACTAAATATGCAATAAAACTATTGCATATTTCGGTGAATAACTTTGTAAAAAGTGTTGAATTTTATCGATTTGAGACAAAATAATAGCCTATTTCTGAAATTATTTGCGTCATTGGTCGTAAATTATGACAATTAGCGACGAAAGGATTTCAAATTTGAATAACAGGCCGAAAAATTATTACGTATTTAAATAATTTTAAGAAAAGCTCGATTTTTATCGAACTGACACAAAATAATCGCATATATCGACCATCGCCTGTAGAAATACCACATATTTCGAAAATAAGTTTAAAAAAAAAACAAATGCGCGAATTTCATTGGTTAGTGGTATACTTATATCTAAAAATGGCTATCGAAAGTATAACAGTGGCTACCATATTTTTTTTCATCTCGTAGCTAGTGGCTACCATTTATAATTGTTACTTTAGAGCATTAGGAGTGGGTGAGGTTATAAGACTGATCATATCGAAACTGGCTGCCTAAGCAATGTGTATGCGATTATCTTCTCTGCTGATCATCACCAAGAGAGCAATTAACATACTTAGCGACATAGCCGTATTTTTAAAATCAAATTTTAATATTTTCACGTGAATATTTCTTAATATTTTTACCAGGTGTCTTCTTCTTTTTGGCTTTCATATAAAATGTTACATTGTTTAACAAATGAAATTTACACATTCGTGTCCAAATCGTTTAAATTCTATCCTTAGAAATAAATGCAGTAAATGTAACTCTAGCTGCCGTATATATAAACCGAAAACGGCTAAATTTTATGACAAAAATTGCTTTTCAAAATTAAGGGTTCTATGAGCAATTCTAAACTGCAGAAGAAAAATTCATTTAACATTAAAATTTTACCTAATTGGTATGATTGTATTTGTACTGGACACTAAAATATTACAATTTATTAAATAAATTTTCTGATATAAAAGAGATGTATTTGACGTGCTGTTAAAACGTTGGAAACTGCAGTACAACTTAGTGATAATCATACAAGAAAGCTAGCGTCCAAAAAGGGTTTACATAGCATTGGTTACCTTATGCGTTTATCATGAAATGTTCGATAGCATCAAAGCTATGCTTTTAGTTGCTTTAAATTGTTCTTCCAAGCGTTTCAAAGCTTTTTAATTTAGAGCTTTTCTCGTCTGTGTAAAGTTAATTTTTCTCATTGCTCTGACCATCTAAATTAAGCGACTTTCTGTTTCGTTCCTTCTGCATCATTAACATAGAGTATTCATGAACTGTAACACAGATATTTTAACCAAAGTTTAAGAGTTATGAAGATATACACCCGTACAATTTAAATGAGCAATCGTTGCATTAGAACAGAGATATCGGAGTTCAAAAATTCTGCCATTTAATTGGAAGTTGTGACGTTATTCATTTTATCTATTTAACTTTTCTTCTTCTTTTTCTTTTAATTTTTTTTTTTCTTTTTTAAAATTCGAGTTGTTTATTTTTTTATTTAAATTGGATTTCATATTACTGCAAGAAAGGTTCGTGTGTGTTTTTCTTACTTTGAGATTAGTTTTTAAAATGATGATTAAAAAAAAAAAATGTTGTGACTTTAAATAAAAGAGTTCAATTGAGTTGCGTGAATTTAACATAGCACTATAGCTATGCTGTGGACAATTGATGATTATTTGAAGAATTTAAATATTTTGAAATACTCATTACTGTTAGATCTAAAGAAAAACTACCTACAACTTAAATAAAGCGTTAAAACGAAGCAATATTAAAGAAAATGAAGCAGATGACAAGACTTGTTACTTGTCAGAGAGGTTAAACTAGTTTTAAGCCGGGAACACTCCCCCCCCCCCCCTCCCAAACCTATCACAACCAGATAAAGCAATAAAAAAAAATTATATTCATATGAATTTCCATCATCACCTCTCTAGACTTTATTTCACTTCGATACTTTTTATTTTTTATAAAACCATGGAACAAGCCGTTTATAAACCGTACCGCATAATTCTGTTTCAAAGCTCAACTGTACATATAATATATATTTACAGTTATATATACTATACATATTATATATATACTGATTAAAGTGATAAAAAAAAGAAAGAAAGAAAGTAAAGAAAGAAAAGAAAAGAAAATTTGTTTGATAAAAGTTCAAATAAATTTTAATAAAATATTTTCTTCATTGGGCACCAGTAATAGTAAGCGAGATTATATAAATAAAACATCTTTGTATTCAGAGACATCATAAAAATATTCAAAAATAAAACAAATATGACAAAACTATAAAAATAATAATAATAGTATTTTTCTGATGTTCTCTCACGACATTCTCGAATGATATTATTATTCAGAGGTGACTTAAAAACGCTTAATTGTAGCAAAGAATCAGCTTAGGAAATGGAAATTCAAACAATACTTTGTCTCGCACATTAATATAAGAAAGTAATTATAATTCCTAAGCAGTTTTACTTCACTTGGATCATTTTGTGAATAACTACCACAAATTATTAGGTTGGCAAGAAAGTTCTATCTTATTCACTACCTGCAGGTAAATTTTTCTGTCAGATCAATGCAAGCAGGTAAAATGCATCATATGGAGTCTTATTATTTAGCATATCTCTCGTGGGATATAAGCGAACTTTTTGCAATACCTTTCCTCAGTTAGTTGCGTAGTACAGAGTGAATATGATGGCAGTGAATAAAGTGCATTTAAGGCATAACATTTGATATGAGTTCCAGAAAGAAAAGAAATCATTGGCTGTTTATAAAAACGTATGTGACAGGTTGGGAAGTGAAGCTGTAAATGTTCGGACTTGTCAAAGATTGTTTACCAAATTTCATTTCGGAGATTTCAGTGTTAATTAGATCGTGAATCTGGAAGGCCTCTAAGGTAAAAAATAACGTTCTGTGATCCATGCTGAGAGTAACCCACATCTAACCACTAGAGCAATTACAAAGGAACTCGGCGTGAACCATTCGATTGCTGAGGAACACATCAAATACCCTGGATTTGCCTTGAAGCAGAGTATTTGGGCTGCGTACATTTTGACTGAGAGAAATTTATCGGATCGTATGAGAATCTGTTTATATCTCCTTATTAGACACAATTAAGAGCCGTTTTTCCACAAATTCATTACGGAAGATGGAAACTGGATCCTTTACGTGAATATAAAGAGGAAAACGTTTATTGCAAACCTGGAACATCCACCACAATTATTAAAAAAAAAAAAAAAAAACAGATTCTCATCAACGGAAGGTATTGTTTCATTTGTGGTGGGGTAGAAGAGGTCCAGTGTACTGAAAGCTAATTAAACAGATGCAAACCATCAATGCGAACACCTATTGTAACCAGCTTGATAAATTGAACGCAGCTATCAAGAGAAAGTGGCCAGTATTAGAAATTATAAAATGAATTCTGTTCCATCAAGATAATGGAAAAATACATTCTGCAATGGTGATGCAAAAAAATTTTAATGAGCTTGGATGGGAAGTTCTTAGTCCGCACCATATTTGCCTGACATAGCTCCATTGGATTACTAGCTATTCCTATCGCTTCAGAATTATCAGACAATAAAAAATTTATATCTTCCGAAGTTGTCTCAATTTCATTTGCTGAATATTTTGGGTAGAAAATGATGAGAACGTCTACGCTAAAGGGATCGACAAACTGCCTGATACATGACAACGGAAGATTGCAAATAATTTATATTATATTATTGATTAAAACATAAATAAACATTATTAAAATTGATTCAGATATTTTATTGAGACAGACCTTTCCCGCCAACCTAACACACTCAACAGAATAGAATGTTTTGCTTAATTTTGTGTAGCCCTATATAAAATTATATGCGCACACCACATAGTGTAGTTAAATTTATCCTAGCAGAAAAAATGCATACTAACATTTAGATCACGCTTCCCACAATTTACAAATAAAGCTTTAGCATATAAATAAATCTTTAGCATAATCAAGCTTTAGCATAAAGCTTGATTAATAAAGCTTTAGTATAAGTATAAATTAGCATAAATATAAATAATAAAGCTTTAGCATAAAGCTTTAGCATATCCGAATTCTTCTGTGTAGTCCTGTAAACGAATTCTGACTGATTTTCCTACCATATCCTATACTAAATACGCTTTTAGGCATTAAAAAATAGATCTTCATTCTCTTTAATTTAGTGCAGTATAAAGGTGATAAAATGCATGTACCAAAAATTTCGCTCATAATCTTAATGTATTTAAAATCTCTTGGAAGTCCCTGTAACAGAATTTTTTGACCGATAAAAAAAAAAAAAAAAAAAAAAAAAACTTTCAAATAATATATCCATCTGATACAGATTTCCTACGCCAAGTTTGGATTTCCTGCCAATATTTGTTGTTTAGTTTTGCTAATAAGGGATACACAGTCATGCAGCCTAATCCCTAAAAACCTGATTTTTGGGATTAACGAAACGTCAAAATGTGTAAATATAGTAAAATCTGAATTTCAAAAATTTGACACAAACACAATACATTCTCTACCAATGACAAACTAGTTAATTATTTTTCTTTTCATTAGAATAATAAAAATTCCTTTTAAAATTATAATTCTTGTAACACACAATAATTTATACAAATTATGCTTTCCGTGATAGATAGTATAATTATAAATTGCCTAAAGCTTTGTTCTAAGAAGATGAATTTAATCGGAAATGATGCGTTCAAACTGATAAAATATATCTTGAAATGGGAATAAAAGAAAATTTAATCATAATAAATTTACTTTTATTGTGAGAAGAAAATGTTTTGAAATATAAGATAGTAAGATTAGTTGGTAATTTCATTTGTGATGGGAATGAAATTATTAACAATAAACTTTGTAACTTTATGAAAACAAAGTAAACCGTGATATTTAAAATTATTTCTCTCTGCAAAATATATGTAAATTATTATTTTGTACATTGTATTACCTTTACTATATGAGTTACATTTTACATTATGTAAAATAAATCATTTTAATTTAATTTATTTTAAAATGCTCTGTAATCTTAGTAAATTATCTCTGATTTGATTTACTATAACAAAATGTATTTAAATTATGAACTCTCTATTATTTTCCTCTCCTCTTATTTTTCCGTTTCTTTTTTTTCTTTTCTTTTTTTCTTCTTTTGACATTTTTGCTTTTGTAAAATGAATTCAATTAATTCTCAAAGAATTTTTTTTACACAACATCTATAGTGAAACGTTTTTACTATTCTATTATTGTTTGAGCAATGTGGGTTTAGAGAAATGAAATGCAAATAACATGCAATGCAAAATAAAGCAATTAAATGTATTTCAAAGTTATTAAAATCTAGTAATTTTTTATGAAAGGCTTAGAGGAAAGTAGAGAAATAAGGACTAAGGTCATTGTGCCTAAATACGATAACCCATAAATGCGACAAAGTACTTCTACTGAATATCTATATGCATAAATCGCATACTTATAAAACATAATGAAAAATACACATTTGAAGAATGGTTTGCGAAACTTTTCATTAAATTTTAAAGGTTTTTTCTAGTAGAATTTTCTTTTGCAGTAAACATTGTTCATTATGGCTTTCCGCCGTCTTTTCCTAATTGCGATGAAATATTTTCAAATAGTAACTGCAATTTTATCCTTTTATCTTTCAAGGTCAAATAACCACTGTTACGTCATGTGCTTGAATACCCTTTACCCCTATCAGAAGCAAATTAAAGAAAATACTACAAATTTTTAAAAAGAGGGGTTTAAAATTTTTTATCGCATTTAAGGGTCTGTTTACACCATTTTCCTAAATGCGACAAATTTTATCCCTTAAATGCGGAGAGTTTTACACTTGATATATAAAGGTAACTTTAAGCATTTTTCCTTTTTAATGCTTTCCAACAAGGTTTAAAAGTGATTTCGGTTTGTCTGTCTGACTGTCTCTCTGTCCGTCTGTCTGTACTGTCCGCGCTCTAACTCCTGTAGGGACACCCGAAAGTATACCAAAGTGTTGTGTTCTATGAGAGGTATTTCTGTAAGCCATATTTAATACCTTAACTGTATACAAATCTTAGTGAAATTGAATCATGTTATTCAAGTTCACTATCGGATGTTTCATACATAAAATTGAATAAATACCACCACTAGATTGTGCACAGGGACACTCGAAAATATTCCAAAGCATTGCGTTCTATGAGAGGTATTTCTATAAACCAAATTTTAATAACTTTACTTTCCACGAAGCTTAATGAAATTGAAATATGTTATTCATGTTGCGTACTTGGGGGTTCGTGAGTTGTCCGAGAATGAAAGGCCAAACGTACAAAAATTCAGTACTTTATTCACAGAAAGTTCCAGAAAAATGCAGGTCTTTAAACCAAGTATCAGCTTCAATTCAACTAGTAAACACAGCTTAAACAACAGCTGTCAATAGCAAATCCACAGTACAAACTGTATAGCAATAACACGCAAGTCTCTTTCAAAGAGGCCCAAGAGCAATGCAAGCACTAGCGAAGCTGGCTGAAAACTGAACTGAACTGAACTGACTGCCTTGGCGAGGAAGCGCTCCTTATATACTGTTCCATGGAACCCAGATTTTTCGAGAAAACTCTAGAAAGTGGTCAACCAATCAATTTACAGCTTCCATATTTGGTATATCCCATATAAGGATTTTCTCGCCAAGGTCGCCAAAAAAATCGCCAAGGTGGGAGAAAGTCGCCAAATTTGGCGCCAAACCCATTACCTGCCTTATTGGGGCTTTTTAATGCGTTTTTAAGGGAAAATAAGGTTATTTTAACGCTAAAACGACTAGAAATGCACAAAATTAGCACTTTATCAATTTACTAAGCCTCTTTGAAAGAATTTATACAAAAATAAACACAATTATTTACAATTTTGTAACACTGCCCCTCTCCCAAGGACTGCACGTCCCGGGCAGTGCAAGAGGAGAAACTAAACAAATTTACACAATCTAAAATACAAGAACTAAGTTGCATATAACGATAAAATAGAAATATAAATCAAGTGAGAAATATTTACAAAATTGACAAATATGTACGAATATTTATATACAAATATTTACAGTGCGCATGCGCGAATTTTATCAGTATTTACATTTTTAATTTTAATATTACCGGTAATTGTGGTATTTGGCTAGCATATTATAGTGCACCACCTTCGGTTTTGATGAAGGTGTTTTAGTGATCCGCACCACTACATCATTCAGCTTTTTTAAGACTGTGTACGGTCCGTCCCAGTTGCACTGTAACTTGGTTGAGAGTCCTTTGCGTCGAACAGGATTCCACAACCAGACCTTCTCTCCTTCCTGGAACTCATGTTGTGTAGCCTTTAGATCGTACCTTGTCTTCATTTTCTCCGTTGCCATGTTAATCCGCTCCCGAGCAAAGTTGTGTACGTCCTCAAATCGTGCCTGGAGATCTTGGATGTACTCCTCGGGCGATGAAGGCGCATCGGGTGGACAACCAAACAGGAGATCACAAGGGAGACGAAGTTCACGTCCGAACAGCATCTGGGCTGGAGTATAGCCGGTGGTTTCATGGATAGCACTTCGATATGCCAGCAGGAACAATGGCAACTTCAAGTCCCAATCTTGCTGGTTCCTTGATACTAGAAGAGAGAGGTTATTCAGGATGGTCGATTGAACCTCTCGACCATGCCGTCCGACTGGGGATGTAAGGGTGTTGTCCGGGTTTTGTCTATGCCGAGTAGTTGACACAATCCTTTGAAAACATCAGAGGTAAAGTTCCTACCTTGGTCGGTATGAAGTTGTAGGGGCGTGCCGTACCTTGACACCCACTGCTGCCCTAGGACCTCTGCGACTGTGCATGCCTCTTGATTGGGAATGGGATATGCCTCAGGCCACTTGGTGAAATAGTCCATCACGACGAGGACGTATTTATTTCCACTGGAGGTCCGTGGCAAAGGACCCAAGATGTCGATTGCAATCCGTTCAAATGGTGCTCCCACGTTAAACCGTTGCAGTCTTCCTCGACTTCGTTTCTGCGGGCCTTTACGTGCCGCACAAGCATCACAGGATTTACACCATTTCTCCACATCCTCCTTTGCCTTGCACCAGTAGAAGCGTTCCCGAACTTTCTGCAGAGTCTTCATTACCCCAAAATGGCCTCTGGTAGAGCTACTATGCAGTTGTTCTAAAGCATCTGGAATTTTTGATCTTGGTAATACAATCTGCCATCAGAAGCTTTTCCCATCATCAGATTCCCACTTTCTGTATAATACGCCGTTTCTGATATGAAGAGAGTCCCAAAGTGCCCAATAACTTTTCGTAATGGGACTAAATCTGGAAATGTCCTGCCAGATAGATCTGTTGCTGGTCGTCTCCTTCAGCTATGATATTGGCTTTATGTCAGGATCTTCCAATTGGACTTGTCTAAGTTCTTCGTCACTCCATGGATCGGGATCTTGTTCTGATGGTGTTGAGACAGTAACCTGGCGAGCAACTGGCTGTATTCTTTGGGGTCTATCATCGGCTTTACAGCTGTATTTATGATCTTCAGATGGAGGCTTCCGAAAGAAGGCATCTGGATTTTCCCGAAGAGCTCCTTCTGGGTAGCATACTTCAGAGACATTCTTGGTTGCTTCTCTAGGTGTTCTTACTGGGCAGCTTCGTTTGATATGCCCGTCTTTTCCACAGCCCCAGCATTTAGTTGTTTGAGTCTTCCCTTCTTTCTTACTCTCAAGAATGCGTAGTCTTCTATTAATTTCTGCAATCATTTTCTGAATCTCTTTAAAATCATCTTGAGAACGGTTCACTTTGTCTACTGTGCTGTTCTGGCGATGTTCATGGGAGGCTTGATGGGCTGCCTCGATCTTTAGGGCATACACCAAGGCTGACTCCACATCCTTCACGCCGGAGAGTCTGAGGGCTTTTTGAATATCTGGATCTCCGACAGCATCAAAGAAATATTCTAGGGCCATATCATTGCGTGTTTCAGGATGACAGTCTGAAAAAGCCAAATGTGAAAGCCTCTGGATGTTTGATGCCAGTTCTTGTAAGCTTTCCCCTGGTCTCTGACGACGGGACCTTAGCTGGAGTCGACTATATTCTTTGGACCATTTCGCTCCAAAACGTAGCTCTAGTGCTCTGGTTACAGCTTCGAAGTCATATCGCTGTTCCTTCGAAAGGGTCTCCAGAACATCTGCGGCGTCGCCCCGCAACGACCCTACCAAATGAGCCGTCTTTGCAACAGAGTCCCAGCCGTTTGCTTCAGCTACGATGGAAAACTGCGTCTTATATACATGCCAGGAGAAACTGCCATCGTAGGTAGGTAGCTTAATAAATTCCTGATTCTGGATTCTTTTATCTCTCTTTTCAGTTTCCTGAGGCATGGATTCTAACTTTTCTTCGAGATTCCGAATCTTGCTCTGCAGTTCATTCCCTATTACTTCTCTGTTCCACTCTTCTTTCATTTTTCTTTCAAGATCTTCCTCCATTCTCTTAAACTTGCTTTCTATCGCTGAAAACCTTCCTTTCAGCTCTTGATCAAAGTTTTCTTTAACTTTCTCCTCGAAACTCCGTTCTATTTTCGTAACACTCTCTTCAACCTTCATAACATTTTCTTCTATCTTCATAGCTTTCTCTTCAACCTTCATAACATTTTCTTCTATCTTCATAGCTTTCTCTTTAAAACTTTCTTCTATTTTCAAAACTTTCTCTTTAAAATTTCCTTCTATCTTTATAACTTTCTCTTCTATTCCATCCATTCTATTTTCCATCACCGTTAATTTACCCTCGATTGATTCTTTCACCGTTGAAAGCTCTCTCTTCATCTCATCTTGATTAGATTTAATTTCTTCCTGAACTTCACCCATAGTGTCTTTCAATTCTCTTTGCGATGTTTCCATTTTCTCTTGTGCTGCCTTCATTTCTTTCATCTCTTGACTCAGGCTATCTTTCATCTCTCTCTGTCCTTCTTTCATTTCTCTTTGCCCTTCTTTCATTTCTCTTTGCCCTTCTTTCATTTCATTCATCTGGGTAGCTAAGCTTTCTAGAAGTTTCTTCATCTCTTCTTCCATAGCTCTAGTTATAACCATTCACAGACAATCCCCGCTTCTGACACCAGAAATGTTGCGTACTTGGGGGTTCGTGAGTTGTCCGAGAATGAAAGGCCAAACGTACAAAGATTCAGTACTTTATTCACAGAAAGTTCCAGAGAAAAGCAGGTCTATAAACCAAGTATCAGCTTCAATTCAACTAGTAAACATAGCTTAAACAACAGCTGTCAATAGCAAATCCACAGTACAAACTGTATAGCAATAACACTTAAAGCAAGTCTCGTTCAAAGAGGCCCAAGAGCAATGCAAGCACTAGCGAAGCTGGCTGAAAACTGAACTGAACTGAACTGACTGCCTTGGCGAGGAAGCGCTCCTTATATACTGTTCCATGGAACCCAGATTTTTCGAGAAAACTCTAGAAAGTGGTCAACCAATCAACTTACAGCTTCCATATTTGGTATATCCCATATAAGGATTTTCTCGCCAAGGTCACCAAAAAAATCGCCAAGGTGGCAGAAAGTCGCCAAATTTGGCGCCAAACCCATTACCTGCCTTATTGGGGCTTTTTAATGCGTTTTTAAGGGAAAATAAGGTTATTTTAACGCTAAAACGACTAGAAATGCACAAAATTAGCACTTTATCAATTTACTAAGCCTCTTTGAAAGAATTCATACAAAAATAAACACAATTATTTACAATTTTGTAACAATATTTTCAAAAAAGTGCTTTCTTTAGAATATAGTATGATGAGCATTAGATTTACAGGGCCACACAAAAATATTCAGTTACATCAAGAGCTGTTAATAAAAATTTACTAGAATTGCAATTTCGTTTACATTAATCGTTTTTAACACTGTCTAACAATTTTTATGTGTGACTATAATTTCAATTTAAGTATCTGTCTGTTCAACTGTCTATCCGACTGTCCGTCTGTTCGCACTCTAACTTCCGTAAATATTTATGTAATTTCTTGAAACTGATATATGTTATTTAAGTTCACTATCGGATGTTCCGTATAGCAAAAGGAGTTAATATCTCTACTGGTTTGTGTACAAGGACACCAAAACCTTTTCCAAAGAATTGTGTTCTATGAGAGATATTTCTATAAACCATATTTTAATACCTTTACTATACACAAATCTTTATGAAATTGATATATGTTATTCAAGTTCACTATCGGATGTTTTATATATTAAATGGAGTAAATACCACCACTGGTTTGGGCACAGAGACACTTGAAAGCATACCAAAGCATAGCATTATATGAGAAGTATTTCTATAAACCAAATTTTAATAACTTTACTTTCCACAAAGCTTAATGAAATTAAAATGTGTTATTCATATACACAAAAGACTACTTTCTATAAAATATAGTATGTTTAGTATTAGATTTACAGAGCAACACAAAAATATTCAGATACATTAAGAGCTATTAATAAAAGTTTGCTGGAATTGCACTTTCGTTTACATTAAGCGTTTTTAACATTTTCTACCAATTTTTAAGTATGAATATAATTTCAATTTGAGTATCTGTATCTGTATCTGTTTGTCTGTCCATCTGACTGTGTTTCGGCGCTCTAACTCCGGTAAATATTTAGTCTTAAAAAATTAAAATATATTATTCATATGCACAAAAGAATGCCTTCCATAGAATACAATATTATTAGCATTATATTTACAGGGCCACACAAAAATATTCGGCTACATTAAGGGGTATTATTGGAAATTTGCTGAAATTGCATTTTCGTTTAAATTAAGCGTTTTTATCACTTTCTAAATGTTTTTAACACTTTCCAACAAAGCTGAAAAGTGTTAATGACTTAGGTTTGTATGTCTGTCCGTGCTCTATCTCCCGTAAATATTCATGGAATCAAACAGAGTTACACATACACAGTTCAGAAAAGAAGACTTAAACACGGAGGTACACACTCTGTTATAAAAAGGCAAAGTTACACACACAATTACACACAAACTGTTAATAAAAATGCAGAGTTATACACAGAGCTACATACACACTGTTAGCAAAAAATTAGCGGTACACACAGCGTTACACACATTGTCAAAAAAAAAAAAAAGAGATTTACATACGGAGTCACACACACTGTTAGTAAAAAGGCAATGGTTACGCACACACACACAGTTTGTTATAAAACGGCATTCTTCGGAATTGCTTAAAGCGAGTCTTCTCGACTCTTTGTAAAATATGAATTGCAGGATCTTTCATTTAATCAAAATTATTATTAAATATTTTCAAATCGTTTTAATTTTCTGGTAATAATCTTCAAAATGATATATTAATATTCTTTTTACCTGTAGAATTCTTCGATGATAAATTTGAAGACTAAAATATGCAAGTTTCTCTAGAAAAAACAGCTTCTTCTTTAAGACCATAAAATATATACAGTTTATTAAATAAAATATTTACATGAAGAAAAAACACTATTTACAAAAAATATATTCATTTCGTAGTTTCACGAAAACAATTTTCTATTCGTAATATTTTAGTAACTAAGCCACCAGTTTTTTATTTCGTGAGGACAATGGTAGTTCCATAAAAATAAATTAGGCCAAAGGTGGCCTGAGAGCATTCTATTTCATTGTGTTGCTCTCTTCACTAAAGCCAAACTAAAACTAAACTAATCTATGAGCTACTTTTCCTAATTCTTAAACGGTAGCTCCATGAATAATAAAATCAGGTCAAAAAAAGGCCCGAGAGCAAACTACTATTTCATGACTTGTTGCTCTCCTTTCTAAACCAAAACTAAACTATATGTCCTGGGAGAATAAACAAGAATGTTCTTCGAATCTCATCTCAACGGGACCTCTGGCGCCCTCTAGTGAGGCAAATTTATATCCAATACCTAACATCCTCCCACCTTTAATTTTTTAGGTGAGAGCTAAAAAATTAAACAGTTAATTAATTAAGAAAATTTAAACTTATAAAACTACATGCTAAGGAAAATTAAAGCTATAAACTACAAATAGTAAAAATTAAAGTTACAAACTAATGAAAATAAAGAAAAATAAAAATAAAATAATTTAAAGTTCAATGCAATTTGCAGTTTATTGTCTCTTTTGCTGCTTGTATCATTGGATCCTCAGCATCTGCTATCTCTAAGGGATAGAGTTTTTGAAGTGGTCTAATCAATGTCCCAGAATGCATTTTCACTTCCACAACCCTGGCACGGCCATCTCGGCTGGGAAAAATTTTCACTACTCTTCCTATTGGCCACTGTAGTCTTTTCACATTGTTTATTTCTACTAGCACAATGTCGCCTTGTTTAACAGGTTTACATATCTGTCTACTTCGTTGTACCAACTGCGCTAGATACTCTTTTCGAAATCTACTTTGTAGTTGCTTTCGAACACTTTGGCAGTGCTTGTATCGTGCTCTCAGTTTTTTGGCATCAATGGCATCCAGATCAAGCACACCAATTTCTTGAATGTCTTGCATAAAACAGGAAGGTGTCAAAGGAATGAACTTATCTGGTTCTTCTGATAGGTATATCAAAGGTCGACTGTTCATTATGGCTTCAACTTCGCACAAGATGGTAGAGTGATCTTCAAAATTAAGAGAAGATTTTCCAAGAGTTCTCAGTAGGAGGTTTTTTACACTTCTAATGAGACGCTCCCACCATCCGCCCCACCAAGCAGCGGTTGGGGGGATGAACTTCCATTTTATTGAAGCTATGTCAACCGTCTTTTGAATTTGATTCCAGTCAAGAGATTTAAAGAGATTGTTGGCGCCGCGAAAGTTAGTTCCATTGTCACTGTAGATTGTTGAAATTCTTCCTTTTCGGGCAACAAATCTTCTTAGCGCTTATATGAATCCCTCTGTTGATAGATTCGTCAATAATTCCAAGTGTATGGCTCGATATACTGCACAGGTAAAAATGACTATCCATACTTTGGATTTATTTTTCAGGAAAAGAGGGCCACATAAGTCGATGCCAACAACATCAAAAACTTTTGAGTCTCTGACTCTGTCAAAAAGTAAATGGATGGGAGGAGTAACAAATGGTTTGGAAGAAAAAAATTTACACTTTGTGCATTTTATCAATTTACTTCGGATGTTACGCTTTGCAGAAATAATCCAGTAATGTTCACGTAAGATCGAACCAACTGTCTGAAGTCCAGCATGGCAATTCTTCAAGTGGCAGTCTCTAATTAGACACCTTACAACATGATGTTTTGATGGCAACAATATAGGATACTTGAAAGAAAAAGTGTCTTCTCGATCTAACAACTTTGTTTTGACTCTTAGAATATTGCCTTGATCTTTCATAACAACAAGTCCTTTTATTGTTTCTCGCACATCACCAAAACTTTCTAACTGTATGCGTGACCAAAGAAATTTTTCCGCCTCTTCCTTTTCTTCTGCCGAAAGTTCAGCTGGGAAAATATGATTTCTATTTCTACATTTTGTTGCAAATCTTCTTATCCAACAAATAATATTTACAAGTTTACTAAATTTCGAAGTTCTTTCATAATTCATAAATGGATCTACATTTGGACTCGAAAATAATGACACTGCAGTTTTCTTTCTTTCTGACATAACTAAGACTTCATTAGGGACAACCTTCGGTTGGGGCCAGTTACTTTTTTCATCTTCTAGCCATTTAGGTCCCTCCCACTATCCCGATTCCACAAGGTATTTAGGACTACAACCACGGGAAGGCAGGTCTGCCGAATTTTGACTTCCTGGAACTAAGTACCACTGGTGAGGGTTCGTACGTTGGCATATTTCTCTGATTCTGTTGCCCACAAAGGTACCCCACTGGTCATTTCTTTTAATCCAGGCCAAAACTGTCGAAGAATCAGTCCAAAAGTAAGTTGGTACTGTAGGGATGTCTAAAGCTTCTATGACATGCTTTGATAGTCTGGATCCCAAAACACAGGCTAGCAACTCAAGACGAGGAATCGTTAGAGCCTTTTTTGGAGCCAACCGTGATTTTGCTCCCTAAAATTGAATTGAAACTCTTTTTTCTTCTTCGCACCGTAGAAAAATTACTGTTGCATAGGCACTTTGACTTGCATCGCAGAAAATATATAGGGACCAATCTTCTTTATTTCCATAACCTATTCTTCTCGGGATCTTCAATTCGGTTAGCTGTTTTAATTCGCTGTACCATTTCTGAAAGTCTCTTTGAATTTTCTCTGGACAAAATAACTCTGTGTGTGGTTTTGAACAAACGTGACACTTAATAAAAACCTTGCACGTTTTTGCCCGGTGTCCAAAACGTAAACACTTCCAACAGCAATTTTTTTCTTTTACTTTATTTTTCTTTTCGTCAAGGGAGAGCGATCTGGCTGTTATGCAGTCCTTACTCTCATGCGTTTTTCCGCAAAATATACAGCTTAATTCTTTTGCAGCGAATAAGCCTGTAGCAGTGGGGACCCTGCTATCTCTCTTGTGGAATTTATTTTTAACATTTTCCTTGGGTGAATTAATTTCAAAACCCGACCTGGCTAATTGTAACCTTCCTTCACCTGCCACTTCCCTTTTCAAAAAATTCAGCGATAGTGACAAGTTCGATTTATGTGTGGTTTCCTTATCATCTAACTCAGTAGAATCTTCCCTGGCCCCAACGTTAAGTCTTTGAAACGTTCTAATAATATCTTCGGGTAAACAGGATTCTATCATTGGGTACAGCCACGCAGAGTTCTGATCAATGTTTACACCCATGCTTTCCAGCGATCTCAAGTGTGCTTCTATCTTGGTCACTAAATTACACAAATTTTTGCTATTCCCCCTAGTCTGTACATTAGCTGTAATTAATTTCAAAAATTCCCGAACATATACTTCGATTAAGATATCTTTATCCCCATAGCGTTCTTCAAAAGCCTTTACTGCCTTTAAATAATTTTCTGATGTTACGGGGTAACTTTCGAGTAATTCTCTGGCTCGAGTTCCTGGTTCTACGCACTGTACAGGGTACTGAAATTTGTCATCGTTGTCTAATTCTTCATCTTTATGAATTTTCTTAAATTGGGCCCAAAAGGGCAAATAATTTATCAATTTTGAATCAAATTTCTTTATAGCTAATTTTGGTAATTTATATCGCTTTGTTTTCAAATTTATTTCGTTTTCCATTTTATTTTGGCCTGTGTAATTAAAATTTACATTTGAATTCAACTTTTCATTAATTAGTCTTTTAACTGTGATAAATTCATCACAGTATGCTTCGCTTTCTTCCGCTTCTTTTACAATCAAAGCTTCATCGCATTTACTATCTTCCGGCATAATGTCTAATATCTCATTGTCGAATGTCTTTAATTCTGTCATTAAACCCTCTAACTTATTTAAATTATCTAAAAGTATACCCCTCTTAAGATCTTCTTTCTCTAGTTCTGTTTTTAAAATACTTAAAGTTTTAGTAAAGGAAGATCGTAATGGCGTTCTTCGCTTTTTTATTTTTTCTATTTCTGATTTTTAAACAAAAACAGGACAGTTTTATGTTAATTGACTAATTATTCGTTATTTATGCCTTTTAATTTGAATGTAAAAAACTTCACTTTTTTATTTACCAAGAAGATTTTATTTTAACAACAACTCGGAAAAAATTCTATTCCGAGAACAATTTTTCCTTTTGTAAAATGTAAACAAAAGAAAATAACATTTTATTATTTTTTATTTTACTCTTATAGCAATATTTATTTTCAACTGAATAATAATTTTTATTCATTTATTAACTGTAAAAATTTATTGAATTAAACAATCACAAAATGTAATCCAAGAACAAATTAAAATCGAAACTTTCTGTTATTTGCAAACTCTGTTTTCATTCATAAATTCTAAAATAATACTTTATTTCATTATCATTGCGAAACAAAAAATAAAACAATAAACATTCACTGCAATCAGATTTTGACATCATCTAATATTTACCATGAAAAATAACTTTTTATTATTTTCTTCATGAAATGAATTTAATGCTTCTTTTTCAAGGTCAACTCAATACTCAATTGCTTTTTTTTTTTTTTTTTTTTCTAGTTTTATTTATTTCAATCATAAAAAACAACTATCTTATTTTGACCTTGATAAATTTACGTTTTTAATGTACAAATAATACAACAAATAAAAAATCTTGTTTTATTTCAATCCATCAGACACTTTTAATTTTATCTACTTTGAAAAAGGAATATTCTAAATAGTGTCAATCTAAAATTTCTTTTGAGAAACATTTCATATAATAATAATATAATCTTTAAACCATTTTTGTTTCAAATGAAAATAATTCTTTACCTTTCAGTTAATATAAACAATATTAATATAAACAATATTTCCTGTATTTAATATAAACAATATATCCTGTCTACGGACGCCATAAAATATGTTCTAAAACGCCATTCTTCTGAACGGCTTAAAGCGAGTCTTCTCGACTCTTTGTACAATATGGATTGCAGGATCTTTCATTTAATCAAAATTATTATTAAATATTTTCAAATCGTTTTAATTTTCTGGTAATAATCTTCAAAATGATATATTAATATTCTTCATACCTGTAGAATTCGTCGATGATAAATTTGAAGACTAAGAATATGCAAGTTTCTCTAGAAAAAACAGCTTCTTCTTTAAGACGATAAAATATATACAGTTTATTTAATAAAATATTTACATGAAGAAAAAACACTATTTACAAAAAATATATTCATTTCGTAGTTTCACGAAAACAATTTTCTATTCGTAATATTTTAATAACTAAGCCACCAGCTTTTTATTTCGTGAGGACAATGGGGGTTCCATAAAAATAAATTAGGCCAAAGGTGGCCTGAGAGCATTCTATTTCATTGTGTTACTCTCTTCACTAAAGCCAAACTAAAACTAAACTAATCTATGAGCTACTTTTTCTAATTCTTAAACGGTAGCTCCATGAATAATAAAATCAGACCAAAAAAAAGGCCCGAGAGCAAACTACTTTTTCATGACTTGTTGCTCTCCATTCTAAACCAAAACTAAACTATATGTCCCGGGAGAATACGTTGAGATGAGAATGTTCTTCGAATCTCATCTCAACGTAGGGACCATCGATAGTAAGGCTCCTATATATACGAGCTGGCGCATCCGACATTTTTTTGCCTTAGGGTTGCCGCATGTACCCAGCGTGATAAACAAACGGCATCCATTGTTTCTACCGTCTTGCTCGTAATTTTAGTGAAATAAACTGCAATATGGGAGGTTGTTCAGCAATAAACTGCTGTAAACACTCCAGAAAAGGATACAAAATGTTTAGGTTTCCTTCGGATAATGCAAGAAGGAGAAAATGGGCTGCGAATTGTCGTCCAGATTCTTGGATCCCGGGACTTAATGCACAGCTTTGCATAGTAAGTTTTATTGTTATTCACTTATACTTTTCTTTGCATTTCTGACATTTATAAAGTAAAAAATTTAAAAAAAAGTATTATTTAAATCTAAATATGTATTTTAAAAACCATAAATTATTTTAAGAAACGCTTTTTTACTGTGTGTTTGTAGAGTCTTGGCGACGTTTTTTTGGTTCGCCAATGTTGTCTTGTTTCCGTGTCCTGATAGTATTAGGTCGTTGAAAAAACTTTCCAATTTTAATTGGTACGCTCTTTTTTTTTTCCCCCTTTCAAATGTTATGAATTATTTAAGAAACAGAAACAGATTACTTGTGTTGCTTATCATTTTTGGTCGATTTTATTTTTAGATGAAAATTTCTTAAAACCACCAGTGAAGCGATAAAATCGCCAAGCGGAAATGCTGTCCTCTTACGAGGCAAAAAAATGGTGGTGATGCGCCGGCCTATTATTTATTTAAGGGGCTCTAATCGATAGAGAGAGATTGGACATTGGCGCGCCGGCTTTTTGACGAAATTCTCCATTTTAGTGCCAGCTGCTCCATTGCTTACCATTACGCTGAGAAGAAATTTTGATTATTTTACGTCATATCGAAAAAGAACTTATTTATTACATTTTTACTTTGTTGAGAGATAAATTGCTTTAATTTTGGAATACTTTTAAAGAATAAAAATGCATAATTATTTATTTTATATCATGCTTGAAATACTTTGAATTCTCTTATTGCATGCTGTTTTACGTATTTATTTCCTAACATATGATATAATTGCATTATTTATTTGCTAGCTATTAGTTTTTAAGTTCTGTTGTGCAATATATTTAATATGTTAGATCTCAGTGTATTTTTCTGATATATTTTAAAATACATATTTAAAATAACTATATAAAAATATATTTTTTGATTTTTTGCTAGTACGCAATATGTATCAGATTTCTTAAAATAAATTAATAAAAATAAAGAAAATAACGTGTATATTATTTGCTAACATATAAAATATAAATTTCTTTTAAATAATAATTGCCATAATAAATTTTATAAATAATATTTAAATAAGTAATTATTTTTATTTACGTTATATTAAAAAAAGAAAAAAAAATTCAATGAAATAAGCAAATGTAAATAAAATAAATAAAAACATTTTTTAATTTCTAAAGATATTAGTTAATATTTTTACAAATTATTATTAATAAAATTTTTATTTTTAATATTTAACTAAGTCATTATTATTAATAATGCGTAATTGAAATAAATAAAATATGTATTTTTAGCTTGTAAAATATTATGTAAATATTTTTATAAAATAATGAAAAATCTCTGTTCTTCTGCCGTAGTTTTACATTTATTCATGAATTACTTGACAAAAACTAAGATTACCATATTTTTGTTTAAAATTTTCTAACTTTTTATATATAGAATGTATGTCCTCAGAAAAAATAAGGTAGAATTACTTTCACTAAGGTGGAATTGCTTTCACAATCAACGTATTTTGCTTAATATAGAAATATACAACAAGAAATTCCTCTGTTTTTCGATAGGAATTGAAAAAGTAACCATGTCGAAGGTTAAAACAAAATTCGTTTTTCTTCAAATTCTTTTTCTCTAAGACAAAAAAAATTACATATTTATATTCCGCATTACTTTCTGCACAAATTTAGCACAATTTCCTTTCATTTATGTTGTACAGTAAAGCGTCAATCGCGAAGAAAAAAGCATTACGTTCTATGGGGATCGCTCCGAATTGGCACTAAGACGGCCGACTTTCGGTCAATGTCCAGTCTCTCTCTATATAGGGTCCCTAATCTCAACGGGATCTCTGGCGCCCTCTATTGAGGCAAATTTATATCCAATACCTAACACAGTTAAAAAGAAGGCAGAGTTACACATACACTGTTAATTATATAGGGTTACACACACACACACACTGTTAGTTACACATAGAGTTGCACACACTGTTAGCAAAAAATCAGTGATACACACAGAGTTACACACATTTTTCCAAAAAAAAAAAAAGAAAAATTAAACATTGAATTATACACACTGTTAATAAAAAGTCAGAATTATGCACAGAGTTACATACACTGTTAATAAAAAGGCAGAGTTACACACACACTTTTAATTACATACAGGGTTACACACACACTGTTAGTTACACATAAGTATAATTACACACGCTGTTTGCAAAAAATCAGCGATACACACAGTGTTAAACACACAATGCTCAAAAAAGAGGAGTTACACACACTGTTAATAAAAAGGAAGAGTTACACACACTGTTAAAAGCAGAGTTACACAGAGTTACAACACTTTATCTTCGAATAGTTATGTGGTATTAAGTATTTTATAAACTATAAAGAAAGAACGAAAAATCATGCATTAAGCAATGATTATTAACACTTTCCAAATGCACGTAATTGTTGTATCTTATAACTTTCAAAGTTTTGTACCTACGTTATCACACAACAAACAGACAGTAGTTCTGAAAGCCATACAGACAGGCTAATTGGATTCCTAATCATTCTTAAAGATTGTTTCAAAGTGTTAAAAATGCTTAAAACAAAAGAAAATGTAGCCCTTCGATTGCAATTTCATCCCTTAATCTATCTGAAAATTTCAGTGTAGCCCTGTAAATTTGAAGGTTAACAAAATCATATTTTATACAAAACATTATTTTAGCACATTAACAATAAATGTCAACTCTTTATGATTTTACAGTAGAAAGTTCTTTAAATGTAAATTATAAAAATGTATGTTCTAAAATGCAATGCACTGGAATTTTTTTGCGTGTCCCTGTACATAAAAAAGTTTTACAGGACCTATTAATGCCCTTTTAATTTGGGAACATTCAATAGTGAATATGAACAACATATATATATTTTTAAAAATTCAGAAAATATTTACGGACACTGAGTGCGGTAGATGAACAGATAGACAAATGGAAATTCGGGAAGATAGATACAGAAATTGAAAACACGTTCAGACTTTAAAAAATGTTAAAAACTGTTAAATCGCTTAATGTAAACGAAAATACAATTCCAGCAAATTTCCAATAAAAACTCTCAATATAGCTGAATATTTTTTGTGGCCCTGTAAATCTAATGCTAATCATACTACATTCTGTAGATAGTATTCTTTTATGCATATGAATAACATATTTCAATTTCATTAAAATTTGGGTAAAATAAAGGAATAAAAATTTAGTTCACAGTAATACCTCTCATTTAACGCAATGCTTTGAAGTAATTTCGGGTGTCCCTGTATACAAACCAGTGAAGGTATTTACTCTATTTTCAACGGGAAATATCCAATAGTGAACTTGAATAACATTTCATTTCCATTAAGGTATGTGTAAAGTAACGGTAATGAAATATGGTTTATAGAAATGCCTTTCGTAGAACACAATGCTTTTAAATATTTTTGGGGGTCCCTGTGCACAAACCAGTAGAGTTATAAACTCCATTTTCAATAGGGAACATCCTATACTAAACTTTAATAATACGTATCAGTTTCAAGAAATTCCATAAGAAATAACGCTAATTAAAGCGCGGACAGACGAACGCACAGACAGCACACAAACGGACAGATAGCAGACAAACGAAAGTTATTAAAACAGACAAACCGAAGTTATTAAAACCTTTCAACCTTATTGGAAAGTGTTAAAAACATTTAGAAAGTAATAAAAACGTTTAATATAAACGAAACTGCAATTCTAACAAATTTCCAATAGCCCTTAGTATAGCTAAACATTTTTGTTTGGCCCTATAAATCTGACGCTAATCATACTGTATTCTATGGAAAGCATTCTTTAGTGCATATGACTAACATATTTTAATTTCATTAAGATTTGTGCAAAGTAATTTTTTTAAAGTTTGGTCTATAGAAATACCTCTATTAGACCGCATTGCTTTAGGGAATATTTTCGAGTTTCCCTGTATTCAAGCTAGTGATGGTATTTACTCCATTTTCAATGGGGAACATCCGATAGTAATGTTAAATAACATATTTCAATTTCATCAAGATATGTGTAAAGGAACGGTAATAAAATATGGTTTATGAAAATACCTTCCATAAAACACAATGCTTTGGAATACTTTCGGGTGTTCTTGTATACAAACCAGTAGAGGTACACACTCCATTTTCAATAGTGAACATGTTATAAGGAATTTGAATAATATATATCAGTTTCAAGAAGTTACATGAATACTTACGGGAGTTAGTACACGGACACACAGACGGACAGACATAAGGATGGACAGACGGACAGACCCAAACCGAAGTCAATAACAGTTTTCAATCTTCTTTGGAAAGTGTTTGGAAAGTGTCAAGTAACTACCATGTATTAAATGCTCTATCGCAATTAGGGAGTTTGAACATCGCATTTAGGGTATAGTACCTTAAATGCGACAAAAATTTCCTAAATGCGACGCTGGTATATTTTTTCATAAATTACAGACATTTTTTTAATTTCTTGAAAAGAAATGACACAAAACACAAGTTTAGAACTAAGAGTATAATGTTCAACAATTTTCTCTTCCTTTTCATAATTATTTGTTTACTAAAATGTCATAATTTTCCTAAATGCGATAAACTTATCAAAAATCACGTCGCATTTAGGCACAATGACCTTATACCATTTCTATTTCAATTCACCAAAATAAGCTGAAGTATTTTAGATCACTGAATGTTCCAGCACTGCAAACTTTCAAGCGTTTATAATGTGTTTTGATAGTTCTAGTTACAAAAATTAGAGTTCATATGCAAATTTTTTGTTTAGATAAGAAAAAAAGCTATTTTCGAATAATAAAGACCAAGTGGTAATATAGTATATTTATGAAAGGAAATGTAGAATACACACTTCCTTAAAGGATAATATGGTATGGTGTAGCATTTTTACAGAACACCATAAATAATTAAAATATAAAAAACTTTATTTTGGAATTATTATTGAAAATTAAACAATATTGAAAAAAGATCAACACTCAAGTTTTATAAAAATTGGAATTAATAAGTAATAGTTAGTGTTCCATATTACCTGAATCTCTACCATATTAAATCGACTTAATGATAGAATAAATCAACCTCACCAACCTATTGGTAGAAAAACATTCATTGGAATCAGACCTCCAACTAACTCAACTCCTCAACCAGAAATGACACTAGGTTTACACTCATTTTACTGTTTTGCAAATAGATTACAGAATTCGTAATATTTCGGTGCTAGCAAACTTATCGCCTAACAGCGCTAAATCGCTAAAAATGCTTAATTTTGATAATTTTTTGTGGTCGCTGAAATTCATTTCAGCCGATAATTTTTTCACTTTCTGGTGTTTTATGAAGAGTAGAATCACCTAATTTTTTTTCAATCTTTTCTGAAGACGACACCTTTTGAATGTTTCCTTGTAAGTAAAAACATTCTCGGCCAAATGTAATTGCGGAAAGAGAGTGCTCTACTAAATTTTAGTCCAAATAATTGATTAAGAATGAGAAATCCTTTTTATATCCATATAAGAGACAGATTATTGCTTAAAATTTAATTCTTATCACTAAAATTTTTCTACAATTACGCGTTTTGAGATTCTCTGAATGCGAAGTTTTTACGGTTGATCTGTGTGTATGTCTATTATCAGCATTGTCTAAAAGCAAGTAATTGCAAGAAATTCAAATTTCGTGTTTTGAAGATCATATGAGTTAGCTACTTGAAAATTTTGACCAATATTGTTAAATTTCAAGGAGCAATATGGTCAAAGATATCTGATTAATTTTCTATGAACTTTAATTAACTTTATTAACAACATTAGGTCTCTTCTTTTTATAAATATATTGGAATATTCGAAAAGTAATTTCCTTTTTCTCAACAGTGCATTTAATTGTATTTTTTCATACCAACTTCACATTTAATCTGCATTGTAATTATAAATATTGACAGCTTATATAGCAATGATAATTTGTGAATATATTTAATTGATTTTGCACAAAATTTTTTGTTCCATGCCCTTACAAACATGGAAAGTTGATAGTAGCATATTTTGCTTTTGTACCACGAAAAAGGCAAAAAAACTGTTCAAGCAAGCAAAACAATTATGTGATGAGCATGAAAAAGGTGTATGGATAGAACGCCAGAGCCAAAACTAATTGCAAAATTTCGTTTAGGTAATTTCGATGTTGATGATGCACCTCTTTCAAGAAGGTCAGTTAAAGATGATGAAGGCAAAATAAACGTTTTTATTCATGCAAACCAGCATTGATTTATGCAAGAAAATGGTCCATTTTTGAAGCGAATCATCAATGGGGATTTGAAATGGATTATCTACAATAATGTTAAATGCATGGATCATGGGGTAAAAAGCCTTTTGAAACTCAATATTCATAAAAAAAAAGTGACGTTGCCTAGTGGTGGAATTTCAAGTGAATCACTGTTTTTTTCCCTCTCGCATAATACCAATATCTGTAGTGTTTCACGAAGATAATACAAGACCGCGTACAAGTGCGGTAACTCGCTGAAAGCTTTTACAGCTTCGATGGGACGTACTACTATATCCACCATAATCTTCACATCCGTCACCTTATTAATTATGCCGGTCTCTACAAAAGTTTTTAGAGTGAGAAACCTATACTTTAAAGGAGGACGTCAAAAATGACTTGAATCAGTTTTTTTTATAGGAAAGGTCAAGCATTTTATGAACAGGTAATCATGCAACTGAGAGAAAGATTACAAAGGCTATTGGACCAAAATGAAGAATTTATAATTCAATAAAATATCTATACACTGTAAAAAAACAAACAACTATCATTTTCATCAAGGGAAAAAAAAAGCGAAATTACTTTCCAAATAATCTAATAGTTACTAAATTCAGACACGGGATTGAGGAAGGCGAGAGCTCCTGCACACAAAGATAAATTTAACCCTTTATCTAATGACGGTACTTTAAAGTACCATTAATTAAAAAACATATAAAATCGAATTTATGGAAAAAATTTAGAATATAGAGCGTACATTCTCCACTATAATATCGCCACAAGGCATTAGATGCTACATGTAGCCTTTTTTTGTTGTAGAAAAGGTTTTATAGAGTACTATTGCTCCTTTTGCTTGACATTTTTCACGATCTTTACGTGTGTTACAATTATTTGCTATATAATCTCACAAAATCACCGACCAATCTTAGATAAAAAAAAATAAGAAACACAAAAATTAAATACGTTTTTACATTTGTTTAGGATCCAAATATCAATTTCGACCACTTGTACCAAAGATACATAAAAGTGTCACCTCCCAAAATCATCATTGATTACTATAATGAGATGATATGCATAATTTTAATTGCGTAGTATATCTTTAATAAATACTCTTAAGTAACTCAAAAAATATGCTTTAAAAGCATTTTTTGTCTGTTTCATAATACGGTAAATAAAGGGTTAAAATCAAAGTTTTTATAAAACTATTTTTAACAGTTTTATAAGTACGTTGACAGAAAGAAATTCTTAGCTTACACTTTAATTTGTAATCTGTCTTTAAAGCTCTTAAATTTCGGGTACGAGAAAGTCGTGTGAGTGGCACAACAGATTTTTTTTCATGAAATGAAATTAGAAGATAACTTTGTAGGCAGAAAGAAATTCTTAGCTTACACTTAAATTTGTAATCTGTCTTTAAAGCTTTTAAATTTCGGGGACGACAAAGTCGTGTGAGTGGCACAATATTTTTTTTTTTTTTTTTTTTTTTTTTTTCACGAAATGAAATTAGTAGATAACTTTTGCCTATTAAAAAAATCTTATTTTACAGTAAAATTGTTTTAATTTCTAAATTTTTACTATGTTTTTATTAACTTCAATTCTGGTTTGTTTGGTTGGTTGTTTGTCCGGTAGAATTCTTGCAATCTATTTTTAACTAACTTCCCTACTTGTTAGACATTTGAAACTTTCACAGTAGCTCAGAAACCGGTGAGAACATAAATCTTCGAAGCCAGATTTTCGAATTTTCGAATAGTTTTCTTTTAATTAATTAAAATATGAAAATAATAAACTCATCATAGCAATAAAATAGCCATTAAAATATTAGCTAAAATTTAATTGTTGCCCCCCCCCCCCCCAAAAAAAAAAAAAAAAAAGAATAATAATAATAATAACAATTACGAGTTCATTTTATTTCGACATAAAAAAAAATACATTTAATTCAACGTGAACGTTAAAAAATTATAATAAGTTAAATTATGCATCTCACAAAAATTGACGTCACTATCACATTAAAAATTTTATTCACATTAATAAGTACTAATGTAGTTCACGGTGCTAATATTCGTTGTTCTAAAAGGAGTAATATTTTATTTTTATAACCAACTTTTTTTTCCTCTCTATTATTATTATTTCACAGAACTGAGTCCACGTGCTTAAATATTGCTTAAATATTATTTTTTATCCTCTCGTATTTTATTAATGATTCATCAGAAAATTTAAAAACATGGTATATAAAAAGTTTTTTTTTAATCTTATAATTATGTTATTTATATTTTCAGCTTACGAAATATTTTTATCAATATTTTTTCCAAGCGATATGAAACATTTATTTTCCCATTCAAACCATTCATTCTTGAAAAATTCTAATATTTTAATAGCGAAAATTTTTGTATGCTCTTATATACTTACATACTATCAGGAAAGTCTAACATTTCGAAAGAAATGTGAAACAAAAGGATTTCAGGATCGTAAAATTATAGTACGCTTGGTAATGAAATACAAATAAATAGGAACAGATGTTACCGGTTTTATTTTGCTGTCACCGCTCACTGACATTATTCGAAATAAAATGCTAAAGATTTTATTGAAACATTGTTCGAAGGGTTTCTGCAAATACTGAAGTTTATCATGGGAAAATTTACATTATTTCCAGATGCTTTGTTTTTGTCACTGAACTTTTTAAATTTCTAGAAACACTTTTGTCCTTAGGAATTTTGATTATATATTTTCTATGCACAAATTTTAAATCTATACTGGTGCTATTTATATCGCATTTTTTTCGTTCGCATCTAAACTGTCAAATCGCCAATTGATGGAATCTGCATAGCATTATATATTTCCTTTTACATTACCATTTCGACTTACATAATTTGTTTTAAATTAGAGATAAAATTTATTTTTTCTGAAATACATTACAACAATTGGGAAGTCCTTTTTTTTTTTTTTTTTTCCCAGGAAAATCATCCCTCTTTCCTTTGTTTTATTTCTTCCACCAAACCAAGGATAAAAAATTACTTTATTTACATCAATACATTATTGTACTTAATTGTACATTATTGTAACTATGACGTTAGCGTTATCCCTGGAAAACTTGGGCTTTTATTATTAAGAATATAAGTACCTGGATGGCCAAGTTCTCTCGCTCTCATTGTAAAAATCATTCGTAGTGTTAAGACAGTGGGATTTGTTTTCCGAAGTATATTTCTTATCTATTTGCTTCGGACGCAGCTCGTGTTAAGAATGAAAGCTAAATTTCCTAGATATAAAGAAAATTTAAGTCATATTATCATCTCAAATACCTAACTCTAAATTTTTATCAAAATTGTTTGAGTCCTTTCCTAGAAAACCATGTTTTTCTATATTTTTCTCCACACTAAACGCAGGTTGCCAGTGACTGCTAATGTTTTTGAAGATAAATTAAATTGATCTTTCTTCTAAAAAAATGCCCTAACACTACTTTTTTTTCAAAACCACTACAGCATTATCCGACAAAACCCAGTTTCTGCTGATCATCCTGAAGATGAAGGTATTTGTGATCAAACTGCCATCACAAAAACGCACAATCTGTAAATTGTTATCAAAATAATTTAAATATTTTTGAAGAAAACGAAGTTTCTGTTTCTGTTCTTTTTTTTTTTTTTTTTTTTTTTTTTTTAAGGGCGCAAAGCGCGGGTTACTGGTGAATGCTGGTTTTCCTGAAGGTGAGGCTAATTCAGGTTAAGTTGTAAATAAAAAAAGTCACTAGATTATTAGAAAAATAACTCATTGGAAATAGCGATAGAACTCAATGCTGAAAACTTTAAGTGAATAGGCGTATAATGACTCGTATAATTAAATAATAAGTGCTACATAACATATGTTTACTTACTGTATTTTTCTCATTTTATGAATAATCCTCGTTGAAATATTTCTTCATTGTCATTCATTTTACGAATTCTCTTATTCTAGTAATTCGTGTAGTTTAAAATGTAATCCAATAATATGCATAGTTATTATATAAATATTTGAAATTTAATTTTAATAATTTCCTTTAATTTTCGTAAAATCAAAAATAGCACCATCCTTGAACCATTCAAAACAAAATATTGGTACTAATGTGAATGATCTTTCCTTACGACATTATTTAATGATTCATATGATTCTTGGAATACACGTTGGCATGTCAAACCTCTTTGCCAATGTGATCAAAGTCCCAGTCACAATGAAGATGGGAATGACCAGGCGTCAGAAAAACATTTCTTATTTCATCAAATTTTTTTTGGTGGATTAACGACAAATTGGCCGAAATTAAATACAAATTCTTATTCTGCTCTGGAGTTTGGCTTTTATGAGATGTAACGATTTCTGACCTTCAAAATTTTTTATGTTTTCAACAGCAGAGGCATACTGCTTATTTTTTTGAAAGATTAGTTAAAGTCAGTTTTATTACAGAAGTTATACATGTGACCCCCAGGAGGTTCAAATCCTATGTTAAATTATGAATTGTAAATATCACCATAACAATGAATGATGACAGAATCTATTCCTGGAGGAGTTTCCATTCAGCCAATTCAAATACACCGAAAACAGCAATTTAATGTTTAATCTAACTGGAAAGTACCTGAAGGGCGAGCATCTTGCTCAACTGTAATGACATAACACAGTTGGTAATGGCGATGACATAACATGTACTTTCCCTTTATTCTTTTTGTCCTGTGGCTCTTTCCGACCTGGTGCATTCCTCCCCTTTGATCAGAAAGAGCAGTTCTAATCGAAGGAGTGTCATTAATTGCAAAATGGATAAACAATGCATACTGCAAAACGTTTTACGGCACACACTGTGTTTCTCATTCTTTTTATCACTACAAAGCAGTCAAGACAACGTAAAGTACGATCCCCCTTAACTTAATATAAGAACTTTTAACATCATTACTTATCATCAACTTTGATAAGTGCGGATTTTGGAGATCGTAACTACAGTTTCCAAAAAATATTAAAAATATGTTGAACATAATTTTTGACCTTTTTTTTTCGAGAAACATTGGCGGCTAATGGCTCACTGATTTCACGAACATCACTGCATTCATGTGCCTAATTACATATTCTTCGTAAGAGTTCATTTCCTTTTGTTGCGTCCACCTTCTTCGAAATCTTTACAAAATTTTAAAATTAATTCAAATTTTTGCAGAGAATTGACATCTAAATCATTCTCTGAAATTCATTTAATTTTCAGTGTGCATGTGTATTATCTATAAACCATATACGCATGCAAAATGTAATTTAATTTACTATAATACACACACACACGCAACGCATGTAATTTTTCCTGTATGTGTCATACATAAAAAAAAAATGTTAGTGTTGTGAATTCACTTGATATTCCCCTTGAGTCGTTTCCAAACATAATACTAATAGACTGAAATACTTTTATGTGGCCCTGTAAAAGAAAGACAATTTTATTTATATACGTTTTATGTGAAACATGCTTCTATGCTTGTAAAGTACATATGTCAATTTCATTTCGTTTAGTACTAGGTACGCTAAATTGCACCAATCGAAATTTTGCTTATAGACGTTATATAATATATATATATTAGTTTATTTTTTTACACAAACAATTGTTCCTATTTCAATAAAAAAGTAAAAAAGATTCAAGTAGTATCTACATGTGATACAGATTTAAGTAATCGAGTTTGGACTTCCAGCTAATATTTATTCTTGAGATATGCTGTTAACAGTCTCCAAACATATACAATGAAATCAACTGCTAAACAATCTGGCTTTCAGATTCAGGGGACCTCAAACATATAAATATATAAAAACCTTTATTTCGAGAATTTAGCCCCGAAAACAACATTTCTCCACCATTATTAGGATAAGAGAAAATAAATTCTCAAGGATTTCAGTGTCTCAAACTGCAATATTCGTGTTCAGAACCTCCCCCCCCCCCAAAAAAAAAAAAAATAAAAATAAATAAATAAATAAATAAATAAAATAAATAAATATAAATAAATAAATAAATAAAATAAAATAAATAAATAAATAAAATAAATAAAATTGAAATGAAAATGAAAAGGAAAAGGAAAACATAAATAAACAAAATTATTATTTTTTTTTTTTATTATTACCACCAAATTTTGCAAAGTATCTTTTTCTTTACATACATTTTTTCTGGCTTATAAGCAAGACATGTTTAAAGCTTTTTGAAGATTCATTTAGTTGAAAAAAAAGTTTCAAGTTTTTTTTTTACTTTTTCTTACCATGTATTGTTTTCGGGTCAAATTTTCGAAATTCCGTTTTTGTTATATTTACACGTTTTAAGGTTAACCCTAATTTCAAAAATCATGTTTTTAGCTGTTGCTCTATGTATCTCTGTGTGTATCTGTTATCAGCATATCTCAAGAACAAATAATAGCAGAAAGTACAATCTTGGTATTGTAAATGTGTATGATGTAGGAATGCTACATTAAAGTTTGCGTTGAGATCGAGCAAATTGTTCGTGTACAGGGACAACCAAGAGAATTCAAATACATTACGTCAATGGGGAAAATTGCAGGTAAGTAGAGTTTAACACCTATAGACTGCACTATACCAAATGAAGCGAATATACATATTTTATATACGTAAAAACATGTTTTACGTAGAATATGGTATTGAAATCATGCATTGTTCGTTTACAGAGCTACACAGAAGGATTAGGTTATAGTGACACAATATATGAAAATTGGTGGAAGTGTATTTCAGATTGTGCCGTGTGTTATTAATATAGGATTATATTTATGTGCACCATAGGGTGTGTGCATAACCTTAAGAAAGTATACAGGGCTGCCAATATTTAGGCAATAATATTCTTTTTTATTGTTAGTGGAAGTTCTTTATTATAATATTTTACCATGTCCAGGAATGCTGCACAGGAATTGAAATTCCTCATAGCCATATGTTAAATAATCTATCTTTTTAAGCTGAATATTCATTTTTTATTTTTTTGTATATTTACACGTTTTGAGGCTCCCTCAATACCGAAGTCATGTTTTTAGTGTTTGATATTTGTCTGTGTCTCTTAGAGTAAAATAAAAACAAATAATTTCAGGCGATCTAAATGTTGTACTTTGAAGGTATTATACGTTTTCTAGTAGAAAAGTTTGATCAAGATTGGTAAGTTTCAAGGAATGCTCCGTTTGAATGTTGTCGGAATAATTTTAAATGAACATTTGAATTTAAAAAACCGATTTGAATTATATATAAATATAGGTGCAATAACGCCCCCTCCCGCAGTATTATTTGTCAAATGAAACTGTTCCGAATACTAATTTGAATTGTTTTAAGATAGGTTTACATAACAGTACTCGTTATCTTACCACTTAATCAGTATTTATAGTATTAAATTTCAGGGTAAGAGGAAGTCGTGTGAGTGACACACCAGATTATTATTATTATTATTATTATTATTATTATTTTAGTGTATTTTTTTTTATTCATAAAATTTAAAGGCGATATAAAGATACTATACCTACCTTTAAGTGAGAATACATTGAAAAAAATAATAATAACCAAATTTGTAATATAGCCCATAAAAATAAATAATAAAATGTTCTCTTAAAAATCATTTTTAATGTTTACAATTAAGCTATAAATGTTAAAATTGAAGTTGAGCATATACGTTTTAATTTTTCTTTAGAGCTACGCAGTTCCAAATAGTATTGGTCCAGGATTCACCCAATAAGGATTGTCCAGATACTTACCATCACAGTTTTAAATTTCACTTCCCCGCTTTAGTAACTCCCTTGATGTAATATTTTTATGGAACATGTAGAACATCGTAGCCAAGATGGATTTATATGCACCTTTCACAATTAATGTACTTGGAGTCTTTAGCTGGCTTGAGTACCGAATCGCCAATTCTCTGATTACGAGTTCGACGCGTTACATCAGGACTATTAAACAGTAAAAGATGAATTGTAAAGCATCAACTTTCTTGTTATTAGTACGACAGGACTATTGCTTTCATACAGTGATTTTAGTTGTAGAAATCTGCAGTATCCCATTTACAATCAAGCATATATGTGATACTCGTATATAAAGTTTAATTCTCTGTACAAAGGTACACATTCCAACCGACCTCTACGAAAAATAGTACACTTACTAATCATAACAAAAATCTAGTTAACGCCATAATTTTTAGTTTAATTGGATAATTGGTTCAAAAGATATTAAATAAAAACCCCAATTTAAATTTGAAATCTTTAATAAGGAAAAACAAATTGATAAATAAAAAAAAAAAAAAAAAAAAAAACGCGTTTATTTATTTCTGCGACATAAAAGGAAATCTATTTCTTTTTGCGTCAGATTAAAAAGAAGGTGTGACATTTTTTTTTTTTTTTTTTTTTTTTTTTTTAATTTGAGGGACAAGACTTTTTTTTTTTTTTTTTTACGCTTTCCAACAAGGTTGAAAAGCGTTAATGACTTCGGTTTGTCTTCTGTCCGCACTCTAACTCCCGTGCATATTTATGCAACTTTTGAAACTGGTATATGTTTTCAAGTTAAGTTTCCTATTGAAAATGGAGTAAATGCCACCACTTGTTTCTGTACAGGGACGCACAAAATTTTCCAAAGAATTGAATTCTATGAGTGGTATTTCTATAAACCATATTTTAATATCTTTACTTTACACAAATCTTAATGAAAATAAAATATTTATATGCAGAAAAAAATGCTTTCTACAGAAAATAGTATAATTAGCATTAAGGTTTACAGGGTCACACAAAAATATTCAGTTACATTGCAGGGTTATTACTGGAAATTTGCTCTAACTGCATTTTCTTTTGTATTAAGTGTTTTTAACACAATTTTAAGAGTCAATATGATTTGAATTACTATATCTGTCTGACTGTCCGTCTGCCCGTCTCCAGAGTCGGTAAATATTTTCAGAATTTCTTAAAAATGACATATGTTTTTTGAGTTCACTATGGAATGTATTCTATTTAAAGTGACATTAATAGGTCTTGTACATTGGTTTGTGTACAGGAATATCCGTAAAATTGCCAGTGCATTGCGTTTTAGAAGAGACGTTTTTATAACTCACTTGTATTTACCTTTCTACTGCAAAAATCATAATGAAGTACACGTTTGTTTTTAATATGCTAAAATTATACTTTGTATAGAATATGATACGCTTAGCCTTCGGATTTAGAGGGCTATACTTAAATATTGAGATGTATTAAAGGCTGTGATTGGAAACTGCTGGAATTGCATTTCCGTTTGTGTTAAACATTTTTAGCACTTTCCAATTATATTTAAGGTTGATTATAAATTCAATTATTATATCTGTCTGTCCTTCTCTCAGTCTGTTGTTTGATAACGCAGGTAAAGAACACTAAAATTTAAACACTACAACAAGTATGTGCAGTTGGGAAGTGTTAATAATCAATGCGTTCAGAGATTTCTCGTTCTTCTTATATATTTAGACCAAGTAAAAAAAGTTTTTCCTTTTTCCTCTCTCGTGTCAAGTTAAAATATATATCTAAAAAACAAAATTGAGAAAAATCATGTGAATGAAATGCTTTAATATAAGACCCCCCCCCTCCCTCGGTGATTTGCGAAATGTGACATCGAAGTACATCGTACATTTCGTACATTTATTTTATTTTCATTTTTATTTTTACACCGTTTATAGAATTTTAATTTTCCAGTAGAATATGACATCATTGTGAAAAATGACGTAAAAATTGTAATTATTTGCAAGATGACAATTAGAGTGGCTTCATAAACCCGACGTTTTTAATTAAGAACTTTTTTAATTAAGATGATAGAAATTTCTAATTACCTGAAATGTCTTCCTTAAGTATTCGGCATATAATGATACTCTCATGATGTGGAAGACTATGCCTTCCTCGAGAAGATGCAGTCGCAGACAAAAAAAAAAAAAAAAAAAAAAAGACACTAGCAACAGTAACTTTTTTTTAATATAGAGAGATTTTAAGCTAACAACTCGTATAGATCAAAAAGTTCTTGGACAATTTATTTAAAAAGTACTGAGTAAAGTCCTTTCTTTGATTTGTGTTTAATTTATTAAACATCTTTAGATAAATTCACTGTGTATATGATTATGTTTTCTAGTCTATTTTTAACACTTTCCAACAAAGTCGGAAAGTGTTTATGACTTCGGTTTGTCTCTCTGTCTATCTCTCCACGCTTTATATCCGGTAAATATTCTTGGAATTTTTTCAAACTGATATATGTTATTGAAGTGCTCTATGTAATTTTTCCTATTGAAAACTGAGTAAGTATATCACAACTGGTTTGTGTACAGGGACACCCGAAATAGTCCCAAAGTATTGTGTTTTATTTGATGTATTTTATAAACCACATTTTACTACCTTTGTTTTGTACCAATCACAATGAAATTGACATTAATTATTTATATGCACACACACAAAATAAATAAATAAAATAAAATATTTTTTATAGAATAAAGTTTGATTAGCATTAAAATTTACAGGGCTACACTGAAACATTCAAATACATTAAGGGCTATAAACGAAAGTACTAGAATTGCATATTCGATTATATTAAATGCTTTTAACTGTTTCCCATAATGTTTAATAATGATTATGATTTCAATTAGCCCGTCTGTCTGTCTCTCTGTCCATCTGACTCTCCTTCTGTCTGCTAGTGATCTAACTATAATTCTTTCAAATTGACATATGTTATTAAAGTTTACAATGGGTTTTTCTGTATTGAAAATGAGGTAAGTACCACCACTGTTGTTTGTAGAAAGACATCCGAAAGAATTTCGTAGGATTACGTTCTATGAGACGTAATTTTTAAGCCCCTTTTTATTACCTTTATTTTACGCAAATCATAATGACATTGTCATTTATTATTCACATGCACAAAAAAAGAGGTTTTTTTTTTCTTAAATAGAATACAATATAATTAGCATTAAGTTTTACAGAACCACTCAAAAACGTTCTCATTCATTATTGTTTAAAACAAAAAATTTTTGGAATTCGATTTTCTTAAGAGTTTTTAACACGTTCCAACAATCTTTAAGCGTAATTTTGAGTTGAATTAGTCTACTATCTTTCTGTCCTTCTGTCTGTCTATTGTGTATAGTCAAATGGAAAAAGTACTTTGAAGATTAAACGAGGCAAAGAATATATATACAGTTGGAAAGTGCTATTAATCTATGGGAATTGCATGATTTTCCGTTATTGTTAATTATTTTTATTGCCTTTCTTTCTAAATCCTCTTCTTTAAGATTTTCAATGTTGTATTTTTCTGTGATTATTTTAAACTCAGTGCAGTGTTTTAAATAATAAATGCAAATAAGCCTGATTTTAAAATGCCCTATTTTCAATAAAGCATAAAAAGAGATTATATTGAAACCAAAAAGTTTATTTTTAGTATTATAACAAACATTTAATACAGAAGGTTTTTAAGCATAAGCAAAGTAAATCTTTTTTGGATTTACAGAACAACATGTTTTATTGATGTTTTGAAAACGTGTTATTTCCTCTGTAATATGCAATTTTTAAATCTTCTCATATGGAAAATAGATAAAATTGAATTATGCCCAGATATTAAAACAGAAATATTGCGAATAATTTATTTATTAAAACATTTTTGGCTTAATAGCAAGAGAAACTCTTTTCTAAATTAAATTAATTACAGTTATTATTTAAATGTGAACTGAATTCGGCCTTAAATAAGACATTGAATTGTTAATAATTGAATTTTTCCCATTAAATAGAAAACTAAGGAGACATGTTCATTGGAAACCTTGTAACTGGGGAAACATGTTCATTGGTAAATTTTTTTTTTACTTTCAAGTAAGCTAAATGTTCTGGTCAATAATGATAGAATTAGATCAACGGCAGAATATTTGGCCATTGTTTAAGGCCATTTCGATTGTAAATCGTGCTACAGGTGGCTCTGAATACTTCCAGTTAATAATAATAATAATAAAAATACCCTGTATATACGTAGATGTGTGTGCACAAGGTATCCCATCGAGACCAACTAAAATCTGCACCGCCAGATACCTTGCTTGGAATACATAAAACGTGTTAAAAAAAACTGTGCCTCTACGACCCATAACTTCCCAAGAAATTGTGAATAAAATATATGAAAACATACGCGATGTAAAGGAAAAATAAACTTTAATGGACACATAAGCACCGGTATTTCTAAGTTTTCAGACGAAGTTGTCTCAAAGAAACTAAATGCATGCATCGATATGCACAATGAACATTTTAAAAAATCTTCTTATGTAAAAATATGAAAATACAGATGTTCAGATGATTAGTAACTTTTTTTTTTTCTTGTACCGGATATCTCCATACTTTTCTAAATTTGAGAACTATAGGTCGTAAAAATACAGTCTTTGGACATTTTTTATGTATACTAAGAGAAGAAATATATAAATATATATACAGGGTGGTTCAAAAGGTCATGTACAAACGGCACGTGTGTGAGTGTCAGGTCAAAACAAAATTTTATACATAAAATAACTTTATTACAGCATGCTCCATGGCAAATAACCATGCAGCATGCATTAAAAGAAATAAAATATGCAATTTAAATTCAAACATAAAGATGCAGATAACAGAGGTAAAAGTCGAACATTCTAGAAAGGAATGTTATTAATAAAGCGTAGAAATAAAGAAAAGCTGTCGGGTATGATTGAGATTTCAAATTCTGGTGGTCACAATATTCCACTGGTTATCACATACGTATATAGTTCATATCTATAAAGATCGAGCTAAGGCCAGAATAACAAAATATGTTCCGTACTTTGGATTTCATCCTAATCACAGAAACACTGCGGGGAATCAACATGTTTAAATCTGAATAAGTTGTCATTAGTTCTGGCTTGTCCAGAAAGAATTTGGATGAGTTGATTAATAGGGTAAAAATTACAATAAGATCTGGCCAAATTGTATGTACGCAAGAAGACAAATGTGACGATGTGTAGCATGCATTGCGGCTAATGGGACGCATTTTAAGTACTTCTTGTGAATTGTAACATTTTTCGTTTTTATTCCGTACTTCGATTACGTTTTTTGTAAAATAAAGGTCTTTTACACTGTTTGTTATCTTTTCTTTCCCTGACAGTCACTATGCAAGTGACGACTTGACTTTCTGTCGTCATTCGACGTCATGATGACGATTTCCTTTTATTTAACCTATGTAGGCTTAATTTAGCCCACAAAGAAAGGAATATAGCCAATCATAGCGCAGATTTTCCCCACAAACAAAGGGAAAATCCGCCTCGTTCTAGTCGTCCATTGTACTCTATCACGGTCGTTTGCAACACGGTCGTTTACTAGTTCCTATGTTATTCTTACTCTTCATGACTTGACTGTTGGGAATAATATTTTGTACTGTCCTGCTTTTAACTAGTAGTTTTTCTTTGATTTTACGTATATATTTATAATGATGACCTATTTCAAATATTTCAATTTTAAATATGCTCTGGCATTTTTTTTTCTTTATGACTGCAGGTATATAGTTTAAAATCTGTCATGCTATTTAGAATTATTATTATTACAATTATTGTATTATTTTTATAGTTATTATTACTAGAAAACATGAAAAATTATTGCTGAAATACTCATTGTATAAAAACAATGATTAAAAAAATAACTAAACTCTACAAATATATACATTGTGTAAGCCTAAAATCACAATGTTTGGTAAAGATTTAGATAAATATAAATATATCTTATTTTTAGATTACTTCCCTCCAGATAAATTGATTTTTTAGACAACCATGTAATATATTAGTCGTTTAAAGATTTCTATCTAACTTTTATAACCAACTGTTAATAATATCTTTCTGTAATTTGATAGTATTATTAATTAAAAACAGTATTATCGTATTATATAATAACTCATGGTTTCGATCGAAAGTTTTAAACATTTTACCAAAATTAAAAACATAGAAATTTATTTATTTTATTACTAACTAGCAGGCTTTGCCCACTTCGCTGAGCACTATACTTACATGAGCTGTCAAAATTCCATTACATTATTAATAATCTAAGTTAAAGTTTCCTCTGTATTCCGTAGAGGTTTTTCCCGCTCGAAACGTGAGGATTTCGGGTTCACGCTGCCTTCGGCAGCAACTTACCCGCTTCTTACTTCCCCTTCCCCAGCGGCTAACTTAGAAGTTTTGCGAAATCTCGACAAAGTACATAATGCGTACACCTAATCAACATCCACACTCCAAAACGAATCATTCTAAGATAATGTAAAGCGAATTCAAACAGAATAACGTCTTTTTACGCATGTTTATTGCCCCCCCCCTCCGACCCCAAGAGAGGTAAGTGGGTAAATTTCGTTACAATACGTGTCAGATACATATAAGCAATTTGCGCACCAAATTTCGTGACCGCAGATCCCGTAGCTTTCCCAAGACACATTTAACGCTAAAGGGGGGTGGGGGTGGAGGGGGTGCCTTGAATTTGCAACTCTCAACACGATTTTTCTCAATTTTATTTTAAAGGGCTGTTCCCAGCGTCGTCAGCTCAGTCACATTATATAGAAAAACAAAGAGTCGAATTCTGAGAATCGAATTCAGTTAAATATTGTTCTGTAGAACAAAAGTGTTATTATTTAATATAAAATAAAATAAAAGTAATGTTGTGCATTTGTAAACAGTAGAATAATTGTATTTGAAAGATTAATAATTTAAAAATAATATAATAATAATAATAATAATAATAATATTAATAATAATAATAATAATAATAATAACAACTTTCATGTGTTTATTTTCACATGTAAGAATCGATTTTTCTATTTTGTATTGTAACTGTTACATCAACTGATCTAGCAATTGTTCTTGTAGACTGTTTACGGATTATAACTTGAAATTAATTTAAAATGTTTTCAGTTATATTTAATCGCATAAAGGTAATACAGCAAGTTAATTAACTTCGCTACTGGCCGAAATGGCTTTACATCGCGCGATGTTGCACTGTTAATAATTTAAGTACCAAAAATCAGAGTACTTAACATGTTCTCCTTCAACATTAATAACAAATATACACTAAATGATGATTGTCATACAGCAAGCAAAATATGATGAATTATGATATAAAATTGATTAAAAATGACAATGTTTTTTAAAAAAAAATGACACAGATTAAATCGGATTCATCAAAATAAGATTAGAAAATGTGTTATTTCAGCAATGGCTATAGATATAGAAGACTTTGTCTGCTCTTTGTTTATCTATGTCATGTGACCTCTGACATCAGGTGGGAAGAGCCCATTATTATTATTATTATTATTATTATTATTATTATTAAGAAAACAATGATTGCACTTTCATTTTTTCTGACGTAAAAAGAAATATATTTACTTTTTTTTTTTTTTTTTTTTTTTTTTTTTTTCCCATATATATATATATATTTTTTTTTCTTTTTAATATTTCTAAAGTTAAAATGGGATTTTTATTTAATATCTTATGAACCAATTATTCTATTGAACTAAAAAATACAGCGTTAGCTAGATAAGTGTACCAATTTTTAATAAAATCTGATAATCCCGACAGATACAATGACAAACTTTCAGCTTTATGTATTTTAAATAAAAACAAAAATGTTCATGTGCTCATTCAAGATGATAGATAAAAATTTGTGACAACGAAAAATCGCTCTCCGAAAGAAATATAGTATGACCTACCGTACTAAAAATTTAATAATATCTCAAATAAACCATATTTGTAACAGTTGTAAATAAATAAATAATTAAATATTTCTTATTGTTAGTACTTCCAAATTTATCCCCATTTTAAATCGCGTCATTGTTTTGTTAACTATGCACGTTTTATCTTTATCTTGTTTCTTTTTTATCCAGTCTTTTCTGCCCAGAAATTGTATTAAACTAGAACAGAGCAAGAAAAGCATACTTTATAAGCCAATTATGACGAATGGATGGTTCTTTTCCGTACTTCAAGGCGTCACTTATTTGCTTAGTTCTGTCAACATGTGACATGATCCACACCCGCGCATATTTCAAGGAATCTTTCTCTATTATACTTCTTATACTTCCTGATTGTTTGGGAATTTTATGCACAAAATAATCTCCAGATAATCTGTTCGCGAGGATAAATTTTGTATAATTCTTCTCGAAATGTATGTGTATGCTCAATCTTTTTTCTTCTAAACACGTGATTCCATAATCAAGTGTACAAGAAGTCCTCTATTTAGTCAGTAGATATAAATATTAATGTATGAAAATCATCTTTAATTAGTAATGTAGTGTTCTATACATCTAGTTACAAAACTGGTTTGAATTAAAATACTGGTAGGATTATTACTCTTATATATATACATATATATATATATATAATTCGTTTACTTTTTACACGTTTTTATTCAAATTGGTATGTTGTTTATTTACCGTAAAATACCGCGAAAGCACGCTTCCGTGATTAAACGGCCCCCTCTTCTTTTCACATGAATTTCGTTTGTTTTTAAAATATCAAATAAACATTCCCATGTGCTCAGTGGTAGACTCTATACGAATAGGCGACAATTTTTTACGCTATTTATTTTATTTACAACATTTGCTTTTGTAATAAAATAATGTTAAATATAATATAAAAATATAAAAATATAATACCTTAGTAATATAAAAAAAAACTCTTTCTGGCTCATTCGGGAGAGTTGGATGATTTCTTCTTCCTCTTCAAGTAGCCGTCATTTCGTTTCAAGATAAAGGCTACAAATTAATAATGGACTTGGCAGAAATAACGATGTAAGCTATATACACATTGAGTTTTAAGCAAAAAGGTTCATGGCACACTTTTGAGAGACAAGATGGTGGGCAAAGTTTAGAAACAAGTTCACTGTCGAACTTTGGTTCGAATCAGTGCAGTGTTTCAAAAGTTATTGTTATGAGAAATTTTCAAGGGGCAGCTTAAGTAGCTGCAACTTCGAAACAAAATGATCATCGAATCGATCACCAAACAAAAATCATCTAATATATTTGTATGATAAGTTCATTATCCAAAATTAGTTCAAATTAAATCAGTTTTTAAAAAATTATCGTGATAAGAAATTTTCAACTGGCACCATTATTTCAAGTGGCCACCACTTGGAAAAAAAGCGGAGTGAGATAACCAGCGAATTTATCTGAGATATCTGAATGATAAATTCCCTAACCAAATTTCAAGCGAAATGGTACCGTATTACAAAAGTTATCATAATGACAAATTTTTAAGTGGCCGCCACTTAGAAATAAAATTGCGGATCAAGTTACCAAGCGAATTTATCCAAGATATTTGAACCTCCAACTTTTGTTTGAATCAGTTTAGTATTTTAAAAGTTATCGTGATAGCACATTTTCAAGTGACTGCAACTTGGAAACAAGATGTCAGAACAAGTTTTCCAGTGAAGACATCCAAGATAATTCTATAAGATCACTGTCCAACTTTGGTTCGAATTGAATCAGAACTTAAAAAGTTATCATGCTTATAAATTTTAAAATGGTAGCCTAATTTCAAGCTGTTTCGCTTAGTTTATAACATCCGCACTTTGTTAAAAATGGCGGATAAAGTTCATTAAAAAACTTGGTTGTTACACTTATATAGTCTATGTATACATTAAAAATCAAGCAAATTAAGTCTTAAATACACTTTTTTTACAGCGTGAAATTGAAATTTCCACGTGACCTCCACTTGGACTCCAAATGGCGGAGCATTTTCGTTAACTAACTCATCCAAGTTATTTATAAGATAAATTCACTGTCTAAATTTGGTTCGATTTGGAGCATTAATTCGGAAGTTATCGTGATTTTAAATTTTCAAGTGGTAGCCTGATTTCTAGTGGCACCGCTTTACTTAAGATATCCGCCACATTGTTAAAAATGGCAGATAAAGTTCATTAATAAACTTGATTGAGTCAATTATATGGTCTATGTATACATCAAAATTCAAACAAATTCAGAAGACGCTTTTTACAATGTAAATTTGAAAATTTTAAGTGGTCTCCACTTGAAAAAAAAATTGCGGAGCAACTTGGTTAATAAACTCATACAAGATATTTATATGATAAGTTCGCTGTCCCAATTTGATTCAATTTGGAGTATGATTTCGGAAGTGATCATGATTTAAATTTTCAGGTGGTAGCCTGATTTCAAATGGTCCCGCTTAACTTAAGATATCCGCCACTTTGTTAAGAATGGTGGATAAAGTTCATTTATAAACTTCAATGAGACCCTTATGTCGTCTATATTTACATCGAAATTCAAGCAAATCTGGCCTTAAATACGATTTTTACAATACAAATTTGAAATTTTTATGTGGCTGCCACTTGAAAACAAAAGGTCGGAACAACGTGGTTAACGAACTTATACAAGATATATATAAGATAAGTTCGCTGTCTAAATTTGGTTCGATTTGGAGTATTATTTCGGGAGTTATCGTGATAAGAAAATTTTCATTATATATATATATATATATATATATATATATATATATATATATATATATATATATATATATACACCAACCTATAGGAAAATAAGTGTGAATTTCTATATTTTTGCATATTTTACCGTCTATCCACCCGCTCTCCAAATACATCAAGATTTTTCTTGAAGACTGAGAGGGCGCTTGAACGGCATTTTAAAGTATGTATGTGAGCGAAATCTATTAATCTAATTTTAACTCACTTCCTGTCAGCCGACTGAGCTGAAATTTTGCATACCTGCACTATAAACGTAAATGTCTTAAATTCAGTTTAAAAAGTGTCTTAAATAGATGGTCATTTTTTAAGCGAAAAAAAATGTCTTACTTTTTAAGACACCTTTTTGCATCAGAAATTAAGATATTGCTAGTATCTTAAAACGCCGCCATGTTTTAGGCTTAAAAACACCGCCATGTTAATATAAGCATTGATGTGTATAATATTAATTAGGACACAGAATATTTGAAACTGGAATCTGGAAACTTCCTAAAATAGCGTCGAATATTTCAAAAAAAGAGGGAAACAAGAAAGAGGAAAAAAGAGTTTTCCAAATTTTCCGTTTAGTTGAATGCCGGTTAACGAAGAGTTTACTGCTTTTATTTATTTATTTATTTTTAATCATTGCAATTAAATATATATACATATATATATTCTGATTTAAAATAATTTTTGTGCCACTTAATTTTAGTAGGAAAATAAGTGTGAATTTCTATATTTTTGCATATTTTACCGTCTATCCACCCGCTCTCCAAATACATCAAGATTTTTCTTGAAGACTGAGAGGGCGCTTGAACGGCATTTTAAAGTATGTATGTGCGCGAAATCTATTAATCTAATTTTAACTCACTTCCTGTCATCCGACTGAGCTGAAATTTTGCATACCTGCACTATAAACGTAAATGTCTTAAATTCAGTTTAAAAAGTGTCTTAAATAGATGGTCATTTTTTAAGCGAAAAAAAAATGTCTTACTTTTTAAGACACCTTTTTGCATCAGAAATTAAGATATTGCTAGTATCTTAAAACGCCGCCATGTTTTAGGCTTAAAAACACCGCCAAGTTAGGCTTAAAAATACTACAGTTTTTAAGGCTTTTTAATAAATAAATAAATAATTGAATATGGCGTGCGATTATGATTTACTGTTAAAATATATATTTTAGAATTGTTTAGAGCATTAATAAAATATTTATATAAAAAAAGAAAAAAAAAGTCCCCTTTTTCCAGCGTTGGGAGTGGAACTCACACTGTCTAAGGAAACCAAAACCTCGAGCCAAGCATCGTCGGAGTGAAGCATTTACCAATCACGCTACCTTCGAATACAGCAATTCGTGTTTTTATGATGTGTTATTACTGCAGTATTCGTGAAACAAATCGCAGTGTTATGTTTTATTTCTAATTTTTTGCCATAAAACTATTAATAGTATGGTGTCTTAAACTTAATAAATATTATTATCTTAAATTTCATATTTAGAGGACCAGAATTTTTTAATAATGCCTAACAAGTATGTGAAGGTTGCATTCCTCGATGATAACGATTTTTTTACATAAAGTGATATTTAAATAAAAACGAACTGTAATCATGAATACAGGAAAATTTGTAGGATGAATTTGAATACAGGAAAATTACATTTATATGTAGGTGAATTTGTGAAAGAAAAATGTTTTAAATGAATAATAATAAGAAGAAAGAAAGAAAAAATATGCACAAATTATTCATGATTGTTCTCTTATAAATTCGCTTTCTTCTCTACAAATTACTTGCTACATCCGTCTTCACACTTTTTCTTTTAATATAAGAAAGCTTTAAAGACAAAGATTTTCTTTTTTTTTTTTTAAACAAAATAAGCTTTGTGTCTAAATATGTTGTTTATGAATTGTGTTAAAGATAATATCATGCAAATATCATTCACATTCCTAGAGTATTATTCCATAAAATTATAATTTCATAAAGTTACCATAATTTAAGTAGTTTAACTACTTATTATGTAAAATATCAATGTATTTATTGAATGTGGAAAGAAGTAGGATAAGCATATTTTCTTAAAGTAGATTCCCTATGAAAAATATTCTAAGTAATGCAATTGTCTGAATTTCTAAAGTGTCTGAAAATTCAAACACGTTTTGCTGTATGAAAATTCGCGTATTTACGTGTTTCAGACATTTTTGTGTCTGAATTGATATTTCAGACATATTTCTGTCTTAAATTAAAATATCTATAACACCTAAGGTACATTTTAAGACATTTACGTGTCTTAAATGCCGTTTCAGTTGTTTTTATGTCTTACTTTAAGACCCATTTATTTGCAGTGTGTTTAATGACGATGATATTACATGGTCAAGGAGTAACGGACTTAGTAGGTGGGGGCTGGGAGTCCTGCCTCTCTCCCCCTCAACTTCAGTTCATTATTATTTTTTTTTTTCGAATTTCAACCCACTTCCTATCGTCCGATTGAACTGAAATTTGAATACATGTATGATACCGACGACAATACATGCTCAAGCAGTAATGTAGGCAAGATCAGGGGACCTGGTCCTCAACTCCAGTTGAAAATCTGTAACCTACTTCTTGCCATCCGACAGTGTTGTAGCTTTACATATATTTATGTGGGTAAGCCTGTACATCAACAGCCACCAGAGAACGTTAGTCCGGGGTGAGTACAGACACCCTACAACGCAACCCCGAGTAACGTTTACTTGAGGGATCTGGTCACGACAACTTGAGCGGGGAAGAAAAGTGCTCGCAAACCCTTTATTTTATTTTTATTTTTATTTATTTTTTTTTTTTGTACGTATCAGCGTGGATCGAAGTATAGTCAAAGATGGACATATGATTATTACGGATTTTAAGGTTATATAGAGGAAATTGTTTGGTCTACTTATGTTTAAATTAGTATAATGTATGACACTGAAAGAGATACTATATTTCTTTACAAACATTTTTAGACTTTTCGCCTACAAATAGGGATTCAAAAGAACAGGGAGACTTATACAAGGAAATCAATCCAAACAACGTGTAACGAAGACTTATTACATCCTTTTTAACATTTTCCAACAAAGTTGAAAAGTTTTTATGACTTCGATTTGTCTCTTTGACTGCCCAAGCTCTTATTACCGTAAATATTCATGTAATTCTTTGAAACTGATATATGTTCTTCAAGTTCCCTATTGAATCTTGTCTATTGAAAATGGAGTGAATAGCTTTACTGGTTTGTGTACAGGAACATCCGAATATATTTCAAAGTATTGCGTTCTATGAGAGGTATTTATATACACCATATTTTACTGCCTTTATTTTGCATACATTATAATGATTTTTTTTTAATTAAATTTTTTTAATTAAAATTTTTTAAACCTATTTTATATTGAAAATTGTATGTTTAACATTAAGATTTACAAGGCTACATTAAAATATTCAGATATATTACGGGCTACGATTAAAAATTGATGGAACTGAATATTGTTTTTTATAAGGTTTTTAACATTTTCCAACAATGTCTAACAATGAAAATGAATTCAATTCTCTCTGTCTATCTTTCTGTTTTTCACCCAGTTTTGTCTGTATGGAAGTCTCTCTGACGTTCAATGTTTCAATCTGTCCATTAACAATTTAACATTCAGTATTTAAAATTTTAATTGAAACATTTTTGTAGTTTTGAAAATAATCAGAGCAGTTATTTAAAATCAATTGAATATTTATTTGCTGTGGTGACCGTATTAGAGTACCTTTATGATTAAACAACGGAAAAGCATTATTATTTTCACAAATTCGGAGGTATTTTATATTCTAAATTAGTGTTGACCAAAAAGATATTATTAAATTTTTAAATAAACAATTCCCTCGCAACAATTTTTCAAAACATGAATTTCCAGTATATATGGTTACAAAAGTTTATTATCCAATGATTATTTTAAATACAGTTAAACCAAGAACGAATAAAATGTGGCGCGCATTGATTATTAACACTTTCCAACTGTGGATTATTAACACTTTCCCTTGTTGTATCGTATGACTTTCAATATCCTTTGCCCACGTCATCACACCACGGATAGACAGGACTGAAAGACATACAAATTGAGTTATTGAATTCATAATCACTTTTGAACATCGTTGGAAAGTGCTAGAAATATTTAATGCAAAAGAAAAATTCTTAGTTTCTAATTGCAGCCTTTAATGTATGTGAATAATTTAGGGTAACCCAGTAAATTTGAACGTTAACAATATCTTATTCTACGCAAAACATTATTTTAGCATATTAAATAAAATTGTCAACTTTTCATGATTTTTTTATGTTATTTAAAAGGGATGATTTATTTAAATGTCTGTTCTGAAGCGCAATGCACTGGAATTTTTTTAATGTACCTGTATACAAATCAGTTGTACAGGACCTATTAATGTCATTTTAAATAGGATATATTCCATAGTGAACTTGAACAACATATATCATTTTTTAAAAATTCTGAAAATATTTACGGACGCTAGAGGTGGGTAGATGGTCAGATAGACCAATGGACAGTTGGACAGACATATACACAAATTTAAATCATATTCACACTAAAAAATGGTTAGAAAGTGATAAATATGCCTAATGTTAACGAAAATGCAATTCCAGGAAAATTCCAATAATATCCCTTAATGTAACTGAATGTTTTTGTGTGACCCTGTAAATCTTAAGGCTAATCAAACCATAGAAAGCATTTTTTGTGCATATGAATAACATATTTTAATTTAATTAAGCTTTGTGCAAAGTAAAGATATTAAAATTTGGTTTATAGAAATACATTTTATAGAACGCAATGCTTTGGAATACTTTAGTGTGTCTCTGTAATCATACCAGTGGTGGTATTTACTCTATTTTCTATAGAAAATATCAGATGGTGAACTTGAATGACATATTTCTGTTTTATTAAGATATGTGTAATGTAAATGATGTGAAAATATGATTTATAGAAATATCTTTCATAGAACGCAATGCTTTGGAAAGCTTTGTGCTTTGCTTTGTGTCCCTTTGCACGAACCATTTGAGATATTTATTCTATTTGATCATTACTCTATTTTACTCTATTATCAAAAGTAGATTTTTGTCATATGCAATTAAAACAGCAATTTTACCCTTCATCTACTGACGGTATTTATAAGTACCATCCAATTCAAAATTACATAGAATAACCATTTTTACGAATATTCTGATGGTACTTAGCAAGAACACTCTTTTAATTCCATTCTTCCAGGATACATGGAAGCAAGGGTTCTGTGATGAGTATTTTAGCTGAGAAGGCGAATAGTTTTAAAACTGAAGTTGCGTTTTTAGAGGACATTTTGATCGGATTGCCAAGATTGTCATTTTTGTTCCGCAAAAGTAGTTAAAGTCAAAAGTTAAGTTCCTTATTTTTTTATATGTTAGTTAAGACCTTAGAAAATGATTTGACTGTTTATTTTAAGTGAACAGTGTATATAATTGATTTTACAGTTGAATAGCTTTGTGGTACTTATAAGTACCGCCAGTACACTGGATGTTAGAGAAAGGACTTCGTGTTTTCTTTTCGTCCGTGTAGTTTGTTATTGTATTTCATTGTTTTGTAGCGTCATTACTGAACTGTAATACAGTTATGCTTTTTTGGTATTTCTTTTTAGTTTAACTTATTTATTTCCTTTTTTCACCTTTGTGTGTAACTGAGATTTAACAATAAAAAAAGCTTTCCAAGACGACATTATTTTTTTTTCCTCTTCTTATAATGTTTGGAAAAATGAAGCTCAGACTTCAAGAGGCTTTGTATTTATTACAGAAAGCTTTGTATTTATTACAGTATCTGAAAGCAGTTGTGCACTAACAGATGATTCTTCAGATGAAGAAGCCCCAGCAAATAATCTTCTAGAATTTTCGTCAGATTCTGAAGATGACGATCAAGAGACTGAACAAGACCCAGGGTGCAGTAGTTCATGTTCATAAAATACACTACTTCCTACCCCAGGATGCAGTACAGTCGTTAACAAAAGTCTCCGAACACTAGCAAAAATTCCTATGTAAAAAAGGTACACTTAATACAGTTTTGTTAAATAAATCCTTGTCGAATCCGATTTTTAGACTGACTAAGAACAGGATTCGACAAGGATTTATTTAACAAAACAGTATTAAGTGTACTTTTTTTATATAAGAATTTTTGCTAGTGTTCGGAGACTTTTGTTACCGACTGTAAATGAAGAGTGAATAGGCAATGGAAAAAAAAAGATGTGCAGACCGAAGTTCCCATAAAAATCTGAATTTGTGGATACCACATTTGAACATTTAGCTGCATATATAGCATATGAATAGTAGCGAGAAAACATATCTTCTTTCGAATATAGGCATTGCATAACCAAAGGACTGCTTACAAAATCACAACCTAAACGAAGAGGAAGACCCAAATCTAATGGCAATGAGCAAGTTTTCTGTGCAAACAAGAGGAGGAAAGGGAATGTCTGTAAAGATATCCAATGAGAAAATCGTGGATGCCATTGGCCAACTGTTGTTTCGAATCGGGGTTGTTGTGAACTTTGTTCTTTAAAAAACATTCAATCGAAACCTCACTCAAAATGCACGTGTAATGTATTTTTGTGTATTAATGAAAAGAAAAATTGTTTCTTTGAATGTCATCAAATTTAAGTTTATGTGTAAAACCTCTTTTTATCCGTAAAAAAAGTAAGTAAATTAAAAAAAAATTATGATTTTCAAAAATAATTTTTTTTGTGCTGTAACATATTAGTGTTCGCTGGTTATTAACATTTTTCAGAGTTAAAACTGCGTTAAAAAAAAGTCATACGGTCTTTTTGTATTATGAGAATATTTTAGCCCTCCGTGTACTGACGGTACTTTAAAGTACCAATTTAATTAATTAGCTCTAACGGATTAAATTTTCCAAAGATAAGTATTTTATTTATGTATATCACTTAATTTTCGATGTAGTGACTAAAAAAAAATATATATATACTAGCTGACCCGACAAACGTTGTTTTGTCATATAAATTATTTCTAGAGAATATTTTGCTAGAAAAAAATAACTAACTTATTGTAAGTGTGTAAGGATGTGGTATATAAGTGAAACAGGTATGGAGCGCTGTGAACGGTGACTGTGAATTCCGATTATAACGTAAAAGACATAATTGCCGAAATTTTCGCTACTTGCTTTTTGCTACTTGCTACTTGGTACTTTCTACTTGCTGCAGTCGGTAACAAAAGTGTCCGAACACTAGCGAAAATTCCTATGTAAAAAAAGAACACTTCATACGGTTTTGTTAAATAAATCCTTGTCGAATCCTGTTCTTAGTCAGTGTAAGAACAGGATTCGATAAGGATTTATTTAACAAAACCGTATGAAGTGTACTTTTTTTACATAGGAATTTTTGCTAGTGTTCGGACACTTTTGTTACCGACTGTACTTGTTATTTAAAACCTCCGCAGAATGTCGAACAGCACAAAATTTTATTTCATACGGCAAATATTTCAATTTATGAGAGAATCTCTGATAGCAACGAATTTCACATAAAAATTCCGTCTTTTTTGAATAAGCTGTAACAATCTGGACCGATTTGATGAAAATTTTTATCAAAAATTTATTACAATATCTAACATCATTACATGTACATTTATCACAATTCAATCAATCAATGCATGTGAGTATGTGTATAGTATGAGCGAAGTGAAATGTAGAGTTCGTATTGAATAAAAACTTAAACTCGTTTTAATTAAAGGTGAAAAAGTTGAAACTCAATTTATTTTATAACAGGTATATTTTTTTTAATCTACAAAAACTTAATTTATCGTAATGCCATTGGATGTACAATATTTTTGGTTAATCCTTGAGGAGTATACACAAACAAATTCGAAGGTTTTCCAACCTTGAAACACACAACATATAATTGGCCGTGAGAAAAGCACGGATTTTCTATATCTAAGCCACAAATTGGGATCCCTTTGGTGACTTTAAATATTTTAAGCCATTTTTGCGATGAATTCAAATGTCTATTTCAATTGTGGAACTAAAGATCTTGGCGAGAAGCGTCCGAGCTAGTTCGGTGCAAAATTTCAAATTTTGCCAAAGGGATCCGATACTAAAGGTGTTCCATACAATAAATAAATAAATAAAATATCAGTGACATAGACACGCACAAAAGTATGGGACCCCATTGGTGACTTTAAATATTTTAAGCATTTTTGCGATGAATTGAAATGGCTATCTCAGTTGTGGAACAAAAGATCTTGGCAAGAAGCGTCCGAGCTACCTCGGTGCCAAATTTTCCATACAAAAAATAAATAAATAAAATATCAGTGACATACACACGCACAAAAGTATGGGACCCCTTTGGTGACTTTAAATATTTTAAGCCATTTTTGCGATGAATTGAAATGGCTATCTCAATTATGGAACTAAAGATCTTGGCGAGAAGCGTCCGAGATACTTCGGTGCCAAATTTCAAATTTGGCCAAAGGGATCCGATACTAAAAGTGTTCCATACAAAAAATAAATAAATAAAATATAATAAATTAGCTACACAAATAAATTTGTAGGTTAGGGTGGTTGTTAATCAACGCGCGTGTAAATTTGATAGAAAATTATATAAAATACTCACTCCAATTCCGCACTAAATTTGCAAAATGTATAGTTTTTTATGCACACTTCAAAACTCTTCAAACACTAATTACATCTTGATGTAATATTTCAATTAGGACACAATTTTTTGTATAACAATAATAACACGAAGTTACAAAATATTTTCCTGAATTTGATCGCAGCACCAACTGTCGGGACAAACTGGAATTATAATAGAATATACGCAAGCAAAGTGTGACGTCACTGACCGTTAGTGGATGCAAGAAAAAGATTTCTTATGTTAATCTCCCATTGGATTTTTTATAAAAAATTATTAAAAATCGAGGAAAATTATTTCTTGATTTTAATCCCCGTATTTGGGTATAGATATGTATTAGTTATCGTATGCATTTGTTAGATTGAGTTATTTTGCTCTCAAATTGACAAAATTTTAATTTTAAATTTCAAAACTCTGTCTTCCTTGGCGTTTTTTGTATTTGGCGATGAAAAACGTAATACGAAAACATACATGCCAGATGTATATTTTCGTAATATGTATTGTACGAAATTGTTTCATATTATTCATTACTCTCTTAATATATGTTGTTGAAATAACCATTATTTTTGAAAGAAATTAAATATGTTCGCCAGATGATATGGTTTTTTTTCCGCCAAGGATGACAGAGTTTTGAGATTAAAAATTCAAATTTTATCAATTTTACAGCAAAAACAACTCAATCTAACGCATGCACATGATAACTAATACATATCTATACCCAAATATGGGGATTAAAATCGGGAAATAATTTTCCTCGATATTTAGTAATTTTTTACAAAAAATCCAATGGGCGATTAACATAGGAAATATTTTTCTTGCATCCACGGACGGCCAGTGACGTCATCACTTCGCTTGCGTATTATTGAATATTCGATACTACGGTCGTAGCGCAGTCTGCCGGATCCAATGTGAAACATTCCAAAATCAACAGCAATTTATAAGTGATAAATTAATTAAATAAACAATTTAAATTGGACTGAATTGTAAATCTAAACCATTCTCGAATCCACCTGAAGACACACAAAAAATTTCATTAAACTCGGTCCAGCCGTTTAGGAGGAGTTCAGTGACATACACACGCACAAAAGAAATATATATATAAAGATAAATACAAAGGCACAGCTTTAGTATAGACCTCCCCCCCCCCCATTGTCGACTTTAAATAGTTTTGGCCATTTTTGCGATGAATTAACATGACTATCTCAATTGCGTAACTGACGATCTTGGTGAGAAACGTCCGTACTACTTCGGTGCCAAATTTCAAATTTTTCCAAACTAAAGCTGTTCCATACAAAAAAAAAAAAAAAAAAAAAAAAAAAAAACTGTTTTATGATATATACAAAATAAAAATAAAAAATTCTAATAAATTCGAAATTATTACTATTTACAATTAAGGTGAAAACATAAAAGAACCTTTATAAGTTACATATAAAGTATCAATTAAAACGAAAAATTTTGTTTTACTGTAGAAAAGAAAAGTACTACTAAATTAAATAAAAATTTTAAGCTAATACCAAGTATCTCTATGAAAATATTTATTTACACGCGAATATTTTCATAGTATATTAATTTTTTTTTTCTAATTTTTATTGATTATCACGCGAAATTAAAAATATTTTATTTCCGGAAAAAAATAAATAAACGTGAATTTTGTTTATTTTGGCATCAAATATATTTTTCTTTTTAATCATTTTAAAGTTAAAATGGAGTTTTTATTTAATATCTTTTGATCCAATTATCCGATTGAACTGAATTGTAAATCTAAACCATTCTCGAATCCACCTGAAGACACACAAAAAATTTCACTAAACTCGGTCCAGCCGTTTAGGAGGAGTTCAGTGACATACACACGCACAAAAGAAATATATATATAAAGATATATATTGCACGAAAAAAACTGCAGTACATCATAATGCAGTAGATAAAGGGTTAAAAGACTCAAGACAGAATATTTTTAAAGTGTCCATTGATGCAGGCTTTTCTCTTATGTACGTGCAAAATGTCGAATGCAAAATATAAAACTACAAAATTCTCGACTATTAGAAATATGAAAGCATTATATTTATTTATATTTGCAAAAAACTGAGAAATTTCCATTAGCATTATATATATATATGTCTAATTTACTAATTATTCTTATATATATATATATATATATATATATATATTCTAAAAATAGCAAAAATTTCAAATTTTTAAAATCAGTTTTATTGAAAAAAACTTATATAAATTTTATGCTAATATTATTATTAAAAAAATTATAATTTGTTTTCAAAGATTTAAGAAACTATTTATTGTGGTAGAGCAATTTATGAATTCGGAAAACGGTTCACAAAAAAATCCATTTATTTTTAAAAGACGTACGTTTGCGCAAAAAAATCCTTTACATGACATTAAAATACAGACATTCAGATGTCCAAACGTGTATTTTAAAGTTTAAACAATTAAATGTTATTTAATTTATTCAGTTTTGAATTTATTTATTTATTTATTTATTTATTTATTTATTTATTTTTAATAAATTCTATGAGTATATTTTATGCGGGAAATCATATGTAAAATTCAAACAAAATAAAATCGTAAAGATTTAAATTATATTTCAGGATACTACTAAAGTTATTTTAATCTAGCTTTTATAACAATTAATTCCTTTGTCATGTGCAAGCACTTTTGGAAATCACTAAAAAATCACAAATTTTTTTTACTATTTTAAAGCTTATTTTCTAAGCTTTATGTAAATAATAAATTTTTACTTAAATATAAAAATACACATATATTCGTAATTTGTAGAATTGTTTTAAAGTATTTTATTCCAAAAATCTTCTTTCTTAATAGTTTACTTTATGCCTTATGTCCGCTATTTACACGTATCATTGTCCAATTCACTGTGCGCCGGTGAAAATATACCCCAGATAAAAGACACAATTGTGAACTATTTTTACTTTCTCTTATCCATAGGGTTGAGAAAGTATTGTTTTAGGGTCAAATTTTAGAACGTGAGTTTTTGTTATATTTACATGTTCTGAGTCCCCTGAATACGAAAATCATGTTTTTAGCGAAGTGTCTGTGTGTCTGTCTGCGTGTCTGTGTGTCTGTTATCAACATATCTCAAGAAAAAATAGCAGTCGAAATTACAAACTCGGTATTCTAAATGCGTATCATATAGGGATGCTACAGTAAGCTTTTCGTTGAGATGAAGCAAATGATTCGTGTACTGGGACACTCAAAAGTATTCAAATACATTACGTATATGGGGGAAATTGCAGGTAAGTATGAGTTTAACATCTATGGACTGCACTAAACCAAATGAAACGAATATATATTTTTTTTGTAATAGAGAGAGTCAATTGGGATTTTTTTTTTTTGTGTGTGTATGTAAGACCCTCGCCTCCCCCCCTTGGGGGGGGGGAAGTCCACCCTCGAGGGGAGTAAATTTTCATGATGGATACCTTTCAAAAGAGCTCGCCAATACCTTTTAAACGAACGGTTGAACCATCGATCTGCGATAATTTAAAATAAAGTTATCGTTTTTTTTCCATTTTTAACTAATATATATATATATATATATATATATATATATATATATTGTAATATTCAGAATAAATTCAACTTTCTTTTGGATATTTAGTGTTATACTACTTCTCTAACATGGAAGTCGTCTGTATTATCATAATATATATATATATATATATTCTAATAATAATTTTAATAAATTATTTTTAAAAAACACAATTATTTTTTAATAACCGAATTAAATTCTATTTAAATGTAGGTGCATTAATGAAACGGGGGGTTGAGAGGGGCGGAACCCCCCCCCCCCCTCACACAGAACTAATTATCATATAAAACTTTTCCGAAGCCTAATTTGAATTGTTTAATATAGGTTTACATAACAGTACTCGTTATCCTACCTCTTAATCTCCAACTTGTATTTATAGTATTAAATTTCGGGATAAGCGAAAGTCGCGTGAGTGACACACCAGATTATTTTTTTACAACTTAGGGCACGAATCAATTCTTGATTTTACTGCCCAGTATGTATCGGTGAGAGTATTCTCTATTCAAGATTCTACTGTGTCAATGAAAAAAATAAAAAGTAATTTAAAAATTTAATTTAATCTCAAGGGAAAAAAAATGTGATTTACTACATTACTGGATATTATACGAGTTCTACGGGTATGTACATTCCTTATATATTTTTTAAGAGATATTCTGAGCGTTCTTAATGCTTTGAAGACTAGTAGGACTGATAAAATACGTATATTGCAATAATATTTTTACCATAAGAGAGAGAGGCAAAATAGGCAATGTCTATGAGAATTTGCCAGTTTTGGTTTGCAAATGTCAATGCTTTCAATGATAAATTTAAGAAGGTAGAAGAAAATTTTTCTATTAGTGAGTTAATCATTGTTGCAATTTATTAGACATAGAATTTGATGGAACGAAATGCGAAGTATAAGAAAGAATTTTAAATCCATTGTGTGACTTCGCATCTTTAACTGCAGAGCACATCATCGCTTCCGAATCTGATTCGGAAAAAGAAATTAATGAAATAATAAATAAAAAATAAGAAAAAGAAAGAGAGAAAGAAAATAAAATAAAGAAAAAGATTTATATTATATATTTTCAAGCATACAAGAATTTAAAATATAATACCATCACTTTAATGGATAAGTCATATTCCTTAAATAGTAATAAATTATTTATTTATTTTTCCAAAAGTACAATAAATTAATAAGGCATTTAGTACTACGTGTAATTATTTATTTTTCAAATCAGATTTCTAGAAAGTGTTTTTCTTTTTTTCTCTTTTCATTTATTTAATATTTTTAAATTTGTTATTTCGATGTTTATAGTTTTATTTTCCTCAGGTTTAAAAAAAAAAAAATCGTACTACATCCAAAAGTTAAGGAGATGAGGTATATAAGAAGAGAATAGAAAATGCACTCGTAAACAAATATTTGATGCGTGAATAACCGAAGAGGACCAAACGTAACTATCCTATTAAAATATGTATTTCATTTTAGCTTTCAGTTCGATATGATATAATCTTCAAATTCAATTAAATTCCCGTATTATAAAGTAACATGAAATTTGCATTTTTATCAAACCAATAAAAGTAGTTTAATAAAAATTACAACAGATTTTTAATATTATTGTTAGATTATAATTTATTAACTAAAAATTCTTTCAGCGGCGCACTTTTTATTTCCTAATTCAAAATTATTAAAAAAAAACTTTTTCGATATCGCTTGTAGCGATACTGATTATTATTAATTTTCTTTTCTTTTTCTTTCAATAATAATAATAATAATAATAATAATAAAAGATTTTGATGAAATTCTGGATAAAGCAGAATTTAGTTTAGGACGGAGGATTATTAGTTTTTTTTTTTCTTCCCAATTAAAACATCGCTTTCAAATTATTCAATTATATTTTCGATAAATTTTAGATTTCGATAAATGTCCAACTATCGAAAAATGATTTCGACAAATGTCCAACTATCGAAAACGACAACGCAAAAATCCCAGATTGAGACTAATAGGCCCTCAGTCCTAAAAGCTTTTTCTTTATTGGAATAGGAAACTTCGGAAGCTCAGAATGATATTTCTTCTAATGAAAAAGAAATGAGTCAAAATCAAAAGATGCCTAATTCTATAACTTCAAATACTCATATTCCTTCCGCACACAATAAAATAAATAAGTTTAAGCAAAGTAAAGATTCTACTATTTCCAATGTCATTATCAATTATACAGATATTGAGAGTGTTCTTCTATTCTTTAGTGCTGAAACATATCAAAATATCGAACAATGGATAAAGGATTTTGAAAGCATCTACAATTTATCTAATTTCAGGAAAATACAGAAAATTATTTGTTGTAAATGATTGTTAAGAGGAATTGCTACACTTTTCACTCGAACTGAACCAGGGGTGAAAGTATATCATTTTATCAGCACTACTATTTTTATGTAGGAATATTAATTGTATTTTTAAATTTTATTTATTTATTTATTTATTTATTTTTTTGTGATTACGTAGAATTAAAATTATTAAAAAAAAATAATAAAATAAAAATCTGGTGTGACACAACCACACGACTTCCATTACCACTATTACACTATTACACGTGTTACATGCATTTTTTGGAGATATTGTATGCAGTTTTTTAGAATTTTCTAGTAAGAGAAACTTCCTACACGTGTAAAGACATATAAAACAGAGTTTACACAGAGAGTTAAAAAATAAGAAAAAAATGATAATAGAGTTTTTTTTTAAACACCAATTTCCGAGATCTAAAACTGAACTATCTAATCAGAATGACCGTTAATTTGTTTTTGTAATAACCGCATAATATATGAAAAAAGGTTATCTAAAGTGGATTTATGTAACAATTTTCAAGAAAATCGTTAGAGCCGTTTTTGAGACACGAATTTTTACTAAAACTTAGCATACTCAATTATTGACCGGAAAACAATAATTATATACAAAAGGATATATAAAAGGGAGTAAATATGGCGAGTTTGAAAAAGATCTGTACAGCTATTTTTAAAGGAACGCATTTGCGAGACTTGAAATTGAGCTATTTATACAGGACGCCTATCCATTTTCCTGAACTAACCAACTATACCATTCGAAAGGACATCTAATAGAGTGGTTATATAGCAATTTTGAAGAAAATATTTGGTGCCGCTTTTGAAATAGGGACTCACTTCAGGTTTCCGATGACTCATTTCTGGTTTTCCAATTCTCATCAAAATTTGGGAAATTCATCTCTTAACCAGACCTGTACCAATTCTGAAGTTTCGTAGTTTTTATCTTTATTAGTTTCGGAAATATTATAACCAGAATATTTCCACACACACCTAGTACATGCATACATAGTACACACATGCGTACACACATGCATATACATACACACTGACCAATTGCCAAAAAATACTTTTTTGGACTCAGGAGGCCTTAAAACGTGTAAATCAAGGGAAAACTCGACATCGAAGTTTTTGGACCGAATACAATACTTCCATTACCTACGGTAGTAAGGTAATGAAAGTAAAAGTGGAAGAGTTCCACCTAAAAACGGAAAACTTTCACGTCTGACGTGAACCAAACATATATTCTTGGCATTATTTAAAGTCTTTATTGATAAATGAATTTTTTGTCATGGTGAATTCTGCTAATTTATACGAGCAATTAAGTTAAACAAAAATTTAAAAAGTCTGAATTTAAAAAGCACTTTTTAAAAATGAGTGAATTAAGTTCTCAGAATAATATAGATGAAGAAACCCCCGTTCATTGAATTATAAAAAGTATTAAAGACAAAACTGAAAATAGTGTCCTCTATGGATGCAAAAAAATATTTTAAAGGAAAATTAAAGATTTTAAAGATAAATTAAAAGCAAATTAGGTCATGAAAAATGTTTCTGCTTATTGTAAAAGTACTTTCGATGTGTTGAAACAAGGCCATGGTGTTCATGATAAATTTTCTGACTCAGAAATTGTTACTTTACTTGAAAATAATAATAATAATAAGATAGGTACCTGAGATAGAGCTCCCTGAAATTCAAGTTTCTAAGCAACTAAACTGTTTTAACTCTGAACGAATAGGTTATAAGTCTGTTCATTATAGAGATAAAGGAAGAGGTGTTAGGTGTTTTAAATGTAATAATTTTGGGCATAAAGAATAAGATAATAAGTGGTCTGAAAAAGAATAACGATGTGTATCTTTACATACATTTACCATATGTCTGTTATTGTTTTAATTTTACTTTTCTGTGCTTATTTCTATGACAAACTACATTATTTTTAAGAAGTTTTCAATTTTTTTTTTTTTTTTTTTTTTTTTTTTTTAGGACTGAGGATTATTAGTCTCAATCTGGGATTTTTGCGGTATCATTTTTCGATAGTTGGACATTTATCGAAATCTAAAATTTATCGAAAATATAATGGAATAATTTGAAAGCCATGTTATAACTGGAAAAAAAAAAAAAAAAAAAAAAAAAAACTAATAGTCCTTCGCCCTAAACTAAATTCTGCTTCTGACAAAAAATTTCATCAAAATCTTTTTTTTTTTTTTGAAAGGAAAATTAATAATAATCAGCTTAGAAACATATACTATCAAAAAAGATTTTTTTAAAAATATTTTTGAATTAGGAAATAAAAAATGCGCGTGCAAAATGAAATAAAAATAAACAAAAAAATGAATTTAATGATTTAATTTTTATATAAAACATGATCACGTGCTATCTTAAAAAGTAGATGTAAAATTTAAAGTTTATGTTATGCGTGTGACATCTATAAAAATTGTTTTAAGAAACAGAATACAATAAAGAAAACAATGATGTTGGTTGCATTTTGATATATAGTTTGAATTTTTGAATTTTATAGAAGTAATATCTACCGTAGGAATAATTTCTTATGTTAAAAATATAGAGAATTGTTAAGCGAGCACAAGCGATGTCATTATTATTATTATTATTTTAAATACAACGGATTTATATAGTTGTTTTCTTTGACACTTAAGCATGGCAATAACATTTTAATTAATTATTCAAAATCTCAACGTAATAGTTAAATTGCACAAATTTTATAAAATATTAGAAAAATAAGCTCTCTTCTAAAAATGACACTTTGAAAATTTATTTTTTAAAAGTTAAATATTATTCTAACTTCTTACTGTAACTGTTAATTAAATTTTGAATGGCAAGGAAAAATACATTATGAAAGAGAAATGCTAAAATTGATTCATTTAAATTTCAATGCATAAAATTTAATACGAACTCCGAATGATTTCAATGATTTCAACAGAGGAAAAAAAACCGGGTTTAATATTTCTAAACAATCATCAATAATGAACTAATTAAGTTAAGATTTTATGTCACAATATAATGTCTTTATTAATTACTAGAAGGCTACGCCCGCTTCGCTGATCACTAAATTTAAATGAATTTCCAAAAGAATTAAATCACTATTTCTTTTCTTTTCTTTTCTTTTATTTTCTTTTATCTATTTTATTTTATTTTATTTTATTTTATTTTATTTATTTATTTATTTTTGCTCATCTTTTATTCAGTCTGCAGTGAAAGTATTGTTACCATTTTGAAAATCAAAAATAGAAATATGTTACAAGAAGGAAACACCTTCATACATTACGATAAAGTCAAAGATCAGAGGTTTTTGTCGATACTGAAAAATTAATTTTTACGTAAAACCCAGTAACAGAAGGTAAACGGTTTTAGCTATTTAAATGAAATCAAAGAAGAATGGTTGTGAAAAATTAGAAATCAATATTACGAGTTATTTCGAGAAAAATAGTTTTTACAAGAAATCGCTCTTAGGCCCCCACCCCCATCCTGAAAATATAAAATAAAATAAATGAAATGAAATAAATAAAAATAACTACAATAACATTATACTAAACAATTGAATATTTCAAAGAATATCAAAGGTTATAGATATTGAATTAGGCATATAATTGAATAGAAGACGACAACCTATTTTTTTTAGAAAAAATAGTTTTCACTGATAACTCGTTCAATTAATAAAAAAAAAAAAAAAATACTGCAGGAAACAAATTGTTTTACTATTATCCTGAAATGTTTGCATCCACAATCTAAAAGTTTCTATCTCAGTGTAATATGAGAAGCTGTAAGTTTCTAGCCCTAAATAAATATCTATCAAAGGCAAATTTATCTTTTTTTAATTATCTTCCTACTGCCTGTAATACAAAGAGCATGACAACGTATTAAAAGATTTTAATTGGGGAATCAGTAATAATTATTTATATGTAAGACAGTAAGATCATAACAGTCAATAATAAATAATATAAAATTGTTGCAGGTTTTACTAATTTTATTAAAGATTTAAAGATTTAATAGCGTATCACTATGCATTTTATAAACTTTTTTTAATCATCTTGTAAAATATTTATTTATTTATTACCAGCGTTAAATGTCTTAATTTTCATTTTTTGTAAATTATTAAATCCGGCTACATTATAAAATGAGTTATACTTTTTTCATTCTAAATAAATCTTGAACAAAAATATACTGTTCATATTGAAAAGCAGCTGATAAAATCATGGTTGTATAGACCAATAAGTTAAAAATAAGTTATATTAATTTTTTTTTTATACTTCTTATTTAATATCATTCATTCTAATGAACATGCAAAAAAATACAAATTTGAAATTGTTTCTTAAAGAAAACTCTTCTGTTTTATGAAACGTATAACAAAAAAGTTATAATCATTCAGTTTATCTCATTAAAACAGAAAGCTTTCCCAACAACATAATCTTTTTTATAAATCGCAATTTTTTGTTCCTTTACAATTTCATGTATCTTAATTTAATTCTTCACTTTAACCTCATCTCGTCACTGCGTTAAAAAAAAAAAAAAAAAAAAAAAAAAAAAAAAAAAACTTAATAATGCCAATTTGTATTACCCAAATATTACATGCTGTTTAATTGCTCTAAGACAAGTACTTGCAAAAAACAATAGTAATAAAGCATCTACAAAAAAGGTTAACGGGTTGAATTAACTAAGAACCATAAAATTGTTTTAACAGAAAAACAAACAAAAATCCACCATTACGCCTTTTCAAACATACCTTGGGAGTTAAACACACTATTTTCAAACATACCTGGGAGTTAAACACATTATTTTCAAATGTATGCTTAAAGCAAACAAAAAAGCTTGTGCTAAGTAGTCCAGGAAGATATAAACCAATTTCTAAATATAATGGTCAATTAGGCAAATCTATGTTATTCTAACATTATGTTATTTAAAACCGTAATAAATAACAATGCATTGAAACAAATATTATGTTCACATTAAAAAACACTTAAAAAAGTGATGAAATTTCAAGATGTATCTCCCATGCTCTAAATGTGAGAATAAAAATTACATAAGGATTCATTAATAAGTATAAAAGTTGTTATGAATATTTCCCAATGCTGTCCGTTTTTGATGAATTGAGAAAGGCATAAAGCACTTTTTATTTATTTATTTATTTATTTATTTTTTATTTTTTACATCATTATTACTTAAGAAGTTATTCATTCTAGTTTTTCTCCGTAAAAGAAGCTTTATTATCATTTTTATTATTGAACGATTATTCTCATTTTACGAAGCCATGATTATCACTCCTTTTTTCTCTGTGTGGAATCTGTTCCTCTATTAAAAAACTTTTTAATGAGAAATTTTGGTTAATTAAGATGTAAAATTATGTAAGAAATAATTAAGGCTAATTAAGAAGTTAAATTATTTGAGTATTTATTTTGATTATCAAAGAAGTAAAATTTTCATTAAAAAGGACAATTAAGGCGTAAAACTACAATTGGAGAGTAAAATGAAGAAAAGTAAAGTAAAGTATTAAAAGTAAGAAGTAGGTTTAATCTATTAAGGAGTACAATTTTTATTAAGGAGTAAATATTTCCTTATTAAGAAGAATTTAAATTTTTATTAAGAATAAATTATTTAATAAGAATAATTTATAAAATTAAGAATAAATTACTCTTTAATTAAAACAAAGGTAAAATTTGTAAAAAAAAAAAAAAAAAAAGTTTGACGGTGGTTTGGAACTCTAAGCATCCTTAAGATAAAAAAAATTACTGTGAAAGATGACACAATATGACGAAACACTAAGACGGAAACACAACGCTCAAGACACAGATTTTAAGACGAAGAGGCCTTAAGATGACGACTTTAACGATCATAATTCCAACAACATGAAGAAGATCTTATTTGTTACTAGCAGACTACGCTCGCTTCGCTGGTCACTATATTTAAATGAATTTTCAAAAGAATTGGGTCAGTATTTATTTTTTGCATCGCATTACAAATAAAACTTAAAGAAAAAACCCATTGAAATCGCTTTAAATCTCGCATCTTCGGGTACCCGTTGCCTAAGGCAGCTCTTTTTTCTGCCCGTACTGCATCGGGTCCAGTTTCCCACTGTCTACAGAAAGGTCTTTCCCGGGCACTTCAATCTGGGTATTTATCTACGACTTGTGGATTTTTTGTTATTTAAGAACTACGATTTTAAAGATGACTTTATCTCAGCATCTATTTTATATTTTAGTTATTGAACCATGTGTTTTATAGCCCCCGTTATTTACACTATATTACGATTTGATTCCGACCAGTGCAATAAAATAAAATGAAAAAGTAGATTTTTTTAAAAGGAATTAAATACATGAAAAACAAACGAATTTTAATCAGTTTAATCCTTTCTACTATAAGCTACCATTTTTCTTCACCCAATAAATATCATAAATAAGGAAAACGAAAAAAAAAAAGATTTTTCTTTTAAAGGAATTAATTAAAAAAATGAGAAATAAAAAGCTGCTATACTGCAAAATTTATACATAAACGTAACAATTTATTTCTATTGCATTACCATTTGATTTTCAATAAATATAATAATAATAATAATAATAATAAAAGAAAAGAAAATCGCCTGCAAATGAATGTATTAATAAAAAATGAATTGCGTAATAGCCGTTGCTAAGATACGCAGACGATTATAATCGAAGAATAAATTCATGAAAAATGAAACATAAAAGCCAATGTTTAAAATCGAAAAAAACATGAATTTAAAAAGTTTAAATTCGAAATTCGAATCAATCGAAAAATCTTGATGAGGTGCACACCTGCAGAGTCCCATTACCTATATGCCAAATTTGGAAGCTCTGCGATCAGTAATGTGAGCAGCAGAGCGCAGGCAGACACACACACACACACAGACACTTCTCTTTATTTATATAGATAAAGCAGCCTTAAAGTGTTTTTAAACATTAAACTGGGTAAAGAAAAACAGAAAAAAAAAAAAAAAAACAGAGAGAGAGAATGTCTTTATTTGTAGTTCGTAAATCGAAACGAAAAATTGCATTATGTCTACGTTAGTGCATTCGGGACTGTACGGTAGTTCGTAATAAGGTCCCTAATAGAGTGGTTAAAAAACGGACGTCCACTGTAATAAACATTGAAAAAAAATTGTTTCTTCTCTTTTATTTAATCTCCCCAAGGTATGTAGGCTGCGGTAGCCTGATTGGTAGAGTATCGAAATCATAATTGGAAGATTGTGGGTTTAATATTCGATCCAGCTGAAGACCGCCGTGTACACTACTGGTGACTGATGTACGCAAAATCTGTCGTGGACGCAATGTCTTTTAGGTTTCCATCCAAATTATGCTTTTGGGGGTCACCGAAGGGGAGGAGCAAACCCCTTCGTGAAGGATGTGGATGAAATACTTTGGGTGCTATCTGAGAAGATACCAAAATGATGACGGCTTTTCATGATAACGGACTGTTTCTAGCCATCCATATAGAGCTAGTCCAAGTTGTCATTCACGAGCCCCTGAATATAAGGTTGCACAACATAAAATGTCGAAAATATAATATTCATACGAATTTTTGAATATTTATTTTGTACGTCATTTCGCTGTTCGCTAGTAAAATGTCTTTAAATTTGTGATTTGATATTAGCCTCCAGATAGATACACTCTTCCAATTCTTTTTTTCCCTTTTTTTCTTTTCTTTTTTTAAGCGTATGTTTTAAAGAAAGAATGAAAGCATATTTTTTATGAAAGCATATGTTTTATGAAAGCATATTTTGAAAGCATATGACAAAAAAAAAAAAAAAAAAAAAAAAAAAAGAAAGAAAGAAAGAAAGAAAGAAAGAGAAAAAGGAGAAAAGGAAAAGAATAAATTGTGATTTTTAATTTTAATATTTCAAATAGCTTGAAAATAATTTATAAAAAAAAATCATCCGGATTGGTTTGTACAATGCTTATGATTACAAGTATTTTTTTTAATGTCACACATCTACATTTTAAATAACAAAACTTTAAAATGAGATAATTAAAAACATTAAAAATATAAAAAATACACTTTATTTAAAATCATAAAAACACATGACACACGTTCTGGCTAAAAATGAGCCTTCTTCAGTGTCTATTCATCAATTGCATAACAATTAAAATCTGGAATTAAAACATCAGAATAAAATGAAATACTCAGGAGGAATCGCTTTAGCCTCGTTCAAATGAAACAGTTGTAATTCGCGAACACGGCCTCTAGGAGGATTCGAGAGTCAGAATTATTTAAGTTGGAAGTTTTGATCTTAACACTATATGTAATTTGGAATATGATTGGTGTCTAAAGAATAATTTACTAATTTAGATCTAAAATCTACAGATTTATATGAACGTTTGAATAAACTCTCTAATACCATAAATTTCCTTCTTATAAATCTAGTGATTTTAGATTTGAATCAGTATATCATTCACCTTCGTGGAATTGTTTTTGGAAGAAATTTTAAATTTGAAAAAGGGAGGATCACAAAGTTTAGCTCAAAATTTGAAGCCCTAAAATGACTGAAAAATTCTATTTGTTTCGTCATTTTGAGCAATGGTACTTTGGACACAGCACTAATTATTAGCAATTACTGTAATTTTTTTTTGTCATTATCTCTCGATTACGTTATAGAAAAATCTAACAATGGAATATATATTTATTTTGGTACGAACAGGAAAATTCTTCATATTGCAAAATAAAATTGAATATATAAAGGGAGAGTGAAAATTTATTTCTCCAGAAAAATTTCCCATAAACATTCGGTAGTACTTATACCAAACTCGTAAAACAATATATTACATGAGTTTTAACTGAAATCAAACATCGGAATACCAAAGAATATGCAATGCATGTTTGTTCTAGTTCACGCTTTATCATTATCAGAAAAATATAGAAATAAAAAATAATGATATGAAGATATTTTTTTTAATTAAAAAGAACTAACCACTTGAAATCTAACTGCCAGTTCCGTAATTATAGTCGTCATGGCTACCTAAAGTATCTTAATAATAATGCTAAAAATCTTTTATGAGCTCTCGTCAAAAAATTTAAGAAGAATACGGATTTTCATAGATAACACACCGATACCGTTTTAAAACATTTAAATAAATTTATTGCAGAAAAAATAGATAAACATAAAAATTTAGTCTAATTCTAAAATTTAATATATGTTGTGCGAATATATAACAATAAAAAAGAGTGAAAGATCATGTGGTACACATTGATTATTAACACTTTCCAACTATACGTACTCATTGTATCATATAACCTTCAATATTCTTTGCCTAAGTTATCACACAACGGACAGAAAGGACAGAAAGGAAGGCATATAGACTAAATGAATTCACAATTAATCTTAAATATTGTTGGAAAAAGTTAAAATGTTTTAACATAAATGGAAATACAGCCCTTAATTTCCAACTGCAGACGTTAATGTATCTCAATATTTTAGTGTAGCCCTGTAAATCTGAAGATTAAGCCTATTATATACTAAGCAAAACATTAGTTTAGCATATTAGCAATAAAAGTTCATTTCTTTATGATTTTTACAGTAGAAAGTGTCTCTCCTAAAATGCAATGTATTGGCATTTTTCGTGTCTTCTAGTTGTAGAGAACCTATTAATGCTATTTTAAATAGGGAATATTCCATAGTGAACTTGATTAGTATATATCAATTTTAAAATATTCTGAAAATATTCACGGACGTTGAAAACAAGCAGACGGGCAGTCGACAGATAGATAATACATTTCAATTTCAATCAAATTTGCGCAAAGTAAAGTTATTAAAATAAGGTTTAAAGAAATACCTCTCATAAACCGCAGTGCTTTGGAATATTTCGAGTGCCCCTGTACACAAACCAGCGGTGGTATTTATTCCATTTTCAATAGAAAACATCCGATAGTGAACTTGAATAACCTATTTCAAATTCATTAAGATTAATGCAAAGTAAAGGTATCAAACTATGGTTTATGGAAATACCTCTCATAGAACACAGTGCTTTGGAATACTTTCGGGTGTCCCTGTATCCAAACCACTTGTGGTACTTATTCCATTTTCAATACTGAACATCCGATAAGGAACCCGAATAACATATACCGCATTCAGGAAATTCCACGAATATTTACGGGAGTTAGAGCGCGTATGGCAGACGCATAAACCGAAGTCATTAACACTTTTCAATCTTGTTGGAAAGTGTTAATGAGAATAGACATTCATGCATGCTCATGTGAAGCGAATTTTTCGTTGCTTTATGACTATCTAAATTTAGGTCCTGAATTTAACATCCGATATTTTACAACTTCTTTTACATTTTTATTAAAAACACATTAAAAACACATAAAATTAATTTTTATTTAAAAATATTTGAAAAATATTATCCTAAGCTTTTCGCTTTGAAATTCTAAAGCATCATTAAGGATTTTTATTACTGAATTAAATGAGCAGCTTTTTAAATAATTTTCCTTTCACAGTCAACAGTTAAGTCTTCTAATACCGTGAATAGCAGCAAAGTCAATTTGAAGTACAGTGAAGGTTGGACCAAGGAGATAAGAAAAGTAAAAAAAGCTGGAACCATTAGAGAATCACACGAGGCTATTGTAGAAGAAAAACCATAATGAACTAGCAGAAACAAACTATTAGCTATTTTATAATATTCTGCCAAATTATTGGCAAAATTGCAGCATCTTTAGAATGTATTGTATTTTTGCGTTTAATAATGTTAATAACTTCGGAGATGTAAATTTCTTGGATAGTACGTGGTGCAGTAATAATTTTGGCGTTATCCCATATAGGGTTAGCGCTTGGGTAAGCATAAATGAAGTCGACCAGGGTAGAACGATTTCCTTCTTCCATATTACGTGTATGTTCTGGTATTCTTTTCTTTAAAGTCGTCTTAGTTTATCCTATATAATAGAAAAGTTCTTTGTTGTATTCAGTGGGAATTTGGAGGGGTCTATGCTATATTTAAAGGAATTTTCAGAAAGCATTAACACTGTATTTTAAATCATTTTATAAATAAAAACTAAAAACAATTTCATTAAAAATGTTCACTTAGAGTGTATCGAAAATGGATATATTCTTTAATCATTACTTTTTTTCAGTTATACGTTTTAGGATGCTCAACTCATTGAATTTCATTAAACATCTACTTGGACAATGCGAGACATGATTGCTAGTACAAATTATTTCCTTATTTCTCTTCCAGAAATATTGAATGAAACAATTTTCAGAAAATAATAATTGAGCTTGAAAAAACACCAAGTTTACCATTTTCTTCATACGAACACCCTTTCAAAAATCACTTCAGTATTTGTCAAAAAATATAGAAATTAAAAAGAGTTAGATTATTTCAAATATTTTGATTTTTCTGTTGACAAACAGTTAAAACAAACAGTTTAGTCTCTCTCAAAATGTAACTATAAGAATAGAATTCAACCTAATTTATAAATTAAATCTATGACAGTATGTTTTATCATTTATTTTTTCTTTTGTTCATATTCATTTCTTTGCGAATTAGAAACTATCTATATGAAATGGATACGGAACATCTAATAATATGACATATTACTTTATTGACTTGTTTCGACGTAATAAGATACTACAGACTTGAAAGACTAATTTTAAAGATGCAAAGATACTCATAGGGGAAAAAGAAATTACAGACAATAATCCCTTTCTGACGTAATATCAACTGATTAAAAAAGCTTTTACAATATGGGTTTAGCTATTTAATCGTTTTTCGTGAAATAGACGTGGGGATTCGATGACGTTCGAGATTATTTATGTCTGGAAGGGAAATGAGGAAATGAAATAAAATTAGTTTAAAATATATTAATTTTATGAAATATTTGGAATAATGGAAACAGTAATTTTGATTTCAAATAATATGATGGAATAAGATTGGAAGTAATATTAAAAATTATTTTGATTAAATCATAATTTAATATAAAAGGACTTGACTAGAGATATTTGTAGCAAAAAATTAAAACTTCTTCACACACCATAAATTTTAAATTTATGGTGTGCACCATTATTTTTGTGCTGATTTAAAATTTATGGTGTGTGAAGAAGTTTTAATTTTTTGCTATTGTCTGTACGCCAGTTTTTGAATTTATTTTTGGTGTTTTAGAGACATTTGTATTATGTATATATATATATGTGTGTGTGTGTGTGTTAAATAAAAAATTAGGATATAAGAATTAATCAGTTCGTTTATGAACGTTCTACAATACCGAATTGACTTACTGCTCATAAACGCATTCCTTGAAAACCTAGTATGTTGTAGCATCACAAAACTTTCTTATGTATCATTCTATATAACAGCGCCACTTATTGTTTAACATGCACAAAAAGTAAACCAGAGCTACTCACAGTAAAGATTCAAATATGCATTTTGGTGTAATTCTGATTTAGAGGTAATGAGATGTAGCCATGTGGAAAATCGCAACAAGTTAGTGACAGTAGCGCTACTTTTCAGACGATATAAACCCAAACTATGTCAGCATTCGTTTCCATAAGGGTTATCTCTCATATCAAGTTTAGTGCATTTATATGCCATAGAAATTGAGATTTAGCTTTCATATTCACAAAGTAAAATGTAACATAATGGCGCCACTTATCGGATAATATGCACCCAAATTCAATAAGCACAGTGTTTCATAATGGCCTTCTTATATATCAGGTTTTGGGCAGTTATATTCCAAATGCGTAGCTCTGGTGCGACGTAAAACCTAATCAACGTCAACCTCAATTTTGATTAATTTAAGAAAAAGATGTGAAATTGAAACGCAACTTTTGTGGTTGGTTGATTGGGTTTTACGTCGCACTAGTTCTGCTCAATGGGCAATTGGCGACGGTCTGAGACTCATCCCTAGAGATGGTCCGGAGACATGTCATCACAATTTTGATTTACATGGAGAGGATGGCTCCCCCGCTTCTGTAACCCCCAGAGGTATAATTTTTAAGGGAACATGGAGGACATTGCAACTACGATAAATTTTACGTGCACCAGCCATCATTAGTGTACACAACGGTCTTTGGACGGCTCATGTACCAAACCCGCAGTCTTACATGTACGAGCCCGGCGCTCTACCGACTGGGCTATCGCGGCCCACAACTTTTATAAACAAAGTATAACGGGTATGTAATAATAAATTCAACTACATCCACATAATTAATGTCTCTCCGATTATATAAGATACTCCATTTATTAAATTATGAAAAGAATTTATCTCTTCCATAGAGAATAAAAAAATTGAGGGCATATCTCTGGATCACTCGTACAATTGAATCTCAAATCATAGTCGATTTCCAACTGCTTTTACCTCGTACGACGTCTAACTTAATAAATATAAATATAAATCTGAAAATTCATTATAATAATGCCTAATAGTTTTTCTGTTGTAATATCAATTGATTGGTAGATGATTGGTCTGTATTTACTATCACCAACGTAATATATCTAAGAGAAGTTGCTAAATCTTTTTTTTATTATTATCTCACTACATTTTACCACAGATATAGTATATATTTAGATCCAAATCTCAAGATAACTTTGGGTAAAGTTTTACTGTTACATTTCGTGTAAATACTATGTAAACGAGGACACGCTGATGCTCTGATGCACTGGACATTTCCTGTCATTAGTCTTTTCCTAAACGAGCAAAATAGAACGTTTAAAACGTCATGGAATGGAAACATTTAATAATTAATTCTTTTATTTCTTGTTCTATACATTTTGCACAATGCAAAAACTCATTTCAGAAGTAACTGAATAATCTTTTTCATATTATTAATAGTTTGTGCACATTGTTAAAATAGTCAAAGGTAATATTGAACATATATATTGGTTCGTGCAGAAAAGTTTTTGCATTCCGAATTAGCTTTAGTCTAGAGTCTTATTTATTTTTTCTGTGTGGTCTAAACTTTGTATACATTAAAATTAAAATGATCCCAGAAAACTTTTTTATGTACTAAAATTGATCTACAAGAACTCCTGATAATTTTATATTTTCAAAAATGCCCAAAATGGATTACCTATCCTTCAATACATATTTATACGAAATTTCAAAAATGTATGAATTTCAGAATCTGAAATATTATTCTTGTATTGTCTTTCGGTAATGTAATCACCATGAAGACAAAAATTAATTTAAATTAGTAATAGAAATGCAAGTTTTTTTCTTTATGGTCCTATTTTTAGAAAAATGAATTTTAGTTTTGTCGTGTGTCGGCCTGGTCGATTATTAATTTTTGTGTAAATAAAAAAAAAATTGATAAAGTTGAAAATTTGCAGATTATTTTACCACTTAAGAGTCACGCGATTTCTTAATAAGGAAAGAGGTTTCTTCCTGACTTTAGAAAGTATATGTACTTTCTTCTTCTAGCAAACTTTAAATATGAAAGCCGATATGTGTCAATTTAAATGAGAAAATTGCATAGTTGTACGTTACAATACACAAAATAATTCATACGTCACAAATGTTTTGCAATCGGTTTTTAATCTGTCAAATATTTGTTCCCCTTCTTATGATCTAAATTTATGGGGGAAAAAATCATTTATTTAAAAAAATATTTGAGTTATAATATGTTTAGGAAAATTTCAATGTCTTATAAATTTTAAAAATATGACAGGGTAACCCACATTTTTTTAAAAGATTCATACAATTGGAAAAAATATTAAACGGCCTTTCTGACGGTATCTTTAATTAAAAAATTAAATGTTTAATTTTTCGTACAGAGAGACTCAAAAAGAGATAAGCGAATGTGAGCAGAAAAAAATTAGAAATATTTGATCTTTTTTTTTTTTAATTAAAATACATTAAATATCCGTATTTTTCAACACAAATTACATCGTTGGAATTGTGAAGAAATGCACGCTTTTTAATGGTTTAGATGTATTTCTTGTATTTTTATTTGTTTAATCGGGGCTGGAATTTAAAAACAAAGCTTTTGAAGAAGAAGCTGAGAAGGACAGTTCTACAAAATCCATGCGTGCGTTTCAGAAAAAAAACCCATAACTTGCGAAATAATTGCAATCAAGTTTCAATCTTTGGAGGGTTTGTTCCTTTCTTCGATATCTTTCTACCTCTTTATATACACTGCTCTAAAGAATTAAAGGACACTGTAAGTCTTCTATTACATAACAAAATAAGCGAAATCTTTTTTGCAGAAAACGGAAGAAGAGAGTCACAAATGCAAATTTTTCTCAAACTTTGGAGTATGCAAAGATTATGTATGATTTAGTTACTGGTCTGTATGTTTGTCTGTTATCATATCTCAAGAAAAAATAACAGCAGGAAGTTCAAACTTAGTATCCTAAATATGTATCATATAGAGATGCCACTTTAAACATTTTGTTGAGATCAAGCAAATGATTCGTGTACAGGAACACCCAAGTGAATTCAAATATATTACGTCAATTGGCGAAATTACAGGTAAGTAGAGTTTAACATCTATAAGCTGCGCTAAACGAAATGAAATGAATATGTACTTTTATAGACATTAAAAAAAAATGTTTCATATAGAATGTGGTATGAAAATTATTCACCGTTCGTTTACAGAGATACACAAAAGAACTAGAATATAGTGGAACAGCATTTGGATATTCATGGATGAAAATTTCAGGAAGCGCACAATGTGGTGTGTACATATTTTTTAGAAAATATACAGGACTGCGAATAATTAAGCGAAAACATTCTTTTTTATTAAATGTAATTAGTGGAAGCGCTTTACTATAATACATGTTCAGAAATTAAAATTCATTCCTTATACCCCTACGGTAAATAAAATATTTTTTAAGTCAAATATTTAGCGTTTATTTTTTGTATATTTACAACTTTTGTATCGTCTTTAAATTTAAGTGCAATATTGAAACAGGGGTTTGAGGATTGCGCCCCCCACCCCCATACAGAATTATTTTTCAAATGAAGCTTTTCTGAAGCCTATTTTAAATTGTTTTTAACAAAGTTTTATAAAACAGTACTCGTTATCATATCCCTTAAAGTCCAATCTGCTTTTAGGTTATTTAATTTCAGGGTAAGAGAAAGTCGTATGAGTGGTACACCGGATTATTTTTAAATGTCACCGAAAAGAAATTAGTTTGTTAAATTGAAACTAATTTTGATGTCTTTTAAGAAATGTAAACCGAAATTTAGTATTTTTAATTCAAGAAGTTTAAAATAAAATCAGAATTTAATTACCTTATTTGAATGTACAGACACAGTTTTCATTCACTTTTCTATGTGAACGTAACATTAACTTTAAAAATATCTCTTTTATTTAAGGTTACGGAAAGTTCTAAGTACAGAAAACTTAAAATACAATCTTTAACTTTCTGTTCATCCATTAATAATGGTTTCAAAATTTAGAAGAAATTACAACAGACCTCTGAAATAACCCTTTGATCTCTAATCAGTGTTTTTTCAACTATGTTTTGAATAGAACTACGAAGCAAATATTGACCCATATAGTACTGATTAAAAAACGAAAGAAAGAAAGGAAGATTAAAAGGAGACGAAAAATGTTTTGGAAAAATGACTTCATGAGGCTGTAAAAATGAAAAATACATTTATTACATAACTTTGAGACGGAATATACATATTTTTTCATACTTGTAAAAATAATTGTTTTTTATAATGTAAAGTACTCCCCCCCCCAAAAAAAAAAAAGTAAAGTAAAGTAAAAAAAAAAAAAAAAAGAAAAAGAAAAAACATCGATATTGTGTTTTTAGGTATTTTTACTTTCTTCTACACTACCTACCAATAATTTTTTGCCCAGTTTCGAATTTAGACGTTTTCTCAAATATTTAAAAAAGTTCTTTAGGAATCATCTTGATATTTTGGTAACTTTAAGAAATTTGTTATACTGCATTAGTCACACAATACTGAAATCAGAATACAAAAATATTAAATATCTTACAAAATATGAGCGTTTTTACTGAATATTTTTTAACTGCTCATGAGCTAGCTTAAAAAAAATAATTTGCATAATTTAATATCCAAAGGTATTGAGCAACTTATATGAAACTTCAAATAAATATCGTGTAAATTCAAAAGTTATGAGAGATAGAATGAACAAAATTTCAGTTCTTCTCAAAAAAAGAAAAAAAAAAAAAAAAAAGGAAGATGATAGGGAAGGTTATCAATATTTATTTAGAATCAGTGAACACTTTATGATCATTGGACATTGATTGAATCAAAATAAGAATGTGAGTAAATCCCCTTATAGTTTAGCTTTTATTTTGAGCGAACTGAAATGCTGTTCATTCTATCGTTTATAACTCTTTAAATTTATCTGATATTTGTTTGAGATTTTCATATAAATTGTTCAATACTTTTGGCTATTAAATTATGCAAATGAATTTTTTTAAAAGCTAGCGCAGGCGTAGTTGAAAATTATTTAGTAAAAACGCTCGTATTTCGTAACATATTGAACATTCTTGCATTCAGATTGTAGTATGCTGTGTCTAATATAGCATGCCAAATTTTCTAAACATGTTTTTGCACTGGGTCTAATACCATACGTTTTACAATTTAAAAAGTGGATTTTTTTTTTTTTTTTTTTTTTTTCAAAAAAAAAAAAAAAAAAAAATTGTTTTACATTTCCATGAATATATGTAGGGGGGGTCTCGTAAAAATTTATACAGATAATGAGAAAAATTTTCATAACCACGTGCTACAGCCAAAATGCATTTCAAGTATTATATTTTACAGGGTAATCCGAAACATTTTGATTTTTGTTTAATATTTTACTGGCCCGTTTTCTTCTTCAGAGCAAAACTTTTGCTGAATTATATCAAGTATAACATGTTCTTTGCACTCTCAAAATTTCAATCCTAAAAATATTTTCTAGATATTTAACGAAACGTCTAAATTCTAAAGTGTCCAAATACCTATTGGTAGATATCCCGTGACCGTTTGAGATGTCACGTGACGTCGCAGTGACTTCACATCGACTGGCTGTGCTATTAGGGATAGTGCATATTTCTTCTATATTGGATTCGCATAAATTTTTGACTTCGAGGTTTCAGTGGATTTACACGCTTTGAGGTGACATAGAACTATTTTTACTAAAGACACATTTTAGTTTCCAGGTGTCAGTCATAGAATGTTTTTTCAGTGTACAGGCCAGATACGTTTCTGAGGGGGGACTATTGTCCCCTCAACCCCACGTTTTAGTCTTCCCATATAGATATATGTACCTATCTGACTATATTTATCTGTATACATATGTAGGTATTTCCTAGTATCTCACAGTCTTATGCTAATTCCCCGTAACTCAAAAATACCTACACCATATTTGATGCCAAATGATTGCATAACATATCGGAGTTATTTTGTCTACCCGTGTAAATAGTGTACCCGTGTACCAATTCTATGGCTACATTTTCGACCAAACTCATGCTTCTAAAAATTATAATAACGTATGTTTAATTCACTACATTTAATGGAGAGTGATCATGTAAAAATTCATTTATAAAAAATGCCGTCTATAGGCTGTAATGGCGCAAAATTATTTTGCGTGACGCTGTGCACGAGCTATAAACATTATATATACCAATAAAACTATACAACTAATTCGGCATATCTCATTAATATCTGAACCCTATTTAACATAATTTGGAGGACTATAGAATGCCATCTGAATTATTTTGTGTGGTCCTGTAAATAAATTATTTAGTCTATACTTAACCTTTTTATTTATTTATTTATTTTTATTTATTTATTTTTATTTATTTATTTATTTATTTTATTTTTTCTTTGAGCGAAAAACTTGCTTTTAACCATCTTAATAATACACGTTAATTCCATTTTATTAAATTTTGCATAAACTCTCGAAAATGCACTTAAATAAATATCTGTCCATAGTCTTTAATGTTACGAAATTCTTTTGTGTGTCACTGTAAACCAGCCATAAATATTATACAATCAGTAAAAACTATTCAACTTATTCTATGTTTTTCATGAATAATTGTACGAAATTTGGCATAATTTGGATGATTTCGTAACATTGTAAGAACAGTTTTGTGAGTTCGTGTATATTAATATTTAAGTCTAAAAACACATTTGTCTACAAAAAATATGCTTTTGTGCATTTTAATAATGTATGTTAATTTCATTTTATTGAATGCAGTGTAACCACGTTAAGTAATTTTAAACACTATTCTGCGGCTGTTATGATAAGAAATACTTTAGTACGTCCCTGTACACGAACCATAAACAATATAGACACTAAAATGTATATAGCTATTTCTGTATGGTATGTGTATCAATTTGCAAGCCAATCGTGTGGTTTCTGATATTGCTATCGCTGTGCACACAAATTTGGTCTACAGACCGTAATGATAAAAAAAAAAGTTTTGTGTTCCCCGTTACACGAACCACAAACAGAATGCATCCAAAAACACACAATTAATTTCGTGTGGCTCAAAAATATGTGTACCAGTTTACAAGTTAATCGAATGAATTCTGCGATTTTTATCGCGGAATAGACTCAAAAATAGACATATAGTACCCAAAATCTTTTGAGTCTCCACGTGAAGACTTCCAATGCCATTTAGGCAATGATAAAAATGTTAATAACGTAACTCAGAGTTACGGGATGAGAAAGTTTAAAAAGTAACCCATATATATTTCGTATAAAGAATGTACTTTTTTATATTACCGATAAAAAAACACTGATTGTTGGTTGTTTTATTTGGTTGATTGGCCTTTAATGGCGCAAGGTTCATACTAGGATAAGAATACTAAAGTTGGATTAGAAAAATAAAGAATTTAATTTAATTATTAACTAGCTGGAACCCGTCGAATTCGACGGTCATTTTATTGACTGTAATGTTTCAAAAATTGACGCATCATATATTTCAAGTTAAAACATCTAATATAATTTATAACATTTCACTTAAAAAAAGAACTTCGGAAAAATCCTTATAAATAGAAATGAACCTTAAATTTGTACGATTTCATATCTTTAACTCGATTTTGTTTGAATTTCTCTTTTTAAATAAAAGCATAGCGAAAAAAATAATCAGCAATAACAAAAAAATTACCTTGAACCGAACGAAACTCTGCCTTGTGACCCTTGTGCCTGTGGCAGTGTATATGTGGACCACTAATAACATGAAAAAATTCTCAAAAATTAACCTTGAACCGAACGAAACTTTCACTCGTGTTTCTGCTGTCTGTGGCAGCGTATAGAAGGCATGTTATGCAAAATTCACTTTCCACCACCAGGGGGCGCAGTATGTTATATACAAACATCGCCAATTGCCTTGAATTTCCAAGACTTTTCAAATAAAGTGTCCCATGGTGGTGTCAACTGCAAAAACCTTTAGTTGGACTTTCCACCGCCAGGGGGCACAGCGTGTTATGTACGAACATCACCAACGGTCAGGAAATATTAAGACCTTTAAAATAAGGTGTAACATGATAGGGTCTACTACAAAATCACCTAGTTCCATTTTTCACCACCAGGGGGTGCACTATATTGTATACAAATATCCCCAATCTTCATGAAATTTCAAGACCTTTAAAATGATGTGCTACATGCGTGGGTTTAGAACGGACTTCCCTCTCAAACTAATTTCCCCCTTTCCTCCCCCAAATCTACGTTCCCCTTTAAAATCGAAAATTCCAAAATCGCAGAAATTGATTTTTTAGTATTTGAGTCTAGTCCCCTCATCTTCACCGTGAAGTAATTTGGAGCTGAATTAAGCTCGCAAACATGTTCTTAACCTCTGCCCCCCCAGGGGGGGGGAAATGTTCGACTTTTTTTTTCTCTCTTTTGATGATACATCTACAGACCAAGAACTTTTTTTAGACACCTCAACCAAATTTTTACACGTAGCCGTTCTCTCAATTCAGTGGATACAGACAAAAGACGTTTCATATTAATATGTAGATACAGCGCATTCAATCAGACATTCGGAAGTAGTCAAAACTAAAATATAGGAAATATTGAACGACAATTAAAAAATATAGGAAAAATAGGAGGTTTCATAAATATATAGGAAGTACAGGAAATATAGGAGTAGAGGTCTGCACGGGCCGGGCTTCCGGCCCGAGCCCGGCCCGAGCCTGGCCCTCGGGCCGAATTTTTGAATTTGCTCTCGGGCCGGGCCGGGCTCGGGCTTAAAATTTTTTTTCAGGCTCGGGCTCAGTTTTTTTTGTGTATATTCGGGCCGGGCTGGGCCTGAATGAAATTTTCTCCGGGCCTTGTCGGCCCGAATCTTTTTCTGGTTTCCTCGTTAATCAACGAAAAAGGAAAATGATAAAATATTTCTTCAGTCATTTATTTTACGTAATTTTACAGGCTTGTATGTCACATAAAGTTCTATTTTGTTACAAAAAGTGTCTGTAACGTCAATTTAATTGTCTATCATTCTGTCTGTCCGAAATCTGATTTTTCGCAAATATTTTTAGCATGCCTCGAAATTAATATATTTTATTTAAAGTGATATTAGATGGTTTCCTATTCAAAATAGTATGCATGTCACTACCAGTTTGCGTACATGTACATAACAAAAGAAATTAGATACATTACTGTGTATAAGAGTGTGTTTCTTATGATCTGTTGAGTTTAGGTGATATAAAGGCTATAAAAATCTTTCCGCTGTAACTTTTTCTCTAAGGCTCCTTTTCCTTTTCTCCAGTGGACGAAAGTAGCATCATTTTTATCATTGGCAAAAGCAACTTTTTTATTGAATATGGTTGGATTAACATTAAAGTTTTGTTTACCGGAGGGTACAACTATAGTATTTCCCCTCAGATGAATTTGGCGCCGACATGACCGATAACGATGTCGTTCTGGATTGTTTGCGATATAATATGGCAGTCTGCATGCTATTTATTTTGGATTTATGATTTTATGATTTAACTTACGATTTTATCATTTATGCTATATGATTTATGATTTTTAGATTTATGATTTAGCCATAATCGCCAACGAAAAATCGCCAAATCTAGCTGAGAGGAAATACTATAGTTGTTCCTACCGGAGCACATGAAAGATTCAGATACATTATGGTATATAAGAGAAAATGGTTGAAAGTGCATTTTCAGTAGTATTAACCATTTTAAATACCTTCCTATATTGTTTGATGAATGCTAATATTTTCGATTTGACTTTCCGTTTGTCTTTGTGCCTTGTCTATAATAATGAATTTCTGTTTATATATATCTTGTAAAATTTCAGCAGTTTTGTTAAAGAACGTACTATTGTTCGGTTATATAAAACCTCTGCAAAACACATACTAAAAATCTTTTTTATAAAAAGACATTTTTTTTTTTTTTGTTATTTTACATATTTTTGAATCGGGCCGGGCCGGGTCGGGCCTGATTTTATCGTTTTTTGTCCGGGCCGGGCCGGGTAAGTAAAGTTTGCGTACGGGCCGGGCCGGGCCTCGAAATTCCGGCCCGTGCAGACCTCTATATAGGAGCGCTGCGAGGCCTGCAAATGTGGTAGTCATTTTCGCTTAATATTTTCACTCAGAACTTTCATATCAGAAACATATAAAAAAATTTTTGCTAACCAATTAATTCAGACAAAAAGATATTTAGACAGAGGTTTATAGCAAAATTAATGAAAATCAACCATTTTTAGATACTGATGTTGGTACTCCATACTCCGTCCAATTTTATCAAAACTTTACAAACAGATCTGTACACTGGAAATCAACTACTGTAATTTCTGGTAGATACCCCGCAGGTAAGATGTGTCATTTCTCCACCAGAAATTTTATTTAATAGAGAAATCTATACTTTTTCGAAGGAAGAGCTCGTACAAATATAAATTTATTTATCAATTAAATTTCTGGTGCAAAACTGGATTATATAACCGGGTATCTACCAGAAATTACGGTAATACATATGAAAGGATATTTAAAGGGTAGATAAAATAGTGATTTTGCAAACAAACCTGTAGAACCATTTTTTTTTCTTTTTTTAGAAATTGAATGCAGAGTTAAAATTGGACTACGAAATCAGAACATAACAATTTTTATGCTAGTAACCAATAAAAAGCATCTGCATGATGGTATATATGGTGAATTTAAAGAAAATCGTTAAAATATTTTTTGAGATACAAATAAAAATAAATTGTGACTTGATTTACAACTTTCCAATTTTTTACCAAGATTTGGTAAACACATCTGTACACTTAACTTATCTTCATTATAAAGGTATATTGTTTTTACTTTTTAAGATATGATAAACAAAAAATCCCCCCCCACACACACACACACATCTTAACCACATGTGAATTGTGTTTAAAGAATCACATTTTGTAAATAAATTCAGCACACAGCTTCACGAATTTTCTCTCTTAAAAGTATGAAAAAAAAAGAAAACAATAATTCATAATCTCTAATTAGAAAAATTTTGCGAAACTTTCGCCCAAGAAAAAAAATCAGTGCTCCCATAAGCAGGCGACAGGAAAACTAAAATTGAGAAATGCCTATACAGCATACAGCTAACGGCAAATTTATCGTTCAAGCATGCTAGGCTTAGTACGACAATGGCTCAACACTTTACATAACTTGTGGATGTAAGCATCATGCCGCCACATGCACACACTTAAATAAGGAACTGTTATTTGCACTGCTTGATGTACAGATAAACCAAAACTTGTTAGGTTGTAGTTTCTACATATTGTTTGGAAGAACAATATTTCTAATTGACCATATAGGAAGATAACATAAAAAATAATTTGGATATCAGAGAAAAAACTCACAACTCTGATCATACACCAGTGGAGGTCAAATTGCAACAAAATCCTTTTTTAGGTAAAGCATTGTTTTGGAAAAAACGACAAAGTGCAGGACACAATTTCATTTGAATTCTGATTAATCTTTTGCCTGCAAAAGTATGCAACATGAAGAACTCTACTTAAATCTTGTTTTTTAGTTGTAATCAAGCGTCAATTTAATTAGTATGCAGCATAAATTGGGAACACAGAATTTGTGAGTTATTTGAAACAAATTGGGTAATTTGTAAAAAAAAAAAAAAAAAATAAATAAAAAAAATAAAAAAAATAAAGATAAAACTTGTGAATATACGTAAGTATCTATCACATTTGATTTACTTTCCATTAAATAAATTTTCAGAATTTAATATAAGTCAAAGTATTTCTATAATGTACAGATAAGTGCAGTTAAATCAAGGTTCCCATTATAGGATGGGATTGCGAGAATTTTGCAATATTTTGAAAAATCTCGTTCAAAAATATATCATAAGGGGGATTGCCCCTTAATATTTTCACATTGCTCTGAGTATTTCATCAATTTTTTAGTTCAGTTGGGCAATATATTGATTAGTTCGAAGCCTGTAGTGTCCTTTAGTTACTTAACTTTTATAAAAATTCTTGATTAAAAAAAAAAAAGGAAATATTATGTAATTATTTCCGAATACTTTTTAATTATAAATATTTGTTAAGAGGATATATGAAGTGTTTATTATATCAACAAACAACTACAAAGTGTGAAGGCTAAAAATTGCAATAATTAAATGTTAAATAATTTAGATTATGCCAGTTATTGCACTTTTTGAGTGCTCAAAATCAAAAAAATTCTCACTTAAATTTGAAATACCCCACCTTTTTTTTTTTTTTTTTTTTGTTAACAATAACGTGCATATGCATTGTCTTAAAAGTAAAGTTCTGGTGTTTGTATGAGTTCTAGAGTATTGTTTATATTTTTTAGCATTGGAAACTACTTTTATTTTTTTTTCTGTTTTTTATACGTTTATTTAAAATGTTACCATTTGCATTTTTTCTCTCTGCTACATAAGTATATCTTATTAAGTATATTCAAAATACTATATATGCTTATGTGCATTATCATTATTTCTATATGGCACCGAAAATAATCAACAAACTATATAGAATGATGGTATTTATTTACTCAGCACAGCGTTTTAAAATATGCAAAGAAAAAAAAAAAAAAACTCAGCAGTTTGTATATTGCAACCAAAACATACAATTTACAATCGAATTTCAAAAATAAACTAAATACATAATGGGAGTAACTAATAATAAAAATACTTATCTTTGGTGCAATACAAAAATATCGATAAAGCTCGATGCAATTTCGCGAAAATTGTAATAATCTAATATTTTGAATATACTATACGAACACAAAACATTAAAAAATGCAAACAGTAATATTTCATATAAATATATACAAAGTAGTAAAAAGGTTAAAATGCTAACAGTAACATTTTAATATAAGCGTATACAAATGTCAACAGAAACACTAAACAAAATATCTATCACAATACTCTAGAATTCATGACAAATATAAACTTTAAGTAAAAGAAATAATTTAATAACTAAAAAAAACAATGCATACACACCTTACTGTTTGTAAAATTTTTATCCAATATTAAAAATTAGCATCAGCTCATCAGCATCTTCGCTGTGTAAACCATCATCTCGTTCTCGAGTCTCGAGAAAGCATGAGCCAATCAGGTTTCTGAATTCGCTCGCTCTAGAAATCCGAAGAGGCTCTCAGCGATTGGTCACCGGTTTCGTTTAAAGACAGGAACAGCCTCCGCGCACGCCCAGATCGTGCGATTTTCGTCTTACAGAAAATCGCTTGTGTTTTACTATATAAGATTTTTAAATTAAAAATTAAGTGAAAAATGTGTGAATTTCTAGTTCTTTACATACATAAAATTAAGAATTATTATATATTGGCGTATTAAAAATTATGTAAAATTTTTAGAAAACATGCGATGGAAACTCTTTGAATGTCGCAAAAAAATAACACAAGAAACTGACACTGAAATAATCTATTGTGTCACTCACACGACCTTCTCTTACCCTGCATGACAATAATATAAAGATACATAGCGTAAGTCTTGAGATCAATAACGTACGATAATAAAATACAATGTACTTTAAAATAATCTAAAATTGGTTTAGGATTATTTTTATTTGACACATAATTTTATGTGAGGGGCGATACAGCCCCCCCCCACACACACACACACCAACCCCGCGTTCAGCAATATAGTGCCTATAATTATTTCAAAAATAAGATTAAAACGAAACTGTTATTAATTTGACTTCAAATTTACCAATCTTGACAAAAGTTTTAAGTGGCAACCTAATTGAAATTTCAAAATATTAAATTCGAATTTCTTACAATTATTTGTTTTTAAGTGATGATGATAACAAATGTACATGCAGATGAACGCTAAAAACTGGACTTTCATAATCATGGTAACTTAAACGTGATATTATACAATAAAAAAAGTGTGAAATTTAACTTCAAAAAGTACTTTCTTTAACGAATGGGTATGGAAAATTAATTTTCTTTTCTGAGCAATGTTCGTCGACACAGTAAAATGCAGCAAGGAACTTCTATCGATTACATTCAACAGAAAAGAACGCTTAGTTGAATTTTGGATAGCCCTGTATATTGCCTATAAACAATATGCATTATAAACAATATTGTGTAATAAATTTAGGCTTACTTGAAAAACATCTAACACAAAATGAATTACAATTCTAGCAATTTTCATGTATAGCCCCAATATATCCAAACATTTTAGGTAGCCCTGTAAATGAATGATGGATGATTTCCATACCACAATGTGCACAAAATATGATTTAATGAACATAAAAAATTCTGTACATTTCGTTTTATTCAAGTCAGCCTATAGAGGTACACTGCATTTACCCAAAATTTCCCCATACACATAATGTATTTCAATTATCTTGGCTGTCCTTCTACGCGAACCATTTACTTAATCCCAACGAAGAGTTTAGTGTAATCCTTATATGATGCGCATTTAGAATATTAAGTTTGGACTTTCTGATATTATTTGTTCTTCAGCTATGCTGATAAAAGAGAGATACGCACAGACAGACACACAGACAAACAGCTGAAAACATTATTTTTGGAATCAGGGGACCTCAAAACGTGCAAAGATAGCAGAAACTCAATTTCAAAAATTGACCCAAAACAAAACTTTCTCTACCATATATATGGGTAAGTAAAAGTGAATACATAATACGATGTGTCATTCATACGACTTTCTCTTACCGTGCCTATATATGTTAAAGTCTACTTACATGCAATTTCCCCATAGACGTAATGTATTTGAATTGTTTTGGATATCCCTGTACATTAACCATTAGCTTGATCTCAACAAAAAGTTTAGTGTAGCGTCCCTATATAAAACACATTTAGAACATCAAGTTTCGACATTCTGCTATAATTTGTTCTTGAGATATTCTGATAACAGTCAGAAACACAGACATACACACAGACAGACATATAGACCAGCCGCTAAAAACATGCTTTTCGGATTCAGGGGAACTTAAAACGTGTAAATGTAATAAAATCTCAATTTCTAAAATTCGACCCAAAAACAATAATTTCTCTACTATATATATGCGTAAGAAACGTAAAAAGAAAAAAAAAGTGATATTTCGAAAATATGTCAATGCAAAATATGCATTAGGATCTCCAATGTCTTAGAAAAGCATCTCATATCTATCACGCAATTTAACCCTTCAAAATGATGCGGTTGTGTCAGTTTTGTTGAAAGCTAATTCATGTTTTATAGTACTCTCTTTAAGTTAAATTACCTCAAATACTGGATATTTATCACTTTTCTTGCAGGTATGCGATATGTATAAAAATCACTGTATATCATTAAGATAAGTGATTTTTGAACTATTTAACGAATGCGAATAACTTTTACTTCTAGTTTTTATCACTTTCCAACAAGGTTGAAAAATGTTTATGACTTCGGTTTGTCTGACCGTCCGCGCTAGAACTTCCGTAAATATTTATGGAATTTCAAGAAACTGATATATGTTATTCAAGTTCACTATCATATGTTCGCTATTGAAAAGGGAGTGAGGAGTACCGGTACTAGTTTGTGTACAAGGACACTGGAAATTATTCCAAAGCATTGTGTTCTATGGGAGGTATTTCTAAAAACCATGTTTTAATACCTTTGCTGTACACAAATCTTAATAAAACTGAAAAATGTTATTCAAGTTCACTATTGGATGTTTTTTATTTAAAATTGAGCAAATACTAGCACAGGTTTGGGTACAGGGACACCCGAAAGTATTCCAAAGCATTGTGTTTTGTGGGAGGTATTTATATAAACCATATTTTATTACGTTTACTGTACACAAATCTTAATGAAATTGAAATATGTTATTTAAGTTCACTATTGGATTTTTCTTATGTAAAATGGAGCAAATATCAACACTGGTTCGTGTACAGGGACACCCGAAAGTATTCCAAAGCATTGCGTTCTATACGAGGTATTTCTGTAAACCGTACTTTTAAAATACCTTTACTGTATACAAATCTTAATGAAATTGAAATAGGCTAGTCAAGTTCACTATCGGATGTTTCGTATGTAAAATGGAGTAAATACTAGAGCTGTGAATATCATTTTAAATTGTGTATATGTCTGTCCAGTTTTCTATCTTTCTATCTGTCGGCCTCCCGCCCTCAGCTTCCGTAAACATTTTCAGAATTTTTAAAAAACTGTTATATATTATTCAAGCTCACTATGGAATTTTCCTTATTTAAAATGACATTAATAGGTTCTTTACAACTAGTTTGTGTACAAACGACAACAACAAAAAAATACATTGCGTTTTAGGACAGATACTTTTTAAATCACATTTAAATAACTTTCTACTGTAAAAATGATAAAGAAATTTACATCTATTGTTAACACTATAACATAATGTTTTGTGTAGAGTATGATATGATTAACCTTCAGATTTACTGTGTTACACTAAAATATTCCGATACATTAAGGGGTGCTATTACAATCTAAAAACTGCATTTTCTTTTGCGTGAAGCCTTTTAACACTTTCCAACAACGCCTAAGAGTGATTTTAAATTCAGTTAGTCTGTCTGTATATTTTTCAGTGCTGCTGTCTGTCTGTTGTCTGATAACGTAGGCAAAGAAAATTAAAAGTTTTATGATACAACAAGTACGTACAGCTAAAAAGTGTTTTTTTTTTTTTTTTTTTTTCTTTTTTTAAATCTGTTTTAAAAATAACAAAATAAAATTACGTCTCGGTACTGCTGTTCTTTTTTTTAAGTGAGGAAGAAAAGCATTTCTTACAAATGTGAAGAAAATCGTATTAAAAATTCACAGGACTACACTAAAATATTAAGAGCTACACTTATAAGATTACGGATGGATTTTCTTTTGCGTTAAGCCTTTTTCACACTTTCCAACAATGTCTAAGAGGGGTTTTAAATTTAGCTAGCCAATATGCATACTTTTCAGTCCTTCTCTCTGTCTGCTGTGTGATAACGTAGGCAAAGAATATTGAAAGTTATACGACACGATAAATATGTACAGTTGGAAAGTGTTAATAATAGATGCGTACTGCTTGATTATTCGTACTTGTTTTCTTTAACCCACGACCAAACATTATCGGTGCTATAGTTCAAAATGTTTGCCTATCTGCGTATGTGTGTGCCTGTTTGTTTGTGGCAATGTAGCTCCCAAATAATTAGACGAGTTTCAATGCAGTTTTTATTTATTTATTTTATAACATTGGTTTAATCGGAATTGTTCATAATTACTCTCAAGGAAAATCTATTAAAAAGATTTTTTTCATATTAATTTGAATGTTATTAGATATATATATAAATATATATATATATATATATATATATGTGTGTATGTGTGTGTGTGCGTGTATACATAGTATACATATTCAGGCTGCCTTGCACTGATATTTTAAATTTTGCTATTTGGCAATCATAGATCTTCCAAATTATGTTAGATGATAAATCACACTTTTTTTTTTTTTTTTTTTGAAAGATAGATCTGTGATAACTTGAAACAACATTATCGATTTGATTCATTTTTAACCCCCCCCCCCCACCCCCCGAATTCTATAATAATGGATTTCCTTTGAGCATTTAGTACTATACTTATCTATGAGGAAAAACTTTCGCTATGCATTCATCTGTATTTATCACGGAAAGTGTTTCTGATAAGTAACAATTTTTATAAATAATATATATTGCGTGAATTTGTATAAGAAAATATAGAAGAAAGTTTCGTGCAAGCCACAACATAATAGTTTTAAACGTGTTGGCGAGTCCATTTGAAAGATACCCATATAAGAATCTACACAACCAGGTAGAGGTTCATCCCAATGCTAGTACATACATATACAGTTTTCTTTTTCTTTTCTTTTTCTTTTTCGTTCTCTTTTTCCTTCTTTCTTTCTTTTTTTTGCCTTATTGAATATTACTACTATAAATATATATATTCTTTTTAACTGCACACTGAAAAAGTAAAAATTATTATCATTACGTGCATTTACACATTTGAAATTTTGTCCTGTTCTGCCTTATTAACAATTATGAAAAATATTATGACTGCGCCAGCAGTTGAGCGATTGATCCCAAAATGTAGTCAGTAGTATTTTAAGTCAAAGTTCCACTGAATATCAAGCTTGTTTAAATTTCGTACAAAGATTCGAAATATACAGTATCCACAAAGTTTTAGTAACACACAGACATTCAGATATATATTTTCAAATGGTCAAATCTTATTCAGGGCGTCTCAAAACGTGTAAATACATCAAAAGCCATAGGTCTAAAAATTTATTGAACCAATATTTTCTTCTTTTTGATATGAAAAAAATTAAAGTTCAAGTAAATAAAACATTTATACCTCATAATTCAGTATTCTTTAGCATTAAAAAATATTCTTATTAAAAAACTAGTGTGTTGTAGGCATAATAAAACTTTCTTCTATATTTTCCAATACAAATTCACTCTGTACAAATTATATACACTAGCAAACCCGTGCGAAATTTCGCATTTTATTTCTTTTCTTATTTACCTTTGAAATTTGAAACTCATAAATACTGTATCAATTTCCCTACCTAATTAAAATTTTAATTTACCAGCCAAATTATAATTAGAACCAAATTAATATTGTACATTAATGAAACCAAAATCAATCAAAGAAAGTTTTCAAAATAAAATTCCTGGTTCACGACCCAGTTTTCTTACTTCCCCAGGCAGTACAGTTTTAGTATAGGAGGACTCCCACGACGCCTTTTAAATTATTGTCACCATGTTGGCGATGACTTTTTTATTAATTTTGGTATATATATTTTTTTTAATTTAAAAAATAAAAATAAAAAAATAAAATAAAATAATTCCTATTTTGATTATATTTTTTATGATTGTGTTTTCTAGTCAATTTATGACACAAAAGTTCACATTAAAATATTGTTAAGTTTAAAATATTGCTACGTTTAAAATGACGCTCGCAGAGAATTTGAAGAAACAACTGTTAAAAATATTTTTTTCGTAAAATAATATCAAACAAACGTTGGCATTTTTTCCTATTAGTCCATTGATCTAAGTCCGCATGCCTAAATATTGTCCATGTATAAATATTATTTTTTTTATCCTCACGTATCGTACCATTTCGACAGCAAAAATAATTGAAACTGGTCCACGTTAGAGAAATATTATATAGATTGTTTTTTTCTATTGGGAATGCACAAGATTTTCATCTCAGAGAGATATTGTACCAAATGACCAATGAAAAACAAATTTACCGTTCAGATTACATTCTTTTTGTTCAAGGGGGAAATTAGAGCAGTGTCACTTATCGTTCGATTCTCAATGAAATTGAATCAGTATAATTGTTCATAATGGCCTTTTTACATACGATGTTTTATTCGTTTATATACGTAATAGAGCTAGTGATATAGCCATCCTTTAAATTGCGGAAATCGCTCTTTAGCAGTGTCATCTGTTGAGTAAATGGCAACAAATGTCGATAGACACTAATGTATGACCGGATGTATCTGCATATAAATTTATATGCAATTATGTACAATAGTTCCTGAGATACAGTCTTCACAAAATTTCTGTCTAAAAAAAAAAAAAAAAAAAAAAAAAAAAAAAACAGATTTTTCTAAAAAAAGCCAAACTCTGTTCAGAAACATTCAAAACGTATAAATCCATCGAAAACCGGAACTCGAAAACTTTTACGAATCCAATACATTCCTCAATGGAATGTAGAAGAATGTAAAAAAGGGCATATTTCATTGCGTTGTAATTGAAAATTAAGTTGAAATGTAAGTAAATTTCATCTTTCCATTGAAATATAACTTCTAATTAATAGAAATTTCGGTATGACGTAGTATTTAAAAAAATTCTATTTCTACGTAATTTAAATTTAAATATTCCAAACTTTATCCAATATTTTAGATTATTAAAAATCTTTTCTAATAAATAATTACGTAATTATACTGTGAAAAATTTCCACAACTTTCCTGGGAAATTTTTGTCAGTAATGTGCCCAATATTTACCATGCAACATATTTGATATATGAAAATATAAAGTTGATTTTTTTTTCTTTGTAATGAAAACTAATAAAATAGAACAATTTATTCCATCTTTCTTAAGCCGTGGTGATCTCTGCTCCTTCTTATTGTTATTTCAGTTTTATTTGTTTAGATATTGCCCTTGTTTCAGATAGTTTTCAGTACTTATATTAAATAAATATATTCATTTCTTATATCAAATACATACATACATATTTATATTTTCTCAGATGCTGATATTTGTGAAACACATCCGAATTTGTGTGGTATGGAAGCCGGATGCTATTCTGAAGGAAATTCCTATGTTTGCTTATGCACCGACTTGCAGCCAACAGGTCCCAACAACACTTGTGATCGAAGTAGACGTAAGTATAAACCCTAACCACAGACATACCTTATAATCGTACAATTAAATTAAATATCGGTAATATATATATATTATATATATATATTACATATATATATATATATATATATATATATATATTTATATTTATTTATTTATTTATTTATTATTATTATTATTATTATTTTAAATACAAAATTATATAAAAAAAAGCAGCTCTTTTACGATTTATAATAATACTAATAATGATTTGTTAAAACGTTGCCATCTCCACTGCGACTCAAAAGTTTTCAGTTTTTGTGTATGAGTATGTGTGTCCATCTATTTGTACTGTGATAGCAGCTGCGAAAATTAACAAATTGACTTGCAAATTAACACGAATTCATTATCTGCAAATAAGTATTTCGACACTTCCGAATTTAAAAATTTTATCAAATATCTAGAAAAATTCTTCAGGTATAGTTTTGAAACTTTGGAAGTATAAAGAATATGTTATGTCTCATGTATTTAAGGAAAAGTTTTATCCTGAAGAGGAAAAAGGAACCAATAATAAATTAAACAAAAATCAAAATGTTTTAGATCTCTCTGTAGAAATAATGCATGAAATGTGTTTTGGCTGTAACAAGTGATTATGAGGTTCCTTCTAATTATCTATAAAAAATTTTATGGGGCTACCATATATATTCATAAAGATGTAACAGTTTCATGATTTTTTTTTTATAATGCGTAGGGTATTAGATCTAGTGTAAATTCAGTTTTAGGAAACTTGGCGTGCTACATTGGGCCCAGCATACTACAATTAGAGTGCAAAAAATGTTAGATATCCTACGAAATATGAGCCTTTTTACTAAACAATTTTCACTACACATGCGCAAGCTTTTAAAAGATTTCATCTGTATAGCTTAATAGGGAAAAGTATAGAGCTACTCATATGAAAACCCAATAAATATGACGTGCAAATTCAAAAAGTTATGAGAAAGTAGAACAGAATTTTTATTCCTCTCTCTCTCTCTCTCAAAAAAAAAAAAAAAAAAAAAAAAAAAAATAGAGAGAGAGAGAGAGAGAGAGGGATGAGGATTAGGGGGTTTTATCAATATTTATTTACAATCAGTGAAGACAGTATTACTAATGGGTATTGATTGAATCAAGATAAAAATGTGAGTAAAACCCCTTATAGTTTAGCCTTTATTTTGAAATGAACTGAAACTCTGTTCATTCTATCTGTCTTAACTTTTGGAATTCACACGATAGTTGTTTGGAACTTTCATACGAGTAGCGCAATGCTTTTGACTATTCAAATAAGAAATGTTTATTTTATTATTATTATTATTTTTATTATTATTATTATCAAATAGAATCTTTTAAAAGCTTGCAAATGCGCATTTAAAAATTATATAGTAAAAATGTTCATATTTCTTAAGATACTTAAAATTTTTGCATTCTGATTGCAGCTTATTACAATCTCTGTATTTACCCTTTTCCACAAAATTCATGCTTTTATACATTCTAATAACTTTTGTTCATTTCATTATGTTCAATGGGGTGAATGTCTTTAAAATATCTTTACAAGAATTTCCGTTTGTAGTACGTATTTGTAAGAATGTTTTGTGTGTTCCTGCACACAAGCCTCAAGTATTCTGTGCACCAGTAAGAACTACACAACTAATTCTATGCGGCTTATAAATAATTGTAACAAATGCAACATCATTTGGATGGTAGTATAACTTGCATAGTTAAAACCTTTTGTGTGATAATGTAGATCACTTATAGAGTCTATGCACATATTTTTCTATAAAAAATGTTCTCTTAACCCTTTGAAGGGCAAAATAATTACCCATATTTAATATTGTATGCCACCAGAATTTACGAATAAAATTAGAACAAAATAAATAAATGATTTTTTTCTGCTAAGTTTTCAAAGCAAAATTCTTTTTAAAAATTCCAGGGTGAATTTTTGCCTCTGTGGATTAGTAATTGCGTCCTCGTATCGAGGACTCTGCGCGTTAAACGGTTAAGCATCTAAATAATGTATGCTAATTTCACTATGCTGAATGCTGTGTGATAACATAAAATTGCTTCTAAATGAAATTCTGTCCATAGGCCGTGATGATAAGAAATAATTGGAAGTATAACACTGCACAAAAAGAATTCCGATATGTTATGCAATCCTACATTTGACTACAAATTTGGCATTTATGAGTTACAAAGAATTAGCTGTGTAGGTTTTTTTTGGTTTGTATAGTATTTGTAGCTCATGTACAAGACCTCCACAAATGAATTTCGGTGTATAGACAACATTTCTTTTGTATGAAATTTAATACGGTTACACTCCACTCAACCTTAAAAAAAAATTAACATACTTTAATTGAATATTTAAAATCATACATTGAAAAAAAAATTAAGCATAGAATTAGTAATCACCTTACAGAGCTACGCAAAAGCGTTTGTGTAATATATACAATTATCCGATTGACTGGATATTTGGTACAAATATTAATCAATTACATTCAATTAAACGAATTCCATAAAAGAATAGCATTACATTTCCGACTGCGTACAGCGATCCTTTTACGTGTATTTGATCGTTGGTACAATATATTTGACGAAATGAATTAAGCATACATTGTTAACCCTAACAGCACATCTTCACCAAATGACGTCCTGACGATGTCCTATGAATGAAAAGGCCGGCTATGGACATCCTATGGATATCTTCAGGATGTGTGTTGTTAGGGAAGATACTTAAAAGCATGATTTCTGTAAAAATGTTTATTACTAATTATCTTAAATAGTGTAGAATAAATAAATATGATCCGAGTAATGAGTAATGAAAATGAAATATTGAAGCTCATGATCTGGTGACTAAACCATCTCTTTCCTGTAGCATTGTAATTATGATCATTAAAAATTCAATTAAAAGAAATAGCTCACAAAATGGAATTATTTGTAGACGTTTCCTTACGTCATTAATTTTTTTCCTTTTTTTTTCCCCCGTTAATCTTCTATCATAATTCCTTTTCCATTAATCTAAACCCAAGTATAGCACCGGCACGTTCTGTTACCGTTAAAAATTCTTCTAATAACTGTAATTTGTGCGCGTCATAGCTGTGTACGTGGTACATAAAATAGGCGTTCAGTAGTACGGTCTAAAAGACGTTGCGTTGAAATTGCTCTACAAAAACATTCTGAAAGTGTTTCAGAACTGAAAATATGATACTTTTGTAAAATTCGTTATATTTGAAATGAGACAGAAAGTGTTATGATAGTGATTCACTTGAATGTTTTTCATAAAACATAAATTGTACATTTTACGCATGTTAGAAACCACAATTTTCAGAACATTATAAATATTATTATTTTTTAAATGTCATATGAAACGTTCTTTTGATACGAAATGATGGACAATTGTAATCTTCATTAGACATTTAAACAGTGTTTTGGAGCTATTTGGAAAAACGTTTGTTTATATTAGGAACCTTCAAACGTAGTGAACGTGATAAAGAATGTCATTATCAAGCAAAGTAACGAATTTTATGTGTTTTTCTTAATAGGTTTCGTATTAAGTGTCGTCACTAAAGTCGATACTTTGTAAAATCTTGTTTAAACATAAGATCATTACATATTTTTTTTCAAATATTAAATTTGAAGCAAATGTTATATTTACATACCATTAAACTTTGAATAAGCTTATAAATTTAGATAAAACTACCTGTATTTTATAAATATTTAATTACAGAATTTAAATAAGCACATAATTAGTTATCTATAGGTCAATGTTTATCGATGAAGAAGAATATATGACGAAGAAAATTCATAATGTTTTTCGTAAAAGTAGTGATATGATTCCTTTTTTTTGTTTTTTACCTGTTTGTTTGCATTTAAATTGTTTACTTGTCGTTTTTTTAAAATTTGAACATCATTTGGAAATTTAACTTTGTTAATGAAAGCCATTTGCCGTGAGTGATTGAATTTTATTCTTTGTATGTTTAATTGGACATACCATATTTTTTTTGTAAAATCCGTCATAGGGCATTTTTAATTGTTTTGTGAATGATAGACTAAGAAAAAATTAAAAGCATAACATTGAAAATGCGAAATTGGGGTAAATCGATATTAGTGGGCGAATGGGCATTTGGCATGATGGGCAGTTGGCGGCAGTCTGGGACTAACTCCTCATGGGGGTCAGGAGGCATGCCGGGGGAAGGGAATGGTTGTCTCGCTTTCGTGACCGCCAGAGGAGGACACTAGACAATTTGGAAGGGAACATGACAGACATTGCAGCCAAGACGAATTTTACATGCATTATCCACTATTAGTGTATATGATGGTCTTGGGCAGGTTCGAGTATCGAAGCCGGCAATCTACCAATTATTCTGCGCTTTACCGACCACGCTCAAATCGATATGAATCTGAATTGCGCTACTTCAGGAGAAAGAATATTTTTATTTGAATGTAATATTTGACTGTGTATTTATATATTCTTTAGCTCCCTTATTCAGAAATCTGTTTTGTTTATTAATCATCTGCTATATTATTTATCAGTTTAAAAATGTTTTATTAATTTATGCTGTTAATAATGAGACTAATACCTAAAATTTTGCTTCCTGTAGATGTTCACTTTCAAAGTTCTACAGCCAACAGTATTACAGACATACAGATAGCACCAACAGAGGGAGCATTTGGTCCTCATCAACTTCTTGGAATGTTGTCTCCTTCAAAATTCTTGCCATCAAACGTGTCTGAGTCAGTAAGTGTCTTGTAATATGGGAATATTAAGTTCCATAAATTTTACAAAGGAACTTATTTAAGGATTAAATAACGAAACTCAAAAAAGGGGACAGATTACTTTTAAAAATAGGAAAAGCAAGAAAATTTCGATCAACTTTTAGATTTTTTTTTTTTTTTTTTTTTTTTTTTTAAGAATGATTGCATGTACAAACACTTTTTTTTTTTTTGTGTGTGTGTGTGTCAACTAGGTAACTAGTATGACTGTGTTGATTAAAAATATTATTTTGGTTTACTGTAAAAAAAGAAAATTAATTAATTGCAGATTTAAAAAAAAAAAAAAAATCAAGGGTGTTTTCTCACTGCGTGCATGATCTTTCAAAAAGTATTTGAGATATGAATTAAAATTTTTCTCAGCTATACATTTTGACGTAATGAATAAAATGAACTAAAAATAAGAAGTTCTATTCAACAGAAAAAAATTACGATTGTGGTAATATAAAAATTTTTTTAATGGTAATTTCATATTTCAAATTTAATTATTAAGTAAACTCCATATTATTAAAATAATTAAAAACTTTTAGTTCAGATTCTTAATTTGAATGTTTTGTTTTATTTAATGTGAAAATTATAAGGATAAAGGAAATTATAATTGAGATATCCTGCGCGCAGTGAGAAATTACCCATGAAAATTTTTTTTTAATAATCTGCAATACAAATAAATTTCTATTTGAAAGGAAACCAAAGTAATATTTTTAATCAATAGAGTAATGTTATACTAATTAACACATTTTTTTCTTTATACATGCACTCATTCTTTAAAAAAAAAAAATTCTGGAAGTTGATCGAAAATTTCTCCATTTTCTCATTTTTAAAAGTAGGCTGTCACTTTAATAGAGAAATATACTATAAAAAAAGGCATTGCTACTTCTTTATTTTCCCTCTTTCCTCCTCCTTTTTGCCCAGTGTCACATTTGACCAATATTTAACAAGAAAGTGACATTTTTTCTTGCATTGTCTCACGTTTAATAATGATCAAGCAAATTTAAATTTAAATCTAAAAGTTTCAACTGTGTTGTCGGTACACCCCCCCCCTACTCTCAAGAGCACATATTTGTCAAATATATGGTCTAGGGTTCAACCATGATTCTTGTGCATATTTGGGAATTTCGGGAAGTCCAAGCTATTTAGATGAATCTCATAAGCTGTCTTTTTTTTTTTTTTTTTTTTTTTTTTTTTTTAAATAAATAAACAAATTCTACTCTTTGTATTTGATATTTGTTAATGACAACAATAAATTAACGTTTTAACTTGAATGAGCATATATAAGCTCGCTCTTACAGAAATGGTTGTAAGATGAATGAAACGTCGTCTGTTTTTAAGTAAGCATGATATCTGAGTGTGGTTAAACAGTCCTCAGACCTGTGTGTCCAAAAGAGAAATAGATAAAAGTCGATAAATGTTGGAAAGGACATTCGCGAGCTAAAATGTGTTCCTATGGGATACCTGAAGCTATACCCTGCCAAATAAGCTTAGAGTTATTACAACCAGTAAAACTTAAGGAAAACCAGTAAAATTTTACTTAAAAAAATGTTCTTTAAAAACTTACTAACAAATCAACTGTGCTAGATTAGAAATCAAAGCAGATTTCTCATGCATATTATAATAATCAGCAACAACATTGTCAAACATACTCACTTAAAATTTCAGATGCAGATTTTCAGATGAATTTTCTCCTATTTAAATGCCTAAATTTTTGGTACTTCAATTAATTCTGTCGAAACTATTTTCTTTGTAACTATTTTACCTTAAAGTCTTAGTTGCTTTAAATTTCTGCAGTTTTCGTCTGGGGAAATAATGGTTTGGTTGATGATTCTTTTGATCTGTTCTGAAAGTAAAAATGTTTTATACTTAACAATAACTCCTGAAATCAGCAAGTAACTGGAAAGATATGTTCCAAAACTTTATAAGAGAAAGTATATTTATTAACAAATTGTAAATTGGTGCGAAAGGATTAGTTTATTCGTAAATATTTTTGATTTTTGGAAGGAAAAACTGTTTAATATGTTAAAGTGTATAAAGCGTCTTATTTAATTTTTAAAAAAATCAATACCACTTAGTGATTTATTAGAAAACAATTTTGTTTGGCTCTTTTCAATTTTAATAATGTCGGTTGGCCGTTATGTGATTCCTTTTGTCAGCATTTCCTTTGTTGGGTAGATAAGATTGGGTTGACCATAAAAGACAACATTATAAGTCCCACAGTAATTCATGTGTTAACTTCTGATATGAAAGCTAATCTCTAAATTTTGTGTAACTTCAAAGATAATATATAAGTTCATTACATGCGTTACTAAAATGTCGAGTACATCATATTTTCGGGTGAACATATAAAAGTATTCAGTTATAAATTACAAATGTAATTGACAATATGGAATTCTTCATATGGGTCAACACTTTGCCAACAGTCGGGCCAACCCTCCAGCTAATGGCCATTTATAATAATTGTCCAACAAAATGCCTAACGAAAACATCCGTCTTTTCAACGCTGGCCCATATAACTTTTGTTTGTAGAGAAAATAATAGTAGTAGTTTTTTTATTCTCCATTTTAAAGATTGTTCATCATGCTTCAGTTTTAAATCTTAGAATATGTCAATATCATTTATTAATTTTTTTTAGTATATATTTCAGTCAAAAATATATTTTAAACCCAATTTAAGCTTTCTAAAGAATATTAAACTCGACATTTAGTCCCTGATGGTTATAAATATTGAAAAAATGTGTATTTTTTCCTTTTAATATTGTATGTAATTTTTCTAGATGATTTCTGTTAATCGAAATAGCAAGCATAAATCCTCACCACAATGAGCATATACAGGTAAAAATAGTAAAATCAGTAAGTTAACAGTCTTATCGGTTTTTTTAAAAGCGATTTTAGCGTTCTTCTCACAGTTAAACGTGCAAAAACTTTCCTAATCTGATTACCTCTTAAATCATATTTTGTCCGTAATACCTGTGTACTTTTAATCTAAGTCATTCACCTTACTAACGTTATCCATTATTATCAACATCACTCATCATTGTCGTAAAACTGTTAGGGAATGTAATATTAAAATGTTTCTGAAAAATTTATCTTCAAATCAACGATACATTAGATTTGCTAAACCATGAAAATTAGTTAATTTTGGAAGAGACGACTTGTTTGCTTTGGAATACAAAAAGATTAAAGCATATATGTTATGTATTTTTTAGACACAAAAAGCGTATATTATGTTTAATAGTATTTTAATATGCTAATATAATTAGAAAGTAATTATTGTAAAACGTTTATTTATGTTCTTAATAATTCAATATTTTAATGCAATATTATAATAATTTACTTAGTGTGTAATTTTATTTTCAGAATCATACACAACCTACAAATTCTACAGTGCATTCAACACCAGCAGACTACTATAAAGGTCCTCCAACAATTCTGTTAGGCTGTTTACTGGCTTTAATGGTCCTCAGTCTTGCAAGCTTATTTGTTTTTTGCTACCAGAAAAGAAAAAATGGCGGTTTCTTTTGGTGGATTCCAGGAAGAGGCAGAAGTGCGGCAGCTATATCTCTAAGCAAATGCATGCAGCAATACGTTTCAAATCCTAATTATTACACAACACAACCTGAGAGCCCTTTACTACGGGCGTTAAAAGATATGGAGATCCCCAATGAAAATATTATTCTTCAAGAAGAAATTGGTGAAGGATGCTTTGGAAAAGTACATAAAGGTACGTACGCAAAAAATTATGCATATATATATCATTTTCATTTTCCTAAATATTTTAATTGTTTTTTCTTTTAATAATTAAATGTGTAGTTTAGAAAACCTTTGTTCATAAGTGCATTCTTCATTTCATGCCGCCCTTTAAATTAGAAAAAGAAATACCATCATTTTTCAAAACATTTCTTAATTTATCTGAAAATATTTTTTCATATTATATTTTTGTGTAGTTATATTTTAAAGTTCACTTACAAATGTTTGCTTTACAGGATGATGCACATTTAAATTATAAAAATACCATCAATTTTTGAATTATTTCTTAATTTAATTCAAAATATTTTACATATTATATCTGTGTACTGTAATATTACAAATTCCACCCATAGATATTTGTTTTATGTGATGCTGCACTTGAACATTGTAAATTATATATTTGGAGACCATTAGAAAACTAATATGTTGTAACTATCACAAAACTTTCATCTATATCATTCTTTATAATAGTGGCAACTACTGGTTAACGAGAACAAATATTTAATTTTAGTGTTTAACAATAAAGATTTTATATCTGCAGTTCGAAGCAAATTTAAAGAACAAATGTTCATTCATAAATATAAAAAAACTGCGGCTGATTCGTACTAGCAGCTTTACTTGTCGATCAGTATATACTCAAACTAAATCAGCATTGTTTTCGTAATGACCATCTCACATATCAAGTTTGAAGCATTTGCACATTATAGAAACTGAGATACAGAATATTGCAAAATAGCAACTTCACCTATCGGCCGATATACACACAAATTAAATTAATATATTCTTTCATAACGGTTCTTTCACATTTTAGAGTCTGGTGCAGTTATATGCCAGTAAAATGAGATGTGTATATCAGAATCAGTGTATATCTTTTCTTAAATGAAAGAAATCGCAGAATGGAACCTGTTAGGCGATATACAATAAAAGTTTATTTATATGCAACAATTTATATGAAGATGCAACTAAATGCAATTTTTTGTAAAATTCTATGCATTAAACCTTGCGCTATAGCTGTAGACAATGTTTTGTCACAGTCACACAGATTGACATTTTCTAAAACTGATCAAATCCTGTTCTGGGCATCCGAGAAGGTGTATTTGCGTAAAAACAGAAGTCGAAAATTTTTACAAATCCAACACCTACTTTTATCATTATAGAATAATTAAAGTTAATTATTAATAATTTACAAAATGGTAATAAATAAGCTTTCTCACAAAAAAAAAAAAAAAAAAAAAAAAAAAAAGATACAGGTTATGGAAAATACAAAATCTTTCAAAAAAAAAGTTACTGAACAATATATACTTCGATCTTCTTACAAATATCATACCTGAAGAGGATTTACTTTTTTGTTTGTTTCTCTGTTACGTCAGCACGTTTGAAAACATGTTCCTAAAAACTTTAAAACAGAAAATAAAAGTAAAGAAATAAATAAACTAAAATTTTAAATTATCTCTAATTTTAGGTTTTGCTGCAAAAATTTCTCAATAATATCTATTAAATTAATCCTATATGTATAACGTCTAAAATTTGGAAGTCTTTAAATTAAAAAGCTAATAATCTATAGTCGAGTCTTGTGTTAAAATTACAGCAAACATTAATTTTAGTAATATTAATATCGATACTAATTCTAATATTAATTGTACAAGAAAATACATAATAATTATTAAATATATTTAATAGCTATGACGTGTTTTTAGTAATAAGAGATATATAGCATTCATAATTCAGGATTTATAACAGCAATTTTATTTTTATATCAAATCCTATTCGCTAAAATACGCTTGTTGGATTTAGTTTCGGCAATGGAAAAATGCTTAGATCACATTCTACGTTCGATTCTCAGATAGCTTTGAATTACGTATGAGCGTTTTTTCTGTCATTCTAGTTTCAACCACGAAAAATAAACTTTTTGATTTGCATATACTTCCTCATCGACCACTTTAACAAAGGAAACCTGTTATCTGAAAATTATTTAGTTATCATATTATTTATAAATGGTTGATTGTGTAATTATTTGTGTTCTAGGACAAATTAGACTCGACTTTATGCCATCAGTTATATATAAACATATTACCTATTCATTATTGCCAAATGCGTAGCTGTATTTTACTCAAAATGTGGATTTACTATATAGTTATTTTATTTGTGAACAGGTATCTTTTATTAATGATAGAAAAACCTCTATAAGGACTGACATTTCATTTCAATGTTATCTTTGAAACTTGCACCTTAAAAACAAATTATTTCGGAAGATTGTTCATATTCTATAAGTATCAAGTCTAAACTTACATTTGGGTGTTTTAGGGGTCATGATTTAATTGAACAGTGTGCTTTCTAATCTCTAATTTGTATTTGCATTCATTTAATTTACATAATTATCGCCAGTGTTTAAACATTACTTGATAACATACACGAATAGAAGACGTTAACTCTGAAAATTTATAAAGGATTAATGCAATATAATATTTAACACTATCTATCATCACGTTATGTTCGATGGAGTAGTTCTAAATTTATAACAGAGATTGATGAATAGAGTAGAAGAAAATCTAAGGGTATTTCTTTTCAGATTATATGCTTTCAGGTCATGCTGGAAAGAAATTTTAATAATTTTATTATTAACTGATATTTTTTAGACTTCATATCTGTTATCCTATATATTCACATACATAATGTTTGACCGTTTATATATTGCCTGACATAGAAAATGCAACACCATAAAGATTCAGTCATATAAATATGCAAATTTCAGAAAATGCGCAGCTGCACACGTTTTGCAGATGATCTGACGTGCAAGTTGATCACGTGATTATAGCACGAGATAAAAAGGAAGGAAACGGTGGGTGAACCAACAGTCGCTTCTCTCTGTCGTCTGCGGAATCCAGAAGTTTGAGAAGCTTCTTTTTTCCAGAAGGAACGTGTGAATTAAGAGATGCCGGAAAGACGACACCAAAGGCAGTTCCGTCAGTCGGACTATTTTACGAGGAGTCAAATTGTAAGTTTGAGTCAGGCTGGTTGATCTTACCCTCGTATCGCTGTTGAAACGCGCGTTGATGTTTCCACTGTGCACAAAATTTCGACCAGATGGATCTAAAGAGAAAATGTGAAACCCCTAGAAAGACCAGGTCCAACTAGTCGTACAACAGAACGCACAGATAGACGCATCCGAAGGGAGACGGTGACGGCCCATTTGTTATCTGCTCTCGAAATTTTGCGGAATATGCAGGGAGCTTTGGATACTCCAATATCTGGGAGAACGGTCTCACGACGATTGGCTGAAAGCGGCTTGCGCAAAAGTCGGCCTGAAAACACTTCCATTGACGCGAGTTCACGGACGTGAAAGGTTGAGGTGGTGTCGGGACCGAAATACTTGGACGACTGAATGGCACAGTGCGGTGTTCAGTGACGACTCTCGGTTTTGCTTGTCTGATAACAGTCACCGGGTAAGAGTCTGGAGACTTTGGGGAGATAGAGTTACCCCCTATCACTATTGTTGAACGCCATACTGCTCGTCAGCGTGGCATAATGGTTTGGGGCGCCATCAGTCCCGACAGCAGGTCACCCCTGGTACGCATCAGAGGCACACTGACAGCACGACGAAATGTTCATGAGGTGCTGCAGCCGGTGGTGCTGCGCTATATGCAGAGGCTACAAAGTGGCATTTTCCAGCAGGACAATGCGTGACCACATACGACAATCATTACAGACAGGCTTTGAAACATGTCCAGTTGCTTCCTTGGCCAGCAATATCACCAGATCTCTCACCCATCGAACATATGTGGGATATGATTGGCCGTCGTTTGTCTGCTCTGCCTCAACCACATTCGGAGGACGAACTATGGACGTTGGTCGAGAACATATGGGCTTTCATTACTCAGGACGCTATTCGCACACAAATTGAATCAGTACCTCCTCGAGTTGCTGCTTGCATCACCGCGAGAGGCGGTCCTACTTCTTACTGATCACCCTGTATTTCATCGCTGTATTAAAGTGATCTCCTTGTCGATAAAATCACTTATGAAGATATGCATTCTCTATATCAATTTTTATCATATTCTACCCACACTATCATGGTGTTTCATTTTCTATTTCGGGTAATGTAAATTATTATTGAAGTAGAATAGTATCAGGTTGTAACATATGAAATGTCCGACTTTCATGGTCTACTTGAAAAAAGAGTATATTTTTACATAACGAACTTTATTAATCAAAGTAGGAACCATTAGCTTCAATACACTTTTTCCAAAGAGAAACAAGGTTTTTTTATGCCGGTATCGTAAAATGTAATCGTCCTGGGGGCAACAAATTAATTGAATGCCGTTTCAGCATACTTAAATTTCTGAAGCATTTCTCCTTTAGGACGTTATCGAGATGTTTGATAAAGTGAAAATCTGTAGGTGAGGGGTCAGGTAAATATGGTGGATGGTCTAAAACTTCATAGTTTAACGTGTGCAGCTTCTGACGAGTGATCATTGAAACATGTGGTCTAGCGTTATCATGGAGAAGAATAGGGCCCTTAATATTGACGAATGCTGGCGGTTTACGTGTAAGTTTCTGGTGCATTTAATCGATTTCTATACAATATTTCTCCACTGTGACGGTTTCGCCTGGTTTTAGAAAGCTATGGTTAATTAAACCAACTGAGGACCACCAAACAGTCCCCATAACCTTCTTCAGATCGAGTTTCGGCTTTAGAAAGTGTTGTGGAGCATTGTCAGCATCCAGCCACTGCGCTGAACGTTTACAATTGTCGTACAGAATCCACATTTCATCACAAGTTACAATTCGATTGAGAAAAGCATCATTTTGGTTGGGAAGAAGAAAGGCAGACGAGATTTCAAAACGTTTGCGTTTCTGATTCTCTTTCAATTCATGAGCAACCCATTTATCCATTTTTTTAACTTTGCCAATCAATTTTAGATGACGTGAAATAGTTGTAGGAGATACACCTAGTTCTTCTGCATAATCTCTAACAGAATTTCCTGGATTGTTTTCAACTATTGCTCGTAAACCTTCATGGTCCACAACAGTCTCTGGTCTTCCCCGGTCTTCGTTTCTGAGAATCTCCTCCCCAGTTTCGAACTTTGTATACCAACGTCGAATGGTACGTTCATTTACAGAACCATTTCCAAATGCAGCATTAATGTTTCGGGCAGCTGCTGCAGCATTATGCTTACTTTTCCACTCATACAAAAATAGCATTCTAAAATCTCTAGAATTCATGCTACAATTATAGCTATAAACTTACCACCAAATCACAATATTTTGATTTGAAACACATCAGATGGAAAAGACAAGGTTTTAGCTTTAAAATGATACATAATTAACGACTGTATCAAAAAATTTTATAAGGAACAAAGTTTCAAAATTTTACTGGTGATAATCGGGCATTTCATGTGTTACAACTTGATATCTGTTCTTTTTTTTTTTTTTTTGAGTATATTTTAAATTTAAGTTTTAGGTACACAATTTTTTCTTTAATATTAACTAACTAGTTAATTAATATTAAAGAATATTTTAATAACAATTTAATAATAATAACAACGATAATAATAAAGGACGTTAATTATTATTAACGTCCAATGAAAAATGACGAATATGGCAATATTTCAAATAATGACAGTACAGAATATATTTTCGCTTCTAAGAGACGCTATATGCCTATTTTAACATCTTTAAAATAATAATTTTACTTTACACAATGATTATGTTTATTGATACATAAGAAATATTGTTTATAATTAGATTATAAATTTCTATTTTAATCATCAAGAGACGCTAGGAACATTTATTGAAATCATTCGCACACTTAAACGCGCAGTATATCCTCATCTCGTGCAAATCCTTTTATTGCAACTTATTTAATAAAATTTTCGCCGTTCGGAAGCGCTGTAAGCTATATTAGTATCATTATAATCATAACTTTACTTCATACATTGGTTATGTTTATTCATGTGTAAGAAATGTTGTTTATTCATAATACATTATAATTTTTTATTTTTTCTATCTGAAGGCTCTTTGAAGCTCTTTAAAATGTCATTCAAATAATACGCTTACACACAGAAATATATACTACCTTAATTCCAAGCAAATCATTTCATTACAACACTTTTAATAAAATGTTCGTTACAGCGTTACAGAATCAGTATGAGCATAAATATATAAGATGTTCTTTTTTAATTTTTATCTCCATTCTTATACAAAAATTTTGTTTGAACATATTGTCGTTAGGCTGTTTACCTATTTTGAACAGTAAGTCCCGCATTTTGGAGTTCCTCTAAAACGTTATATTATTTGTTAAAATGGTTTTACGTATTCCTGATTTAATTATTAATATTTTGTCTTAGTAACTGATTCTGTAAAAGCTACTGGCATATATATACAACAGTAGCATATAAAGTATTGAAAACGTGCACGTAAATGTTTCTAGCAAACTTTCACAATCTGTGTGAATGATTGTTTTATTTCTGTTACATGTTTTTGATTTTATATTATTATATAAAGAAACATAACTTCTAACTGCATTATTTTGAACATTTGGTTGCTATTTCTTTCGCTTTCCTTTATCATAGGCATCTATAAATTAAAATAAGACCCATGCTGTTTATGTATATATAGATATATATGTATAGATTATTTGTTAAAACAACTCTGTGCCTAAAACTATCAAAATATAATTAAACATACATTAATTTCCCATAAATGACCGGACACTTTCAATTTCAGACTTTTTTTTTTTTTAATAACTCAAAAAGTACTGGACAAACCATCTTGAAACTTCAAGTGTGCGAAGAACATGTTATACCTCATGTATTTCTGTGAAAGTTTTGCCCCGAAAGTGGAAGGGGGGGGGCAGAAAAAATTCAAGGAAAATGAAAGGGTTTGGCATCACCATGTAAAACATAATGCATGAAATACGATCTGACTGCAGCATGTGATTATGGGACTCCTTTTTATTATCTGTATAAAGTTTCTTGTCTCTATCATATGTAATCAGGGAGATATAAAAGTTTCTTTAAAAAATTGCAAAAGAAAAAAATCCAACTTTTAGCTACAACTTGTAAGGAAGCATACAGCAAGCAGAATGAAAAAATATTAAATATCTAATGAAAAGTGAGCATTTTTACTAAATAATTTTTAACTGTGCATGCGTGTGTCTTAGCGAAATTTCATTTGCATAATTTAATAGCCAAATGTACTGAGCTACTTATATAAAAACCCCAGACAAGTATCGTGTACACAAAAGTTGTACGCGATAGAATGAACCGAATTTCAGCTGTTCCCAAAAATAAGAAAGTTATAAGGGGGTTTTCTCAATATTTATTTACAATCATCGAAAGCTGTATTACCATTCTGTGAATCAAAATAAAAATGTGAGTAAAACCCCTTATAGTTTAGCTTTTTGTTTCAAGAGAAACTGAATATCAGTTCATTCTATCGCGTACAACTTTTTGAGTTGACACGATAGTTGTCTGGGAGCTTCGTATAAGTAGCTCAATATATTTGGCTATTAAATTATGCAAATGAAATTTCGCTAAATTTTACGCATGCGCAGTTAAAAACTATTTAGTAAAAATGCTCATACTTCATTAAATATTTAATTATTTTTCATTCTGATTGCTGTATTCTGTGTCTAATATTATATGGCAAGATTCCTAAAAAAAAAGCTTTGCACTGGGTTTAATACCTTGCGTGTTATAGCTAAAAAGAGTGATTTTTTTTTTTCAATTTTTTAAAGAAACCTTTATATTTTCCTGATTTCATGTGATAGAGACATGAAAATTTATACAGATAATAAGATGGCAAAAATCGTCTTTTATCGGCGTCTGGAGAAGCGAATGAAGCCGGATCTTCGGAAAATCGCACAAAAAGGTAAATTTTAATCAAAATTATATATCAAATGCCTCATCTGTAACCATCCTTTGATAATTGTCAATAGACGAAGTTTGGATGTGTAGACAATAGATATCCAATCAGAATGATTTACACGTTACATGCTTCAGATGAATTTTTTATTGGGAAAAAAAACAAACAATACAATTTTATCACCGTTTATTTATGTCAATTTTTGATGGGATTTGGATGAAAGATTCCGATAGATAAGGAAAATGCCTTTGAAACATACTTTCGATGAGTTTTGATTTGAAATACTATCTTATAATTCTTTATTGGTAATTATCATTCTTTTTATTTATAAATATATTATACATTCATGTTTCTCATTCTAGGATTATGTAACTCAAAATGTACTAATTAAAGTTTCATGTTTATACTAATATTTTAGATATATATGAATATATTTATTCTGTGTAAGTTCTTTTAAACTATTCAATGTATATTGATTTCATACGAACATAAACATACATCTTAACAGAAATAAAAACTCTCATACATTTTTATCATCAATATTCTAATTTTAGAGACAGCCTGTAGAAACTAATTGTGCATGCAGTGATAAAATGCAATGTGCTTGTGGCCAAAAGACATATCAATATACTCGTTCAACTAGTCACTGTCTACAGGGCTCGATTAACACATTTTTGAGCCCAGAGTACTTTCAATTTTTCTTGCCTCTTTAGAATGGTTGAATTTATAAAACACACCAGCGATCAAGACAGTAGATCCAATAAACTTCCCCAAAATTAGAAAAAAATATTTTAAAATAGAAAAATTATATATATTCGCATTTTCAATTACAAATCTGATAGTTCTAATTAATTTATGTTTTTTTTTTTTTTTTTTTTCCCTTTTGGACATGATTTGAGGTAACCGTTCATTCTTATCGTTGGCCACATAAATTTCGAGCGGTTGGTGTTAATTTGGATAATTCATTAAACGAGATTCCACTTCAAGTCAACCTGTCAACTCAAGTCAAATCTTTGATCTATCCATTAAAAGTTTTCTGTAATTTTTCTCGGACCGCGGTAGCCCAGTCGGTAGAGCGCCGGCCTCGTAACTGGAAGATTGCGGGTTCGGTACTCGAGCAGGCCAAAGACCGTCGTGTACGCTAATGGTGGCTGGTGCACGTAAAATCTGTCGTGGCCGCAATGTCCTCCATGTTCCCATCAAAAATTATACCTCTGGGGGTCACTGAAGCGGGAGAGCCGTGGAGGATCAAAATTGCGATGGCATGTCTCCGGACCACCTCTAGGGGTGAGTCCCAGACCGTTGCCAATTGCTCATCTGCGCAGCACTAGTGCGACGTAAAACCCAACCAACCAACCCACCTGTAATTTTTCTCCCAAACTCGCGTAAATACGGCCCCGTTGGGTAAGAAATACCCAACGGGGGCACACTATTAAGGCCTAAGACCATAGTGTAGTCAAATCGCCTTAACCCTAACGCCAACACCATCATTTTACCAGAATGTTTTTATATATTCACATTATGGCTAATGCATCTATGATATTTTATATCCATGTGTATTTATGAATATTAAATTTTTTAATTTTATTTTCTTTAATGTTACAGAAAGCCTTTTCTAATAAATGTAATGTTCAAATTTTATTGAAGACAGAATTTTTAAGACAAATGTTTCTCTGTTAGGCTTTTAATATTTTTAAATATTTGTAAAGAATTACAAAAATTAGATATTTTGTCTGAACTCACTATATTAATCTACATTATTAAAATAGTGAGAATATCTCGAAGTTTTTTCTTAAAATATTTTAATTCTAAAGTAACATTAACACGGTTTAAGACAACTTTTACATTTTTGTTTTGGCTTGGATGATTGTGAAATTTTTGTACATTATTTCTTTATCCCGTCGAATTTCTTTAATTGTCTTTCATGTACTGTATTTTGCATTCAGTAAGTTATTGAATGTATTTATCTGTATAACTTTAGTTTTAAGCTAACAGATTAAAAGAAATCACTTGTAATTTTTCTTATATTATTTAATGTATGTCGCTATAAATATATTGAATATTGTATAGCTGTAACATCAATATTATTAATGACATTGATTTTGATTTTGACCATATATTCCATTTAAAGCATTTTACTGCAGGATTGTATATATATATATATATTTAACACTATTACTATTAAATATATAGTAGGTAGTATTTAACAATATTACCCTAATACTAATATATATATATATATATATATATCAGTGGCATTCCGTAAATGACATTTTAAGCTGTCTCTGTACCGATGGCTAGAAACAGACCGATACCATGAGAAGCTCATTTGTCTAATTGACTGTTGAAATGTCATCGTATCTGCGTCGTTTATAGTACATTTTATAATAAAACGTTTAAAAAAAATGATTTATGTAGTAGCATTATTATTACGTTATCTTTATGTTCTTAGATTCCTTGCTATGACGATTCTATACCCTTTTTCTACAAGTTTACATTTTTAGAATCTTATGCTATAATTTGTATGGATGTGAAAAATTTTCTTATATATGACTACTGTATGAACAAACTCTTGAAATACGTTTATATTATTATTTCATTTGTCCTCTGTAATAGACTTACTTTTTTTTCAAATAATATTTCATAGGTCTGTATACAACAAGCTCCGGCATTAGGCTACCAGTCGCTGTGAAATCTTTGAAGCAACATGTGAGTCTGGAGATACAAACAGATTTTGAAAGAGAAGTGGAAATAATGGCTTCATTCCGGCATGAAAACATTTTAAAACTTTTAGGCGTTGTAATACGAGGTATGTATGACAGATGTTTCTCATATTTTATCAGTTACACAATTGAGGATATTTTGATTAATTTCACTGCGCTGCAAAAAAAAAAAAAAAAAAAAAAATTGACCCCTCATATCATTCTTGCTGATTCTTATGAAAATGACCTCCTGAATCCGAATATGACTTCCATTTTAAACAGTCACCCACCGTTTCCTCGGAATACTACCCCCTCCCCCAATTTTTATCACTATTCGGTAATTTTATGGCCATGAATTTGATTTGGAGAAGGAAAAAGAATTAATTTAACACTTTAAAACAATAATATATAATGTTTAATAAATAACATAAATAATAGATTAAAAAAATACAAGAAATGTAATACATAATTTCAGTGGCAAATCCCCTCATAAATTTTCCCCTTGCCACAAATGTTGATGTTTTAGAATTTTCCAATTCTGTAGCCCCTCATAAGATATTTAACAGTTTAAATAATCCTTCTCCCCCTAAAAATCAAATTTATAGCCATAAAATTACCAAAAAAGTGATAAAAATAGGGGCCATCACTGAAAAATGGTGGGTGATAGTTCAAAAAGGACGTCATATTCGGATTAAGGAGGTCATTTTACATAAGAATTTGCAAAAATGGTGTTGGGGGTAATTTTCATGTCGAGCAGTGTTTTTTGTAGATGAATTCAAATAAGGCTTATTTTATATTTCTACAACCATACAAAAACCTGAATATTACAACAATATTAACTAACTAGTTCTAGTATTTGAAATAAAAGATGTGATAATGAAATTAATCAAATACACACTTCATGGTTACAAAGTTAAACTTGTAAAAATCTTTAATACTTTTTATTGAGAATTTCGATGACAATCTGTTTATAGACAAAAGTGTATAAAAAGTGAGTAAATAACTGCATTTATCGCGAATTCATTTATTGAGATTGGTTGAGAGGGTGGTTAAATAGGTTAATTTCTGTTTATAATTTCTGTGTGACGAATAAGTGGTTTCAGACACAAATAATAGCCTGTTGAATGATTTGTAGATTCTTTCCAAATCATGGGCATTAAATGATCACCGGACAATCTTTATCCTTACTCCAATTACTCGAGTTATTTTCAGAAGTTTTAAATACAATATGAAGCAATCACCGTTTACCTTGATCTGTGTTTCGTCAACCAAATTAACGATTCTATGCCGTTTCAATTAATGGCTTGATAGTTAGTCCCTGACTAAATAGCATACTTGCCAACCATCTCGTTATGAAGCATAAAATTTTTAAAACCTATCTTTTTTTTTTTTTCTTTTTTTTTTTTTTTTCACACCAGTCGTTTTTTAGAGTAATTTTATCCTTATTTAATCGTAACAACATTTGGAGAGAATTACTCTAAAAATAAAGTGCTGTGAAAAAAGGGGCGTTAATAATTTTACGCTATTAATAAGATGATTAGCAGTTATGTAAATAGGGTTACTTCCCTATAAACATAGCAAGAGTTGTCGGTGTTGGAGAGTTCATGCAAACTCAAGGCAATCTAAAGCAAGAACTATACATCATCAAACTATAAACAGATGATAACAGAAGATCAAATGTAAATATTCATTTTTGAAACTGAATAAAGCAACAATTGAACCTTTTCTGTATTTTAAAGTTTTCCAGTAGCTTTTAATAATGTGAATTGTTTTTTTCACTCCACAACATTTATCCCATTACAATTCTTTAAAATAGATGCTGCATATTTTCCCTTTTGATTATTATTTTCGTTTACAGTATCAACAAATCCATAAAAATTTGCTAATTTTATACTTTTTTTTTTTTTTTTTTTTTTTTTTTTTTTTACAATTTTGTTATTGAATAGTGTTATTTATAGAGAACAGTGAAAAATATACAGTAATCGTGTAAAATGGAATACCATTATATCTCACCTGTATGGTGCTGCAGCATATAAAGAGCACGTCGCATGTTTTCATTGATCCTCAAATATAAAAGGTAGTTCACTTTCTCTCATTGAGAAGAGCAGTTTTTGTGTTATATAACTTTTTTGTTTTTTTTTAATCAAGTTTCAGACTTTTTTGGGGGTAAGTATTACGAATTCTGTAATCTCTTTACAAAGCTGTAAAATGAGGGAAAACCTAATGTCCTTTTCCGGTAGGAGAGTTGAGTTAGTTAGTAGTCTGATTTCCAAGAACTTAATTCTACCAACAGGTGGTTGTATAGATATAATAATAAGACATACATTGATCACTAAGGGCGAAAGAGTGATTTCTTTTCATTTGAGAAAAGGCAGCCATTTTACACTCTTATGAATGTCTTTCCCCGAGTGAATGTACACGGTAATACACACAGATAATTTAGCAAATAAAATTTATGTACTAAAAGAGAATGAAAGATCCAGATACCCATTTTTTTTTTCTTTCTTTTAGTTTTTCTTTCCTTTTTTTTTTTTTTTTCTATACTTTAGTATACTCATGTCTGCACAAAACTGACTTTCTTTTTTTTCGGTATTTATTATTATACTTCTTTGAGATAAAAATAGTCTGCATTCATCATGAAAAGTAATTTTAATAAATTACAATTTGATAAATAATTTGTATTGCGTAAATTTGTATATGATTATACATAGAAGAAAGTCTTGTGGTGGCCACAACATACTAGTTATATATTAAAATTTCCCCGGCTGCTAACTGCATTAAAAAGAATTTTGAGAATTCCATATTACTTACTAATATAAAATATTAAAATTTAAAAAAGTATTCCAATAAATACGAAGACAGTAATCGTTTCACAAGAATAACAAAGCAACCGATTCTAAAATTTTAATTTTTCACAAATTACTTGAATGTAACTTATTTATGAAAACTTATCCCATTTCTTTTCATATATTTATTAGAACACTTAAAAGCCGTGCAATATTTCGGCATTTTCAAAATTCATTAACATTCTATTCTATTACTATTTTCGAGTTTTAACTTTCTAATGGCTGATGCCAAAAAAACTTTTCGGCATCAAAAATCATTGCTCGTCAAGATGGGGATGATAGATCTATTTAAATTACTATATCTATGGGTGGTTGAGGTTGATTTATTCTCCAAGATGGCAATTTGGATAATATGCAATATAAACTACAGTGAAACTTGAATAATTCGAACTTGTTTAATTTGAAATTCTGGATAATTCGAATCTTTTAGTCGGTCCCTTGAATTTTGTATTAAAATAATGTTAAAAAATCATGAATAATTCGAATTCGATTTTGGATAATTTGAATTTTTCATACGATTACCTTTAAAATATTACAGTAAAATTTTTTCCCGAGATTTTCTTCAGCTAAAGTGCATTATTTTTTTTTTTTAACAGTCTTTCAAAAGAAGAATAAGGAAGTACAAGAGTATTTCCTACCTAGTGCATCACAAGATATGGTCCATATACATGAACTTCGAGGGTTTTTTTTAATTGAAAGTCATGTCTATTGTAAGGGATTCTGTTTTTGTATCAATTGATGGGTTGAAGTCATATGCTATAACACAAAGATTGTAGTTAAAGAAGCAATAAAAAATATGTGGCTATTTTAAAAATGTGTTGATTAACTAAGCTCGTAAAAACATATTGATTTAATGGGAGGGGCTTAATGATGCAGTATTCTTAGATATAAAGTTTATATGTTAAATCTTTGATCATAGAGTTTTATATTTTTAATTTATCTCTCCGTTTTTGACAAAATAGTATATGTAATTCAAAGTTTTGGATATTTCGAATTTTTCTCTGGTCCCTTCAACTTCGAATTATCCAAGTTCTACTGTATTCCTTATTATTTACGATTTTTGTAAAATTTAAATATTGATAACTTTCTGGATGTTGTTTGTTTTCAGTAATAATTTCAAAATAAAATTTTCATATTGCAATTATTCATAATTTTCTGTTAAAGTTCTACCCTAATCGATATTATCCTTTAGGATATGGGTATTCCATATTACCCTCTTGATCCATATTACCCAAATATAGATTTTTTTTTCCTTAAATAAAAATTTTTCTCCTTAACTCTACTTTTTGTAACATAAAACCATCAAAACGCATTAACAACACTTGAAATTTTGCAATAGTCTCGTATCCACAATGGTCCAAGATATTTCAGTTTATTATGGTGAGTTCAAATAGAAATGATATTCCATATTCACCTATTTTCCTCTACTTTTAGAAATAATAAATTGAATTTTTAGATTCATTTTATGGTACGGTTCCATTCACCTTTGACATAAAAATTGAGCAGAATCTAAGTAAAGGGATTTTTGTTATCTTTGAATTATTATTATTATTATTATTATTATTATTATTATTATTAGAACACGTTTAAAAATACCACTAAACTGAAATATTTTAGGCCATATAATACGAAGAAGTTCCACTATTATTTTAATTAAACTTCTTCTGAAACTGTAAAATTTTCACCCTGAATTAAATCAAAGAGTAGCATCAAAGAAAGTTATTTAAAGATATTAAACAGAAGTCATTCGTATTTAATTAAACAGCAAGTAATAGTTTTCAAATAATGTTTGGAATTCATTTATAAACTAAAAGCAATACTTTTCTCTTAAGAGCATTTTTCGAATTTTTCACAGGCATATCACAGATTTGGAGTCTGTCAACATGTTGTTCTATTAACCCATGATAATGTCATTGCTTTAAAAATAATTTTAATTGTGTATAATGTTAGAGAGCTTTCATTATAATTTAATTAAATGCTAAAAAAAACGAATGAAACTCTTCCTGAATAATATTGAATTCATTCGGATTAAATGCATTTCTATTATTATTTTGATGTTATGCTATAAATTAAAGCAACGTCTGTAATGAATCCAAGAGAGCTATTTTGCACAATCTCTAATAACAGGGTAGAAAAGATTGCGCATAATTATAACTACGATTAAATTGTTAACAGTAATATTTTCATTTAAGTGACATTGCTGTAATTTTTTTGTAAACAAATATTTTTTGTAATAGATATTTCAATTTAATAAGTAAATAAATAAATAAATAAATAAATAAAAAATAAAAATAAAAATAAATTATGTAAAGAAAAAATAGTAAAAATTAGTAAAAATAAGACTAGAAAATATTACAAAGTAACATTGTTATTAGGTAACATGTTTATATAAAATAAGTATTCTTCAACTACATTTCTTGAAACCATGGAAGCGTCTGAGCAAGAGCTGACTCAACGAGTGCATTGTTAATAATTATAAGATTGAAAAAAAACTTTTTATGTACCATGTTTTAAACTTTCTGTTGAATCATAGCTATAGAACTAACTACATTAGCACTTTATCAATGCGTATGAAATCTTTAAAGCGATAATGACGTCAATTTTCGTCGGATGCATAATTTAATTTTTTACAATTTTCTAACGCTCACGTTTAATTAAATGTATTTATTTTTTTTTTGCAACAACTAAATTATAGCTAATATTTTAATGGCTATTTATAAGGTATTAGGAGGTTATTATTTTCAGATTCTAATTACTTATAAGAGAACTATTCGAAAATTCGAAAATCTCTACTTCGAAGTATTGTGTTGTCATCGGGTTGTGAGTTATTGTGAAAGTTTCAAATGTCTAGCTAGTAAGGAAGTTAGTTAAAATTCGATTGCAAGATTTCTACCGGACAAACAAACAAACAAACAGGAATAGAAGTTAATAAAATCATGGTAAAATAGAGGTGATAATCATATATTAGAGACAAAATAAGCGAATTGCCCATCTGCGCAGCATTAGTGCGACGTAAAACCCAATCACCAATCACCAAAATAAGCGATAAGAAAGCGTCGAATGACTGCATGTTTTCCAAATCCCAGCCAATTGGACAATTTGACACCCCTTCAAGCCTTTGGACTCGTCCTTACTGATAGTCTTAAGAAACGTGGTTACACTATACATTTCCTTTTTACATTGAATATTTTCTTGTTTGTTGACCTAATTTGACGTTATCCACAGTCGTTGTACTTATTGTTGTATATGGTGCAACTTTTGTGCAACCACTCGCCGCAAGTAACATACATAAATTACTCCATGAGAAATCGTTTAATTAAAGAATATTTTCTAATACTGTCATTCTAGAGAATTTACTAGGAAGAGTTATGAAAAATCAAGCAACCATTATTTGAAAACGAGTTAAAATAACCACGTTTATTCTTAGACGCTTGAAACAATCAACAGACACATTCATGTCGGCACTCCACTATTGATGTTGCAACACTACCTGGAATCTCAGCGAACCCACTCTACTCTTTCCCGCCGGCGCAATCTCTCCTAGAATTACCTTAATATATTTCGAATTTAAAATTTTGTGTAAAAGAGTTTGAAAAATTTAAGCTCAAATATATTTTCTGATAGTAAAAATTTAATTCAGGTCTTATGAAACAAATAAAGTTTCAAAATTGTCTGGGAATAAATTTTTTAGCATTGTCGTTTTCAGAAGTAGAATAAATTTGAAAATAAATTACATACTTCCAAATATTTATTTTGCTTTTTAGTTATTTTAAATAAATTTTGACAATCTTAATCTATATATATAAAAGAGTAAACTCACTGACTCACTGATTCACTGATTCACTGACTCAACACGGTTGTGGCGATCCTATGGGAGATAGAGTCGCAATTTTTGGTGAGCAGGTTGATTTTAAGACCCTGACGCTCACTAAGACGGGATTTTGCGAAATACCCTCCCGTTCCCCCCCGGGGGGGGGGCAAAAGGCAAAAATCACCTTTATAAGCATATCTCGGCTCCAAATTGCTTCACGGTGAAGAAATTGCAGATGGGGAGACTAGACTTGAATACAAAAAAATCATTTCTGCGATTTTGGAATTTTGGATTTTTAAGGGGGGTAGGGGGTAAAAATGAGATTTTCGGGGGCGCATAAGGCAAAAACACATTTATAAGTACAACTCGGCACCAAATTACTTAACAGGGAAGAAATTTCAGATGGGGAGACTAGACTTGAGTACGAAAAAATCATTTTCTGCGATTTTGGAATTTTTGATTTTTAAGGGGGGAAGGGTGTGAAAATGATTTTCGGAGTTCCTGAAGACAAAAACACCTTTATAAGCATAACTCGGCTCCAAATTGCTTCACGAGGAAGATATTGCAGATGGGGAGACTAGACTTGAATACAAAAAGATCATTTTCTGCGATTTTGGATTTTTGGATTTTTAAGGGGGAAAAAGGGTGAAAATGATTTTCGGAGGCGCAGGAGGCAAAAACACCTTTATAAGCATAACTCGGCTCCAAATTACTTCACGATGAAAAAATTGCAGATGGGGAGACTAGACTTAAGTACAAAAAAATCATTTTCTGCGATTTTGGAATTTTGGATTTTTAAGGGGGGAGAGGGGCTGAAAATGATTTTCGAAGGTGCAGAAGGCAAAAACCACCTTTATAAGCACAACTCGGCTCCAAATTGCTTCACGGTGAAGAAATTGCAGAGGGAGAGATTAGACTTGAAAAAAAAAAAAAATCATTTTCTGCGATATTGGAATTTTGGATTTTTAAGGGGGGAAGGGAGTATAAATGATTTTCGGAGGCGCATAAGGCAAAAACACATTTATAAGTATAACTCGGCTCCGAATAACTTCACAGTGAAGAAATTGCAGATGGGGAATACGAAAAAATCATTTCCTGCGATTTTGGAATTTTGGATTTTTAACGGGAGAAGGGGGTATAAATGATTTAGAAAAATACGGATTTTCGAGTAAAAGTAATAGATCAAAGATGTAAAAAAAAAAAAACCGCCAAGCGTCTTCTTGAAAATATTTCCAAAAACTCATTCTTTGATTTTTTTCCGATTTTATTATTATTATTATTATTATTATTATTATTATTATTATTTTTTTTTTTGGGGGGGGGGGGGGTGCAAAAAAATAAAACTAGTGTCAGATCATTCAAAATTGGTACATAGAGGTTTTCGATACTTACAAATCGATTGCGGATATTTTCGAATTTGTAAAATTATTAGAAGGGGTGGGAAGGGGGGGCAGTATGGGGGGCTATGGGCAAAAACAAATACAAATACAGTTAGGCCGTTCAAAATTGGTACAGATAGGTTTTAAAGGCCTGCAAGTCGAATGGGGATATTTTCGAAAGTGAAAAGTTATTAGGAGGGGCGAGAAGGGGGGAGGGGAGAGGGGGGGGCAAAAAATTAAAAATAGAGTTAGATCGTTCAAAATTGGTATATAGAGGTTTTCGATACTTACAAATCGATTGCGGATATTTTCGAATTTTTAAAATTATTAGGAGGGGTGGGAAGGGGGGGTGGGCAAAAACAAATAGAAATACAGTTAGGCTGTTCAAAATTGGTACAGATAGGTTTTAGAGGCCAGCAAGTCGAATGGGGATATTTTCGAAAGTGTATAGTTTTTAGGAGGGCCGGAAAGAGGGAGGCGGAGGGGCAAAAAAAATAGAATAGAGTTAGAGCATTCAAAATTGGTATATAGAGGTTTTCGATACCTACAAATCGATTGCGGATATTTTCGAATTTTTAAAATTATTAGGATAGACGGGAGGGGGGGGCGAAGGGGGAAAATAATAGAAACAAGAGTTAGAGCATTTTGGGAATTTTTTCCGAAGGCAGTGAGAACCCGGTGCGACATTTTTCCTAATAAGATTTTTTTTCTGTTTTTTTTCACGGGATAAAAATTAATGCAATTTTGAGAATTCAGTAATTATAGCGATTCATTTAAAAATAGGGACCAGCGAAGCGGGCGTTGCCTGCTAGTATTAAATAAAATAGAAGGAGGCTTTAAGTGTATTTGATTAAATCATGAATTTAGTTTAAACACCCAAAAGTTATTTTAATGTAAATAATATTCTACAATTTAATATATTATAATGTATACCAAATTTATGTCTTTATTTTGGTATATGGTTCCTTTTGTGTAAGGTCAGTTTTCAATTAAGAATAACTTACACAGTTCTAAAGACAAACGAATGCAACTTTTTTTTTTTTATGATGTTGCAAAAATTATTAAAATACATTAAAATATACGAAAGCTATGCGAGAAGTTATTAAAATACATAAAAGCATTAAGAAAGTCTTTTGTTTATTCCTGTAACAATTGGTGATAAACTTTTGAAAAGGATAAATTGCAACAAATCTAAAAGTAAGTTATATATAATCTCTAAAAAAAAAAAAGAGTTAAATTGAACACCTGTCATTTTTTAATTATATTGAAAACATTTTATAAACACGTAAAATTAAATTTTATTTAAAAGATGTTAAAAACTTTACCCGAAGCTTTTCACATTTAAATAGTAAAGCATCATCATGGATTTTTTTTTTTTTTCACTATTAAATATTAAAGCATCATCAGGGATTTTTTATTGAATTTATTGAATAAAAAATCCCTGATGATGCTTTACTATTTAAAAGCGAAAAGCTTCGGATAAAAATCTTAACATCTTTTAAATAAAATTTAATTTTACGTGTTTTTAAAGTATTTTCAATATAACTAAAAATAAGTATTTAAGTTACAAAAATGTGTGCACACCCTCTGTATTTCCAAGGAGAAAAGCTACTTTTATTTCTCAAGTTTGTTTTGATAGATTTTGTTATAATTACAAGAATGTAAATATTTCCATTAAAATTAAATAAATAAATAAAATAATAATGATGATAATAAAATGTATAAATTCACAGTTCTATCACAGACAATTTTTAACATTCAGATCTTGATTATTGATTTTAGAAAATGATTCAACTCCTTGGATGGTATTTGAATTCATGAAGTATGGTGATTTGGCACAACTATTACGAAGCAACAGCCCACTTCTGCCGATTCCAAGTACACAACTCATACACCTACACGCAGTAAGTTAAATTTTAGTAATTATATGTTAGTACTTATCTATTTAAAAAATAATAATATTGATAAAAGCCTGATGTAGTTTTAAAGCTTAAATCCGTTTTGTTATTAAGCCTGCACATTAGTCAGATTCCACCTTTCTTGCTTTCCATGTTTTCCACATGTTTTCCACATTTCTGTTGCTTCGAGTTTAGGAAATAACGTTGAAAGCAACTATTATGTACACCACGTATAGTGTTTTTCATGCGTAACCAGGACTTTTACATTTTAATGTGGACAATAAGAAATATCTATTCAAACGTTTTAAAATTGTGTTAGTAACAATTTTATCTGAAATTATTTTTGTGTGAGGAGGATTTGAATATTGTAGCAGCATCCATAAATTATTTAAGTCTGTTATTAAATTCAACATATTATTTCAAGTTATTCAGAGAATTATCGTCCACACCACTCCTTCACACTCAGTCGACTAATTTTGAATAGCCCTGTATACTATGTGTAAATTAAATATGCACTAAAGTGTGTACTTAATTTTATCACAACTAAAAAATAAAACAAACTTTTTTTTTTTTTTTTTTTTTTTTTTACATAGCTTGAAATGCCTTTCAGACACCTTCAAAACATAGCTCTAATCTAACCAAAATTTGTTGTGTGGCCATGTAAACGGAAAATAAATACATTTATGATCATATATTATGGGAATTCTGTTTTTATGGATATATATAATACATGCCAATTTTATCTAATTTTACGCTGTCTAAAGGTGTTAAACTTTACCTATCAGTAATGTCGCCCATAAACATAATGTATTTACATATTTTTGTTTGTCCCTGGGCACTAATCATTTTTCCGATCGCAATGAAAAGTTTCAAGTAGTATTCCTATATTCTACAGATTTTAAAGTACTGAGTTTGGTTTTCGAGATCATATTAATTCTTGAGATATGGTAATAACAGTTTCACACACACACAGACCAACCGCTAAACACCTGCTTTTGAATTCAGGCATCTCAAAACGTGAAAATACAGAAAAACCCAATTTCAAAAATTTTACCCCTAAGCAATAATCTCTCCATCATATATGAGTAAGAGAAAATAGTAAATAAATCATTGTTATAAGTAAATTCTATAAATATATTTTGTATTTAACTTTAACTAGATATTTATTATAGCCCAAAATGAAGCAGTTTGAAAAAGAATTATTTTTAATAAATTTTTTTTTTTTTTTTTTAATATAAAGTAATCGTATTTTTCTTTTTCAGCGGGATCTTATCTGGATCTCTACACAAATTGCCAGCGGAATGGTCTATCTATCATCTCAGCATTTTGTACACCGTGATTTGGCAACAAGAAACTGTCTTGTTGGAGAAAACCTTGTTGTAAAGATATCTGACTTTGGCATGTCTCGGGATATTTATACATCTGACTATTATAAGGTAATTTTTTCCCAAATTGTAATTAATTAATTTATAACTCTATTTAAAAAAAAAAAAAAAAAAAAATACTACCGCCGGTGTTTAATTTGTGTGTCTGCCACCCTATTTTTTCACGAACGGAGAGTCATCAGGGTCGCGAGATGTACCGATGTTTGCAAAATAATTAAAAAAAAACAAGTTTATCTTGGTCTGAACTTTCTATCACCGTATTTATCTATTAAAAACGTCGAGTTAATGAAATTATTTGACTATTTGCCAACTTGCGAATACTACTCATTTTAAATAAATGTTTGAGTGGTGAAAAAACTGATATAAATTAGCAACTAATTTACATAAAAAACCTCAATTCTTCATGCAGATTTTAGAAAAATCCAATGTTATTTTTCGTTTCTCTTTTCTTTTTCAATGAATGTTTCATAAAATAAATTCGATACAAAGACAAAAAAAATGAGTATCAAAATCCATGTAAATTCTATAAGAAAAATTAAAAAGAGAGAAAAGGACTTAACAATTGAATAGCATAATGGTATAATTTAATGCGATGTTCCAGCCTTAGAATTGAAAGATTTAATCTGTTTTATCTCGCATGGACAATGTACTACGAAATTTTAGCAACAAGTAATCGATCTAGTTTTACGCTTATCGCTTAAACTACACAACTACTGTTCTAGAGTATCCTCTTCCAATGGTGGCCAGAACTACATTTTCTTTCACTTAGGTTTAGATACCTTTGTTAAATCACTTATAAATTAATAAGCTTTATGTTACGCGGAATTTATATATATTGATGACATTGCCAAAATTCCTGAACTTCATATAAAGCATGCATTGTTAAATCTGATTAGTTGTAAGCATTACAGCCTACTTATTACTAATTTGAAAAGCTTAATAATTTATATCATGATTATTTTAGCAAAATTACTTGGAATGTAACAGCTAATATCCTTTTTAGGTTGGAGGATCACGAATGCTGCCTATAAGGTGGATGGCACCAGAAAGCATTACATATGGAAAATTCTCACTCGAGTCAGACATATGGGCATACGGTGTTGTATTGTGGGAGATATTCACCTATGCTAAACAACCGTATTATGGACATTCCAACGATGAAGTAAGTATACACATCGAATTTTGGAAATTAACATTTATACTAAAAAACGTGTAAAGTAACTGCTCAGTCAAACTAGAAGGGTAACAAAAATTCTCCTTATTTCGAAACTAATAATCAACAAATAAGATACTTTGAGGGATGATTTGTTCATATTATGGGACTCATAATATAAGTAGCTGTAATCCAACATTAAAGTATTTTTTTACATAAAACTTTGGTTTGTTGGCAAAATAAATTTTCACAAAAGTAGAAAATGCTCAAGACAGTACTCGAACCTGTAACTTTTAGTGAACGTCCCAACACTCTACCAATTTAGCCATTTCAGTAACTTTTTGACTCCCACAATTCAGTTTAAAAAAAAGTTGGAAATTCTTCTTGTTTAATCTGTTCTGAAGATACAGATCCATTCATTATATATTTAATATACATTTTTTTTTAATTCCAAGATTGTTGGATAGTAACGAATTTAACTATAACCTTCGACCTTTTATATGATCGATTTTTGATAGATTGGCTGAATGAATCTTTACAAAAGTGAAAATTGACCATGCCACTTTGACCTTTGCAGTAAATATTCTATAGTTATGTTTGCAATGGATGCAAAATTCCATGAGCGGACGTTGCAATGGCAGCAGTTTGCTCCGACATTTCAAATTGCATTTAAATGGTTGCGATAATAACTATAAAATATCTACTCTAATGGATTGTTTGATGAAACTGCAAAGCTCAAGAATTAAATGTCAATAACTTTACGGAATTGACTTTAAATATCGCTAAGTTCTTGTTCAAATCCACAAGCGCCCAGACGAATTTAGTAAAATAATAGCTCTTACGCGAACTCTCATTATCTAACCATAAATGGTCATTTTGAGGTTATTAATGACTGCACGTGATTGCTTGTTCTGGGTTTCTTGGAATGCAGTGATTTTAATACTAAAATTTTAGAGCTATGGTATTTTGTGTGGGGGCATTCTCTCGTTATTAAACTATTTAAAGATAATCACTTAAGATCTACTATGTCCTGTGAAATTAAAAATATTACTGTCATCACGAATGATATTCAAAACCGCAATAATTAAATGTCTATTAGAAATACTGATATTTTTTATCAAAAGTAATTTAAACTTCCATCGTCACACCTTTTTTTGAACAAAACTAATGTAAATTTTCATCGTTACTTCTTCCTCTGAACATTTTCAGTGCTACTATGGCAGCATCCTCATGCTTCCAGATTCCCCCACCCTCAGTGACTTTATTCTCTGTATTTGTCCCTATCAATAAAAACACGCATGACTTAACCACAAGTCGTACACTCTTCTGCATCATGATATCAACATCTTTTCTATACACTGTAAAAAAATATGTCCTATTTGCTGCAGAAATTCTCTGTAATTTGAGAAAATATGCGTAATTTACGAAAAAACTACATTGTCAGAACGTATTTTCTAAAATTACAGAGAATTTCTGGCAGCGAATCCGACATATTTTTTGCAGTGTAGGTGCTTTTAATTTCCATCACCTCTTTTAGAATTGTTATGATATATATGCTTATGGCAAAGCTATTCGTGACCACTGGTTTTCTATTGCTACTGACAGAATTTTTTACGGATGTCCCTACCCAATATATTCCTTCAGGTAGCAACACTATTGGTTTTGCATTATTTAATATTGTTAATTTTCATTTTTAAATATCGCTTATATTTCTGTTCAGCAAGGGAAACCAGGACATAATTACATTCTCAGTATAAAATGTTTATGGTAAAGCTATTCCTGACCACTGGTTTTCTACTGCTACGGACAGTATTTTTTACGGGTGACCCTACCCAACATATTCCTTCAGGTAGCAATACTATTAATTTTGCCTTATTTAATATTGTTAATTTTGATTTTAAAATATTACTTATCTTTCTATTCAATAAGGGAATCCAGGGCATAATTCCATTAAATTAAACGTCCTATTCCGTTTCCCGCTCATCCATCCAATATTATCACTCGCACAAACTAAACTTATTTCCGAAACTTCATATTTCACAACCCTCTTTTCACTATGTCCCTACCAATAGCATAAATTACATCGATTTCCTGATTGAGAATATTACATCTGAAATAAGTGGTATTATTGACTATGCTACTGAGTTCATACCTTCAAATGATTTCTGTCAAATTACATCCCCATATAGACATCATAACTACGAATAAAAACAGAGCTAAGAAAATTTGGCAGCGTAAGCATACAGCTCAGTATAAAATCTGCTTAAATAGAGCTCAGCTGTAATTAAAACAATTACCTCTTACGGCAAGTGCACTAAGCTGAATAGCTGTGATAGCTGGAATGAGTTTTTGTAATCACCCTCTGCAACGGATATCTCCATCTGGAAACTGCAAAGCTTCCAGAAGATTAAAGAGCTCATTTAATCATCCTTTTTCCAAATACCCATGCGTACTCAAATGACGAATTAAAATTTCATTTGGAAAAAATGCCACCATTTTCAAAACTGGAAACATTTTTTAAAACCGAAAGTAATTTGGTTTACCTTCCCATAATAATAATAATAAAAAAAAAAAAAAAAACACGAATTTTTTGTTTAAAAATATCTTGTTAGTTCTTGTTTGAAACATTCTGTGTCTTGAAACTCTCAAAAATAATTTGAAATAGCAGTTATTTTTTATTTGGGGCTTTCATATAAAAAATGAATAAAGTCAAAAAAGTTAATTACATTGATATGGCATTACATTCATTAGGAATAAAATTTTCTCTAAAAATTATCTAATTTTCACAGTAAGAAGCGAGTTAGTGTGTGGATCGGTTTTGCGTCTTGCTAGTGCTCAGCTATTGAGGGTTTTGTTTGTATATTTATCTTATTTATTTTTATTTGATTGTTTTATCCCTTTACTTATTTTGCTATTAAAGCTGTAACTGAACGATCGTAAAATTTATTCTTTTGAATAATTAAACCTGAAATTTTAAAGATTTAATGAACAATAATTATTGAATTTTTGTGATTTAAAAAATGTGTATGATATATAGTTATAATTTTATGTATGTAATATTTATTATTTTTTACAACTTAAAAAAATAAATTTTAGCTTGTTTTAAATTGCAGGCCTGGTGGTTCGGTTGGTAGGGCCCTGCCTTCTAGACCTTAAGGTCTTAGGTTCGAATCCTGGTGCAGGCATGGATGTTTGTGATGTCTCATGTCTACAAAATATTGTGCACTTGTTTCTGTACCTTTCTGTAATATGGATTAATCGAGAGGAAAGTCATTGTAACTATAGGTCTCAAAGATGTCAAAATGAGCTTGTTTTAATTATAAAATAAAGTAAAAATAAAACAAAATGCTTAGATAAATATATATTTTAAATAAAAGATTCCCTTTATTTTTACTTTATTTTATAATTAAAACAAAGCTATAATTTAATTTTAAGTTAAAATTTTAAACCTGCATTTTTTTTTTTTTTTTTAGTTCAAAATAAAAAAAAAAGTAACTATTATTTAATAAAATTTTCAAATATTGAATTGAATTATAAGAGAAAGTAACAGTGACCTAAAATGTTTAAAGGAATAAAAGAGGGAAAAGAAACATTCCTGCCGGTAGCATTGAACCCGGGTCCTTCGCGTGGCAACCATTTACTCTGCTGACCACGTCACTGGAACGTTTACTGAACTGCAAAATAACTTGTACTGAAAGATTACTGAAACTTTAAACCTTTTCTTCTTGAAATTTTGTGGCTAGTGGGTGCTACTGCTTTAATACGTTGTTAAATTCATAGTATACTACAATCCTTCACAATTTCGTCCCGACCTGAATTTTCTATGTCTTGACCTCTCCTTGTTAGATTAAAATGGCTGTTGCTAAATTAAACTTCCTGGCGAAAAAGTTCGGTGTATTTCAATGCCAAAAAGAAAAAATAAAAATAAAAATGCCCAAGTGGATCTATAAATAAAACTAATGAAATAAATTTTTGGTTCATAGAGTTTAGAGTAGTAAAGAAACGCTACGCAATGTGACGTCATGGGCAGGTTTTATTATTTTAATTTTTTTTTAATAACAACTTGACAGTAAAAATATAAAAAATAGTACTTAAGAACATTTTAGAACAACATATATTAGCACTTTATCAATGTGCATAAAATCTTCAAAGTGATAATGACGTCAATTTTTATGAGATGCATAATTTATGTATTTTTTAATTTTCTATTTTTCCCTTTTAAATAAACGTTTTTATTATCCTGTTTAAAAAAAATTAACTCCTACATTTTTTTGGCAACAATTAAATTATGAATAAAATTTAAGTGGCTACTTCTAAAGCTATTATGAGGTTATTATTTTCACATTTTAATTAATTAAAAGAAAATTAATCAAACATTCGAAAATTGGGCTTCGAGGTGCATTAAGACCTCAGAGGGTGCACCTTTGAGCCGAATTACGTGATTGTACGAGCCAGTGATGCCAGATAGTCGAAAATTATTTCCCCAAACAGATCTTCAAATTTCCCCAAATCAGGGTTTTTTTTCGAAAAAATCCCCAACTTGATTTCTACTGAAAAGGGAAAATAAAAATTAACTGTATATATATATATATATATATATATATATCGAGCAGATTTAAGTGGATCTAAGCTCAGTTTTTTCCCCAAATGAAGACAATTTTTGAAAAAAATCCCCAAATAACAATAAAGCTATTGAAAATCCCTGGTCGTAGGGATAAATCATTACGTTGCCAACATTGACAGAAAGCAGAACTCCCCAGATTTGTCCACAAAAATTTTAGAATTCCCCAAGAAAGTCTCCAACATTTTGTCCCCATAAGCCTCAAAAATCCCCAAAATGGGGACAAAATCCTCAATCTGGCATCACTAGTACAAGCTACCGTCTTTGGGATATGCTTTGGGCTATAAATATTTTTGTGCTATTGCTGCTTTTTTGTCGCGTGATTTTTTTTTTTTTTTTAATCCAGCAGAATTTGTAATTTTTCTCACTCTTTTTACTTTCTCTTACCCATAGGGTCAAGAAAGTATTGTTTTAGGGTCAAATTTTCGAACGTGAGATTTTGTTATATTTACATGCTTTGAGGTCCCCTGAATACGAAAATCATGTTTTTAACGAATGGTCTGTGTGTCTGTCTGTGTGACTGTCTGTGTAACTGTTATCAGCATATCTCAAGAACAAATAGTAGCAGAAATTCCAAACTCGGTATTCTAAATATGTATCATAAAGGGATGCTACAGTAAGCTTTTCGTTGAGATGAAGCAAATGGTTCGTGTACAGGGACATTCAAAAGTATTGAAATACCTTACGTCAATGGGGAAATTTGCAGGTAAGTAGAGTTTAACATCTACAGACTGCACTAAACCAAATGAAACGAATATATATATTTTTGTAATATAGTTAACTGGGAAAAATGTTTTGTGTATGTAGGAGCCTCGCCTCCCACCACTGGGGGAAGTCCCCCCTCGAGGGGAGTAAATTTTCATGATGGGTGTCTTTCAAAAGAGCTCGCCATTACCTTTAAAACGAGTGGTTGAACCATCGATCTGCGATAATTTAAAATAAATTTATCAATTTTTTTAATTTTTAACATTTTTTTTAATGTAGTATTGAGAATAAATTATATATGTGTCTCTATGTATATATATATATATATATATATATATATATATATATTTAGTGTTATACTAATTCTCTAATATGGAAATCGTCTGCATTATCATAAAAGATAATTTTTACTTTCTCTTACCCATAAGGTAGAGAAAGTATTGTTTTTGGGTCAAATTTTCAAACGCGAGATTTTGTTATATTTACACGTTTTGAGGCCCCTGAATACGAAAATCATGTTTTTAGCAAATGGTCTGTGTGTATGTCTGTGTGTCTGACTGTTATCCGCATATCTCAAAAACAAATTATGGCAGAAAGTTCAAACTTGGTAGTCTGAATGTGTATCATATAGGGATGCTACAGTAAGCTTTTCGTTAAGATCAATCAAATGGTTCGTGAACAGGGACAATCAAGAGAATTCTAATACATTACGTCTATGGGGGAAATTGCAGGTAACTAGAGTTTAACGTCTATAGACTGCACTAAACCAGATGAAACGAATTATATTTTTTTGTAATAGAGATAGTTAACTGGGAAAAAAAAATTGTGTATGTAGGAGCCTCGCCTCCCCCCTCGAGGGGAGTAAATTTTTATGATGGGTATCTTTCAAAAGAGCTCTCCAACACCTTTAAAACGAATGGTTGAACCATCGATCTGCGATAATTTAAAACGAAGTTATCTGTTTTTTTTACTTTTAACGAAAAAAAACTTAGAAAAAAATCGTTTTTTTTTTTTTTTTTTTATTGAGAATAAAATGGACTTTTTTTGGATATTTGGTGTTATACTACTTCTCTAATATGGAAATGGTCTGCATTATCATAAAAGAGGAGAATTCTGGAATCTTTTCTTGCTTCTAAATGTTTATGGCTTCTCAATAATAATTTTAATTTGCCAACATTCCACTCAAGAACTGTTCAAAGTTACATAGATTTGACAATTACTTCTTATGCTTTGCTGCCCTTCATTAATGACTGGGAAATCTTAGATGAGGAAAGTTGCTCTGATCACAATCTTATTAGTTTTACTATTAATTTCAAAGTTAATAACTCATATCAGTATTTTCATTTTAATATGAAATATATTTACGAAAAAGCAAATTGGAGTACCTTTAAAAATTTATTGCATAATGAGTTTAGTGGACTTTTAATGGAGGTAAATTATCATGTTTCAAGTAATACAAATGATTTAGATAAAGAATTAAAAAACTGTGTCAAAGAAGTCAAGGATTTAAATAACTTTGCCTCCCTCTTTATGAATTGCATTCAGAACGCTTGCAAACATTCTATGCCTTTTAAAGTTCCTAGACTGACTAGACAAAATAAAGGGAAATCTGTGCCGTGGTGGAATGATGAATTAACGAAATTAAGAAAAATAGTAAATTCGAAAAGGAGACTGTTCCAGAGAACTTATAACAATGTTAATCTACGTGATATAAGGAAATGTGATTATATGAGATGTAAACGTCTATACAAGAATAAATTAAAATATTATAAGTTTCAGTCTTGGAAAGAGTTTTGTTCAAGTGCAGGCTCAAATCCATGGAATGTTTTGTACAGTATAGCATCTGGAAAATGCAAAAATCAAACCACTTTAACAACAATAAAGGATTCTAGAGGTAATTATACTTCTAACTATGAGGAAACCTTAAGTGCTTTGATGGATCAGTTCGTTCCTCTTGATAATTGTAATACTGACACATATTACCACACCAAATTAAGAAAACTTATGCGAGATGACATTAATACTTTAAATGATATTGATTTTTCTCAAGATGAGGTTTATTCAACAATTAAGTGTTTGGATCCAAAAAAATCACCTGGTAAAGATGGTATATCTAGCAGAGTTCTTTTAGAGGTCTTTGACCTTTTTCCGTTGTTTGTGACTGCTTTATACAATGAATGCCTTGCTAGAGGAATTTTTCCAAACGCGTGGAAACATTCTTGTATTCGTTTCTTTACTAAACCAGGAAAGGATGAGTCTCTGAGTGCTTCTAAATTTAGGCCGATCAGTCTGTTACCTGTTGCAGGTAAGGTTTTAGAGAAGCTCATGATTGAGAGAATTATGTATTTTTTAAATTCGAATAATTACTTAAGTAACAACCAATTTGGTTTTACCTCTGGTAGAGGTACTACTGATGCTATTTTCAAGGTTTCAAATTTTATTAAGGATAGTTTTAATCTTAAACTCCAAGCAATTTTGATATCTCTGGATGTTAAGGGGGCTTTTGATGCAGCATGGTGGCCAGCTATTTTGTTTCAGCTTCGAAATTTTCAGTGCCCAAGAAATTTATACTTTTTAACTGTTGACTATTTTTATGAGCGTTCAGCCAGTATTTCTACTGAAAATTATTTTTTATATATAGAGATGTAACTATGGGTTGCCCTCAAGGATCTTGTAATGGTCCTGGCTTTTGGAAAATATTTTATGACTCTCTGCTTAAATTGGGTTATCCTGTGAATGTTGAGGTGATTGCGTTTGCAGATGATGTACTAATAATGATTAGAGGGGCTTCGGAACTCGAACTTGAAATGCTTGGGAACATAAGTATCAAGAAAGTCATTGAATGGTCAAAGTGCAATAAAGTCATTTTTAACACTGAGAAATCTAATGTTATGCATTTTTCAAGGAAGAGAAAAAAAATCCCTCTTCGCATCTATAAGAATGGAGAATGTTTAAGCGCAGTAACTGAGATGCGTTATCTAGGTGTAACTTTTGACAGCAAACTAAAATGGCAAACTAAATTGGAACAGCCATATTACCAGTATGTGTGTTAAAGCTAATACTTTACTGCATATGTTAGCAAAAATGGCTAAGGTTAGTTGGGGAATCGGTCCTGATGCTTTAAAAACAATATACGAGGGTGCAATTGTTCCTTTATTGACCTATGCTGCCCCTGTTTGGTATGAAGCTGTAAGTAAATCTTATAACCGAAAGAGGTTAATGTCTACACAGAGATTTATTGCACTTAGAATTATAAAAGGTTTTAGAACGATTTCTTATGAAGCAGCGTGTATTTTGGCTGGAATTGTTCCTATCTATTTTAAAATTCAAGAAATTGCAGATATTTACACCTGTATAAAGTTCAATAGCCATTTGAAAATAGACACAGAGCTCCCTTCAAATTTGTGGCTTCATCCTGGTAAGTATGTACCATTTAATACTTCAAGTGAAAGTGATTCACCTATTGAAATTTATACTGATGGAAGTGAAATGTCAAATAACATCGGTTGTGCTTTCGTTATCTTTCAGGATGGGCGCACTATTGCTGAAAATAAATTTAAATTGCACCCCCATTGTACGAATAATCAAGCTGAAGCTTTTGCCATACTTAAAAGTTTACTTTGGATTTCCTCAAACAGAAATTTCATAAATTATAATTTTAACATGTATACCGATAGTAAAATAACAATAGATAAAATAAATAATAAAAGGAAACATTATCCCGTTATTGAAAATATCCGGAAACAGCTTTGGGGTCTAATTTCAAGAAATCAAATTATAAATATTTATTGGGTCAAAGGACATTCAGGTAATATTGGCAATGAACGGGCTGATTTTTTGGCCAAAGAAGCTGCTCTTTCAGAAATGCCTTACGATTTTGAAGATATCCCGAAATCACACATAAAGAGTGAAATCCGTGAAAATATACTCCGAAAATGGCAAAATGAATGGACTAGCTCACAGAAAGGTTTAACGACTAAACTCTTTTTACCAACAGTTAACGCTCGTCTAAATGCAATAATTCCACACAATAGCAAGCTAACTCAAATTATGTCTGGACATGCAAGAATAAACCAATATCTTTTTAAATATAAACATTCCACCACCGAAAGTTGTCCTTGTGATACCACTGAAATACAATCGGTTGAACATGTAATCTTCTTTTGCCCGCTTCTGGATTCACAAAGATCAGAACTCTTTCGAACAGTAATCTCAAATGGACTTACCTGGCCTCCCATATTAAGTACTTTTCTTCATTCTGATTATTTCAATATTTTTTGTAAATTTTGTTCGGCAATTTCATTTTTGTAATTAGTGATTTATGTTTGTAATTTTGTGATTTTTAATGCATGTAGTGTGACCTTGTCACGGAACATGCTGAATTAAAATTAAAAAAAAAAAAAAAAAAAAAAAAAAATTATCATAAAAGATAATTTTTTTAAATAATAATTTTAATAAATTATTTTTTAATAGCCGGATTAAATTCTATATAAATGTAGGTGCATTAATGAAAAGGGGGGTTCAGGAGCCTCCCTCACACAGAACTAATTCTCATATAAAACTCTTCAGAAGCCTAATATGAATTGTTTAACACAGGTATACATAACAGTACTCATTATCTTACCTTTTAATCTGCAACCTGTATTTATAGTATTAAATTTCAGGGTAAGAGAAAGTCGTGTGAGTGACACACCAGATTATTTTAAATAAGAATTTTAATAAATTATTTTTTAAAAACAGAATTATTTTTTAATAACTGAATTAAATTCTATTTAAATGTAGGTGCATTAATGAAACGGCGGGTTCAGGGGGCGGTAACCCCCCCTCATACAGAACTAATTAGCGTATAAAACTCTTCCAAAGCCTAATTTGAATTGTTTAACACAGGTTTACATAACAGTACACGTTATCTTACCTCTTAATCTGCAACCCGTATTTATAGTATTAAATTTCAGGATAAGAGAAAGTCGTGTGAGTGACACACCAGATTATTTACTTTCTCTCACCCATAGGGTCGAAAAAGTATAGTTTTAGGTTGAAATTTTCGAACGTGAGTTTTTGTTTTGTTTACATGTTCTGAGTTCCCCTGAATACGAAAATCATGTTTTTAGCGAATGGTCTGTGTTTCTTTTATTAACATATCTAAAGAACAAATAGTAGCAGAAATTCCAAACTCGATATTCTGTATGTGTATCATATACTGATGCTACAGTAAACTTTTCGTTGAGATGACGCAAATGTTTTTTGTACAGGGACACTCAAAAGTATTCAAATACATTACGTCTATGGAGGAAGTTACAGGTAAGTAGAGTTTAACATCTATATGCTGCACTAAACCAAATGAAACGAATATATATATTTTTGTAATATAGTTAACTGGGAAAAATGTTTTGTGTATGTAGGAGCCTCGCCTCCCACCACTGGGGGAAGTCCCCCCTCGAGGGGAGTAAATTTTCATAATGGGTATCTTTCAAAAGAGCTCGTAATACCTTTAAAACGAATGGTTGAACCATCGATCTGCGATAATTTAAAATAAAAATATCTATTTTTTTTCATTTTTAACAATTTTTTTTTAATGTAATATTGAGAATACATTGAACTATTTTTTGGATATTTAGTGTTATACTACTTGTCTAATATGGAAATCGTCTGCATTATCATAAAAGATAATTTGTTTAAATAATAATTTTAATAAATTATTTTTTAAAAACATAATTATATTTTAATAACCGAATTAAATTCTATATAAATGTGGGTGCATTAATGAAACGGGGGGTTGAGGGGAGCGGTAGCCCCCTCACACGGAACTAATTATCATATAAAACTCTTCCGAAGCCTAATTTGAACTGTTAAACATAGGTTTACATATAACCGTTATCTTCCCTCTTAATCTCCAACCTGTATTTTTAGTATTAAATTTCAGGGTATGAGAAAGTCGTGTGAGTGACACACCAGATTTTTTTTATCAATGAACAAAGGGGAAAGCTTTAAATAGCTCCATATCTGTAAGTTATATTTGCGCCTTTTGTCGCGAAGGTGTTTGTCTCTGGCGCTTTCTGTATTAAAGATTTTTGTTGTGTTGCTGTCCCTTCGTTCTGTGGGGATTTTTTTTTCTTCATCTTTCCCCTGCAGAATTTGTACTTTTTTCCCTTTTTTTAGTAATAAATAACGGGGAAGGCTTTTAACCGTGCTAAACCGTTGTATAGTGGTGAGTGGCCTCCTTCCGTTTTTTAACCCTTTAAAGTTCGCTACATATTTCCTTTTGGAAATTCTGAAATTAATTTTAAAAATGACTTTTAGACGCATCACTGATCATAAATATACAAATGAAAAAAAAAAAAAAAAAAAAAAAAAAAAATCAGCATTTTTTTTTATTTTTTAGAAATTTATGGTTTCACAGTGAAACCAATGAACGGTAACGGACTATTTTTTCTCCTTAAACAAATTAATATAAAAGTTTCAGAGAATAAATCAGATACAATAGAAATCTAAAACGTTTATATTTTGACTTACTTACTAAGAAATTCAAATAATAATTTATTCAGAAAAGAAGCAACTATGGTGTAAGCAGTGTCACAGCACCAGGCGCCTAACCAAACATTGTTGCTACAGCTCTGGCTCTATTATTTAATTTTTTTTTATTTTATTTACAAATACGAATTAATATATAAAATTAACTATACTTACTAATTGTTTTACCAGAAAAAAAAAAAAAAAAAAACTTTGTATTCATTGTTCCAAAATGTTTAGTACATGTAAATTATTTAAAAAGAAAAAATATATATAAAGATATATACCCACGTACATACTTATATATAATTATTATGCTATTAAGTGAGCAATATTTGTATATATATATGTATCTCACTGTTCATATGTATCACCCACTGTTCTCGAAAACGGTATAGCTCGGACAGTCACGTGATTTAACACAGAGGTGCCCTCCGAAGGGTCATTATGCACATCGCAGTCAGATTTTCGAATTTTTGAGTAGTTTTCTATTAATTAACAAAAATATGAAAATGAAACTTCCCTTTTCTATAATGACGCACAATGGAATCGAAGTCAGATTTTCGAATTTTTGAGTAGTTTTCTATTAATTAACAAAAATATGAAAATGAAACTTCCCTTTTCGATAATGACGCACAATGGAGAATCTTAGGAGAGATTTGATTGGTTTATTTGATTTTCATTGATTTGAGTGTATTTTACATTGTACTATACAGTTACGTTATGAGGAATTACGAGAGATTTCATTGATTTATTTTATTTTCATTGATTTGAGTGTATTTTACGCTGAACTAGAGCTACGTTATGAGGAATTAAGAAAGATTTGATTGATTCATTTGATTTTTCATTGATTTGAGTATATTTTACGTTGAACTAGAGCTACGTTATGAGGAATTAAGAAAGATTTGATTGGTTTATTTGATTTTCATTTATTTGAGTGTATTTTACATTGAACTAGAGCTACGTTTTGAGGAATTATGAGAGATTTTATTGACTTATTTGATTTTCATTGATTTGAGTGTACTTTACGTTGAACTAGAGATAATACGTTATGGGGAATTACGAGAGGTTTGATTGGTTTATTTCATTTTCATTGATTTGAGTGTATTTTACGTTGAACTAGAGCTACGTTATGAGGAATTATGAGAGATTTCATTGGTTTATTTGATTTTGATTGGTTTGAGATAGGGGAGTCCAGTGATGTTTTTTTGGTTTTAACGTACGTGATAGTGATTGCTGCAGAACCGAGTTTCGTATGTTCTGAGATTCATGCACAGCGAGTAGGGCTGTTCAATGATTTTTTTATTTATTATTATTATTATTTTTTTTTTTCATGTGCGTGAAGCGTACATACGTGCGTTATAGTGATTGCTCCGAAAACGACTTACGTGCGTTCTCTGATTCGACCATTCATAGAATAGTGATATTTACTGTACGGGTAACAGCTTCAGTTGTTTCCAGAATATTCGAACAATTAACATTTCTATTTGACTGTTTTCGAGAATATTCATTTTAATAATAGTTTTGTTGCACAGATTCAAAAAGTAAAAAAAAAATGTTTGATGTTGTCAAGGAGATCCCTACTAAAACTGTGAAGAAAATAGTCGCCAATCAAAATATATTTATTGAAACGTTTCAATTATTCAATTAAAAAGAAAACTTTTAAATATAGTGCCCAGCGAAGCGAGGGAAGCCTGCTAGTTCATATAATTCCAGAAAATGATATTTTAAGAAATTGCAGAAAATCCAGGAAATGTTCATTTTCTACTCTTATCTTATGTCTTGCGAAATGCGACCTTTACTGGAGTTTGCTTTCTCTCAGAAACCACATTTCATATAACTTTTCGGACAGTTCTGTTTATTTATATAAAAAAAATTGAAAGTTGCAATTTCTGACTGAGAAGGATTATAGTAAGTTCATGTGCTATTTTTTAAATTAAATATTTTTTCTTTATTTTTAAAATTGACACAATTTTAGAAAATTAAATTGACTTCTATATCTGCCTTCATCTAAAATGGCATTTTTTGGATTTTGCTGTAGTACTGCCATGTAGTGTAAAGAGAATGAATAAGAGTTTAATATTCATTAACACCTTGTAAAAATACTGAAAAATTGCTGGGAAAAAAAAAATTCAATGTTTGGTTTTGGAGCGAAACCAATGAAATTAAAAGTGTTAAACATACGATCTCGGATTACTATATGATACTCTATTGCATTTTCCTCTTTTGTTTATTCATTAATTTATTAATCTGTTTGCAGTTTACTTAAACATTCTTCGAAATTTCGAGTGGCATTATCCAAAATTTTTTTATTGGCTATTAAACATGATATAATGTATATACTAGTAGTTAACCGCCAAACCTTGACGGCTCCAAGATACTGAAATGTGCAATTGAAGTCTTCTCATGGTACGCCAGTTTAAAAACGTTGCTTTAACTTAATACATATTAATACAGTTTCACCATAGAAAATCGGTAAATTGTTTATTTACATATAATTGACGAACAACTTGTTTTTATCTATATGTTGTTACCACACTTTCGAAGAAAGTATGAATAAATCATTAACGGAATCGAATTGGTTATTTGTCTGAAAAGATAGGAAAACTCTCCCTTCGGATTGGCTCTAATATTTCTAACACCTGAAAAAAATTATTGCTTTTTGGTCTTAAATATGTGATCTTCTATCTTAATATATAAAATTATATATATAATATAATAATGCTTTTTATATTAACTCATTAATAATGATTATGTATCATTATTTATTTCTGTACAACTGTGATAGAAAAGTGAACTTCCTGTAATATATGTTAACTGACTTTCACTTTATTGCATTTTTCGAGTGAAATTTCCATGTTTTACATTTGTCGCATTAAAGGTTTTTTCGTTCAAAAATATTCTAAGATTCTCCTCTTTAATTTTAACACTGCATCTTTAGATTACTTGATAAACGATAAAATGACGTGTCAGATAATATTGACACAACTTTATACTTATTCATTCGACGGGTAAATTTTGAAATCACGTAAGACAACGATATAACTAAGAAATATACCAATCAAAATTAAAGAAATAATAATTGAGGGCCTCGGTGCTAGAAGAGGACAGCTTCACATTTTAAAAATATTCAGGAATCACAAAAAACATCATGGAGCTTCATTGTTCTTTCCCGAAACATAACTTGATACAGCTCCTTTCCTTTGGCATCTTATAGAATATTGGTTAGAAATGTTCTGTTTTTTATGGGATGAAAGAGAATATTTTTCTTCGCATATTTCAATGTAAAACACGAAAGCGAACAAAAGTAGAGCTGTCCCTTTCAATTTCATTATGTAAGAAGTTTTTTTTTTTTTTTTTTTTAAGAAATTGAAATTTATATGTATAAAAATAATATCTATATAAAACATGGATATACCATTAGAAAATAATAATAATAATAAAAAAAGTTAAATGGAAATGCTGAAAAAATCATATACCTTTATCAGACGAAAAAAAAAAAAAAAAAGGGATTTAGGAAAATTTTTAACTTTTGATTTTCCGTAGGTTTACATACTTTAAGATGTGCTGAATGTGATTAAAGCATTTTAGAAAATATCTGTCTGTGTATTACCAAAATATTATGAGAGTTGTATCATAAAATAATGCATAAAAAATATTTAATGTATTAGTTGGTCAAAAACTGGTGATAGGGATGAGATTTTAATATATATCGCTCAGCAGGTGCGCTGCTGTTTGTCAATTTTCACCCGTTTACCTGAACGCTATATTTCAGCTTCTGTAGTATATAAAAGCAACAAACATGATATATACAACTATTCAGAAAACATTAGAAAAACTAATCTGATTCAATTTTATTACATATCCGCTAACAGACTGAGCTGTTCAGCGGAAATTTTCTTGATATTTTGAGTAACTACATTTTAGTTATATGGCATTAAATCACACCAAACTTAAAATAAAGTATTTCTAAACACAGGAATAATAAACAACGTCTTGAATGCTAAGGGAAATAATAAAATAGCAGACAGCTGTTTAGGTAGCATTTAAAGTACCGTCATAAGCGCATAATATATGCACTGATTTTTAAATGACACTCACTAAAACAGCTCTCTGCTATTTTAGTATTTTCTTTGGCATTCAAGGCGTTTTTCCTTATTACTATCTTATTTAACTAGCGCCAATTCTCCAGTTAATTTTACGCAAGGTGCTTCTTCTGAAAAACCGTGCTGACTAAGTTTTTGTGCATATCAAACAGCGTCCTGATACAATGCAGCTTTTTAAACTATTTTTCAGCTATCATTTTCCGCAAAATGGATGAATATAATCACGCGAAATTTAATATATAACACGCATATTATGGAAAACTAGTATGAAATTTTTAGTTCGTTACAGCTTGAAAACTGACAATTTTTTTTTTTTTTTCTACAATTTTCCATTGGATATATGCTCTGAGGGGTCACCGAAGTGGATAAGGATAAAAATTGTGATGGTATATCTCCGTACCACTCTTGGGGACGAGATCCAAACCATTACCAATGCCCATTGTGCAGTACTAGTGCGACGTAAAGCTAACTCAACGCTACTCCATTGGATATATAAATGAAAATATCTTGTAAATTTTAGTTAGAAATTATAGAGGCATTTCGAATGGAAAATCTTTCTATCCTTTTAGACAAATAAATAATTCGCATTTGTTAACATACTTTTAAAGAAAGTATAATAAACTTCATACTTTTAAAGAAAGTATAATAAAAAATTAACATACATTTTACAAAAAAAAAAAAAAAAAAAAAGTATTATGTTTAACAATTACAAATGCATATCTATTATAGTACAAATACAAATTCACTTCCGTTCTGTTAGCAAAATAATAATAATAAATAAATAAATAAAATAAAAATAAAATCCATCACTACTGATATGATTAGAATAAATTTTTACTTTCTCTTACCCATAAGGTAGAGAAAGTATTGTTTTTGGGTCAAATTTTCGAATACGAAAATCATGTTTTTAGCAAATGGTCTGTGTGTCTGTATGTCTGTGTGTCTGTGTGTCTATCTGTTATCAGCATATCTCAAAAACAAATTATGGCAGAAAGTTCAAACTTGGTATTCTAAATGTGTATCATATGGGGATGCTAGAGTAAGCTTTTCGTTAAGATCAAGCAAATGGTTCGTGTACAGGGACAATCAAGAGAATTCTAATACTTTACATGTATGGGGGAAATTGCAGGAAAGTAGAGTTTAACGTCTATAGACTGCACTAAATCAAATGAAACGAATATATATTTTTTGTAATAGAGATAGCCAACTGGGAAAAAAATTTTGTGTATGTAGGAGCCTCGCCTCCCCCCTGGGGGGGAAGTCCCCCCTCGATGGGAGTAAATTTTCATGATGGGTATCTTTCAAAAGAGCTCGCGAATACCTTTAAAACGAATGGTTGAACCATCGATCTGCGATAATTTTAAACAAAGTTATCGATATTTTTTTACTTTTAACGAATGGAAATCGTCTGCATTATCATAAAAGATAATTTTTTTAAATAATAATTTTAATAAATTATTTTTTAAAAAGAGAATTATTGTTTAATAACCGAATTAAATTCTATATAAATGTAGGTGCATTAATGAAACGGGGGGTTGAGGGGGGTGGTAGACCCCCTTACACAGAACTAATCTATATATATAAAAGAGCAGAGTCTGTGTGTGTGTCTGTCTGTGTGTGTGTGTGTGTGTCCGCTAGAATCCTAGGCCGTTTCACCGAGCGGGACCAAATTTGGCACGACCCGAGAAAGTTTACGACCCGAAAAAGACAACGCCGCAAGCGATTTTACAAAATTCGCCCCCCAAGGTGGGGAGGGGGGCAAAACGTAATTTCACAAAATCCTTCATATCTCAAACAAAAAAAAACAGATATCCGTAAAATTTTTGCTTTTAAATATAGCTAATACAAATGTCTAAAAATCGGCTTCTGGAATTTTTAAAATTTGGTCCCCAAGGGGGGCGGGGGGGGGGGGGCAAAACGTGATTTCACATGCGTAAAACGTGATTTCGCATAATCCTATATATCTCAAACAAAAAAAAATAGATATACGTGAAATTTTTGCTCTAAAATTTTGCTCTAACCATCTTAAAACCAATTTCTGGAATTTTAGAAATTCAGCCTCCAGGTGGGGCAGCAAGAGGGGGGGGGGGGCTATGGAGCAAAAACAAATAGAAGTACAGTTAGGCCGTTCAAAATTGGTGCAGATAGGTTTTAAAGGCCTGCAAGTCGAATGGGGATATTTTCGATTGTGTAAAGTTATTAAGAGTGTCAAGAAGGGGGGGAGGGGAGGGGGGGCAAAAAAATAAAAATAGGGTCAGATCGTTCAAAATTGGCACGTAGATGTTTTCGATACTTACAAATCGATTGCGGATATTTTTGAATTTGTAAAATTATTAGGAGGGGCGGGTAGGGGGTGGGGCGGTAAGGGGGGGGGCTATGGGGCAAAAACAAATAGAAATACAGTTAGGCCGTTCAAAATTGGTACAGATAGGTTTAAGAGACCTGCAAGTCGAATGGGGATATTTTCGATTGTATAAAGTTATTAGGAGGGGCAAGAAGGGGGGAGGGGAGGGGGGGGGCAAAAATAAAAATAGTGTCAGATCGTTCAAAATTGGTACGTAGAGGTTTTCGATACTTACAAATCGATTGCGGATATTTTTGAATTTGTAAAATTATTAGGAGGGGCGGGAAGGGGGTGGGGCGGTAAGGGGGGGCTATGGGCAAAAACAAATAGAAATACAGTTAGGCCGTTCAAAATTGGTACAGATAGGTTTAAGAGGCCTGCAAGTCGAATGGGGATATTTTCGAAAGTGTAAAGTTATTATGAGGGGCGGGAAGGGGGAGGGGAGAGGGGGGGGGCAAAAAAATAAAAATACAGTTGGATCGTTCAAAATTGGTATATAGAGGTTTTCGATACTTACAAATCGATTGCGGATATTTTCGAATTTGTAAAATTATTAGGAGGGGCGGTAAGGGGAGGCTATGGGAAAAAACAAATAGAAATACAGTTAGGCCATTGAAAATTGGTACAGATAGGTTTTAGAGGCCTGCAAATCGAATGGGGATATTTTTGAAAGTGTAAAGTTATTAGAAAGGCCGGGGAGGGGGGAGACAGAGGGGCAAAAAAAATAGAGTTAGATCTATTGCGGATATTTTTGAATTTTTAAAATTATTGGGAGGGGCGGGAAAGGGGGGAGGGTACATCGGAGCGGAAGGGTAAAAAAATAAAAATATAGATAGATCGTTCAAAACTGGTGCATAGAGTTTTTTGATACTTACAAATCGATTGCGGATATTTTCGAATTTGTAAAATTATTAGGGCGCTCATATATATGCATTCGCGCGTGCGAATCGCGCACGGGTCCTCGCTGCCGAAGGCAGTGGGGACCCGGTGCGACATTTTTCCCGATCAGAGTTTTTTTTTCTTTTTTCACATGATAAAAATTAATGCAATTTTGAGAATTCATAAATTATAATGATTCATTTAAAAATAGTGACCAGCGAAGCGGGCGTAGCCTACTAGTTATCATATAAAACTCTTCAGAAGCGTAATATGATTTGTTTAACATAGGTTTGCATAACAATACTCGTTATCTTACCTATTAATCTGCAACCTGTATTTATAGTATTAAATTTCAAGGTAAGAGAAAGTCGTGTGAGTGACACACTAGATTATTTTCTCTATTACATTTATGGATACTGATAGCAAAATGGTGTTATTTTCAGAATTGTTGCTAAAAAATATAGATTTGGTAATTCTATCGAACAGAAATAAGAAATAAATAAATAAAAACGCTGCTATTCCTCCCCAAATGCAAAATATAGCAATGTAATTTTTCAAATAATTTAAAACTGAACTTCATATTTCATATCAACTTTCTGCGTGCCAATTATATCATTTTCTCATAAGTACTAAAATCTATATATATTAGTAATATATATCTGGTAATTCACACAAAAGTTGATGCGATTTTATACAATATATATCAATAATAAGTCTTCAAGTAAAGTGAGAATAATGCAAACAATGGAATATAGTCACATTTGGAACGGTGTATTATTATTAATTCAAATCAACATCAATATCTGAAACTTCGAGGTAAATAGAATCTTTCACAGAATTAGAATTTATCATTAAACTGTAGTATCCACATTTCTGCATAGTAAGCACAGACATATAGACATGTTTTCATTAGTCAAATCGAGATAAGAACATTTCAAGGATTTTAAGCAAATCAAATGCAGGAAGTCAAAAATAATCACGAATTTATTATATCGTCTTATACATATAATATATGATGGAACTAATACTTCTTAAAAGATTATATATTAAGGATTTTGTATTAAGTCTTATGATACATTTGAACAGGTTTTTAATATATAATATATATATATATATATATATATATATATATTGAGCAAAAATAAAAATGGAAAGAATTCGCAAGCGCAAATATGCAGGAAACAACAAAATGTTTTTCTAATATGTATTGCATAATAGCCTTCATTGTTCGGAAATATGTATGCCAAATATAACCCATTTTTGAAAGTCTAGATTTGTAAGCTCTTTAGGATTAGGTAATAACTCGATGTATATGGAACAAAGAGAGCTACTAGAACTTTAAAACCCTCTAGACTCTTCTCGAATATCCGCAAATTTAAAAAATCAGTTACAAACGTTTATCCTGCATATATTTTCTATTTTGAAACTAGTTGAATTTTTTGATAATATAGCCTTATTATGTAAGAATTGAAATATTCCAACTTTATAACAAATGTTTTCAAATAATTCAAGTAGGATATTTCATATTATTCTAAATAAATGAAAAGTTTTTATTGAGTAAATGCATTTTCAAAGTAAGTTCTAAAGAGTTTTAAAATTAAAGTTACCTTAAAACATTACATATAGTTAAAAATTTATAATAAATTTAAATTTTATATGTATACACATAATTTTTAAATTTTTTTGCATTTAACTCTTTCCAACATGTTTAAATAGAGATAGCTTCGGCTTTCTTTCTTATGTGCTATCTTCAATGTGTTTCCTTATTTCTGATATAAGTTCGTAAATATATTTAAAAAGACTCAAAAGTTACATAATTATCTGAAGCTTTATTTCAAATTTTTCTACATCGAAAAAATTAATACATACTTTTTCTAAACTGAATTAAGATATTTTTACTTAAAGTATATTAACATCAGATTAAATACCGGGAGATACCAACACAATAAATTCATTGTCTATTGTATATTATTTGCATTATGTAACCTGATTCAAAGTAACTGTTTTTAAAATTTTCGCATTACATACTTAACCCTATTCATTGCTGATATCACCATTTCAGCTATCACGAGTTCATCTATGGCATAGGAGAAATAACTCATTCAAAAGGGACAAAGATGCAGGCTTTCTGGGTTTTTTACTTCATCTTCCTCACCCTTACTGAATCTCAGCGCAGACAGTTCTGAAACACTATCTTCGAATAATTACAAACTTCTTTTTTTATTTAACTAATTATTACTGCTGCTAAAATTTGAAAAAATGCATAACTTCTTCTTTAATTTTTAAAATCGTTTTTCTTGAGATTTCCGTGGCTCTGCTTCCTCAAATTTTCTTGTGTATATTTTCTCCTCCACATTAGTTAGCTTTTATTTCTCATCTAGGGTCCAAAATACCGAATAAAATTTATTACTAGACATAATTTTTTTAGAATTCGTATTCTTCTATAACGACTCTATGACTCCTTATCGTTAGAAAAATTTTATTCCCTCAATTATTTCAAGTCCCCTTTTCCCCAATTTGAGCCTATTTTTACTATATACTTACCAAATATATACACAGTCGAACATCGTTAATGGGTTCTGTTAACAGGTTTCTGTTAACTCATGAACTGTTTCCACAATCCCCATCAAAATGAACATTAATTTCTGAGTTACTGATAACATGAGTAAATTTTTCTTCTCCTTGAGGTTCGCATTAACGAGATGGTAATTCAATAATATTATATATACCTATATATATATATATATATATATATATATATATATATACAAAATTATTGAATTCCGTTATTATTATAACATAGAATTGTATTTATAAACATTATTTATTTACTCATCATTATTACGTGTAAATTCTTCTTACATAAATTCTGTTTACAAATAGTTTTGTTTTTCTTTTAATTTTAAGAGTAAAACAACGAATGTTTGAAATTCTTTTCCACAAGCAGTTATAGTGTACTTTTCTGAAAAATGGGTCAAATTTTGTTTATTATTATTTTTAATGTTAACCCATGGTTCATTCAAACAGAGGGTGAGATATTGTAAAAGGTGTTGTAAAAACGATAGATTTCTTCTTCTTCTTTTTTTTATTTTTATTATTATAATTTTGTTTGCAGAAAATTTGACAACTTATCTTTTTTTGAGTTCTCCCTTTTAAAACTCTCTAAAATATTTTTTGTTTTACAAGTTTTAGGTGATTGCATGTAAAGACAAAAAATAAATAAATAAATAAATAAATAAAAAAAGATTTAAAAAATAAAAAATAAATAAATAAATGAAAACAGTAATTATTTTGGTGGAAATGTGGGACCAGTAATAAATCATGCTGAATAATAATTTTTAAAAAATGTTGTTTAATATCACCTTATAAAAATACTGCTTAAGATGTGCTGTAGATGTACAATATGATTACGATGCATTAAATTAACTATATTTATTTCTATGAGGAAAGCGCGTATTTTCACGAAAATATAAAAATTTCTTTAACAGCATCGATAATTTTTCGTGCGTTTTTATTTATAACATAAAAAGTTTTTTCAACGACTGAAATGACATTTTCAGGAAACGTGATATACTACATTAAAGACAATATGCTATAATTATAAATAAATTCTAAATATTTAGCGAAATAAATGCATCTTACAAGATTATATTCGACTGCACATACGCAAGTGCTAACAAAATTTATTTCGCATAATTTATTAGCGGAGTGTTTGCGGTTACATGTGTATAAAAAATAAGCAAATATCATGAAAATTCAGAAAGATAACGTTTATAAAATAAGTTGAATATTTATTCAAAATAGAATTTTGCGTTAAACATTTTACAGATTTGCTTATGTTTGGGAACAACTAAAAATCAACTTCTATTTTTTATTTATTTATTTATTTATTTTTAACGATATTTGCTGGGTTTTTTACAAGTGTAACTTTTCGCATATGACTAATACATTATTCAAAATCATTTTTGTAAATTTTACACACGCACATTAAGCATTATTTAGAAAAAAATGCTGATGTTTCATCACATAATTATTATTTTTATATTGCGATTGCTGTATTTTATCCTTACTTATTCCATGTCAAGTTTTCTTCAAATGAATTTGACTTAAAAATGCTAACAAGTTATAAGAAACAGCACGAAATTTTTTCGGCGTTGTTGATTTATATATATATATATATATATATATATATATGAATATACGTTCTACATTCATATTAATGAATATAGGTAATTAAAAAGACCACATCCACACACATCGTATTCCTATACTGAAGTTATAATACATTTCAGGTTTTACTTTTTATTGGGTGTTCTCAAACTTTTACTTTTTCTGTTTGATTAGTTACTGATCCCTATTTTTGCCTTCGGAACAAAACTTTCGCAGTATTATATGTTGTACAGCATGCTGTTTACACCTCACCTCTGAAGTTCCAAGAGATTTCATTATGTATTTTTTTAGATATTCGACAAAACATGCATAGTGTATAAATTATATTACATTTGCGCATGACTGCATCTGGTATGTTAATATACAGATGCAAATGTTTGGCTGGAAATGAATATATTATATAATGTAAAGTTTAGAAGTGATTATTACGTTATCAAACCATTTAGATATGCTTATTTTCAAAGAAAAATTTAAAATTATTTTTATTTTATTTTATTTTTTAATACGATTAAATCCAACTTCAAATTTTGTGTATTTTAAATGTAATTTAATAAATTATTTGATATATTTATTTACAGGTTGTGAAACTTATCCTGCAAGGAATTCTCTTACCTTCACCTGAAAATTGTCCTCAATTTATTGTCAATATTATGGCAAGATGCTGGAAAACAGAACCAAGAGACCGGGTTACCTTTCCAGAAATTTATGAGTTACTACTTCCGAATTCTCCAGAGAGACCTCGAATGCCAACTCCCCCTAATGACGAAACCGAAGTTGTCGAAGATAACGATAATTACTTAGTACCCACTGCAGTCACAGTCATTTGAACATGGATTATTTTTTTCGAGGTTATAATGTAAATAAAATAAAATAAAATAAAAATGCGTCACAATTTACCAATGTGATATTAAAGAAATTTGTAAATATTGAGCTGTATTTGATGTGAAGTGTATTTGTATTTCCTTTTGTAAAGGACATTTATTTGGCAAATACATTGAAATGTTCTCTCATAATGCTTCTGTTATTTTTTATCTTTTTATTTGCACACTCGCTCACCAAATCTGTATCAAGCTTGCTTAACTATCAAGGAAAACTATTATTGAATAATTAAATGTTAAATAAAATTATCTATTTTTAAAAAATATAAATCATGTTCAAAATTCATAATTCATCTGACGGAAAATGAATTTGCTTCCTGCCTTAGTTGCTTTTCGAAAAAACGAGTTACAATCGAAGCCTATTATTTCCCTATGATTGTAATCATAGCAGACAACTTTAAAGATAATATGTTGTTGACACCAAAAGACTTTTTTACATATTTTTTCTCTACAACTTTACATAGTTCAAATTATTTATTAAAATTATTTCCTATGATAAATGCAAAGTATTTTTATCTCAGATAAGTATAACAGTAAATATCGAAAGAAAATATATTTTTGCCGACATCTGAAGAAATACATTATTTATTTTTTATTTTTTATTTTTATTTTTATTTGAAAATGAAAGAAATCGATAACTTTTTTTTTTTTTTAATCATTCTATATATATGGTTCAACTAATCATTTTAAAATTATTGACGAATTTATTTAAAGATGCTCATATTGAAAATTTACACTGAGCCTAGGTTTATTTTCTCCAATGTGTGTGTGTATAGGTGGCAGGGGGAAAATCGATGCTCCTACATATACAAAAAATTTTTCCTGGTTGACTACTACTATCATAAATATGTACTTTTTAAATTTCACCTGAAAAAGCCAAAAAAGTATTCCACATTATGCACATCTATATGATTTTTTTTTTCATTTACTGCTACATTAAAAATTATGAAAAATTCGGATGACAGCGCCAACTATTGAGCGATTGATCCCAAAATGTAATCAGCCCCAGTTTAGCTCAAAGTCCAACTAAATACTAAATTTCGTTTTCTAGTTCGTTAGATATGACGTCTGAAAAATTTTCAAACACACACATACAGGCAAACGCTTTCTAAAAATATTCAAATCGTGCTTAATGCATCTGAATACGAGTAAATCTATAGAAAACCATCGGTCGAAAAATTTTTGCGAATCCAATATTATCTTCTTATATCTGTAGAAGAAAGTAGTAATATCTTAGTAATAGGATATATTTTTAAAAAGTTTAGTGAACATAAATGTCGTTCTATTTGCATTTGTATTTCGAAGCAAATTTCATACATTCATTGTTTTGATACAAATGCACGTTGAATTTGGATTGCCAGTCTTCGGTCAATTATTACACTGCACATTTATGCTCATTAGTCCGTAACCCTAGGCTTAAAGTTGATTGCGAACAAGTAACAACTACAAAGAATCCTTTCTTGACAGGATAAGAACCCGGCATCTGACAATTAAAGGTGAGAGCGCGAACTATTCTGCCAACAGATATGTTATACACCTGATAAAAATATTAAGTGTTATTGATTTTTTTCTTCTTTTTTTTGGCAATAGAGGTATACACTTTGCACATTCATGATTTCAATACATACACATTTTGGAAACTTAAAATTTATCGAAATAATCTGGTGTGTCACTCACACGAGTTTCTCTTACCCTGAAATTTAATACTATAAATATTGGTTGGAGATTAAGAGTTAAGATAACGAGAACTGATATGTAAACCTGTGTTAAAACAATTCAAATTAGACTTCGAAAGAGTTTATATGATAACGAGTTCTGTGTGAGGGGGGTTGTCTCCCCTTCAACCTCCCGTTTGATTAATGCACCTACATTTATATAGAATTTAAATTGGTGACTTATTTGGTGATTTATTACTATGAGTTAACAGGGTCAATAAATACGGGTCATATTACAGAAATTTCAAGTGATTTTGAGCTACAAACAGCTGCTTGAAAATCTCCCCATCACAGTTGCTCACCTAGTGACAAACTATTCTTCATTAAAATGTTACGATTATGTTTCAACCAAACTTCTTATTTTTAACTAAATGTTGATTTTATGATATAAATATGAGTTGAAGGATCATCATCACTGTTGACGATACTTTTGAATGGACTGTATATCAATTTAATAATTACTAGACTTGAAGCTATTACTTCACAAACATTTAATTAAAGTATTATTTACATATGTACAATTTATAGATGACGTATTATTAACGTGTTTCAAATTATGTTGACACCATTGTCAACTCACTGAGCTCCATTGTAACAGGAGAGCTGACTTCCTATTCCCTAACGTTATCTAGTGCGGTCAGCGCGTATGAATACAGTGCCGATAGTTTAGTTCGCATTCGGGGCAAAAGAAACAACTTTCTGTATAGACTCCTTTGCCTGCTCAGCCTACGGCTGTACAAACCGATATATATATATATATATAGTTTAATGTATCTGATCACTATAGTTGAAATGAGGGAGTGGGAACTTAGTATTAAATGGCAAAAATTTTAACGCAATTTGTGAATATATATATACACACATATAAAGTTAAAAAGTGTGTATAGGAAAAGTGTGCATGTTTTTTTTTTTTTTTTTTTTTTTTTTTTTATTATTATTAAGCATATGCTTTCTAAGTTTAATTATAATTTATTTATAAATAATTTTCAACTTGCATTTAGCTTTTATTTCTTTTATATTATCATTTACATAAATATTAATTATATATTATTAAAACTTTTACAGTGGTTTGAAAATTTTATTTTGAATTACTTTCAATAGAATTAGTGCAAGTAAAAATCCATTGGTCATTTAAAATTGCAAATTTGAGAAAAATAATAAGAGACGTGGGAGACAGATACTTTAAAATATATCCTGATTTAATCATCTGCCTGTAAATATAAAACGTTTTAATGAAATAAAATATATTTCAAATACTCAAGTGTCTGTGTTAATTTATTTAACCCATATTTTTATTGTTCATTACAATTAATGAACAATGTAGAAATTCAATATGTTATTCTAATTAATTTAACATTCAGTTTATAAATAAATAAAGCTTACTTTTTTTTGTTTGTTATTTGATAATTTTTTGAAATTTTATTAATACTCAGAAGTTTTTTTTTTTCCTTATTTTTTTTTTTTTTATTTTTTTTTTTAAAGATTTATTTAAATGAGATGACTGTAAACGCCAAGTTTTTTTTTTTCATCTATTAATTTAACTTTTACTTTCTGAACACTATAATTTTTGACATGATTACAATACTTTCCGCACTAAAGTACGGTAATTATACCAAAAATCGAAATTTGAGATTTTGGTGTTTCAACATGTGTCCAGGTCCTCTGAACTCATATTTAATAAATATTCTTACGATGATGTATGTGAGTGAACACGATAGTGTCTAAATGCTTTGTTCGAATGAGCTGAAAGTTGGTACATATGTTATAAGTCTGTCACCAGAGCATGAAGCCTATTGATTTTGACCAATCTAGCACTTTTTTTTTTTTTACACAAAAAATTCTTTAACATTATGGTCTATGGGCCCGAATTTGTTAAAGTGTCATAGCGTCTAAATGCCTTATATGATTGAGCTGAAAACTTATATGCATGTTACAGATCACTTTCACACGAACTGTATGGATTTTGGAGAATCTACCACTTATAGTGTTTTTACAGGGGCTCAAATTATTTAAAGTGCGATAGGGTACAAAAGTCTCATCCAACTGAGCTAAAAATTTATATAATTGTTATAATTCACTGTTGCACAAACTGTATAGATTTTAGTTTGTCCAGCACTTGTCGCTTTTTTACAGGGACACAATGAAAATCTCTTTCATTGTAGATAAAATACATATTTATCTAAGCGTGAAAAAGTGATAAGAAAATTTTACACAAAATCATCTTTGTATTTGTCTGAAAAAATATTGTAAGGTTAAAGAAGTCATTTACATAGTTTTTGGAAAAATGAGAGGGGTAGATTTTGCTATAATATTTACCGTTGTAAGATTTTTAATAAATTTAGGGAAAAAACATGTCTCATTTTATTTATTTAAAGCAAAGTACATAAAAAATCTTTAAATTTTAATTTAAATGTGATTTTATAGTAATGATGAATTTGCACTATGAAATTTCTGTTTTTTCTCACTATTGCATGCAGCAATTAAAACTTTGAGGGAAAAAAAAAAGTAAACTTATCGGATTTTTTTGCAACTTAAATCCTAGCAAAAAATATGAGTCATCTGGATTGCATTGCTCTTTTAAATTTATGCTTTTACATTTTATAGTGTTTATAGATTCAAATCTCTACCTCTCTAAAATGATTTTATTGTTATTTTTTACTTTCCAATCATACATTATGTAAGGGAAGTATTGTAATTGCGAAAAAATATGATATTTTTGGATTCAGGGGACACCAAAACGTGTAAATATAACAAAAACTCACTTTTGAAATTTTGACCCAAAATAATACTTTCTCTACTTTACAGGTAAGAGAAAATAATAATTGAATTGACAAAGTAGTTTGGAACTTAAAATGATAACTTGAATTTAAAAAGGTTCTGCTAATACAGCACTGAGCTACAGATTGTAACAATGGCATTCAGTGGAATATAAACAGTTCCATCTATAAGCAATTTATATAAAAATATCTCAAGTAAATGTCAAACTAAATGCATATTAAAATGTTCTGTTATTTAAAGATTATGATCTTAAAAATTTAACGTTTAACGAAATTTTTTATTATTTATTGTAACGTTATAAAAGTAAATAACCAATCATTTAAATGACCACCTCTCTCAAAATAATTAATAAAAAAAAACCTTTTTATTTTAGCAGTGAATGTTCGATATTAAATAATTTCTGTAATATATCAAAATTGGGGGGGGGGGATAGAAAGAAAGAAAAATACGGATGAATAAAACTAAAAGTAATTGGGTTGATAGAGTAGTTTGGAACTCAAAATGTTAGCTTGAATTTAAAAAGATTCTTCGAATACAACACTGAGCTACAAATTGTTACAATGGGGCTCTGTGGAATATAAGCAATTCCATTTATAAGCACGTTATATAAAATACATCTCCAGTAACTATTAAACTAAATGCATATTAAAATAATCTGCTACTTAAAGTCTCAAATTCACTTTATTTATTAACAATATGTTGGAGAATAATGAAATAATAAACAATAACAATCGAGAATTCATACTGTCAGACGCATAGTAAAACGGACTACTTTTTTTCTTTTTGCCCCCTATGCATTCATCAAGGCGTAATTCGTCTAGTAAACGACTGACCGCGAAGTCAGCTCTCCTGTTAAATGGAGCTCAGTGAGTCAACTCAAACCATAAAAAAGGTGAACCATATCACCGAACAAGATGAACAAAATATGTTGTTACCATCTTAACGACAAACAATACAACTACTCCGCTAAAGCGGGAAGGCAGGTGAACAAGAGATGCGCGCCAAGGTTGGCGCATATAGCCAAACTAAGGTGAGCGGCAACATACCGGCCCACCTTGTAGCATTGTTTCAAAATTAGACTTCTAATATCTAATACAATGATTACAATTAATTATACGAAAATATTATATATGCAATTTAAATAATAAAACTTATACAAGAGAAATATTAATAACATTGTAAACAATAAAATAATACATTGAAATACAATAAGCAAATTAAGTTTAACTAAATACATTTTTCATTTTCAAACAAAGTTTTTTTTTATTTTTTTTACTAATGTTATTAGAGAGTAAGAATTTTCGAAGCCTTACCTCTAATTTTTCTGTCTCTTCTTCCTGTTATGCGAATGCGTTGCGCTGAACTTCAAGGTCCGCTTTATCAGCTATTTCGAAGTACTGTATTTTCAAATTATCGAGTTTTATAGCTATTTTTTGAAGATAATCCTTCTTTATTTCTAATGTTATGATGTCTTTATTATCATCATCAACATTATCCAAATATGTTGATATTTTTGTCAACTGACCTTTCAAAGTTCCACGTTGTCGATTTAGGATGACCAATTTATTTTTATCCATAATTAACTTTCATCAATGAGCACCACCACTATTTCATTATATTATGTTTGATCCACCTACGGCTCCACGGACCAAATGTTGACGATACTTTTGAATGGACTGTATATCAATTTAATAATTACTAGACTTGGAGCTAATACTTCACAAATATTTAATTAAAGTATTATTTACATATGTACAATTTATAGATGACGTGTTTCAAATTATTAACGTGTTTCAAATTATGTTGACACCATAGTCAACTCAAACCATAAAAAAGGTGAACTATATCACCGAACAAGATGAACAAAATATGTTGTTACCATCTTAACGACAAACAATACAACTACTCCGCTAAAGCGGGAAGGCAGGTGAAAAAGAGATGCACGCCAAGGTTGGCGCATATAGCCAAACTAAGGTGAGCGGCAACAATCACTTAACATCATTTCTGGAACTGTAATCCCCTATGTTGCAGATAAGCATGGCTTCACTTAATATTAAAGATATAATTGTTTGCAAGATTTTTTGGTTCGTACAAAAAACTTTGCTATCATTAACACGTTAAAGACGCTTTTCTCCTTCTTCAGTGAAAGCGATTGGCTAAAAGAGATACAAAACATTTCCATTAAATGACTGTTGGGATAGTGTAGAATTTGTATCTTCATCAGTATCGTCTCGAGCTGCAGTAAATATACCTTTTCTTAACATTGCTGTAAAAAAAAAAAAAAAAAAAAAAAAAAAAACACTTTATTCTACAAATATTTGACGATTTGTATCAGTAATATGGTCATTAATGTGTAGGTAACGTTAAGCCCATTTTAGATCTTTCAGACATGCAGCCATAAAATGATAAAGAGGGGGATGCAAAGGTAATTCACGCATTTCACGAAGCATGTTGATCATCATTCGAACTGTAGATTCTGATGTGGTATGTATTCTCGGTTCTATAGTTTGCAGTGTTATCACAGTTATCGTTGGAAGCTGATACGTACCTTTTGGAAAAGTAACACTTCTCGCTATATTAATGTAAGAGTAATAGCTCAACATCTTGGTTCAGTACATTCGAAAGCATTGATGTATTTTCATGCGTTTACGGGCTGTTACGCACTACAAGTACTTACTTGAAATATAAAAATATCAGTATAAAAAGAATATTAGTTGTTTCCACTGATAACCAATACATTCAAGGAAGTTTCTGCTCCAAACAAAAAATTAACTGAGGCATATGTTCGTAATATCAAATGATTTGTTATAATCATGTATGACAAGACTAATGATGAAACTGAAGTAAACAAAGTTCGAAAGCATTTATTTACATAAAGAAATGCTGTAGCGGGCATACTTCTACCAGTAAGGAGCTTTGTACTAACGTATATTGAGAGATTATTTACAGTTAGAGTTGTGGTCGACAAGGCACGTACCAAATCTAATTTATAAAGATCCTGTGGCTTTTGGTTGACATAAGGTAGATAAAAATGAACCTCGTGTTCGACTGCTTAGTCAGAAGAATCTGCATGTTGTCGTGAACTCATCTGCTGTGGTTGTAAATCTTAATGTTCATCACGCTGCAACAGCATGAAAGCCGAATTATTGTGCGCAGCACTCTGCTTTTCTAAAGGACGGTGCACTTAGGCGTAGTCAAATGTACTATATTTAACAGTTGATGTATAACTGAACAATGTCTTATTTTACTAAAAGTTACAATAATTTGGGAATACTGTTATTCAACAATTTTATAATTCTAATAATCATTACACCCTTTTTGCGACAATATATGATTTTTGATAAGTTCTATCAATTCAATTCTAGCAGAATCACATTTTTCATCCCGAAAAATGTAATATTTGACAACAAAAATGTCAGTTTATCATTAAAACAACCGAAAATACAGCCATTAACACAATACAAAAAAGGCTATTGGCGGCCATTTTGACTTTGCCGTAAATACCCAAATGGAGTTTCCGGCCAAAGTGCTTCTGGTTGTATTTGCATTTTACGTGTTTCAAACTTTAACTACATCAAATTTAGTCTTTTATCTCCAACTGAACAATTGCTCCCCATACCCACCCTACTATTTACCTTATTTTCTCTGTTATGAACCTTCTGCCGAATCCGGGTTAAAAACGAAAAAAGGGGAAAATAAACTAGAAATATCAGTTCTATCGTTACAATTTCAGTACCAAATGAAAATGGCGATTTTTCTGAATCCGGGGTGGGGGGGGGGGGGGGAATAGTTTTTCGACACGACAATTAGAATTTTTAAATTAACTAAAGTATGAAATTTAGATGGCAACATTCATTTTAATAACTTTCAGTCATTTTAAATAGTACGCGGCTCGTTACAAATTTGGTACCAAATAAAAGGGATAATTTTTAGGGGTGCAAAATGTTTTTCGACACGACAATTAGATTTTTAAAAATTAACTAAAGTATGAAATTTAGGTAGCAACACTTCAGTTTAAACTTTTCTTTTTTTTTTTTTTTTTTTTTTTGTGCGAATCAAATTAATCGAAAAAGTCCTTACAAAAAAAAAAAAAAAATTAATAATAATAATAATAATTTTTGTTTATTTAGACCAATTGAAAAATATTTTATTCATTTTAATTGTCGCATTAAGTTAAAAAAAAAAAAATTATAACAAAACTGAGAGAAATCATACAAAGAAATTTTAAGAAATGAATATAGTATTACCATATTCTATGAAATTCAACACGGTTATCATATGTCTTTATATGGAAGAATGGACTAAAAAAATAATGTAGTATCAAATTAAATTCTGTTTTGTATAAAATATTCTATATATTTATTAAGAAACAAAAATAGCCATTTTTATTTATAGTTCTTTCAAAAAGTTTAATAACTCGAAGGCACCTGTTAAAATTTTGTGACATTTTTCTGACGAAACTAAAAAAAAATGCCTCCCCTCCCCTTTCTTATTTTACAGATAGTGTCTCCTATTTTGCGCAGTCTAACTTCTAACTATTCAGATTTTTTGGAAAATAAAATATCCATAAAATGGAACAATAAAAATCTTTAATTTATCGTGTTTTGATTACACTCGTAAAATTCTTTAAAAATATTTTGTGGTCCACCAGCGGCCAAACGATTCTGAGCTCAAAGCTGTTTAATGGGAAAGGTCGGTTCAATCCCAGGTCACGTTCGTCGACCAAGCTGTTCGGAGTTTTCCATGGTTTTCTCCAAAACTCGCGTAAATTCGGGCTAGGGCTCTATTCATAGACCACCATGGAGGGCATTGCACGAATAGGCCAAGGAACCCAGCGTATTCAATCGGCCTTAAACCATACAACTAACCAACCAACAAATATTTTGTTTTAGAATTGTCTTTTGTTATTTATTGAAATTTTATTTTTCCGACTGAGTGAAAATAATGCCTGGACTTCCTGGAAAATAATGCCTTGTATTTCTTTCTCCCATTGTTTAATGGTGTTTTCCATTTCCTGCGGCTTATTTCTGTTGAGCCATCTGCATGATAGACCAGAGATGTTTCTGCCTAAAGGTTGTCTGAGTGAGTAATGCTGACCGGTTGTCGGCCTGGATAGCTCAATTAGTAGAGCCTTGACCTTGTAAGTCAAAGATCCGTGGTTCGACTCCCGGTCCAGGCATTATTTTCACTAAGTCGGAAAAATAAAATTTCAATACATATGATTTTCTTCCACAGTTGATTGTGTGATTTTAATAAAAATTGTGTCTTTTGTTATTTTCATTTGAATTGCCATTTTATTGTCTTGAGTTAGTATTTATATAGACAGTGTAATTTCACAATTTTTCATGTGTGTAAAAGGAAAATGTTTTTTTTTTTTTTTTATGACTACTATTTGCCAGCACTGTGATAATGTGTTGAGCAAATTAAAAGTTAAATTTGGAACTACTTGAAAAATATATTAATTTATCTGAAAAATGACACAATCTACTATAAATTACGTAAATATAAATGACTTTTTTATTAGTCGTTTCGACATTTTTCTAAATTCCTTGATTTATATCCATCAGAATATGTCATTTGAAATATCGATTTACAATTTTTCATTTCCTGCTGAAAAAAAGCTCTTTAAAAGAGCGATTAATAACATTATGTATCACAAAGTTGATCAGAAAAAAGAAATTATCTTCGAAATGACCTCTGTTCTAACAGATTTTTAATAACACAAATTTCTTTTAGATAATTTGTGTCATTAAATTACTATATTTCACAACATTGATGGTATGTAAATAGAAAATAGAAGAAAAAAAAAAGAAGAAGTAGATATTTATATCGATTTCTGAAAACGGTCATTTACAAAATAAATGACCCTTTTTAAACATTAAAGAAGAAAATAAAGTATGTTGTAGCTAACACACAATTCCTCTCTATGCTTTCTTGTGCAAATCCTCCAGTACAGATTGTTTATTGAAATTATTTTCCCATGGTGAATGAAGACGATTTTCCTCTCTGAAAATTATAACAGTAAATGTCAATAGAATATCAATTTTATGCTAACATCTTAAAAAGTTCTTTTTTTTTTTTTACCTTTTATTTATTTTTATTTATTTATTTATTTATTTATTTTTTTTTTTTTGTTGTTGTTGTTGTAAAAAAAATCCATTAATTTATTTTAAACCATCACAGATTGATGCTTCAATCACTTGTTTTAAAAATATTGACGATTTTTTTTCTTATAATAATAATTAATAAAATATTTTTTATTAGCTTCTAAATTTCGAAAGTAAATGTCATATATACTACACACACACACACACATACATATATATATATATATATATATATATATACTAGCAGACCCGGCCACGCGTTGCTGTGACTAAGTTATACGTTGAATTATACGGCTGTAAATTATTTAGTACAGTCAAATTATTATTTACGAACAAAGACGAAAACGTTGTAGCCGATGTAAAAACCCACAGGATTGAGATTTGAAACTTAGGTCAAAATTTGGAAGCGATTGATAAAAATTTTCGTAGTGTTGATATTAAGCACAAATTAATTTTATTGTAGGGTCCTATAAATTTTAATGGAGAAGTGATATATATTATTTCTAATGCTACTTTGGATAAAATTGCTAAAATGACTAATATATAAATTAAATTCTATTAAAATTCTATTAAAATAAAAGTATAAAAGAAACAGACGATTTTAAAATCAATTTTTATGGAGGAGTGAAATATAATATATGCTATAATGGATAATTTTACTATAAAATGACCTCATCATTTTAAATATTTTAAAGAGGGCAACAGCTGCAGTTATAAAAAGGAAAACAATAAGGCTAAACCAGAAACATAAGTAAATTTGATAAATATTTTAAAACTTTAAAATTGGAAATCTTATGAAATATTGGACATTTAAAGTAAATACATGTATCATTTTAAATAGAAAAAGATTTTGGAAAAGTTTAGTGTATTTTAACGAAGTGATGAGAAGTTTTTGAGTATGTTAAAATTTTAATAGTAAATTCAAGTTAATAAAGATGGGAAACATTGAGGATTAAGATAAGAATAATTATAAGATTTAGAAAAAAAAAAAAAAAAAAAAAACTTTTTATATACCATGCTTTTAAATTTTAATATACTAATAATATACTAATTAAAAGGAAAATGATAAATATTCTATCATAGTTTGAAGTCAAATTTGTTTTCAAATGTCTAAATAAAATATCTGATGTAAGATACTAATATTTTGCAGCGGAATAGATTTCATTTCTGTCATCCTTGGCGAAAAAAAAAAGAATATCGCCAAATTATCTGGCGAAAATATTTAATTCCTTTCAAAAATCATGGTTATTTTAACAACTTATATTAAAAGAGTAATGAATAATATGAAACAATATTTCGTACAATACATATTACATGTCATACATACGTACAATGAATAATACATATTACATTTCGTACAATGCATACATCTGGCATGTATATTTTCGTGTTACGCTTTTGATCGCCAAATAATAATAATAATAATAATAAAAGCCAAGGGCGACAGAGTTTTGAAATTTAAAATTAAAATTTTGTCAATTTGACAGCAAAATAATTCAATCTAACATCCGCGATAACTAATACATATCTATACCCAAATATAAGGATTAAAATCGGGAAATAAATTTCCTCGATTTTTAATAATTTCTTACAAAAAATCCAGTGGACAATTAACATAGGAAATCTTTTTCTTGGCTGCACAGACGGTCAGTGAGTCACACTTCGCTTGCGTATAGAACTCATAGATATAGTATAGCATATATAGAATAGAGTGATCATTGGGGAGAAAAAAGTTATTCCTTTCCATTTGGGAAAAGACGACGTTTTTACCAAAATATGGCCGTCTTTCCCCGAGTGAATACTCACGGGAATACATACTAATATTTTAGCAAATAAAATTTATGAATAATTTATTTGCTAAAGGGGAATGGAAGACTCCAGATACAGTTTCAAATTCATATTTCTTTATTTCTTTTTTTTTTTTTTTTTTTTTTTTTTCAATACCACTTAATGGCTGTTTCCAAAGCTTTTTTTTTTTTTTTTTTTTTTTTTTTTTTCGGCATCAAAAATCTTTGTACGATAACATGGGGATGAGAGATCTATATATATTACTATATCTATGATAGAACTACATTAGCACTTTATCAATGTGTATAAAATCTTTAAATTGATTATGACGTCAATTTTATAATTTTTTAACGTTCACGTTTGATTAAATGTATTTATTTTTATGTCGAAAGAAAATGAACTCGTATTTTTTTTTTTTTTTTTTTTTTTTTGGCAACAATTAAATTAATGGAACTCACAGATATTTTGGAGCAACTTTAATAAAGGTCTATAATTAACAAATAATTGCAATAAAACAATATTGTGACAATAAATTGAGATAAAAACTATCCTATCTCTCAAGTTGGACCAAACTGCACACAGTGTGCAAAATTTCATTAAAATCGGTTCCTTAGTTTAGGAGTTTACCCCGGACAAACATCGTGACACGTAATTTATATATATATACAGATATGCTTACATTCTTTGTAAACAGAATTTAATATAATACGACAGGACTTATTTTAGTGTATTGTTCAATATAAAGGCTGTATTTCATTCCCTAGCGTCGGTCACCACATTCATTTCTTAAAATTATTATGCTGTAGTTTTACCATAGGAGCTCTTTTGGCGATATTTATATATTTGTTGTCATTTTTGACGATGAATTAAAATGGTTGTCGGAATTGCGTAAGTAAAGACCTTATCAAGAAACGTCCGAGCTAATTTGGTACCGAAATTTCGCAAAGGGATTATATATTGAGGTTGTTCTACCAACGTTGGACAAAATAATGGAAAAACTTTCGCTTTTTTTACGTTTTGTCGAATATCTTGCAAAAAACTTAATGCGTTGTTCTTAAATTTTGGGAATAAGGAAAACATATCTTCCCTCATACTTTTCAGCAAAGATTTTGTCACGAAGGTCCTTAAGAGACAATCAACAAATCCAATAATATAAAAAAGTACTTATGATTACCCTATATATGGAAAAACGTCGATTGATCTGCAAATTTTAGATATGGTCATAAATGTTATATTTTATACTAGTGTAGAGTTTTGTGAGAATATCTCGAATATTTAAGGAGTTATTAATATTTGATTAAAAAATTCAAAAAAGTTTCTCAAGTTTTTACCTTATAACTCCAAAGGATTTCTTGAAATTTCATGAAACTTTCGGAAAACATGACAGCATATGCCTAAATTATTATATTGTAGTTTAAAACAAAATATTTGCTGAAAACCATAAATGCCACTATTTCAATTTATTCCGGAGTATTTTCACCCCCACCTTTATTTCGCACTACTTTATTTATAGAAAAATTTTCTCCAATATATAACTTCGATAAAATACGAAAAATTTATCTTTAAAAAATAAGTGGTATGGAAAAAGGCGGGGCTAAAAATACTCCGTAATAAATTAAAATGTTGGCATCTATGGAAAAGTATGAGGAAAAACATGTTTTCCTTATTCCCAAAATTCAAGAACAACACGTTAAGTATTTTTCAAGATATTCGACAAAACGTAAAAAAGCGAAAGTTTTTCCATTATTTTGTCCAACACCTGTATTTCTTTAGCAAGATTTTTTCGCAATTTTATTTTGATTATTTAAAAAACAAATATTTGCACATTTATTTTATTTTTCCGACTGAGCGAAAATAATGCCTGGAGCGGGAGTCGAAACGCGGATCTTTGACTTACAAGGTCAAGGCTCTACCAATTGAGCTATCCAGGCCGAGAACCGGCCGGTTAATCAACTGATTGGGAAGAAAATCATATTTAAATTCGCAATATTTCATTATTATCCCAATCAGTTGATTGTGTGATTTTAATAAAAAAAATTGTATTTATTTCTCCCATTGTTTAATGGTGTTTTCCATTACCTGCTTATTTCTGTCGAGCTATCTACATCATAGACCAGATGTTTCTGCCTAAAGGTTGTCTGAGTGAGTAATGCCGGCCGGTTGTCGGCCTGGATAGCTCAATTGGTAGAGCCTTGACCTTGTAAGTCAAAGATCCGGGGTTCGACTGCCGGTCCAGGCATTATTTCCACTCAGTCGTAAAAATAAAATTTCATTAAATATGATTTTCTTCCCAATCAGTTGATTGTGTGATTTTAATAAAAAAAATTGTATTTGCACATTTATTTATTTTATTTTATTTTATTTTATTTTATAATTATTTATTTGTTTATTTATTTTTTGCATAAAAAGAAGTATATTTACTTATTTATTTTTGGCATCAGTTTATTTCTTTTAAATAATTAAATAATATTATTAACTTCAAATGGTGTTTTTATTTAATAATTTAGTGTTTTCATTTAATAATTTTTGATTAAATTGTTCGATTAACCTAAAATATTGATAATAATAATAATACTGCGTCAGCAAGATTTTGTTCTTATATTAATCACCAATGTATGTACAATTTTTTGATAAAATCCAATAATCTGGACGGATACAATGACAAACTTTCAGCTTTATATATTTTAAATAAAAACCAAAATGTTTGCATGTTAATTCAAGGTGTAATACAATAGAAGGCAACAGCGCAAAATCGCTATCGGAAAGAAATATTTCTGTCGTAATTAAAAGAAAAAAAAATGTAATTGTTTTCATAGTATAGAAGAAAATAAAAATGTACATTATTTATATTAGAAGAAACTGGACATTGGCAGAAAGTTTGTCATCTTAGTGCTAAATCGCAACACCTGTAGCAACGTAATGCTTTTTTCTTCGCGATTGACACTTTACAATCTATATCTATATATAAAGCGCAAAAAATTGTTTGTTTGTGGAGGGTAATCTCTGAAACTACTGAACCGATTTAAAAACTTCTTTCACTGACCGAAAGCTACAGTATGCCATATTGTTATAGGCTATATTTAATTTTGATAAAATAAATTTTAGTTTAAAATCGGAGCATTTTAATTAAAATCCCCATAGAAGCCGTAATAGAAATGGAAATAATGAAATATTAAAAAAATTAGCTGCTGCCAACATAAAAGAAACATTTACATATTCATTTCGTTTTTAAAATATCTTGACGTGAAAAGAAAAGAAATATATTTGCACGTGCATTAAATTGAAATTCATATAAAGCTTTTTTAATTGTTAAACTTTCACGTTAAATCTGACGTCATTATAGAATTAAAAGTGTTTATTTTTCTAATAATTTAATTTGATATGATATGATATAATATCTAAGCATCAATGTTTAAACCACGGAGTCTTTATTACTCCGTGGTTTAAACTGATGTGTGTAAACGAAATCCGCGATTGTAATGAAATGCTCGCCCTCTGGTGAGCTAAGGTGAAATTATCATACCACTGATAGCTTTCACGCTGAAACAATGGTAGAACAACAAGAAAGCACAATAACAAGTACACGTGGCAATATTTACTAACAACTGCAGTTGAGAAAGCGTCATCTATCGATCATTACAAACGCGGATTGGAATTTAAAAATAAATAAATAAATAAAATAAAATAAAATAAGAAATTCTATTTTATAATATTATTTATTTTAATTTATAATTGTTGCCAAAAAGATTTACGAATTAATTTATTTTTAGACATATAATAAAATATATTTTCACGCGAACAATAATATAAAAAGTGAACTGGATTTTTTGTCAAAAAATAATAAAGATCGAGGAAAATTATTTCCCCATTTTAATCCCCATATTTGGATATAGATATGTATTAGTTATCATGTGCATCCGTTAGATTAAATTGTTTTTGTTGTAAAATTGATAAAATTGGAATTTTAAATTTCAAAACTCTAGAAAAAAAAATGGCAAATTTCCATATTCGATTGAAAACATAAACATTTCATTTCAAAGGATGATATTTACACAATAAACATCCAACTAATAAACTAATTAAAAGGGAAAGGATAAATATTCTATCATAATTTGAAGTCAAATTTGTTTTCAAATGTCTAAATAAAGTATCTGATATAATATACTAATATGTTGCAGCGGAATAGATTTGATATCCGTCATCCTTGGCAGAAAAAAAAAAAAAAATATCGCCAAATTATCTGGCGAATATAATTTAATTCCTTTCAAAAATCATGGTTATTTTAAAAACTTACATTAAGAGTGTAACGAATAATATGAAACAATATTTCGTACAATACATATTACGAAAATATACATCTGGCATGTATATTTTCGTATTACGTTTTTGATCGTCAAATACAAAAAACGCCAAGGGTGACAGTTTTGAAATTTAAAATTAAAATTTTGTCAATTTGACAGCAAAATAACTCAATCTAACGCATGCATACAATAACTAATACATATCTATACCCAAATATGAGGATTAAAATCGGGAAATAATTATTCTAGAATTTTAATAATAAAAAAAAAAAAAAAAAAAAAAATCCAATGAGCGATTAACATGGAAAATCTTTTTCTTGCATCCACGGGCGGTCAGTGATGTCATACTTCGCTTGCGTATTGAGATGTTTAAATTTATTTGGCGACTATTTTTAGCAACTAACAGTTATGGCAAGTAGCTCAATATACATAGCGCATACAGCCATTACTGAAATGTAAATAGCATTTAATTATTTGAGTTACATTATGTTGACTGGAAACCTATTTAATATACCTATGCTCTATAGCTATACTAATATAAGAAAAAGAAAGGTTTATATGCATATGTAGAGAACGATCGCTAGAACTAAAAAGCCGATTGCTTTTTTTTTTTTTTTTTTTTCTTTCAATAATCAAAAGTTACACTGTCTCTCTCTAAGTGCTAGAAGCTATAATAAATTTTGGTAAAATAAATTTTTAATTTAAATTTTCAATATTTTAATTGAAAACAAAGCATAGATTTGATATCTATCGTCATTGGCGATTCTTGTATTTGGCGATCGAAAACGTAATACGAAAATCTGTATATTATCGTAGTAAATACGAGATGTATGTGTTTACTTCAATTACCCTACTACCGTAGGTAGTGGAAGTATTGTATAGGTTTTGGCAATTGGTCAGTGTGTGTGTATATGTGCACGTGTGTGTGTAATCTTCTGGCTGTCATATCTCCAAAACTAATAAAAATAGAACTACTAAACTTCACAAGTGATTCAGGTCTGGTGTACAGATAAATTTTCCAAATTTTCGTGAAAATTGAAAAACCGGAATTGGGTCATCGAAAACCAGAAATGGGACCCTAAGCCCATATTCAAAAACACCTCTAATGATTTTCTTCAAAGTTGCTATATAAATAATATATTAGATGCCCTTTCGATTGAAAAGTTGCTTAGTTCAGGAAAATTGATAGGCGTCCTCTATAAACAGCTCAATTTCAGACTTCGCAAGGGCGTTCCTTTTAAAAACGCCTGTACGGATTTTTTTCAAACTCGCCATGTTAACTTCCTATTAAATATCCTTTTGTATGTAATTATTGTTTTTAGGTCAATAATTGAGTATGTTAAGTTTTGGTAAAAGTTGGTATCTCAAAAACGGCTCTAACGTATTCTTGAAAATTTCTTCTTTAATCCAATTTAGATAAACTTTCTCAAGTATTACGTGCTTATTACAGGAATATTAACGGTCATCCTGATTAGGTAGTTCAGTTTTAGATCTCGGAAATTCGTGTTTAAAAAATAACTATCTATTTTTTTCCCCTTATTTTTTAACTCGCTATGCAAACTCTGTTGTATGTGTCTTTATACGTGTATCAAGTTTCTCTTACTCGAAAATCTCAAAAAATGCAAGTAATATCTCCAAAAAATTGTATATATTACGTGTAATAGTAGGTAATGGAAGTCGTGTGGTTGTTTCACACCAGATTCTGTAATAGTATATATTGTACGAATATTGTTTTATATTATTGATTTCTCCTTTAATATACATTATTAAAATAATAATCAATTATGGAAAAAATTAAATATATTTGCGAGATGAAAAAATAAATAATAATTAAAGCTATTATGACGTCAATTTTATCAAAAACATTTTCATGTCATAGGTTTATTTTTCAATATTTTTTATTCATGAGTAAAGAAATGTTTCTTTTTATGAAATAAACAAATAAATAAATAAATAGCATTAAGTAAAAATTGCCAACATTTAACAACTAATTAAAAAAAATAATTGTAAAATTATATTTTGACTTTCCAGTTAATAATATTGCCTGACTATAACATATAAACTGATATATTTCTTGATTTTTTACATATCAATCCATCTTTAACTAAAATTTGTTCATCAGTGCGAAGCCGGACGGGTCAGCTAGTACTACATAAACGCAAGGAAATTGTTTTGTATTTGTTCAGAAATCAATGCGGAATATAAATTTGTCCGAAAAAAAAAAAAAAAAAAAAAATTGTCTTGAAAAAGTAACTTTAAGAAAAACGATTTTTTTTTTTTTTTTTTTAACCTTTTATAAGATGTTCCTACTTCTTGAACTGGAAACTTTTCGTTTGGAAAATAGAGAAATATTTGTTATATTTCTAGATTGAGCAAAATGCGTTGATAGTGATAGTAATTCTGTCCTACTTATTCTGAAGACATATATTGCTTGTATTTAAAAAAACTAGAAAAATTTCAACAAAAGCATGGTAATCTTAATTTTTGCCAAGTAATTGACAATGAAATGTAAAACTATGGCAGTAGAGACGAAATTATTTTTTGCAATTTTATAAATATATTTATGTAATATTTTTATAACTTAAAAAAATATACATTTTATTTAATTCAATTGCGTGTCTTCTTATACATATAAAGCTGATTGTTTGTCTGTCTGGATTTTTAGTTCGCTATACAAAGCTACACCGTACAACTGACAGCTATTAAAATTGGCACACTTATTAATCAGGAAATAATCTAGATAACACTCTATTTTTTAGTTCAGTCGGGTAATTTGATCAAAAGATATTTAATGAATACCCCATTTTAACTTTAAAATGATTTAAATATATATATATATATATAAATAATAGATAACGTAATAATATTTAATCTTAAAATTTAGCAATTAATAGAACTAAAACAATAACAGCACACTAAAATATAGAACTGAATTTAACATAGAGGAAAGAATGACACAAAAAGTTGCGATATAGATAAGGAACCAATGAGTTACCATATTAACTTAAAATACTTACGTCGACCTGAAGGATAATAAAAAAAGGACCATTAAACTTGTGAAAGAGAAAAAAGATAAAAAAGATAAAAAAGATAAAAAAGATAAAAAAGATAAAAGAGAAAAAAGATAAAAAAGATAAAAGAGATAAAAAAGATAAAAGAGAAAAAAGATAAAAAAGATAAAAGAGATATATTATGCCAAAATAAGCAAATAAAATACACGTTTATTTTATTTCAATAGTATTATTATTATTTTTTTTTTTTTCCAGAAATAAAATATTTTTAATTTCGCGTGAAAAATAATAAAAATTAGGGAGAAAATTAATAATTTACTTTCCTTTATTAACAAGCTGATAATGAAATCAGCTTCATTAACTTGATCCTTGATTTGAAATGTAACAATATTTAACGACACATAGAAATAATATTTTATGTAAAATATTTCTAATTATTTATTCTGGTAATTATAAAACATTTTTATTTATATATTTATATTACTTTAAATAAAATTAATTTATATTTAGTGATTTTATTTATTTTATTTATTTTATATTTATATTTATTTATTTTACTATATATACAGTCGGTAACAGGTAACAAAAGTATCCGAAGACTAGCAAAAATTCCTATATAAAAAAAGTAGTGTTAATACTCTTTTTCAAAATACATCCTTGTCGAATCATGTTCTTAGACTGACTAAGCACATGATTCGACAAGGATTTATTTAACAAAACAGTATTAACTCTACTTTTTTTATATAGAATTTTTTGCTAGTGTTCGGATACTTTTGTTACCGACTGTATATATATAAATATATGTATATATATTTTTTGCTAATACATTCTATATAATGGGTTATAATAAGTTTATAATCAGGAAACAAATTTCTTATGAAATTTGAGTGTATATGTATTAAAATTAACATTTTCTATTTCAAAATAAATTTCATCTTTTTATTTAATATTAAATTTATATTAAAAAAATAATAATAATATCGTTAAATTAGTATTTATTTATTTATTTATTATAATCAAAATGAATAAGGAAAAAAGCTATTTTAATAAATTCTATCAAAACCTGTAAACTAAAATGGACATTTAATAAAATCTCATATCATATGGCAGCAACTTTATCGAAGCGCTAACAATAATTCGTGTAAAAGATAAGCACTTAATACTGTTTTGTTATCAAATATTTGTCTAATCATGATCTTATTCTTTATGCTGTTTATAAAAAAGTAAGTTGATGATAAAAATTACAGATTAAACTAAAAATAATAATATGAAAAATGTGGATGTGTGTTTCAATAAATTTTCTGCCGATTCTATGCATACTTTCTTACTTGATTAATAATCCTTGCCTTTAGGTGTTACTCTAAAACTTTGTACTATTTAATAAAAATATAACGATAAAGCTCTTGCTTTACAGTGTTTTATCTCAAATTAAAGATTAGTAAAATGTGAAATTTAAACTGGATTCCAAACCACAATATACCGAGTGATGGGAATCACAGGGGAAAAAAAATCTCCCGATTGACTTGCAAATTCGTATACATATTCAGGTTCTGTATAGAAATAGCTGCGTAATTTTTTATGTCTATGTTATTTATGGATCGTGTACAGGGACACAACAAAATTTTTCTCATAATTACGGCCTATAGGATGAATTTCGTTTAAGCGAATTTTAACTTCGTTACTCTGTATTCAACGAAATGAAATTAACGTACATTATTGAGATGCATAAATTGATGTTTACCATAGAAATTAAACATGTGTGCTTCGGCTTCATAATTAATGTACAGGGCCTTACAAAAATATTCCGACCATGTCATGTAATCATCCAAATTTTGTCAAATTTCTAACAATTATTTTTGAAAAATATAAAATAAGTTGAAATGTTTTTACTGGTGTTCTTTGACAGAGAAAAGCAAAATAATTTCACAACATTAGAACTTATGGGCAATTTTTTATCTAAGCGCATTTTAACGCGTTTATGCTGCATTCAGTGGAATTAACAAATATCATAAGGATGTGCTGGATCGTCAAAAACTGTGAACCGCGGACACGGATATGAATAAGGATATCAGTTTTTCTATATCCGCGGATACGGATACAGATAGGGATCTTGTATCTCAAGATCCGCAGACACGGATACGGATCTTTGAAAAATCTATAAGAATTAAGTACATATGTAATATTTTTTCTTCCAATAACCGTTTACCGTACGCAATGGAAATAAAGCATTCGGTTTCGATATCGATTTTAAACTGATTTGCATGTTTTGTTTTCCAAAAAAGTGGTTTTTGAAAATTATTCATTGTGTATATATGTATATGTGTGTGTAGGGGGTGGGCGTGTATCTTCTGACAAGGACTGGTGAATCTTCTAACTCTAAAGATAGAACGACGAAACTTTATTTTTTAAAACTTCATAATTCAACTTTTGGTGAAAAAAATATACATATATATATATATCAAAGTATAGCTTAATTTTGTCATAACTACTACATATTTATGTTTCAGTGCTTTGAATATTTCAGTCATTGAATCTGAATTATGCATTAAAAGGCAAATATAAAATATGGGAGAAAAAAAAAAAAAGCTTTAGTATAGGACTCTTTTGGCGAAATTTGAAATTTGGCACTGAAGTAACTCGGACGTTTCTCGCAAAGGTCTTTACTAGCACAATTATGATATCCGCATTTTAATTTATTAAAAACAATTTACAACAAAAAACAAAAAAGTTACTATATCAATCGCGTCCTTAAATTACCAACTCAAATTCAATCATCTTGTTTCTATTTTTTTTTTTTTTTAATTTCATTTTGCACGCGCGCTTTTTATTACCTAAGCCAAAATTATTAAAAAAAACTTTTTCGATAATGCTTGTTTTGATACTGGTTACCATTAATTTTCTTTTCTTTTCTTTATCTTTATCTTTCAAAAAAAAAAGATTTTGAGGAAATTCTGGCAAAAGCAGAATTTAGTTTAGGACGGAGAACTATTAGTTTTTTTTTTTTTTTTCCCTTTTCAAATTATAACATTGCTTTCAAATTATTCAATTATATTTTCGATAAATTTTAGATTTCGACAAATGTCCAACTATCGTAAAACTGGTATCATATAAATCCGCAGATTGAGACTAATAGTCCTCAGTTCTTAAAAAGAAAAAAAAAAATAAATAAAATAAAAATACGCTACAAAAATTGATACACTTTATTTATTTATTTATTTATTTATTTATTATTAGGAATTCGTGTGTAAATAAGTATTTTCTTAGATATATTTGACATTAGATTACAATTTTTATTTAATTCAATAGTACTTACTTTTTCTACAGTATAAACGATATTTTTCGTTTCCATTGATACCGTATGTGTAACTTAGGAAGTTCCTTTGTGTTCTGACCTTAATTTTAGTTTTTATTTATTTATTTATTTATTTTTAAATATCATAAAACTATTTTTTTTTTTCTTTTAATGGAAGAGCTTTATTATTAGATTCCTTTGGCAAAATTTAAAATTTGGCACCGATGTAGCTCAGACGTTTCTCACCAAGTTCTTTACGCAATTGTGATAGCCATTTCAATTCACTCCAAAAATGTCCAAAAATATTTAAAGTTGACAAAAGGATCCCATACTAAAGCTGTACCTTTTGTATTTATTTATCTGTAATATATTCAATTAAAGACTCTGATATTTGTCGTTCTTGGCAGTTTTTTGGATTAATATACATGCCAGATGTATATTTCCCTAATATATATTGTATGAAATATTGTTTCATATTCTTGTTTGCTCTTATTAAAATAACCATGATTTTTGAAAAGAATTAAATATATACTCCAGAAAATTTAGCGACCTTTTAGAATTATTATTTTCTTTTTATTATTATTTCGCCGAGGACGAAAGATAAAATCATTTCCGGGAAATGTTTCATGCACTTTTTTCTTTACATTTTACATTTTTCTTTAGTTCTTTCATTGATTTCAAAATTCTATAAACACTTCTTCAGCCTGGGTAACGCCGGGTAGAGCTTCTTGTTATTAATAATCACATTATTATTTATTTATTTATTTTTGTAAGAATATTAACCAATATTAAAAATAAAATTTAATTAATAATAATATTTTGTGAAAAATAATAAAGATTTTTCATAATATATATATATATATATATATATATATATATATAATATGTATATATATACATAATATTATTTATAAAATTTATCATAAAAAATTGTATTTAAAAAAATTTATATGTCACTAGCAGACCCGGCCACGCGTTGCTGTGACTAAGTTATACGTTGAATTATACGGCTGTAAACTATTTAGTACAGTCAAATTATTATTTACGAACAAAGACGAAAACGTTGTAGCCGATGTAAAAACCCACAGGGTTGAGATTTGAAACTTAGGTCAAAATTTGGAAGCGATTGATAAAAATTTTCGTAGTGTTGATATTAAGCACAAATTAATTTTATTGTAGGGTCCTATAAATTTTAATGGAGAAGTGATATATATTATTTCTAATGCTACTTTGGATAAAATTGCTAAAATGACTAATATATAAATTAAATTCTATTAAAATAAAAGTATAAAAGAAACAGACGATTTTAAAATCAATTTTTATGGAGGAGTGAAATATAATATATGCTATAATGGATAATTTTACTATAAAATGACCTCATCATTTTAAATATTTTAAAGAGGGCAACAGCTGTAGTTATAAAAAGGAAAACAATAAGGCTAAACCAGAAAAATAAGTAAATTTGATAAATATTTTAAAACTTTAAAATTGGAAATCTTATGAAATATTGGACATTTAAAGTAAATACATGTATCATTTTAAATAGAAAAAGATTTTGGAAAAGTTTAGTGTATTTTTACGAAGTGATGAGAAGTTTTTGAGTATGTTAAAATTTTAATCCGCGATTGTAATGAAATGCTCGCCCTCTGGTGGGCTAAGGTGAAATTATCACACCACTGCATATCATCATATTATGCAATCGATTTTCCATGATGTAATGGTGGAGAAAGCCACGTGTATAAAGCCACGTGGCTATTATATTTACTAACAACTGCAGTTCAGAGAGCGCCATCTATCGATCATTACAAACGCGGATAGTAAATTCAAGTTAATAAAGATGGGAAACATTGAGGATTAAGATAAGAATAATTATAAGATTAAAAAAAAAACTTTTTATATACCATGCTTTTAAATTTTAATATACTAATAATATACTAATTAAAAGGAAAATGATAAATATTCTATCATAGTTTGAAGTCAAATTTGTTTTCAAATGTCTAAATGAAATATCTGATGTAAGATACTAATATTTTGCAACGGAATAGATTTCATTTCTGTCATCCTTGGCGAAAAAAAAAGAATATCGCCAAATTATCTGGCGAAAATATTTAATTCCTTTCAAAAATCATGGTTATTTTAACAACTTATATTAAAAGAGTAATGAATAATATGAAACAATATTTCGTACAATACATATTACATGTCATACATACGTACAGTGAATAATACATATTACATTTCGTACAATGCATACATCTGGCATGTATATTTTCGTGTTACGCTTTTGATCGCCAAATAATAATAATAATAATAAAAAAAGCCAAGGGCGACAGAGTTTTGAAATTTAAAATTAAAATTTTGTCAATTTGACAGCAAAATAATTCAATCTAACACCCGCGATAACTAATACATATCTATACCCAAATATAAGGATTAAAATCGGGAAATAAATTTCCTCGATTTTTAATAATTTCTTACAAAAAATCCAGTGGGCAATTGACATAGGAAATCTTTTTCTTGGCTGCACAGACGGTCAGTGAGTCACACTTCGCTTGCGTACAGAACTCATAGATATAGTATAGCATATATAGAATAGAGTGATCATTGGGGAGAAAAAAGTTATTCCTTTTCATTTGGGAAAAGACGACGTTTTTACCAAAATATGACCGTCTTTCCCCGAGTGAATACACACGGGAATACATACTAATATTTTAGCAAATAAAATTTATGAATAATTTATTTGCTAAAGGGGAATGGAAGACTCCAGATACAGTTTCAAATTCATATTTCTTTCTTTCTTTCTTTTTTTCTTTCTTTTTTTTTTTTTTTTTTTTTCAATACCACTTAATGGCTGTTTCCAAAGCTTTTATTTATTTTTTTTTTTCGGCATCAAAAATCTTTGTACGATAACATGGGGATGAGAGATCTATATATATTACTATATCTATGATAGAACTACATTAGCACTTTATCAATGTGTATAAAATCTTTAAATTGATTATGACGTCAATTTTCGTGAGATGCATAATTTAACTTTTTATAATTTTTTAACGTTCACGTTTGATTAAATGTATTTATTTTTATGTCGAAAGAAAATGAACTCGTATTTTTTTTTTGGCAACTATTAAATTAATGGAACTCACAGATATTTTGGAGCAACTTTAATAAAGGTCTATAATTAACAAATAATTGCAATAAAACAATATTGTGACAATAAATTGAGATAAAAACTATCCTATCTCTCAAGTTGGACCAAACTGCACACAGTGTGCAAAATTTCATTAAAATCGGTTCCTTAGTTTAGGAGTTTACCCCGGACAAACATCCTGACACGTAATTTATATATATATACAGATATAAAAGTAAACTATGTACATCTTATTTACATATTTATATATTTATTTATTTCATTTTTAAGTAAGCGGAGCATTTTTCATATGTGTTAGCAATTAACTAAAAATTATTCTTTTAAATATGAATTTTAAAATATATTAGGAAAATATAAGACAAATTTTTACGTCTAGTATCAAGAAAATTGAATTTTACTCGTAAAGTAATCAATCCAAATAAGTTAAATAAAAATACATTAAAATATATTAAAATATTGCATGCAACGCAGCAGAAGTCAAAGTATATTTAATACATACCACTAAAAATTAAAACATTTTATGTTTTAGAATTTTTTTAAAACAAAAGCAATTTAAATGCTGATAATGTAATGTGATCCATAGTAAATTTTGCTGCAAATATGATACAGAAAAACAAGAAATCTTGCTCAGCATACAAGCTATGCAGCAACTGGCACTTCCATGGCGGATTTCAAAGAAAAGCCACTGCACCAATGTTCAGTCTCCCATAAGAAAGGAAGTGTCTCTACTCTCTGCGCAGCTTACCTAGCAGGTTTTGCCCGCTTCGCTGGTTACAATATTCAAATGAATTTTTACATAATAATAATAATAATAGTAATAATAATAACAATAATAATAATAATAATTCAAACGTTAAAATAAATATATTTCGATTTGAGAAAATTTTCAGCAATTCATATCATGGACAAATTCCACTATACACAACCATTAATGAAATGTAAATGACATTTAATTATATCAATTTCATTATGTTGATTAGAAACACGGTTAATTTAAAATATACTAAATAGGCATTCAAATTAGTTTGTGGACGATAAAATCAAGAAAAATGAAACATATAAAATCATTTGATTAATTGAAAAAAAAAAAAATTAAATAACAAATAATAATAAATAAATATTTATAGGCTATTATAACGTTTTATCAGAAATTTTTAATGATACTGGTTTATTTATGTTATTCATGTGTAAAAAATTTTCTTTGTAGATGAAAAATTTAATAAAACGAAATAATGTATACAATTATTTTTGCGACATCTGCTTGAAATTACAACGCAAAAAAAAAAAAAAAAGAATCGGGAAAAAATACAAAAATCGCATGAAACATAAAACATAAAAAAATCATAATAAATATTAAAATTTGTCAAAATCAAGTAATCGTTACACACTGCTCATCACAATTAGTTGATGAATATCGTAGAAAATCTGATAAGATTCCCATGAATATTTTTTGATTCTGTAAAAAATTAATGAAAACATATATATATATATATATATATATATATATTTATATATATATACATATATATATATATATGTATATATATATATGTGTGTGTGTGTGTGTGTGTGTGTGTGTGTGTGACTATATATACACTAGTGTTCAAAAATTAAGCAACAACCTGTTTTTCATTTTCTTCTTTTGCGCATAATTTTTAAACATATAAACGTATAAACATAAAATTTAGATGACATGTTCGTTATCATACCATTAATCGAATTTTATATAATTTCAGCATGAGTAATAATTTTTACACTAATAATTATACATTTTTTTTTTTTTTTTTTTTTCAAAAGTATGCTTTGGGAAAAAGGAAAAATTTCAGCAATTTTAGAAAAGAAAACTTAAGAGGCCTTTCCACTTATCGTCTCCAGAAGCCAAAGTCAATGTTTTTCCATGGAGAATTTTGCCCCATTATAACTTATTAACTAATATACTTTTTTAAATTCCGATTTCGCATTCAGAAACTTCACAACTATTAAACAATTTATCGCTTTCTAAAAGTTATCTTTAAAAATTTTTAATATTTTATTTTGAGGTTGTAAAATGCAAATTTTCACAATGTGAATTTTTTAATTTTTGAGCTTAAAAATGAAATCCTAAAGATAAAAATATTCAATTTTTAGAAAGCGATAAAGTGTTTGTGAGTTCCGAAATTTCGGAAAATGAAAACGGAATTTAAAAATATGTATTAGTTAATGAATTATAAAGGGGAAAATATTCTCATAGAATAACATTGGTTTTGGCTTTCGGTGGCGATAAGTAGAGAGGCCCCTTAATAAAAAGTGGTGTTAAGATCCATTACAGATAGATAAAAACGCGCATGCCTTGAAATTTCACTCTAAATCTCAATTTTCCTTTCTGTATTAATTTTCTTTTACTTTTATAATAGACTTTAAAAAAAAAAAAAAAAAAAAAAAAAAAAAAAAAAAAACATATAAGTAATAATTTGTAAACTATGAGCATCACTAGAATAATAAAAATGTCGATAAATAGTTTTATAATGAACATCGTATCCAATTTACATATTTGTATGTGTATTTTTTAAAAAGTTATTCACGTGCGAAAATAAGAAGAAAAAAGAAGAAACAGAAAAGTGAATACAGGTAAAAAAATCTGGTTTTAATCTAACACGTGCATGCATGTGCATCTTTACCTATCTGTAATGCATCCTTATGATAATTTTTTATTAAGTTTTCTTTTTTAAATTGTTTAAATTTTTCATCTTTTCTAAAGCTTATTTTTGAGAAAAAATGAATGTTTATTAGCTTAAAAATTATTACTTATGTTTAAGGTATATAAAATTCGGTTAATGATATGATAAGAAACATGGCATTCAAATTGTATGTTCATATGTTTATTTGTTTAAAAATTATGCGCAATGGAAGAAAACGAGAAAACAGGTTGTTGCTTAAATTTTGAACACCAGTGTGTATGTCTTTTTATAAAATTGTGAATATGAAGGTAAATGGCAATATAACCAACAAATATTAAGCAAAGCTTAAAGGAAAATCAACGCATACATATTACATGCACATTTTTATATTATCGAGGCAAATTTATTTTATGTTTTATCTCGATTTTTTGTCGGAACATTCAAATTACAAAGCAGAAAAAGTTGCAGTGATGTACATATTTTTTTAAGTATTCATTAAAGTTTTGACCATTATAAATATTTTAAATAGATTCTTCTTGTGATCACTCTATGTGCTGCCGATGGTTTTCAATAAAGAAAAATGTCTTTTTACATACTGGTTCTAAAATTTGAACGCAAATATTGAGAAAACTATTAATTGCTCGGTAAAGTTTAAAAAAAAAAAAAAAAAAAAATATATATATATATATACATAAGCATTTTTACATTACAAACGAGTTTATTATTATTATTATTATTATATTCTCTTGTTTTTTTGTCGAAATGTTCAGACTTTATGCCAGAAAGATATTTGCAATGATATATTTAAAAGTTTTCGATAAAGTTCAGTTCATTAAAAATATTATGACTAGATCTTTCTATATTTTTTTTATTATTATTATTATTTGCTCCAGAACTTTTAAAAGAAGAAAAAATTCTTTTTTTTTTACCAGTTTCCTGTAAAGTTTGAAAGTAAATGTCAAGAAAAATTACAAGTACTTGATTTTAGTTAAAATATATTGAGGAAGGAAAAAGGTTGTAATAATTCTTGTTAATGTCATTTTAAGGCCAATGTATGGTACTAAGACATAAAGATTAATGAAATATGATAATTTCTAGTTTCGGATAAATATTTCAAAACTTCTGATTTATTTTAAGTAAATTGATCTTTTTAACTTTTAATTTTACAAGTATTATACATTTTTACAGCTAAAAATAAATAAATAAAATAAAATAAAATAAAATAAAATAACTGAAAATCTTATTATTTTTAAGAAAATTAAATCGAAATTTTTAATTTAGAAACCATATCCATATACTAAAAATGCTGTAGACAACTAGAATATGTTTAATAAATTCGGTACATATATTTATTCTATTAAATGCTAGTTCAGTGAAATAATGATGTACTATAGTATTATTTTATTTAAAAAATTATAATTTTCGAACAAATATTTATATGTTATTTTTTATAACAGAAATTATTATACAGGGGAGAACCGTGTATTATGGACCATCGTGTAATACGGACCATGAGGAAATTTGTATGTTCAACACTAGATGGTAAAACCATCTCACTGCGTTTAGTGAATATTATTGTTATTTAAAGCAGGAAGTGACCTGTACGTTCGTACCTGTATTTCGACGATTATGAAATTGAGTTTTCGGTTTATATGATCACTGATGTAACAAGTATGTTAAAATGAAAGTATTACTTTCTACTGTTAGGTGATTGTAATATAATGCTCGCGTTAATAGTAGCAAATGTGCTTTGCTTATTTTATGAACAATTTAGACATGCGTTTCATGGGCATCAAGTTGCATAGCGATTTTTGATTGGAAACCACGTTGCTCTGTTTACGCGTGTAATATGAACCATGTTGTGTTGTGTAATATGGACCAGTGGTCCATAATAAAAACAGAGTGATTTTGTTAATGCCCTGCGTACATATGTTGCATACTCAAAATCTTGAGGCTATAGAATAGGCCAGAGAAGCAGAGGTAATCAAATTATCACTTCTTTCGCACACTACCCATTGGATATAACCTTTAGACCTCCCTATTTTTTCGTCCATTAACTATTTTTTTTTCGCCCATTTCTACTCTTCCCAAGAGATGTACAAGCGTGTGAGGGAACATGCTGTGCAGTTCGTTTCAGAATTCCAAGTGTGTCAACTGTTGGGGAACGGGAAGGACCACTATGGACCACTTGCTCCATATTACACATACCTTCCTATAATATGGACCACCGATACGTAAATAAAATAATTATTTTCTGCAATTATTAATAGTTCCCAGAGTACTTTACAAAGTTTAAACAATGTAACTATGGAATTGTAATGGAGCAACCACCAAATTAAATCTTTTTATTTTAATAATTTAAGTTTTATGAGCATTCTTGCTTAGGGGGGGGGGGGGGCATAATACACGGTTCTCTCCTATGCCTTTAAAAATGTATTTTAAAAAACTTTTGTGCTCCATTTTCAACAATATTTTAAAATCTTGACCCTAATTATATATTTAAATTTAAAGCAACGAGTTCTGTCTTCGAATGTTAAATATTAGAAAAAGTTAATGAGATATATTTTAAAATCATGAGTGTTAAGTTCAGTATCGCCACAAAAGTTAAAAATAAAAACAGATAGTAAGTTTTAGAAACAAAAATATATTCTTGAAATCACCTGGTTCAAAAATTTACTTCTACACTTTTTAGGACATATTTATTTTAGTTTCTTTTAAATTTGAAGGAATATAAGAGTCGTCATTTGTGAACGAAAGTTTCCTTTCGCCAAGCTAGTATACGGGAGGTGGTAGATTCGTACCTAGACCCCCCTCTTTGGACCAATCTTTCCGTGTTTTTTTTTTTTTTTTCTTATAAACTCACATGAATATGAGCTAAGACTTCCTCAAGTGCCCCCACAAAAGGCTTCCCATACAAGCCTATGGTCTTAGAGTAGGTATCCGGTCTTAAATACTACATCACCAACGGAAATACAGATTCTGTCAGTAGAATAATACTCCTAGGCCCAAATTCAATTAAAAAATTTTATTTTTATTTATTTATTTATTTATTTATTATTTGTGTTATTATGTTATTGTTAATCATGATATTATGCTTATTAATTTTAAGAGTTTTCAACATAATTTACATTTTTTGTGTTCAAATCAGAAAGGAACATGAACTAGAAAAAAAAAATTGTGACATAATAAGAATTCAGTTTTATTGATAAATTTTTGAATTGGTCTTGAATTCACCTTGTGTAAATCAAAATATTGAAAGAGATAAATATTACCTATATCTGTGTTCTCTTATAATTTAATGTTAACTATTTTTTGAAATGAACATTCAATGGTCGGAATAAATTTATCATCACATGCTTCTAACTAACTATCTTATCATGTAAGATAAATGGAATAACAATTCCGAAATTAAGCTTAAGTACGCAAATTATTGTTAAACATTTGTTGAATAATTCGTATATCACCACTGATTAATGACATTTTGTATGCTGTGGAATGTGGACGGAGAGCAATAATTAGGTGTTTGAACTGCGTGATTGGAAATTAAATACAGTATTTTCATTGTAGTGGCATAATGGAATGAACAACGATAATTCTCATTGAAATAATTATTACCAAAATTCTAATGACAGATACTGTAAACTGCTAGTGACAAATACTGTAAATTACTTATTTATTAAACAATGTAAAATACTTATTTATATTTTGCTACGTTTGTAATTTTCTTACAGTTATACGGTATTCATTGCTAAATGAATAAGATATTTTAGAAATACCGATAATAAAATAACTAAAATTACCTATGAATATCAAAATAATTGAAAATTTTCTCTTATATCATTCACATATAATGAAAATGTGAGTGGTTTTAATTAATGTTACCTTATTCAGTCCGTTCCAATGCATGTATTTCGTCGAAACTTGGTATAAACGTTAAATGAGTAAAGGTAAAATTAAATTCACAATAAAAATTAATAGTTCGAATTCTACCACTAGATGACACTTTTCATGCAACATTGAGAAGATGTTATGTATTTTTCAACATAGATGTTATATATTTTTAAGTGTTTTAAAAAGCAAGCTGTTTTATTATCAAGCTGTTTTATCAAAACAATACTAATTTTTTAAATAGACAGTTAGGTTACCTTTGGTTGAAAAGCTTACAAAAAAAAAAAAAAAAAAAAAAAAAAAAAAAAAAACTTTTGTCGAAACAGGGTTTGAGAAATGTAATTGCTAAATCTGAAGGGACTAGAGATTTGGATCTGCTACAAAAAAGATTATGTATATTGATTTGAAATGAAACTATGCAAGGAAACACATATTTCCATGGTTAAAAGAGCATTGAGTCTTCAACTACTACGACCAAAAGAAGGCTAGCAAAATTAAGACACTTTTCGGGTCCACAACATGGATTTTGTATGGAAACCATTTTTTATTGGATAAAAGGAGGGAGAGACATATCATGCGATACTGGATTTGTCGAAGATTATTGGGAACGAGAACTCTTTTGACAACGGCAATATGACTTCTTCCACAGATCTTTTTAAATTAGCCATCTTCCTTGCAGCACATACACAAACCTTCAAAAACTTGAAATTTAATAATCCCTTTTCTCAAACTCTGTCTCGACAAAGACCTTCTTCGTAAGCCTTTCAAGCGTCGACATTCTTGCAGTACAGTTGAAATGTTAATATCATTCTGATAAATGTTCTTGATTATTAAGGCTACCCCTTGCTTCTCTAAAAGCATGCTGAAGAATGATTTTATGACAGTGATCCTTGAAAAGTCCCAAATTTGAATAATGTCTTTTATACATTGAATAAAAAGAGTCATTTATCGCTCAAAATTTGACAGATTAATTTTTATCACGATTTTTTCCTTCATGGCCTAGATAATGCATATACCAAGTTTCAAGGAAATTAGTCTATTAAAAAGAGATGTACGTAAGTCTAAATAGGGCAATATTAATAAAACCAACTTTTATATTAGTTACCAATATACATTTAATGACGGTGAACCAAACTAAACACGTAAAAACGCTTATATTCATTATCGATTTAATTGAAAAGAGTCGAAAGTTCAATATCGATATATCTTTTGAATGGACAAAAAGAAAAATAAATAATAAGAATTTTTGTTCATAATTATCATCTTTCTCATCAAATTTTCTCTGATTTCATGCCGAAGGATTCGAAATATAACATTAGTGAAAATTGCATCATGTGAAAATTGCATCATTGTAGCGGCAATTGCCAAATATGCTAAAAAAAAAACCTAATTGTCTCCAAATAAATTAAGGTTCTCATGCTCAAATATTTAGGGCATTTTGTATGGTAGAATATGAGCACATTTATAACATTTGTGTTACACACAGTTAGACAGTCTAGCGGATAATAATTTCGCAAAGGAATACAATCGCGTTCAATACATTCGACACGCATCAGTAGTTCATATTTTTCAATTCAAATTTTCAAGAAATTGCTAATTTCTATTTACGAAATAATAAAATACAAAATAATACAAAAGACTCATCACTATTTTAAAATGTGCATTAAAAAAAATTGCAAAACTTGGACAGATTAGTCATAAACAAGAAAAATCTATGTAAATTAAATCAGATAAATTGCATGCACGATTTTATAGTATGAGTTGATAGATATGCAAGATGAATAGTGTATATATAAATAAATATGCAAGATGTATAGATAAATGTGCAGGATAAATATGTAAGCTATGCAAGATAAATAGTATGCGTTGTTATTTAAAAAACTTAAATTTGAGAAAATTACATTAAAAGTTTCATTTCCAAGTTTACATAAACGACGTATCTTTAAAATATTCAAATTATACTTTATCTAAGAAACTTTGTCGTGTAAAATAAAAAATTTTAACTACGTAATTTTCCTGTTTTTATTTTTTTTTTATTTTTAGTAATTAATTGAGTTCTTGAATGTATGCTTTCAATATATTTTTATGATTTCTATAAATGTTAAGTTCATTAAAGTTTACGGCAAATTGCATTCTTTCAATTTGCGACATATTTCCCAAAGTTACAAATAAAAGCCATAAAATATAACCATATTATTATTATTTACTCCAATGATTGCTCGATTTTAGCTTAGTACAAGACCTTTAAACTTTCGATTAATCATTGTTCTTGTGCATTTTAGCCTATATTGATGAAGACAAAAAAAGTGTTTTTGCTAAACTTAGTGATTGTTTTGATTAATTGGACTTCTTTGAACATTCTGTCTAGTTTTTCAAAAGATTCTGCCACCCATTTATCAATAAAAAATGACGTGACTTTAATATTGAGAAAGTTAGTTACTTCACTGACGAAAGAAAAATATAAATTGCAAAAGTTTTATTTCTTTCAATAGTTGCAAGCATGTCATCGCCATGGAAACGTATGTTTTTGCATGTCAAAACACGTGAAAAATAAATTTGTTAACATATTGTTTTTCGTAGTGAAGTGTGATTTTAATGTACATTGTTTTTATAGTCTTTCGAACGAAATACGACATTGTATAATAGTAATCATTTCGCTCAAAAGAATCGCTAAACATAGAAATAATTGGGATGATTGAATACCTAATACTGCATGCGTTGTGGTCATGTAATAGTTTCTTTCTTTAAAATGTATTAATAACTGAAATTAATAAGAAATTATTACAGTTGAAATAGTTTCTTTTAAATATACATGCGTAAAAATGAATAATATCTTATGAAGTCACATAGTATAAAATTTTAAATTGTGTTCAATGTAATTTTCAATTCCGTTTTTAGTTCCCGATCATACTATAGGTATGGGGAACTTAGGTAATCGTGAAAATTTTCGACCTCGGTTTTTAGTTCCCCATCATACTATAGGTATGGGGAACTTAGGTAATCGTGAAAATTTTCGACCTCGGTTTTTAGTTCCCCATCATACTATAGGTATGGGGAACTTAGGTAATCGTGAAAATTTTCGACCTCGGTTTTTTGACTTTTCTACACGTTTTCAGGTGTGAGGAATCCGAAAATGACAAAATGTCTATGGTGTCTGTCTGTAGGGTGTCTGTTAGTCTGTTAGTGGGTCAGTCCGTTAGTTTGTTAGTCTGTGTACACGATATCTCAAGAACAAATTGTCGCAGAGAGGTCAGATCAGTTTTAAAATATTACTTTCGACACTGGCAAGAACCCTATTCATTTGCAACATTCGAATTTAAAACTTCGTAAGTTATTAGAAATTTACGATTTTCTTAACATGGGAGAATAGGATAAAAATTCACTTAAACGTGCATTAAATGAAAACTTTTTACTGTAAAAATGTCAGACCAGTTTTAAAATATCAGTTTTGATGCCGGAATGAACATCAGTAACTATAAATATGCTACTTTGAAAATTTCGCAAGTTACTGGAAATTTACGAATTTCTTAACATGGCAGTATAGGGCAAAATTTCACATAAACGTCAATTTTGAGAGATATTTTCATCGTAAAGATGTCAGACTACTTTTGAAATATTATTTAGGACACTGGCATGAATATTAACGACTATGAATTTTCCAATATAAAGATTTCGTAAGTTATTGGAAATTTACGAACTTCTTAACATGTCAGAATAGAGCAAAATTTCACATAAACGTCAATCTTGAGGGATATTTTCAGCGTAAATATGTCAAACCACTTTCGAAATATTATTTAGGATACTGGCATGAATATCATAGACTATGATTTTTCCAATTAAAAAAAATTCGTAAGTTATTTGGAATTTACGATTTACTTAACATGTCAGAATAAGCCAAAATTGATCATAAACTTCCATTTTGAGGATCCTAAATACATTAGACAACTTCAAAATTAAGTTTATGATATTTGTTTGAACATGATTGAATACAAATATTCTACTAGGAAATTTTCGTAAATTATTCGTAATTTACAATTTTATCAACATAGCGAAATTGTAAATTTTTCATATAAATATGAATTTTGAGGATTATTGCATTGGAAATAATAGCATGAAAACTAAACAACAGAATTGACCCTGACAAAATAAATTAATAAATTAGAATAAGATAATTATATCCAAGTGAACGGTGGATAGCCTATTAGGCGGGGATTTCATTCTGTCACTGTATCAAGCTTTGGTCAAATTCATTTCTTTTAACATGATTATAATATGTCTCGCACTAGAAATTTCTGAGAACATAAATATGATGGGGAACTGAGCAGAGTCCACCTATGCCAACTAGTTTTTATTATTATTATTTTTCTTTCTGTGTTTTAACAAAATGCTAAGCTTCGGCATAATTCGTAATCGATCATCATTCGTAATTATATTTCTCTGTAATCCATTTTTATACGTTTTCGGGTGTGAGGATTCCGAAAATGACAAAATTTGTATGGTGTCTGTTAGTGTGTTATTCCGTTAGTTTGTTAGTCTGTTTAAACGACATCTCACGAACAAATGATCGCAAAGAGGTCAGATCAGTTTTAAAATATTACTTTAGATACTGGCAAGAACCCTAATCATTTACAACATTCGAATTAAATTACTTCGTAAGTTATGAGAAATTTACGATTTTCTTAACAAGGGAGAATAGGACAAAAACTCACTTAAACGTGCATTAAATGGAAGCTTTTTACTGTAAAAATGTCAGACAAGTTTTAAAATATCCGTTTTGATGCCGGAATGAACATCAGAAACTATAAATATGTCATTTGAAAATTTTGCTAGTTATTGGAAATTTACGAATTTCGTAACATGGCAGTATAGGGCAAAATTTCACATAAACGTCAATTTTGAGAGATATTTTCATCGTAAAGATGTCACACTACTTTTGAAATATTATTTAGTACACTGGCATGAAAAAATGACTATGAATTTTCCAATATAAAAATTTCGTAAGTTATTGGAAATTTACGAATTTCTTAACATGGCAGAATAGAGCAAAATTTCACATAAACGTCAATCTTGAGGGATATTTTCATCGTAAATATCTCAAACCACTTTCGAAATATTATTTAGGATACTGGCATGAATATCATAGACTATGATTTTTCCAATTGAAAAGATTCGTAAGTTATTTGGAATTTACGATTTAATTAACATGTCAGAATAAGGCAAAATTGAGTATAAACTTCCATTTTGAGGATCATAAATACATTAGAAAACTTCAAAATTACATTTATGATATTTGTTTGAACATGTTAGTGTGTTATTCCGTTAGTTTGTTAGTCTGTTTAAACGACATCTCACGAACAAATGATCGCAAAGAGGTCAGATCAGTTTTAAAATATTACTTTAGATACTGGCAAGAACCCTAATCATTTACAACATTCGAATTAAATTACTTCGTAAGTTATGAGAAATTTACGATTTTCTTAACAAGGGAGAATAGGACAAAAACTCACTTAAACGTGCATTAAATGGAAGCTTTTTACTGTAAAAATGTCAGACAAGTTTTAAAATATCCGTTTTGATGCCGGAATGAACATCAGAAACTATAAATATGTCATTTGAAAATTTTGCTAGTTATTGGAAATTTACGAATTTCGTAACATGGCAGTATAGGGCAAAATTTCACATAAACGTCAATTTTGAGAGATATTTTCATCGTAAAGATGTCACACTACTTTTGAAATATTATTTAGTACACTGGCATGAAAAAATGACTATGAATTTTCCAATATAAAAATTTCGTAAGTTATTGGAAATTTACGAATTTCTTAACATGGCAGAATAGAGCAAAATTTCACATAAACGTCAATCTTGAGGGATATTTTCATCGTAAATATCTCAAACCACTTTCGAAATATTATTTAGGATACTGGCATGAATATCATAGACTATGATTTTTCCAATTGAAAAGATTCGTAAGTTATTTGGAATTTACGATTTAATTAACATGTCAGAATAAGGCAAAATTGAGTATAAACTTCCATTTTGAGGATCATAAATACATTAGAAAACTTCAAAATTACATTTATGATATTTGTTTGAACATGATTGAATACAAATATTCTAATAGGAAAATTTCGTAAATTATTCGTAATTTACGATTTTATCAACATAGCGAAATTGTAAATTTTTTATATAAATATGAATTTTGAGGATTATTACATTGGAAATAGTAGCATGAAAACTAAACAACGGAATTGACCCTGATAAAATAAATTAATAGATTAGAATAAGATAAATATATCGAAGTGAACGGTGATAGCCTATTAGGCGTGGATTTCATTCTGTCAGTGTATCAACTTTGGTCAAATTCATTTCTTTTAACATGATTATAATATGTTTCGCACTAGAAATTTATGAAAACATAAATATAATGGGGAACTGAGCAGAGTCCACCTATGCCAACTAGTTTTGTATAAGAAATACTAAGCTTATAAAATATCAAGTCGAGCTGACCGGTAATTTTAAAGTTAGAGCGGTTTGAAATAGTACCTTTCATTATAAAATCACCCTGTCTGTCAGGATCATAGATATAGAAATTTCATGGATATAGTAATTTATATAGATCTATCATCTCCATGTTATCATGCAAATATTTTTGATGCCGAAAAAGTTTTTTGGCATCAGCCACTAACTGGTATTGAAACCATAGACCTACTATAAGAGTGGATGGAGCATTCCATTATCAAGGGAATATAAGAAAAGGTGCAAAGATGAAACCATGTGAAAGTTGAAAAAGGTTACCTTTTTGGCATTTATCGCGTTATTGGCAATTTTTTATTTTCAATTTAAATATATATATAATTATTATTATTAAAAGATACAACAAGCAAAACTAGTGTAAAATATTACAGCTGCTGAAATTTATTTTTACTTTGTTATTAACATCTAACAAAGTTCAGAAGTTTTTATAACTTTGGTTTGTCTATTCTCGTTTTAACTCTCATAAATAATTATGGACATTTTTTAAATAATATAAGATATATTATAGTTAAACTAATTCAATTTAGAGAAATAAGTATAGAAATTATAAGCATTTTATAAAAATAATTACTTAAAAAGAACACGAAGTAATAAAATATTAAAAAGAATCTTACCTGCGAAATAAAATCCTTATTTTACATAACTTCTAGGGTTTTTAAACTACATCTAATTATTATTTCTTGTTATAAAATTCTTTTTTAATTCAAAACAATCTAACTTGAAAGTGAAATAAAAATTTTAAAAAGAACTTTCAAAGAAATAGGGAAAATATCGTCCGCTTAATAAAAAGCAGAGTTTAGAGCATGGCGAGTAAATTTCTATATTGGCCAGGTTGGCTTCCTGTAGATCAACATTCACATGACCTTTTTACGAGTTATCTTTGCCACTAAAAAAGGTTGCCATTGTCCCATACACTCCTATAATAGGTCTATGATTGAAATGAATGTTGATGAATATGAATGTTGATGAATTTTCAAAATGCCGAAATATTGCGTCTTTTAATTCTTCCAATAAATTTATGAAAAGAATTGGATAAAATATCATAAAAGTAAATTATATTTGACTAAATTATGAAATATATAACTTTTATAATCAGTTGCTTTGTTATTATTATGAAATAAAAACTGCTTTGATCTTTAATGGAATACTTTTTCTAAAGTTTGATATTTTTTTAGGTTTTATATTAGTAAGTAATATAGAATTTTCGAAATTCCTTTACGTATATTTAGCAGCGGCACAGGTAAAGAAAGTTAGTTTTAGTATATAAAAAGAGTTTAACTTTAAATATTAACTAAATAAATATATATAAAAGGTAACAAACCACTTTAAAACATGTAGATAAAATATTTTTATTAAAAACTACACAATGCTTTTCGCCATTATAACAATAGCATCATCAGGTGTAATTGCGTTACATAGAACCAGCAATATATAAATAAAGAAGTTCAAACGGTTTGAAGTTACGGTTACAATAAAAAAAATTTAAAGTTACGGTTACTATAAAAATCGTTTCATTTCAATATCATTTTCAGTATTTTTTTTTCTCTATGAGCACAAAAATTAAAAAAAAAAAAAAAAAAAAAATACTGAAAATGATATTGAAATGAAAAATTTGCAGTTTAGGGTTGTGAAAGTTTGGTAGTTCTAACTTTCACTAATAAGAAAGACCTGGAATATTTTGTAAAAATTCCTTGGTTTATTCCGAAGAACTGAATTCTTTGAAAATTCTATAAATGACTCACAAAACTAATAATAATAATAATAAAGATTGATTGTTGATGATTGTAGACTGTAAGTTGCCTGTATATTTACGTTTTACTTTCTACATGGTATTATAGTAAAAGTTTAAACAGATAAAAGATTTTTCATTTCCACGAAGGTGGGCTTTAACTTAGCGTAAAATTAGGCATTCAAATGTGGCAAAAAAATGGTAGTCAGGGATTTACAAAATTTGGAAACTTTACCTCAATAGAAGTCTAGTTCTGGAAATTTCGTAATGACGTATTCGGTTCTCGTGCAGAACTACCTTGAAAATTCCATAAACCACTAAAAATACTTTAGATAAATTCAAGTTCCATTTAGACTTAGAAATATTCGGTTGTTCCTGATTTAGCGAAATTTATTCTCTTCAGTGTATTTAACAATGTTTATTTGATTTCTGTAGTAAAAATGCTCCTTTCATTGGATTGTTCCAAGAGTATTAATTTTTGCAGCACAAAAATAGATTTATTCAAATTTTACGGAATATTAATTAAAAAGAAGTGCATTCATCTATTAGAAATTTCTTAATTCTTGAAGAATTACTTTCTACACACTAAAATGTCGACAACGTTTTTTATTAATATATTATTACAGGCTCTATATACGGGCTGAATATTCATTAAATGAAATACATTTATGGACTAGAACCTATTTCTGTCTTAAAGAATCAATTTCGACACGCTAAAATCTCGACAACTCTCACAATATTAAAATTACGGGCTCTATCTACAGGCTCTATCTACGGGCTGAATATTCATTAAATAAAATGCATTCGTTGACAAGAACCTGCTTATGTCTTTACAAAGTACTTTATAAACGCAAAAATATCTTCAACTTTCATAAGAATACCATTATTAGCTCTACCATTAGCTTCTTTTGAAATCTCTATGATGGTAGGTCATATATAATGGCCAAAACTTTTGCATTTTTGGTCATTATGAACCAAATTTTCCTAAACATTTGCAAAACGTAAAATCATATAAAGTACAAAAATTGAGGTGTACAAATAGATGTTATAACAAACCTATACACCAAATTGCAAAGTTCTACGTCCTACCGTTTTTGAGTTATGGAATATACATATGGCCAAAACCTTCGTATTTTTGGTCATTATGAACCTAATTTTCCTAAATATCTCCAAAACGGAAATCATATTAAGTCTAATGAGGGAGGTGCACAACTTGATGCTATAACAAACCTATGTACCAATTTGCAACGTTCTACGTTCAAACGTTTTTTAATTATGCGAGATACACATGGTCAAAAAATTTGTATTTTTGGTCAATATGAACCTAATTTTCCTAAATATCTCCAAAACAGAAAATCATATAAAGTCTAAAAAGGGAGGTGAACAACTAGATGTTATAACAAACCAATGTACCAATTTGCAACGTTCTACGTTCAACCGTTTTTTAATTATGCGAGATACATATGTGGTCAAAACCTTTGTATTTTTGTACATTATGAACCTAATTTTCCTAAATATCTCCAAAACAGAAAATCATATAAAGTCTGCAAAAGGAGGAGCACAACTAAATGTTATAACAAACCTATGTACCAATTTGCAACATTCTACGTTCAACCATTTTTGAGTTATGCGAGATACATAAGGCCAACACGTAAGCTAATTCAATAGATTAGAACCTTTGTATTTTTGGTCATTATGAATGTAAATTTCCTAAATATCTCCAAAACGGGAAATCATATAAAGTCCAAAAGAGAGGTGCACAACTAGATGTTATAACAAACCTATGTACCAGTTTGCAACGTTCTATGTCCAACCGTTTTTGAGTTATGCGAGATATACACACATGCACATACACACTCACATACTTACATACAGACGTCACGAAAGTTCGTGTAAAATTGTTGATATCTATGAAACGGGAACTAGTATTAGAACCAAAATTGCCAGTTTACAGTTGGATATTATAACAGTTACACATATAAATTTGGAACATTCTAGGATTATTCATTTTTGAGTTATGCGAAATGCAAAATCAATTTCGCAAATCGGGATTACTATTACTTACTCATACTTTGTATAAGGAAGTAAAAAGATAACTTCCATTCCGTTTAGACTCGGCTCTATTTCTATGGTATAGAAAGAATTCAAAATGAGAGATAATTCAGTGTCGAAAGACTATAATTTTGCCTTAACTGTATCACGAAACACGTAAGCTAATTTCTGACTACTAAATAAAGTTATTATATGGTAAAATTTCTAATTTTTAGCTGTTTATGTTTTCATTTTAATATTTCATGAATAATTTTTCAAAATGATAAAAAAAATTTCAGAAGGTTAAACTTTTTTTGCCCTAAATTTCAATCCAAACACATTCTTCCCATTTTACGTGCTATCGTAAAAGTAATATTTTGAAAGAAATGAGAAACAAAAGATTTTAGCATCATCCACCTTAAAACGCGCTTGGTAGTAAAATACAAATAAAATAGGAAAAGACGGTGAAGGTCATATTCGCTGTGACTCTGATCTTATCTGAAACAAAACGCTAAAGATTGTATTCGAACATTGTTTGACGAGCTGTTAAAAGATTCTGTAAATACTGAAGATTAACATGGGAAAGTTTGAATCATTTCCAGATACTTTGTTTTCGTCACTGAAACTTTTGAAAGTTTCAGTTTTCTGCTGTGAAAAATCAAGTTTCAATCTTTCTAGATATTTGGAATTTCGGTTATATATTTTATGTAACTAATTTTAAAATATACTATTAAAAAAATTATATATATGTAAATTAAAATATTATAAAATGTGTCCGTATTTTTTTTTTTTTTCTTTGATAATGCATAAACTGTCAAAATATTCATTTTAACAAAAACTTCAAACAATTCTTGAAGAATAGACAAGCTTCTATAATTCAAAAAATTATTTAAAATACATAATTATTGTTCGCTTCAGTTTCATTATTACCATTCGGTTAAATTAAATTTTAAAGCAATTAGTGAAAAGGGAGTAGATAATAGACTAAGCAGTTCGAGGAAAAAATCCAAATTCCAAATTAAATTTTATCACTGTTTAAATTGTGACAGATCTATGATTCAGCCATTCATTCTAATGATATTAACGAGTTCTTTGAAAAGTAATTTTACACAATGAAATTTTAAGTTTTCTTTAGAAAGGTAATCTTGAACATATACTGAAATTTTACATCCCAGGGTGGGAAAAAATTCTCTTATATATACAAAAAAAAAAAAAAAAAAAAAAAAAAAATCCCGTTGACTAATACTGTTATCAGTAATTCATTTTAATTTCAGAATGATTGGTTAAAAGAAATTCTTATTGCATTTATAGGAAATTTTGTCCTGTTCAGCCCTATTAAAAGTTATGAAAACACGGGATGGCAACGATATTAGCTGGGTCATTCGTACAGAATGTTGACAAGCATTTATTTATATCAGGGTTCAACTATATATAAAATTAACTAAAATTCTATCCATTAGTTCTTAAGGTATAGCTGCCACAAATTTCTGTCGAACAAAGACAGCCAAACAGACGTTTTCTAAATTGGCCAAAAGATGTTCTGTACTTCTGATAATGTGCAAATTTATATATAAAAAAATACTAAAATCAATATTTTTTTATATATATGATTTTTTTTTTTGTATTGGAAGCCTAACTGGTAGAGACGGAACTCGTAATTGTAAGAGTATGGGTTCAATTCTCGAGCCGATTTAAGACCATCGTGTGTATGAAAGGCACCTGGTGCAAATAAAGTTTACCGTGGCTGCAATTTCCTCCATGTTCCCAAGTAATACCTCTGAGGGTTACCGAAACATGGGTAGCATCCCCTCCGCAGAGGTACAAAATTGTGATGGCGCGTTTCCGGACAAGCCCTAAAGGCTAATCCCATACCGTTGCCAATTGTCCAATACGTAACTTTAGTGCGAAGCAAAATCTACTCCATTTAACTGCACTCTTTGTTTTACTAAATACAGAAGAACGGAAGCGTTAAATTTTTTTTCTTTTCCAAGTTATATAATTTTGGTCAAAGAATTTATTGGCTAACATTTATGTTTGATTTTATATTATAAATAAAATTTGGGGGTTAATATCCCTTATAAATTATTAAAATTTGAGGTTTTTCTCGTTTTCTCTTAAGTACCTGATTTTAAAGCAAGAATAAGATTCCATAACTTCACAATACTAAATTATAGAACTGGTGCACAATCGATATTTAAACTTAAAAACGTCTTCACACACATTAAAATTGATGAAAGCATTACGAGTTTCCAAAGGACGTCGCCTTTCCTCTGCAGGTGAAAAGCACGTGCTACTTTTGAGTTTTGAGTAAAAAGCAAGACTGCAAATTGGGCAAAACCCAAAGGGGGGGGGTAACACAACCAACCAATAGAAATCAGCCAGCAAAAACAATCAGAGAAGAACACATCTAAAAAACACGAAACAACATGAACAAACACAAAAAATGGAGAGAAAGGATTTTTAAATAATTTATATATTTATATTTTATTTTTATTTAAATAACTCATACTTAATTTCGTTTTTGTTTTTTATTCATTTATTTAATCTTAATTAATGTTTATTTAGTATTTATTTACTTTTTTATTTTATTTTATTTATTATTATTATTTTATTATTACAAAATTAAGGAAATTACGTAATCGAATTAAAAAAAAAAAAAAATCCGAGCTGTATAGGGGAGACCAGGGCTAGTAGTGACGTTTTCGTCATTTTTGATGTTAGCTCTAAGATTTGAACTGAAGTGAAACATTTAATGTATCATACCATAGAGTAAACCTTGTGTAATATATTTATAGAACTATCATTAATATTATTAACGTTGTTCATGCCATAAAATGAATTCTGCGTAACGTCGAAATTTGTCACAACTTACCCAGAAGCGGGGCTAATAGCGACATGCTTGGGACACATTGTGACATACAAATTACACATACAAACAAATTGTAACAGATACAAATTATATGGGATAGGTAATAAAATGCGATATTTTAAATCAACAATGAAAATTTTATTCACTTATATCGTTCTTAACACAATAAAAATACTTTAATTCTTTTAATAACTCTGTAAACCAAATGAAAAAAAAAAAAAAAAAAAAAAAAAAAAAAAAACAGGATTAAATTACTAACACTTGTAAACTCTTAGTCTTTTATAAAGCGACATTTAGAGAGACTTAACAATAGAAATTAAGGGGGGAAAAACTGTGTTAATGAGGAAAGAATTAAAAAGTGGGCTAACAAAAATATTTGGCCTGACCTTTGACTCAGTAGCTTACTACAACGTAGGCAATAGCACGCATTTTGCACCTGGAGAAGAAAGGCCACGTCTTTTGGAAACAGGTAGTGCTTTCATTTTATTTGTGGCGTGTGAAAAAATTTTAAATCTATAACTTCAGTTAAGGCTAATTCCGAAATTTAAGGATTTTCTCTCAAAATTACTTCTGTATTTATTACGCATCTCGCAATATCTAATTATTGTCTCAAATGTTAAATTCATTTTTAGTTTTAAACTTTATAAATCTTTCCTACAAGAAATTGCATTACTATTGCCAGAAATTTTTTAAATATTTTTAACTAATAATTGAGACTATTGTTACTGTTAATAATATATTTTAAAATTTCAGTGCCAAAATAGCGCCGCAAACTGTATTCTCTATTATACTTTCAGCATAATAATAAAAGATTCTCAGACAAATTAACATAGAGTTTGTTTATTTCTTCGGAATACCTTCAGAAAAGACACTGATTCCACTTAAAGTTCGTCAGGCTGAAATTAATGAAAATTTTATTGCTTCAAATATTTGAAAGAGCTTTTCGCGAGATAATTCTTGTTAATAAAATATATTTCTCTAAGAAAAATCAATTTAATTATTACTTTAAATTCAACAATATTTGTTTATATTTTTTGAAAAGAATGCTTCGATTTTTCTTTTAAAATATATTTTTCAGCCAATTATTTATTACACTTCATAAATGAAATAATTAAAATATTCACTAAGCAAATGTTACTATAAATTAAATAGATGAAATACAAAGTGCAATAAGAAGAAAAATGTTTCGGAAAAAAAATTTAGAAATTTAGAAAAAAAAAAAAAAAAAAAAAAGAGAAGGGAAAAAAGAAATCTGTACACTACATTACTTCCTTGGAAAACCGCTTAATTGAACATTTTGTTACGAATATATTAACAGTTTATAATATATTTTAAGTTTAATTATTAAGTTTTTTTTTAACAGTTTATAATATATGTTAATAATATATTTTAAAATTTCAGTGCCAAAATAGCGCCGCAAACTGTATTCTCTATTATACTTTCAGCATAATAATAAAAGATTCTCAGACAAATTAACATAGAGTTTGTTTATTTCTTCGGAATACCTTCAGAAAAGACACTGATTCCACTTAAAGTTCGTCAGGCTGAAATTAATGAAAATTTTATTGCTTCAAATATTTGAAAGAGCTTTTCGCGAGATAATTCTTGTTAATAAAATATATTTCTCTAAGAAAAATCAATTTAATTATTACTTTAAATTCAACAATATTTGTTTATATTTTTTGAAAAGAATACTTCGATTTTTCTTTTAAAATATATTTTTCAGCCAATTATTTATTACATTTCATAAATGAAATAATTAAAATATTCACTAAGCAAATGTTACTATAAATTAAATAGATGAAATACAAAATGCAATAAGAAGAAAAATGTTTCGGAAAAAAAATTTAGAAATTTAGAAAAAAAAAAAAAAAAAAAAAAAAAGAGAGAAGGGAAAAAAGAAATCTGTACACTACATTACTTCCTTAGAAAACCGCTTAATTGAACATTTTGTTACGAATATATTAACAGTTTCATGTGTGGTAATTAGTTCAGCAACAGACATGCAAATTCTAATCGATGGATTTACATTAATATTAAATGATGAACATTTCCAGAAATAGCCAATTAAAGTCATGATAATAGCATTAGAGCTGCTTGGCATGAATATTGGTTGTTCAAAAACTGTTATTAATCTTATCTAGAACAGCGGTCATCTGGTCACCGCCCTGTCCCAAAATGAACGGCTAACAAACCAATCACAAAGTAAACAGAGCGGACGATTAAAAAAACAGTGATGTATAGGTCTGTCTTAAACTTCTGTTGAATGCAGTGCATTTTTTTTTCAAACAGTATGCGTTCTATCAAAATAGTATAAGAAACTTTTCTTCGTGATTTTTTACGCGCTTTAAAATGATATCTGAACAAAGTTTCTAAAGTAAAAATTCATCATGTTTCAATGACCTTGATTCAATGACCGCGTCGAATTATAAAACCGCTCAACATATTATTGTGAAATTTGTAACACGAGGTTTTAACTGTCGTTGGTAAAATTCTAAGAAAAATAAATTATAAAATAAATAAATAAAATCATTAAAAAATTTTTGATTTTTAAAAATTTCCTAAAGTAGAAATTAGCTTAAAAATTGGTATATTTACTTAGATAATAAAATAGAAAACTAATACTTTTTAACATGATCCAACATACTTTTCATTCTTTACTGATACTCAGTCTTTCAGACTGTTCAGATTTGAACAGTTTTCAAAAATTAATTTTGAAATTTATTCCGATGCATTTTTAAACAACACTGGCAAACACAATTGAAGCTATCTTTAAACTAAATGCATACTAATTCTTAATTGTTTTAGCGTCTAATATATTTATTTAGACGCTTTCAATTGAATAAGTAAATTTAGTTGAATACATATAGTAACGATGAATCCCACTGTTTAGCAAATGCAAAAAAAAAAAAAAAAAAAAAAAATCATTAATTATTTACTTTTGAATTAGAGCAAATTTCAAAAAGTGATCGATGGTACACTCGTAGAGCGTTTGACTGTGAAACTTAAGACTGCAGATACGATCGACGGTACACTTAGTCGATTTCGGTACGACTATGTGTATATCACATTAAAATTAATTATTTTGAACTAAGTGGTTATTAAACTGTACTGAATTAATAAGAATCATGTTTTCATACCTGTCGTTAAATAAATTCAGCTCAAATATTTAAGCATACCTTTTAAAATACTAAAGTATTGTTAGAAATTTGTAAATAATAGCAGATATGTTTATGTAATTTCATTCAAAGAGACTTGGTTAAGCTATAAAATTTTATTTTTCTACATTTTTAGCTTGTTTTGGCGTTAAAATAGCTCATTTTACTTTAAAAACCAGTTAAGAAGCTTCAAGAAAGCAGATAAGGGCCACGGCGACAAATTTGGTGAATTTTTCACTCCTTGGGAGGTTTTTTGGCGACCTTGGCGAGTAAATCCTTATTATCGATATCTCGAATATCTAATTTCTAACTTGATTATTTGAGAAGTTACTGCAATTAATCCACTTCCTTTCTAAACCCCCTAAATTGTTGGTTTAAAGAGCATTATCGCTGGTGCACGCAAAATCCATTGTATTTGATATGTCCTTCATGTCCCAAAATTAATACTTCTAGGGATTATCGAAGCGAAGGAGACATCTCTTTCGCAAAAAATCATAACTGCGACTGCAACAATATGTCAGAGGATCACCTTTAAATGTGAATCTCAGACAGTCGTCAGTTACCACTGTGTAACTCTAGTGCGATGTTAAACCCACAGAAACATGCTGCCAAATCGAAGTCAGGAAAACTTCACTAGCTGAGAAATTTAATGTTTACATATAAATGAATCGTGTCACATATATAGTAATTAACCACATTGGTCAATTACTTTCAGCGATTGGAGCATCATGAAGACATCTTAAAATATCATGGCGGAATTTTTTCGTACCCCAAAAGGCTATTCCTGTTCATAGCATCGTAGTTTTTCTAATGAGTATACCATCTTTTAAGTGAAAATTTTGGTATCTTTCACCCATCTTGATAACTTTAATAATAAACTTGAACTGCTTATCTTTAAACTGCTCCTTTCAATAGTCTGTGATGCTGGCAAGGAATGATATTTCATCGCTATTCTCAGGCACGACCACTGTTTCTTTACGGAGTTTCCTTGAAAGTGAATCGTAATCAGAATACTTGTGTCCGCTTTTTTAGAGAATGTTGATGTTGTTTTCTTACAACCTCAAGGCTCAAAGCGCAAGTCTCCGGAAAGGGTATTTTATATTAGCCAGCCAGCATAAAGAGTGGTGATCTATTACGACGGCGAAAGTCTTTCCGAAAAGATAGGGTCTAAATTTGCTTATCGCCCATATTACAGAAAGACATTCTTTTTCAGTAGAAGAATTCATTTCAGATGCAGTCAAAGACCTGCATGCAAAGTATGTTAGTCTTTTCTCACCATCTTGAACTGTCACTAGTACAGTATCGATGCCATAGCCATTGGCGTCTGAATGTATCTTATTTTTTTGCATATGGAAGAAAATGCCCTAAAATAGGACAACTGATCAGTTTCTTTTCTGCCAAGTGCTCCACAAGAAAATTGAATTATTCATCAATAGGTCATATAGAAGCTTTGCAGTTTTGGCGAAATTTTTAATAAAACGGGGAAATAGGAATAAAGACCTAGAAAACTTCAAACATGTGCAGTATTTTCTGGCACATGAAATTGTTTTACTGCTGCTATCTTTTCTGGATCGGGAAAGGTACCATACTGATCAACTAATTTTTTTAATATCATTAGTTTTATTTTTCCGAAAGCACATTATTTATTAGAATTAAGCGTCAGTCAGCTTCTTCAATGCCTTTTAAAACTTTTCTCACACGCACTTGGTTTTCTTGGAAATCCGGAGCATATACTATGATGTCATCGAGGTAGCTTGGACAGATGTTCCATTTAATACCTCGTAATACCATGTCTATCATTCGTTTGAAAGTAGCTGGGGCGTTGCACAAACCAAATTGCATGACTTTAAATTCATAAAGACCATCTGTAGTCACAAAAGCAGTCTTTTCTCTATCCTTCTCATCACCATCTATTTGCCAATAACCTGACTACAGATCCATCATAGAAAAAATTCTTGCGCCAGCAAGGCAGTCTAAAGCATCATCTATATGTGGTAGAGGATAGACGTCTTTATTTCTGATTTTGTTAAATTTACTGTAGTCGACACAAAAATGCCATTCACCATTTTTCTTCCTTACATGCACAACTGGAGATAACCATGGACTGCCTAATGCTGTATCACACCTTCTTTTAACGCTATTTGTACTTCTTGATCAATCACAAGCTTCTTTTTAATTTTTAATTTTAATTTTTATGTTGAAGTCCAAAATGTCACTAAATTCTTATAGCAGATTGAGCAACTCATCTTTTTAAGCGGTAGTCATCTCTAGAACCAGAATTTTTATAAGCTCTTTCCACGTGGGTTGCTGTCTAGATTTGTGTCTCTTAGTCTCTTTTTCGTCTTTTAGTCAGCGAATTGATCGAATCATTGGTTATTGTCGTCAAGCAGCGTATTTTCATACATTTTGGTATTATCTGAGCTCCCCGAGAGTAATTCGTTACCCAGACTTTGCATCAATCATTCTTGACAAAAATCATTGAAGCTGTGTGAATAGATCTCTTTTCCACCTGAGAGTTTCACTTCCGATGATCATAGGTGCATCTGCTTCTGGAATTAATGAATTTTAAAAAATATATCTTCTGGACTGATTTGGGTTCAATTTTGTAACCTATTACACCAAACAAAGGACAGTCTGATTAATTTGATGTGGTATTGTTGGATGTTCTTTTTTTACAAGTGTAAGTTCTTCATTTCCACAATCTATGATGATGTCTGTGTCACGGAAAAACTCCCATCCAAGTACCATTTGGGGGTTAACACTAGGGAATCCCAGGAATTAAAATGGTTTTGCAGTTATATTTAAATTTACTTTTAACACACAACTTCCGGAGGCGGTTATGGGTTTTCCATACCCAGTTCTCAATATTGATCTATTCTCAGAGAATAGGTGCATTTATTTGCCTGTGCAATTTTTCAGAGATGACGGAGTAATCGGCACCTGAATCAACGAGAACTTTTACACGTTATGCATTTACTGTAACACAAGTGGTGTTTTTTCAACTTTGCCAGGTTATCGGAGGATTTTCTACAGTTGAGGCCTTACCTCCTTCGTAGGTCGCCTGGATTAGTTTTCTTCGTCAGGCTGGCGTGGAGAGCGACTAGAGCGCGCGCGTACAAGTGACTGCGACTGTTGGCGATTGAAAGAACGGTGAGATAGGGTGATCCATTTCTAAAACTGGTAGACCTGGTCTGTACGCAGTTGTTGTTAAAACTATTTAGGGACTCGTTATCAATTTATCGTCGAAATCTGTATATCCTAGAATTCCTTGCGTCTGCAAATATCTGTCTTCTTTCTCTACAGTACTTCAGCACGTATCCTGGAAGTCCGCAATGGTAGCAGATTGGTACATTACTAGTATTTCCCCATAGTCTTGTCTTACATTGGGGAGTGTTGTTATTTCTGGATCCACGTCTTAGCTGAGGCCTAACTGGTGCTGACTGTCGAGGCGTGATATTGCATCTTTGCCCCATGAGAGGGTCTACAGCTTCCATGACTTTTTATTGGACAACTGAGGCAATGTTCATTGCAGATTCAGGTTCGTTTTCTTGGGAGATTTGTATATCAGACAAAAATTTTTGGAGCTCTTTTCTCACTATACTGCGTATCAGTGACTTCATGTCGCCGATGTCCATTTCAGCTGATATAGTAGAAACGCTAGGTATTCTCCGATAGTCTCTGGACCGTTCGTGTAAGGTCTTTAATCTGATGGCAATGTTTCGTAATAGTTTCCACTGTCTGATAATCTTGCGTCAGCAGGATCTGATGCATGTCCTTCGCAATACCCTTCGTGTGGTGAGCCTCTTTTCCTTCTTTTTTATAGAATGGTTGTCTTTACAGCACAGAGAAAGAACGTCTTGGATGTAGGACGCAGATACTTCTCCAACTTGCTGTACAATTGTAAGCAGTGGTCTCTCAGCTTGTCCGGCAAATTGTGTTCTTTATTGCCTCCTGGAATACAGTCCTATTAGTAAAAGTATCTTTGTTGTTATCAAACAATTGCCTAGTTGTTCCTTCAAGGTAGAAGATCACGTTTGCTAGGCACATTTTCACACTCCAGTGGTTGTAGGTAGAAATACGTTTAAAGTCCTTTAACAATCTACTAGCATCTTGTTGGTCGTCTCCGGAATAGGTGCATGGATTTCAAGGTAACCGATATGTATTGTGGCAATAACGGGCTTTTGCTCGGCTTCGTTTGGAATCCTTCTTGAACTTCTTTATGGATTGGAAACGTTTTCAAACTTTGGAGGAAGTCCTTGAAGTCGTTTACTTCTGCGTAGTTCTTAAGTTACGCGTTTTGTTTATAGTTTCCCCATTTGCTTATCGTCCACCGAACTGTCACGTAGATTAGACTTAGGTAACTGTTTGTGGAGAAACACTAAAGCGAAATAACTCAGAGAAACAACTGTCAGAGAAATAACTCAAACTCAACGCGAGACTTTATTTTTAAACCCAACTGAATTTTACATCAGCTTATATACAATTGAGGAATTTTTTAGAACAGAACATTCTAGAATTCGAAAAGTCTAGAAATAACATAACATTAACTGAATAATTAACATAATGACATAATGAATACATGAGAAATAAACAGTTCATATTTAAGCAAAAACCATTTTTAAACAACTTCCCTCGACGGGGATCGAATTCTTTTGCGCTCACAGGTGAAGCAACTTTTGTTACAATATTTTAGACTTTTAGAAGTTGATCAACCCTTAATACCAATAAAAATGGTTATTAAATCAATAAAAACATACTTATTTATTTAAATAAAATATAAATGATCTACACACTTTAATAAATAAATTTTCGGAATGAAATCCAACTCGTAGTTTGAAGTTAAGTTGAACACTTTGTAATATATGGCTAATACTGACAACAATTTACTTAAAGATTTTTGGACAACTTTGTAATTGGTCTGAAATAACATCGATAAAAAACATCAGCTGGTATTGAAAATTGTAATAAAATTTATTATTTGATATTAGTTATGTATTCTATCAATAAGTTTGGAAACTTTCGTACACGATTTATTATTATTATTATTTTACATTATTGGGCTTAAATGGCCGACTACTCACATTACACAATATAAATAAATGATCGAACATACCTAGAGAAATTGTGAATTCCCTGAAAATTGTAATAAAATTTATTATTTGATATTAGTTATGTATTCTGTCAATAAGTTTGGAAACTTTCGTACACGATTTATTATTATTATTATTTTACATTATTGGGCTTAAATGGCCGACTACTCACATTACACAATATAAATAAATGATCGAACATACCTAGAGAATTATTATTTTTTTAGGCAATTTGCTTTTATATTTCCAGCAAACTCTTAAAAATTACAGCCCATTTAAAAGGGGAAAAAATGAATGAAAGAAAACATTACTTTTGCCAAGCACATTTTACTGTAAACTTTTTCAGAATTTCTTTACACTGTGGTCTGTTTTCAAAATAATGATAACT